>BNCR01000005.1:23002299-24202299 GCA_014656515.1 Oryzias celebensis
TTTCTGAGGAAGAGTCCGCATGTGAGACTTTTAAAACATACATATCTTCTAGAGGTGAAACAATTCATTTTACCAATGATTTGATTCATTTCATAATTTGTGGTTGCTGACCTGATCTCGGTTCATTGTGAATGATCCGGTTTACTGACCCGAAATGGATCTAGAACATCTTTAGCCAAAACTTCAACCAGTGTGGCTCAGGGATTAATACCTGGTACTGAACAGTGCAGGTGAAGATTCCTTCTATTTCTTTCAAGATAATCAAGTGTAAATAAATATATGTACAAAATAAAAACAAAATAAAAAAAAGAATTCAAGTCAAATACATTCACATTTTAGTTTAATAACGTTCAGCCCACTGTTGTCTTTCTACATCAAATTAATCTAAGGGGAACATTATGGAACATTCTACCACACTGTATGTGTTTCCACACATTGGACTGGAATGATGGTTGATCATTTTTTGATGTCATCACGTGTGTTTTATCCGCTGTGCCTCAATCCAAATGGTATTTTCCAATATCAATACATTGGATTTATATTTCTCTTGAAGATTCACATTTGGTCTCTGTTTGTCTCTCGTTTGAAGATAGATCAGACAGATCGATCTTCTGATCATCATTTAATCATGTTAATCATCACTCCACTATTATCTTCTCTTTTATGACAGGTTACCTACCACCGAATCCCAGATCCCGGCACGTCCACCACAGTAAGGTCAGCGTGGCGTTAACTAAAAGGCCAGTGCAATGTTCACCAGAGCCCGGCACGGCGTTAACCAGAAGGCTGGCGTCTGAGGAGCAAAAGGCTTGGAGTCCTGTGGAAGTTCTTAAATGTTCTTTGACATCGTTTTCACATGTCCACATGTTTGAATAGGACTTTATTAAATGTATTAATAATAATTTGATTTATTTTGATTGTATTTGTGGAATCAATGTGTGTTGGTTTTTCATTTATTTGTTTTAACTTGTAATTGCTATTTTAACTACTATTTTTTTCTAGTATTTATTTTATTGTATAAAGTACTTTGAGAGGCTTTTTAGCAAGAAAAGTGCTATATAAATAAAATTGAATTGGGTATGTAGCCCCAAAGTCCACTAGTGGAAGTTGAAGACTTTTGGCATTTGCTAGAGAACACCAAAATTGGCAAATTCGCCACTGGCGCCATGTGCTGCTGAAATTGGCCCTGGGTTCCTCCTAATGCAAGACAGTGCTAGACTTCATGTAGCTGGAGTGTCCCAGCAGTTTCTGCTGTACAAAGTTATTGATGTAAAGGACGGGCCCGCCCGACCTCTGTAGGCTACTAAAATTAATTTCCATTAATAATTTTTGTGTGTTTTTGTGTTGTCAGCACATGCAACAATGTAAAAAAAACATTTAAAAAGAATATTTTGTTTTTTCAGGTATTGGATGGGTTTTCATAATGTTACTTTTATTCTTTTTAGCTGTGTATTTTTCCTGCTGCCCTAGAGATTTATTAAAGGAGGAAACATGTGCAACATGCTGATTTCTGCAGCACTCGAGTTTCAACAGGCTCAGAGACACTCATCTTGGCCTCTTGCGTGCTGGTCCGCTCCTGCTGCACAAGGCAAATGATTAATCTCTTTAAAATAAATACAGAAACAATGATGGCATAGCTGGGTAGGCTCCAGCAGCCCTATGACCCTGCACAGGAGTAAGCAGGTTTAGAAGATGAAAGAATGAATAATAATTGCAGTAAGATTGTTCAAAAACAGAATGTAAAAATTAATAGTATGTAACCTTAGTGGAACAAGCTTTTGATTTTTGCTTCACTTTTTTACACACAGCCTTAGTGAAAACTATTTTAGTCTGAAAAAGAAATGCACCCAAACTAGAAGAAACTGAATGGCACACTGGGAACCAGCAGGTTGACAGAATGAGACTGTCCAAGCTCAGAATGGAGACAAAACATTTGCATGACTCCCACCAGCCCATCCATTCTCATTTCTGTTGGAGCTCAGACAACTTTACAAATCGCTGTAATCCCTCAAAGCTGACGTTTGTGATGTGGCTGGTAATGTTACTGGTTTGTGCGTACAGGACAAGAAATGATTCGTGCTGCCCAAAGAAAACTGGCACCAGTGCTGGTGATTGTGTTGCAACAATGCTGTTGTAGGAAGAAAGCATTAAGTGTTGTAAAGCCAAGAAAAGAAATGAAAATATCCCAGAGCCAGTTGAGCATGTATCAAGTTATGTTGGGTGATTGAGGAAAGGCAGCAACTGCATGTGTTTCCAGAGATTGCGCTGAAAGGTTTATCAGTTAGAAAAATGTATAGAAACTCACGGCTACTTTAGTCGTGTGTCTTTTGCAACCCTCCAGACGGTAAATCCGAACGTGGAGAGGTTCTGATCCGTGGAAAAGGCTGGTGTTGCAAATGTTTTTCAACCCCCTCTGATTCAGCACACATTTCCCCACACAGAGGTAAAGGTTTTGAAAGGGAGTGTTGAGGCCACATTTCTGTCATGGCGGTGGGAGTTTGTAACCTGGATCAGTTTCCTATAATTTTCCAACTCATAGCTGAGGTGTGAAATATTTTTATTCCCAGCAAGTCTGAGAGAAGTTTCATTTTTTTCAATTCTGCTTTTTTAAAAACCCTGTTTTGGAGCATCTGTTGCTTAACTTTGGAGCAAAAAGAGGAAGTACCAGAGAAGGTAATTTCTATGTAAATTTACTGAGTGAAACATGGGTCTTGGAGGTTTCATACTTTACTGTAATGTTATGTCTAAGTGTCCTGATAGGACTGACAGATGTCTCAGTGAACTGGAAGGTACGGTCCATGTCAGCAAGTTTTGGTACCTCAAATGTTTTCCTGGTTTTCCTTTCAGATGGTTTTGCAATTGGCAGTGGTGTCCTTTGTTCCACTTAGACCTCTTGATGTGAAATTAGCATCAATGTAATATCCTCCCTGCACAATGTTGTCCAAGAATATTTCAAATGCAAGTAAATCAAAATTCGTTCTAAAATGTCTACCTGCAAAACGACAGAAACTTCACTGCAAAAATAGGCCCCTTCAAAATAAGTCAAAAATGCTTCCTAAATAGCAAAACAATCTGACAATGTGTTGGTTTACCAAGAATTCTAATTTTGAGAAAAAAATTCTAGTCACTAAGACATTTTCTTAAACTGATATTTTCTATTGAAAACTTTCTTTACAAGATTATTTTACTTGCAAGACAGAAAAAAGACAATTTTTCTAGAAACAGGCATCTTTACACCTTCTTCAGATTCTGTGTTTGCAGTCAGGACACCAATATGAATGAAAAAGGAAATACATGTGCAGATTTGTGATTTAGAATCTTTTTTTCTCTATACAGTCTAGCTATACAATAAACTTTAATGTGTCAAAGCCCAAACACAGAAAACTGACATTTGCTCAAAAAAAGAAAACATTTTTTACATTATTTTTACATTAAAAAAGGAATATAGTGCAAGACATTGAACTCAATTTTCTTAGTTTTAGCGACTCATCATCTGACTTAAACCGTAAAATAAACAGAATTTCAGATATTATGCTAACATGGTATCAAACAACCACATTGCAATAAACAAATCTTTGTAAATTTAGATTGTTTAATATCTAAAAAATTAATTAAAAAGCAGAATTGAAATAAATGTTATTTGTGGCAAAAAAGCATAATTAGAACAAAATATGAAAAAAAATTACTAATGGTGTAATAATTAATCATTAATTGATTAATCCTTTTATCCAAATAGATCCCTTTGAGACAAGATGTTAATCAAATGGACCTATATCACCAACACATTGTTTCAAAATGAAAGAAATTGATGAGATACTGATATTAGAAAATACCATTTGGATTGAGGTAGAGTAAAATAATTTTACTATAATATAAAAATGACCAAGTACCATCACACACATGTGATGCAGCTAAACATGATCACTCATCATTTCAGTCCAATGTGTGGAAACACTTTGAATTTAGCAAAGACACTTGACAATGCAGTGTGTCAGAATGTTCTAATAATGTTCCCTTTGGATTAGTTTGATGTGGAAAAACAACAGTGGTCTTATAACGTTATCCAACTAAAACGTGAATAGATTTACTTGTTTGTACACATGTACACAGAGTCTCACTGGTTGAAGTTTTGGCTAAAGATGTCGCGGATCAATTTCAGGTCAGTGAATCGGATCATTTAAAATGAACTACTATCCCCAACCAATTGTATCGGCAAATACAAATTATGAAATGAATCAAACTGTTCAAATGAATCGTTACACCTCTAAAGATAACAATGAAGGTTTTTAGGAATGTTTGAAAAAATATAGAGAAATATTACTTATAGTTGGCATTACAATGTGGGTCCAACATTTTTTCTGCAAACATTGATGAGAATTTTGTATCTGCTCTCCCACACTTGTGAGACTCTCAGCCCAGCAGACACTGAACCTTAAATCACATTTTTTAAAAATGCCATTAATAATATACAAAAACGAATCTAAGTACCCAGAATAACGATTAGGAATGGGAACTCTGACCTTAAAATCTCATTATCACAAAAATCCAACTTAAAGGGTCAGTTTTCTGCATTTATTTGACATGTATTTCCTATGTATTTATTTAACCAGGAAAAAAATCATTTTAAGATCCATTGATCTCTTTTCCAAGGGAGACCTGGTCAAAAAGTTACACAAACCCTAAAACATTTCATAGAAATAAAATACAAATAAACAAATAAAGTAGAACAAAACAAATGAATTGAATTCGTTAAAAACAGTTACAGGTTAGTGATCTCATTTCCAGGTCCTACATAATGACATCAAACTGTGGTAAGGGAATGAGTTTGAAAGTTACATTGCTTTTTGCAGAATGTTCCAGTCTGTAGGTGCCTTATACTGAATGAATAAATGAATGAATGAATTTTCTTTCCCTAATATTATTTCATGAGTACGGAAAAAGTCAGAATTTTCCCTCGCCCCATTTTTTTTTTCTCCATGGCCCTAATCCTCTTCCGTACATGAGAGATGAGTGACAGATGTTGGTGCTGTGAAAATAAAATGAATTTACAATAAACTGAAATCAGTATGACGGTGAACGGTTCAAACGATTATCAGGTTTGTTTGGGGTTTTTTTTTTTTTAAATGTCGCAACTTCTCTTTTAGAAATCCTGCAAGCAGCAATAGTTGCAGTTTAATCTAATTTTGAGAGTCAGACTGGAAAACGTAATTAGACAAATTCTGTTTTGCTGTTTTTTTAAGGGAGTCAATATGTTGCTGTCTGCAGGAATAGCAGCTGTTTACATTCTGAGCTTTAATTTAAGAGAATTACAATTTGCTGCTTCCATTTCCATAAATAGTCTAGTTTTGTGTTTGTGCAGGAAAGAGGGGAAAAGCTGTTTTTCTAAATTACAAATAGATGTTTTTTCCAGCACATTGACACTCCATATCTTTGTGGGAAATTATAGTAATTATGATTCAAAACTTTTAATTATCCCCATTTTAGACAGTTCTCTCAAATAGTCGTGAAGCTGTGATTAAATTAATTTAAATTACTGGTACACAGAAATATGCAAAAAAAAATCTTTTAGTTACAGAATGGTAAAAGAATTCAAACAATTCAGAGAAAACGTTTTAAATGACTGCTAACACAGCTGGAAGGCAGTTTGGTGTCAGAGTTAAAGTTTACTTTCTGTGTCCAGAACGGGTCAGCTTCTGTTACAAATGCTACTCCTAATTCCTTTAACAAGAGCTGTGGTCAGAATGTGTCATGCTTTTCTGTCCTCAGAGACTTTATAGATAATGCTGGCAACCGAACACAACCATCTTTTTTCTTTTGTTACCTCACACATGAAAAATTAAGTCAGATGGTGAAATTTCTCTTTTATTCAGTGAGCTCACGGTGGCACAATGTATTCGTTTGCATGAGACAACCGCAAAAGGTCAACTTGCACCAGAAAGCTCGCACTTATTATTAAAAGAAGACTTCATTTTACCTGTTGAGCACACCCATCATCATTTTTCAACAAATTACATTTCAAATAAATGCAGACAGACAGGGCTTCTCCCTGCTTTTCCTCCTCATCTCCCTAGTAGTGTGACAGTGAGCCTCAACCTTTTCTGTGTCCTTTTCTGTGCTGTCCCCAAGCTTCCCCCCCTGCCAGCTGCTAAAAGACCAAAGCTGGGATAATTGCTGCCCCTGTCAACTTTTTTTCCCTTCCTATTCATGCAGCTTCCCCGTGCTGCACATGTACTGTGACAGCCCTCCGAGCCCCGGCTTTCTGTTTGGGCTCTCATCTCCATAGAGGAACTACACATTCATTTTCATCCCACAGACCATTAGCACTGAGTAACGATGACATCTGTCACTGGAAGACCAAGATGTCTTTGGGGCCTTTAATTTAGACAAATGGAAATGAGTCCACCATAAATAAATAAAAAAACACTCAAAATGGTCAGAAATCCTTTCTCTGCCTCCCTTGTGATGCAGAGGATTGGGGGAGTTGGATAATCCCTCATCGACTTTACGTAAGAGCCTCATAAATCACAATACTAATACTGTTGCTGCTGCTTCATCATAGTATTCTGTACATTTGGGACCAAAAAAGGGAAAATAGTCCATCGCTATCTGATAACATCAACTAAAATGTATAGGAGCTTCAATCTACTGCAGGTCAAGAACCACCAACCTCAGTCTCTGCAAATATTCAAATTATTTGTCAATGTAGATCCCGGGTTAAATCCACTGAACACATTATCATTAGACCGATGTCAGAGGATTGAGTGACCGACGACAATCAGGAAAAATATGGAATAAAGTCACAGCAAATATGGAAGTCATTGGAAAACCTTCTGACATCTAAAGATACTGTTTCCTTTCAGCAGACATGAAAAAAACTCTATTCAGGACTAATAGAGCAAAAAAATGTTCATGTATGGCTGTAACATTTTCTTTCAGGAATCATTTTTCTGGCTATATGTTATTGCGTTAACAGATAAAAGAAGCAAAAGGGAAAGCCAAATAATTCCTAATAAAAGCAGTTTTAAAGTCGGAGGAAACCAATAATTCACATTAAGATTTAAAAAAAAAAAAATTAAGATCACTTCAAACAAAAATGTCCGGCAAATCTGGATATTCAAGTAATAAGTTTGCATTTGTTTAATTTTTTTTTGTTTGCAAAAAATACTTGTTTTTAAAAGGTCAAATGTGAATTTTCTAGGTATTTCCTACACCTAAAAAATGCTAGAGTTTTATCTGCATTGAGTTTCATGGTTTAAAGGTTTATTGAAAATTATGCTGCCAAGCTGTTCTGGACGGGCTGTAAAAATATGCCCACATTGACCTTCAACTTTTTAAGTTGCAAAAAAGAAAAAAGAAAAATATTGGCTGGGTAACGAGCCAAGTCAAATTTTAGTTTGAGAATCACTTAAATGCAAAAAAAAAAATAAAATAAAATAAAAAATTACCAAAATAAAAGCACAGCTGTTTCAAAATGAAGTGTACACACACCTTTACTCGTTGTGTCTTCTCAGATTTCTTGTTTGGGTTTTAGCTCAGAACGTGATCCTCTTTCATTGTTTCACCCCCAGGCACTGGAAGCATGGGGACTGATTTCTGCATTTCAGTAAAGGTCAAACAGAAGCACCATAGGCAGAATTTTTAAACCAAAGCATCAAAGGAAGAGCAGAACCCCACCAGGAGGCGGTTATAGAAAAATTAACATCTCTTTAAATTTGTTCTCTTATTTACATGATTAATAAAAATCTTACATTTAACAAGAGAGGTTTAGTTAATGCGATGGCTTTGTGGAGACCAAATGTAAAATACTGTGGTTTTCCAGCACCATCTTGTGTTTAAATCTATATATTGCAAATAAAAAAAAAATCCACAAAGGTCATTTTTTCCCCCTCATTTTTACTAAAATGAACAGTTGATCCATGAAAATGAATACCTAAAAATGTTTCAGTTACAAACAAAATGTGGCCAAAATGACTCAACTGTTTGGAGAGGAAAACAAAAAAAGACATTTCCCAGTGAAATACACAGGCCACATGAAAACACTGACAAAAAAATTCAACATCTTCATTATTTTTCACGTTTTTTGTACAAAATTTGTAGCAGTATAATTACAGTTTTGAACTGTTTTGAAGACAGCTTTAACCCACATAATTTGTTTTGTTGTGTGAACTGTATAAATGGGGTCTCTAATGTCAGGAGGTCCAAGGCAAACAGACAGATTCCTTGTGCCAGCGTGGGCAAACGGGTCACTGATGTTTCCCATTTACAGATAAAGAAGTGTTCAGAAGACATCAGTCCAGCTCCTTGAATCGTGCAAACATGGCTTTGCGCACTGCTTGTTTGTAGGTGGCATGGTTCCAAACAACTGGCTCCTTCTTCTTCTTTTGCTAAGGAATAAACAAAAATCTGTCATTAATTTGGTTTGAAAATATATTTTTGGTAAACTTGAAATAAAATACTATTTCAGTGGAATATCGCAGTACGTCATTGGTGATAAAATACTGCCAAGATTATATTCAATTAATTATTTGGAAGCAAACATGTAGTTGAGTCTTAGTTTTGTTTTCCGCTGGTTGTCAGCGCACCACGCCGAGCCTCTTTGAGCGGCTCTACACCACACCAAACAAGATCTCACGAGAACCAGCTTGTGATAAACATAAACCAAATGTAAATTCATGAGCCTCGCAGTTGTTATTACATGGAGAAATGACACACATACACCTAAGTTTTAATCGAGGATGAGTACTGAACCAAAAATCTGCTGCAAGTTGGTTCTGTTGCTATATAAAAATGTGGATGTTGGTGCTTCGGGGCTCATGTTAGAACAAATGAGACAAAATGCGCAGCACTTCCTGCGCACCCGGCCACGCTGCTTCATCACGCCTAAATGTTTCTGGAAAGCATCATTAACGCACCTGAACCATTTTAAAACTACAGGTTCAGCTACATAGCAGTGTTGGAAATAACACTTTATTTTCTCAAACATTCATACAGAACATTTCTGTTTAAGGCACTTTTAATAAATGTGGTTTTATTCCCATGCTGGAAAATATTTTGTTGTGAAAATGAGACGTTAAAAATGATTAACTTATCAAAAAAGAATTTGTTTGGTTAAAAGCAACTTTTAATTGAGATAAAGTTGTTTAATGTTCTGATTATATAAAATGTATTTAACAATTTTATGTATGTAAAGGGTGCATTACTATTCAGATAAAGGCTTTTTAAGTCATTCTAAAAATAAATAAATAGTGAACTATTGTCTCTGATACTGTCTTGAGATATATTGTGACACGTGTATCGCGATACATAACGTATTCCCAAACTTTTGCTAATGCACACCCATAATTTTCAATATTTACTTTATAAAAAAGCCAAACTCACTTGAACAGGTTCAGCTCCCAATCCAGGCCTTTCACTGACTTTGTTCATTTCTCTGAAAATGGAAAATGAAGCAAAACATAAAACACTGATGAACACAAAAATAAATGTTCTTACTTTTGACTCCGTCTCCTTCCTTTGATTCTGTTTTAGCTCACCTGGAACTTCCAGCCCACGTGTTCTGATGCTGCACCTGCTGATGGTGGTGTTTCCTTCTTTTGGGTTCTGGTGATTTAGAAGCTTCTCTGGCATTAAGCTGCACAAGGTAAAATTCAAAGTCAAACTTATATTAAAAAAAATCATGACCGTCTCTAAATCAAAACTCTACCCTTGTTTTTTGGTCCACTTACTTCCTTTTCCTGGTTCTCCAAAGCTTCAAGCTCCTTCTTTGACCTCTTGATCTTGAGGTGGATTTCCATATTTTGCTGTTGAGCCAATAAAACACGAATGAGAAGCCAGATAGCAGAGATCAGTGTCGACTGCTTTTAATGTATATTTTATAAGGTAGTACTTTATGTAGGTCAGAAAGCTGCTGATGGCGAATCAGAGCATCCTTGTTGGGGAACTGTCTCCTGCACAGCAAACAGGCCATCTTCTTCCAGTCAGTCAGCTTGTCCTCCTTCTCTTCAGGCCGGCTGGGCTGACTGATTTTTGCTGCTTCATCATTATCTTCCTCCACCTCTTCATCACTTCCAGCTGCATAATCTGATGCCAGCATACCCAAAGAGCCGATTGGTCTCTGAACAACAGAGCAAAGAATGAAGTCTTCAAATATTATATTTGACTATTTGATCAAAGACTCAGCTGCAAACGTACTGATTCATTTTTATACCGCATTACTTTACCTTTGACTTTTCTTCTTTCTTACCAGGAGCTACAGGCTTCTTGAAAAGATCCTCACTACCTGAGATCTAAGACAACAGAAGAAAAGATCAAAAATGTTGTAGCCACATAATGTCTGGGATTATACACGCTGAAGAGGAGTTTCTCACCTTCCTTTCAAACACAGCAAAAGCCACATCTGCAGACTTGGACTGCCTCTTATCATCCTCCGCTCCGGTCTTCACGACTGGAGACGGAGCGCGACAACTTTCCTTCTTCTGGTTCTGGATCTTTGCCCAGCGCTCCATATCTTTCATGATCTGTAAAAAGGCACCAAACATTTAATAATCCACCAACTGCCTGTGAAAAGGTCATGTTTTACTAAATCTTACCTTGACAGCAGCCAGGCTTTTTGGCTTTTCGTCTTTCTCTTTGTCCTTTTTAGCGGCTTCATCGTCTTCCTTCTTGTCTGGAGTCACTGTTCCTGTTGTGTTGATCTCAGGAGGGGAGCTGGCAGCTAAAACTGGGGCTGACAACGCTTCTGGAGCCACAGATGGTTTCTTCATCTCCAGAGGAGCATCTGCTGCTGGGTTGGAAAGAATGGCCTGATCTTCAGCAGTCATCATCACAGGCTGGGAGTCTGCCGAGTAACCTCCAGGAACCGGGATGTAGGACTTTGATGCAGCATCCCAGTATAGGTACTCTTGAGTCTGGGCGTTGTAAAAATACTTCAAAACAAAACAGGGATAAAGTGAACCATAGAATTTCATGATTTCAATATTAAAATGCAATTATTATCTCCTTTAGAAGTACAATATATTGATCGCCTATGTTTAATTTAATAGAATAAGAGACCAAACATAAAGTGAGTAAAAGTTGATATAAACACTTGAAATCATACTGTCTTTTATCATAAAAAAGGTCATCAGAAAGAAGCTGCAGGCTCATGTTTTTTTATTGCTCAAAACAAGCACGTCTGCATCTGCATCCAACCCTTACCCTTGAGTGTGGATCGTAGTACAGTGTAGTTTCCGGATCGTAGTAGAATCCTGAAGTCGAATCGTATAAGTAGCTGGATATGTCAGGAGTTTCAGAACCTGGAGAAACAAGTTTCCAGATACAGTACTTACTGGAATAGCAAAAATCTCAAAGAATATATTCTGAAACACCTGCATAGTATTGGTTTGTTACTTAAACTCTTGAATCAGTTCAACACACTGAAAGGCAGTAGCTTCGTACCATAAATATATGCCTGAGATGTGTCTGGAGTGGAGGTCACCCCTGCTGGGTCTTCAGGGAAATGAGGAGCACCGGCTTGATAAAACGGAACTGCAGCTTCACTGTAGCCAATACCCTAAAAGTGACGACGCACAGTAAAACTTCAAATTTCCAATCCAATGTTCGGATCTCTGCTTTTTTAGTGTGCATCTTACCTGACTCATGCTAGGATTTGGTACTGGATCAGAACTATTGCTGCCAGTCATCACATCACATGAAGAAATACCTTAAATCAATGGTACAGAAAAGTTAAACGATGAAATAATGCAATGACAAAGGTTCGTTTTTCATTATAAAGAAGGAATACCTTCCATTTTGGAACTTGGATCCATGGGAGGCTGCAGAGGTGGCATGAAGGGTGGAGGTTGTAAGTACGGCTGATGCTGAACCACATAGAGGAAAAACAAGTTATAAGATTTTACCTCTCTTTAAATCAGCTTAATGAGAGGCTAGAAATAATGACATGAGCGCTACAATGACATGTGGTTACCGAGATGCTGTTGTCAGGTGGAAACCCAGGGACAGAAGTGTTTGGTTTCTCTAAACCTCTTCTAAAACTGAAAGAAACCAAAAATCAAACTTCGTGAGATTTTATAGAGCATGGAATTACCAAAAAAAAAAAAAAGAAAAAGAAAAATTCACACAACAATTTACCTCTGGTTTTTCAATGGTTTTGCTACTTCAGCATAAACTCTGACTCCGTCAATGTAAAGGGGTCTGGGTTTTGTGAGGAGTTCAACCAGGCGCGTCACTTGCTACAAAACAAAAAGATGTTAAGCTGCAACAAATTCTGTAAGTTTACATTTTTGTGAAGGATAAATGCAATAGGAGGTTACCTCATGAGAGTCCATGTCTACAAAGCAGAAGCATTTCATTAAACGAACATTTTTCACCAGACGAACATTTCTCTCATCCAGATATGCAAATGGATCCAAAGCCTTGAGGATGGTCTCCACTGTGGTGGTGAACTTCACATTTTTTATAATCATGGCTGTGCATACACATTAAAAAACACATCAGCAAAAATACAATGTAAATTGGAAGTTATCTTTATTTAAATTTCTGGCAGCGTACTTTTGCTGTCTCTGAATACCGACGGTGCCTGGTCTGAGCTGCTATGAGGAAGGCCGCTCTCTGCCGTTTCCTCCAGCAGCTGCTGGTCCACCTGCTGCTGCCAGGCCTCTGGAGTTAAGTCGGAGCTCCGCTGCCACTGGTCCTGTGACGACTGCTCCATTACATCTTTTGGGGCGGAGGCATTAAAGTTGGCATCCATCTCTTCTGAAGACTTGTTTAATTTGGGCAACTGGGGTTCCAGAGTTTGAGGTACTGCATGATTTGATTCCTTTGATTTTCCAGAAAGACAAATCAAATGCATCAATTTCACCCTGACAATAAAAGTGATTCTTTATACAAGAAAACAATATGAGCTTTTTGAGACATGCTGGTGATTGAAAAAAAAACAACCTGAAACTTAAAAGGAAAATAAATAAATACATTTCTTATTACCTTTTTCAATTTAATTTGCAAGTGTTTTCACTCCTTTATTTTTGGTTTTCCTTTCAAAAGTAGAGGTGTCTAAAATGTTATCCACATCAATGCATTTACGTTCAAACGCTTTCTGGAGAACCTTTTGGTTTTCCCACGTACAGTGTTACCTCATTTATTGCGGGTTACATTCCAAAAATAACCGGCCATAAGTGAAATCCACGAAGAAGAATTACAGATAATTTAAGATATTACATCAGAGAAGGGGTGAAAAGATGAATTGATTATTCGATGACTCGATTTCTATTCCTACAATCCAACCAGGTTGATCCGTTTGAGGCAGAAGTGAATTGAACTATATAATTAAAAAAATGTTTCAAAATTAGGTAAATTGATAATTTAATCAATTTTGGAAAATACCATTTGAGTTGAGACAGGGTAGGTTTATTTCACTATAAAGTAAAAACAACCAAGTTCCATCGTGGGATGGCAGCAAAAAATAATCAACCGTCATTACAGTCTAATGTGTGGAAATACCTTATATTTTACAAAGACGTGACCATACAGTATGGTGGAATGTTCCATTAATGATCCCTTTGTATTATTTTAATGAGGAAAAACAACAGTGGGCTGAACTTTATCAAACTAAAATGTGAATGAAATTGACGTGAATTCTTGTTTACTTGTTTGTTCGTCCACATCTTTACTTTACACTTGATTATCTTGCAAGAAATAGAGGGAATCTGGAAAACTTCACCTGTACTGTTCAGTACCAGGTATTTATCCCTATGAGTCACACTGGTTGAAGTTTTGGATAAAGATGTTATGGATCCATTTGAAGTCAGTGATCAGGTAGTTCAAAATTCACCAAAATTGAAAGTGAATCAAATCGTCAACCACAAATATTGAATCGAATCGTCGTTAAAATGAATCGTTCCACCCCTACATCAGAGGTCTTTAGTTTTTTTGTTGTTGTTGTTTTTTTTTTTTTTAATACAAGTTCATGAATCATGTAACATGACACTAACCTGAAGACGTCTTTCACATTCATCTGGCGGGGAATACTTCATGGAAACTGTTCTAGTGCCAACTTTTAGAGAAGCCTGCAAGAAAAACAAAACCATCAATCAGCAAAACACCAGGTGAGAGACCTCCTCCAAAATTGTATCAGTGCCACCAAACATGCATTATGGCAGGTTAAGCCCCCCTTCTTTTATCAGGAGGACAAAATTGGCCCAACGCTAAAGACGGTGAGCAAAATCCAACGTTGGCCATTTGCCCCCCATATTAGGATATTTTCAAGGGAGTCAAATCTCAGGCAGCAACTAGGCATTGCTGTCATTAAGACCTGCCGAATACTGTCAGCACAACAACAAAAACACAAAGCATCTGGTCTGTACCGTGACAGATGAGAAGGAATAATACCCACCAGTTTTCTAGAGCCACAAGTGACACATTTCTTTGAGTCAAACCAAAACAAAAAAAGTTTCGCAGCTTGGAAGCATTCGGAAATGAAAGAAAGAGTACATTTTGAATTAAAAAGCTGAAAGTTAATTTTAGCGTTTAATTTTTTTTTTTCCCATCTTGGACCTCAATGCTCAAACCTACTTTATTTGAACTCAATTTGGTTGTGAATTACAACCATCCCCATGGCAGGTTGAAGCCAGACAAACCAACAGGCAATTCTTCTCTACGCCATCAACAACCGTATTTCTTCTATTACACAACAGATATTTATATAAATGGAGGTTCTATTCACAGCAATTCTCCTGTAAAAGTTACACTTTATTAAAATCAAATGAGCATAAACACGCGTTCTGGTTTCCAAACACAAAAAGACCAATAAAAAGCCAACATTGGTTTTACACAACTACATAATCCAGTGTCTGGCCTGGACCATCGTCAACAGCAGACCAACCAAACAAAAAACAAATGTATGTCATAAGGATGATGAATATAACCGATTTCAGCCATTTTGCACCACTTCCATCATGAAAGATGATCGGTTCACGACACAACCAGACACCACCTTGTTCTTGGAGCTGAAGATCATGTTTCAAAAGCAACCGTGTGCAGTTTGTCGAAAGGACCAAATGGCAAGCGTCTGGAGCAAAAAAAAAAAAAAACAAAATGTGCCAGATTCACGGACAACCTCAAGGAAAAGTCACAAAAAAGAAATCCAAGTTGAGAAAAATTTCAAAGCAAAAAAAAAAAAAAAAAAGAAAGGAAATCTTGCCATCAAAGGAATGCAGGGGAATTATGAAGACATTAAGATTTTAAAGTTAACCATTGTGAAATCTTGACAAGAAGAAGAGCTCACAATGAAGAAATCCACGTTTGGTGCTAAAAGGCAAGTTGAGATGAGACCAACTAACAGCACACCATTTGTACCAAACCATGCAGAAACTAAAACATGGGAGGTTGATTCCTCTGTTTCAGGCTGCAATCAATACAATCATTTGCTTTAGTGCCTGAAAACAGAAGGTATGCCAATAGAGTTGGTGGTGGAGTTTACTCCTCCTGTTAGCTGCGAGACAGTTTGACTACACCACCAACGTTTGACAATCTATGCTTGTCTATTTGTGTCAAGTTCAGAAGATTTTCAGCTTCAGCCCAAAACCAGAAAGACCCGTTCATGTTTGTAAGATGTTTACAGCAGTCCGAAAGACCTCGTCACCAAGAGCGATGCACTTCTTCAAAGACAATTTCCATAACACCGTTGACCATCATGAAGCGATGCCAGAGCGAAACAGCCTTCAATCTGCACTAAGAGGCAAGAAAACCCCCCCACAAAGCTAAGCGGTTCAACAACAGAACAAAAAGGGTTGGAAAAATAATGTAGTGTTCAACCCAACCATTTACTGTCTTCTCTGACCCATCACAAATACTGACAACATTTATTGTAAAGAAGCATTCGCACAAAAATTCCATAAAGCTGATCAATCAATAGATCAGTGTACAGAGACGATGTCTTTGAGGAATAAAACCAGTCTGACCCGGAACAATAAAGACTGCTAAAATGTGTCCTCTCTGAAAGAAGCCAAAAAGTTCAGCAATGATGCTTTCACTCGATCGTCCTATGAACTAAATCCAATAAAAAGCGATTATTAAACATTAGGAGGCTTACAGCTAAATTCTGAAAGGTTTGGGAAAGTAACAGATGAGATTCCATGTGTCCATATGTTGAACTTCCTAAACAGGATTCTTATGGAACTATCAGGGCTACGTGGATAGCTGCTGAAGAGGCTCGAATATAAATAATACCATCATCGGTCAATATCTGACTAAAATCTGTCTTTGGTTAAGGTGGGTTAAATAAAAATAGCAGCATTCCATCCCAGATTCTCTCCCTCCCCGTGCTACTGAATGCCCTCTCAACCCCTCGTAATCCTGATGGGAGAGACGGCCTTCGCAGTGACGAGGATGGGCCACCTTGTTGGACTCCATGAAGTGGACTGCATCCTCGAGGTTTAAAAACTCCACATAGGCCATATCGTAGCTGTAACCTGGGGACAGCATTTAAAATACAAATGGGTTTTTGTTAGTCAAAGCCAGTAATGACAGTCACCCAGTGAAACATTAAAAAAAAAAAAAAACAGTCGTGTTTACAATCAATCAGATCAGCGAAAGCGAAGTTTCACACCTTCATTAAAATACATACCTTTTCAGCAAAACATGTGTTTGGGTTCTTCTTTGCCAGTGTAAAGACTGACCGCATTTTTGTTTGTCAAACACTTAATAAAGGCAAGCCTTAATAGCCAGACAGCTATTAGTTAACATGTGCATGGTGTGTCTCCTCCAGAGCTCCTATACATATCAAAATAGAAAAAAATAGCTCCTTCTGTTTTGAATTTGGCCTCCAAGAAATAAACTTCAAAAAGGCTTGGTATCATGTACATGTGTGCAATGACCCCCGAAAAAAAATAAACTAAACTCTCTCTGTAGCAAAAGTTTAGAACATTGTGATGGCTGGAGACTAGAAACACAATTTCTATTTCAGTTTTTCTGTCAGAGTGGGCAGAAATTATGTCCACAGATAAAAGACAAATTCAACGAAGTCACCTTTTCACAAACATCTATGACCAAAAAGTGTAACCGTCCAAATATTTCCGATGTCAGGTCCTGTTAACCGCTGACCCCAAAGAGTGCAAGAGTGCACAACCTCAAACAAGACAAGCAAAGGCAGGACAGAACCCCCCTTTACTGAGCAGGTTCACACAAACCACCAACAACAAAAGCAATAGATAATAAAAGAAAATTTATGAAGAAGGCGAAGGTCCGAACGCTGTTAAACCGAAACATCGAGGGACGTGTTGGCGATCGAGTGCCCCAAATAAACTCAGAGTGAACCCTAATCCTTACCTGGGATGACTGTTTTGATTTTCATTCCCTGCATCGGCACACCATCACGGACCGCAAAGGCACCAAGAATCTGCACAAAAACAAAGCCCACATTGGATTTGAGTTTCAGCCAAACACAGAAAAAGCACAGTATCGTTGACTATGACTAGTCAAAGCTGCTTTAGTTCTTGATTACCTGTTCCATTGTTGCAGACTTTGGAATTCCCGTTATGGATATGATATTTGAAACTTTCTCCTTCATTGATGCATTCCTATAATCTTGATCCTTGATCCAGGAAATGTTCATTAAACATCAAAACTTAAAAACCCAAACAATCTGACAACAAACAGGTGAAGATAAAAACATGAAACATACCTGGGAGGCAGAATCTGTAAACTCAGAAGGAGGAACTGGTTTGGAATCTTTGATGAGACTCTCTGGTGCTTGAAGTTCTTTGTGTTTGTATTCAAATATTCTTCCAGATGCTGTCCTGTAATCTATGTCCCTGTAGTCCTGGTCTCTTGCCTGTACAGTGCTGCTTTGGAACTCGTGCTCCCCTCTTAATGTAACTGTGGAAGGACCTTGGCTGTGAGGCAGATCTTTCATCCCTTTAAAACAACCACTTGGATCCTGAACTTCATGAGGGGGCAGATTCTTCTTTTGATAAGGAGGCATTTCAGCACCGCTCACTTTATCCTGGACATATTTGGGGCCTTTTTCTTCAAGCCACGGCTTACTTTCTCTATTCAGATGGCCACTCAAAGAACTCATTTCTGGAAGAGGACATCCTTGTGGGCCTTTATTGCCAACAGGCGGCACATCTATTGGAGGAAAGTGATCCCTGTGTGGAAAACTAGCATCTTTGCCCGGAAAGCCTAAAGCTGGTTTTTCTCTGTCACTAAAAGGAGGTGGATCTCTGGGGCCCAAATTTCTACCAAAGTCTGGTGGGAACGTGGGCTCAGAGACGCTACCAACGTCTTTATCCAAAAATGGATTCCTGTCTTTTTGACGGTTCTTCCATTCTTCAGCAAGAGTCAATTCCTCACCACTCCGATAATCCATAAAAGGACTGCCACTTGAATCCAAATTGCCTCTTCTGCTCATATCGTCCTCATTAGCAATGAACTCCGATCTCTTAGGACCAACATCTGAAGGTATAGCTGGCCTTTCCTTGTCCACGAGCGGAACGTCATTCTTTTCGAATCTTAATGGAGAGCGATCTCTGCCTCTAAAATCGACCGGTGGACCTGGTCGATTTCTGAAATCCATATCGGAATCAAATCTGCCTCTTGGATTAAAAGGTGGCCCTCGTCTGTCAGTGTCCATCATTCTCCTTTCATGTGGAGGCAAGTCCATACCAAAGGGATCAGCGTTCCCAGGGGCCATAGGGGGCCTGTCGTACATGTCTCTAAAAGGCTCATTTCTATCCATGGGAAACCCTCTTCTTCCATCTGCATTCCCAAACCGTGGCATGTCAGTGTGAAGTGGGTCTCTGTCTCTCATGTCCATAAATCTGTGGTTTGGTTCTCGTGAAGGCATCCCTCTCCCTCCCATGTTCTCTAAATCCCTGCCTGGTCCTGGAAATCCTGGTGGATTTATCGGTTTGTCTCTCATTGGCATGTCAAAGTGTCGCCCAAAGCTCATGTCTGGCTCGTTTCTGGGTCTGAAGAAATCTCTGTTTGCTTCCCTTTCATGCATTTCATGTAGATCTAAATCATGACCCCTCATGGGTGGCCCACCCATTCTCCTCATGTCCATAGGTGGGAGAGGCCTTGGACCCACGTGACCCATTGGACCAAAGTTCATCCCATCTCTAGCTCTGAAATTTGGCTGAAAACTTTCTCTGCCTCCAAACATTTCTCCACGGTGATCGCCTCTGAAACAAAAATAATTATAATTTTACCCAAAATGTGAAATCAATTTAAAAGATCAAAATATTAATTTCGATAATTCTCTATTTTTTGCCTTTTTTTTTTTTCTTTTTTTTTGGCAAATGACCAGGCTACATTTTAAACTACTGCCATTTTATCTTTGGTAGCTGAAATGTTAAATACTTGATTTTTCCTCAAAACTTTTAAAAGCTACATGGACTCAATAATCTTCAGTAATATTATAAAAATGTAGAACAAACTGTTCAAATAGACTTTTAGGAATCATATCTGATGGTTCCAATTGGAGTTATCCCGATTGCCTCTGTGTTGACTGAGAGAAATAATCAAAGACATTTGAAATCTTACTACCTATCAAGTTACAGTTCTACAAAGTTTCATTTATCTAAAATGAAAATGTGCCACCAACCTCTTTTTTAATCTTTGTCTTAAGTTACATTACGTTACTTACAATACATACTTTACGTACAATAATTAGGAGAAAAACTAAAATAAAATAAATGATTTACCAGGTTAAGTGAATTAAACAAAAAAGTTGTCCGAAAAGTGGTCAAAGGAAAATAAAATCTAATTTCTATTCAACAAGCATTAGATGATGCTTTAACTTGAAGTGTAAACTGATAAAACCACAACCGTTTATTTAGGGATGTAAAAGGTACACATAGGTATTGAAAAATCAATTTAGTTATGAAAGTAACAGCAGTATTGGTTGAAAACCACAAATACGAACAAGATTATATTTATAAAAGGTTTAAAATTGATCAGAAGTTTGTTCCCTCTAGACATTTGATTTAAATGGATTAAAATGAAAAGTTTCTCTGTTAAAAGGCATTTTAAATGCCAAGTGAATAATATGCAGAATTTAGATTGAATCCACTTAGGCTAAAGTATTGGACTGCATTGTATTGTCACAAAGTTTGTGGAATCTCTTACATTTTGATTCGTGGACCATAACGTGTTATGTGAGTAACTGATACACAACCCCTACACTGATTCCTTGCTCTTTTGTTGACATGTTCAAACCTGGGCTTTTCCAGTATACAGTATAGAGCCACTCACCGAAACGGGGGTCCCCTTGGACCGGGTCCTGGGCCATTCCACATGTTTGCAAGAATTTATCCCACCTAAAAAAAGAACATAACATGTTTTGATCATTGGAGTTAGTGAATAGGACAGCTGTAAACATGCAGTTGAGGGTTCACCGATCATTCAAGAATACAAATGAGTAAAAGCAAAGATCGTACACTCGTTGTTCATTTATCAGGATTTATATATCGCTATGCCATGCAAGCAATGAAGCATATTATTGAATTGATAGATACGAAACGTAAAATAAGGATAAATGACGTTAAAGGATGCTAGCGCGGAAAACCATTGGAATGGCTGCTGCACGTAGCAGTGCGAGGCCTTCATCTACGCCACAACAAAAACGGCCCGCGAAGGAATCCAAACTGACTTAGCGGCACAAGAATTCAGAGGAACAATACACGTAGAATGACTAAAACCTATATAATTTAGTTAGAAAGTATTTATTTTAGTCAAACTGGCTAATAACAAGAGTTATAAAGCAATTCGCTTAAATATATCGTCTCATTACTTTGGGTGGAAAAAAGACCGTTTCTTTGCGTTAGCTTGGTGAGCAGCATCTTTAACCAGCCTTATTTTCCACCACTATGGTTTATGTTCAGCTGTTTTCTTTCACTTACCCTGGTGCTCCTAAACTTCGAGTCCAAATAAAGACAACCCCCACAGTTTTGTTTTTGAGCTAAAGAAAAAGCTGGTACAAATAGAGGTCGAAGTTCTTTTTTTTAGCTTAAGGAGGAAGACGAGCCGATTTCTCTTCTTCTCCTCCTAGAATTATGTACTGTTGACGTGACACTCATGTTCTGTCGCCCTCTGCTGGTGGCGTTTTGTATTGCTTCTGTTGACAGTCCTTGTGACTGCTAGTCATTTACTTTTAATGATACAACATTAATTAGCTTGTCTTTTATTTTACGACCTTGTCTTTTATTATCGTTTTAGTTGCACAAATATTTATTTATATATTTTAATCTCAATCAAATGGCAACACACTCATTCCATCTAATTAATTATTATTATTTTTTAATAATAAAAGATAACTTTTGCTTTTCAAGAGAATGTGGGATATTTAAAAGAGTTTTGGGGAGTTTATCTGCAAAGTCAGTTTGATTGATTTCTTAAACCGTATTTCATATCAGATTTTAACGTACATTTTATGTAATATTCAAATAAGCGCTGCATGTTTAAGGGACCTTGTAGCAACATTTTAGGGTTCTATAAAAACCCTATACTATACATTTCAAGTATCCAAAGAATATGTTACAAGATTCAAATACTTTGCATTTTTGTAAAAGGTATATTAGATAATAATGTTTTAGTTGTCCTTACTCTTGTGAAAACATTTTATGCAGTTTGCTACAGCATACATATCACATATAAAGTCACTAAAAGAAAAAAAACAAAATGTAAGCAATACCTATATTGCTTATTTTATTTATTCACAAGCAACGCAGCAACATTTTTAGCTCAGCTGAATGTTGCATTGTACACAAACAATAAAAAATACACACAAGTATACACAAACATTACAAATAAACATACTAACAGTATGTGAGCTCAGCAATAAACTCTCAATTTATTCAACACATTTTACAACAGCCACAGAGACGTCACATAAAATACTCTAAACCTATTATTTTTTATGTTTAAAAGAGAACAAAACACAAAATTCAGTTTACCACCTACAACCTTAAAAAAGATCTATTAAGTGGTTAAAACATTTATGACCAGGTGTGAAAACATGATTGCAACAAATATTAATAAGGCACTTTAACTTAAAAATATACCGCCTTGCTGCGTTAAAATGTTAAGTTGTGTTAAATTGCAGCATTTTTCCTAACCTGCTGTTTTGTTAAATTAAACAAATGAAACTGCATACCGGCCAATATTTTTTTAAATATATTTTAATTTGCCTTCAAAAAATGTCTTATTCAGAACAGAATTGAGTTCCTTCCTTTTTAATTTTATACTCAATTATGCTCTAAATTCTAATAGCATACAAGGTTATGGTTTAACCCTATTTCATTTAGCAGTATATGTTTAAATATGCAAAAATGTTGCATTGAGTGCCTTGATTATTAAGAAATGCTCCAAAGTGAAGCTACAACTCCACGTATCAGCCTAATCACTCAACTTAAAATTTTAAGTCACAAGAAAGAAACTCAGGCTTGTTAGTTTCAAAGCTAAAAAGTAGCAGCTAATTGAGACAACTCATCCTACTGTATGTGTTTAACAACTTAATGAATAAGCTTTCACTAAACCACACCATGGGCAATGAACAGCTGGCCTTTTTACACATTTGAGAAGGAAAACTACAGAAGAGCTACTTTGCCACCAGTTTCAAAGGGAGCTGTACACAACATAACAAAAAAAAGCACACAGGGGACAACACTATTAATATTACAGATGACAAAAAGTGAAGTGTATTGTGTCATTCGTGATATCATTGTTGGCTGAAAATGTGCTTTTATTGGTTGGCTGAGGACTTGGTCCTGTTCTTGATTGGATCCTAGTCCTCTTTTCTTTGTGGCAACATTTGAGGAGCGTCTCCATTGCACGGTGTCTGCTGCTGCTCATCTGGTCGAGCCGCACTGGGGGGGGCCGGTGCAGAGGAGGCTGCAGGCTGGGTGTCTGGAGTTTTTCCCTTTAGAGCAGCTTTGATGCAAGCAGCCGCACCATCGCTCATTCCTGCAGGAGGAGCCGAAGCTCCGCCAGGGGCGCCGGCGTCGGCTGTAGCGCCTCCGGCAGCGCCAGCGGCCCCAGAATCACCCTGGTCAGGTGCCCTAAGCCTTTTCATCAGGGTGGTCACTCTTACCGCTTTCTATAAGTTGTAAAATAGTTGTAAAAAATGTATTTTGTTAATATCTATTAGAGATAAATGCATCAAATAAATGCATTTATGGACATGCTTTTACATGACATAAACTATAGAATAACATCATAGTCCTAAAAAGTGTCCTGCATCTTTCAACTACTGTGAGTTCATCTAAAATGTAGGTCAAATTTCAGGGTGGCGAAAAAAAGTTCTATTAAGATGAACAAATGTACAAAAAAATGTGCTTAAAGTAACAGGAGTTTGATGACAACAGTGACTTTTACAAACTTTACTCTCATTTTCAGGAGTTGTAGAAAAAGGCAAGAAATGTGGAAAGCTAAACAAGCAGGAGGACCTTTGGTCTACTTTCCAATAACCTCCGGCCAATATATTCATTTAAGATTCAATTACCTTCCACTTGGCCTTAGCAAAGTTCTTCTCAATCTGTGCACAGACGCCATCTTTGATGTTTTTGTCTGAAGCAGCATTTCCAGAAATCCTTGGGGAAAGAAGAGAGTAACCCTCAATGAAAACAGTTCCAAGAAATTTGCAGTTTTTGGCTATCCTAACAAAGAAAATCTGTTAAAAAATTAAATTTATTCATAGTTTAGTAGTGTTTAGTCCTGGTTGGTTGCTGATCATTGGGGTAAAATTATCACTTTCCCCCTTAAGTCTGTAGGTTACAGGCTCTAGTGTTTCCTTTCCTACAGTCCAGCAAGTTTTCCCACCAGATCTCAAGGTAGGATCAAACAGCAGACTCACTCAGAGCAGATCTTTAGGAGCCTCTGCTCCCTCTTTTGTAATTCACACGCTGCATCTCTGAGCTGACAGTACAAAAGCAGCCTAATGGCAGCTGTGTTTGGCTCAACTTTCCACACATTCATTTCACTGCAGTCACAAGATCTTGCACAGATTTGAAAGAACATCTACTTCTGGGCCTAACAGCAGTGTGGAATGAAGAAACGACAGAGACCTAACGAATGGGACTTGTGTTGACCCTCTAGATAAGTAGATCATCAGTAAAAAGAGACCAGCTCATTGGTTTACTGTCATTCAAAGACGGGCACTTTAAGGCAGTCTCCCAGCGGTGCAGCTTCTGTGATTCTGAGAGTTTTTAATTAGTCTGCAATGATGTGTGATAAGAGTGCCTTCTGCAAAGTTGTTACTTTATTGTAAATTATCATTATTGGAGTAAAAGAGGAAGAGCCAACTAAGGTTTGTTATCAGCATCCAGGCTGGAAACGAAAAGGCTTGTTCCTTTTTTGAACTGTTTTCCTTTGACTTTCAGCTGACATTACCTCCTGATAAAGTTGATTTGGCAAGGTTTTTTTTTTTTTTTTACACCCTCATTTCACATTTCTGCACCCAGACTCCAAGGCAGAGACTTGACGTTGCGACCTGTTGTGACTCAACTGTTCACACTGACTCTTCCTACAGAGATTTGAGATTTAAGGCTTGGGACTCAATGACGTAAACATCAGATGAAAAAAGGCGTGATGCTTGAAACCTTGAGTGACTCAAGTGTGAGCATAGTGGCTGCTCAAAAAGACTCATTTTGTCAGAGAAAATAAGATGCTAAAGAATGAACTCAAATATTTAAGTTCAGAATCCTAAAACAAGCAAATTTAAATGAACTACATTTGTATACTGTATTTTTTTGCACTAAAAGGTGCACCTAAAGGCCTATTTTTTATTTATTTTATTTAAATGACAGAGCGCTTTATACCCTGGATACCATATTTATGTATTAACTCATGAGTTTACTGATGTCAAAGTGACGTTGGGATTTACAGGGCGCTCTGTCAAAATGTCTGTTGGTTTTTGAGCTCCAAACAAGGTTTGGTGTTAGCATGAATACGCTAACGTGTAGCGGTGTCAGACTGCTTTTTTTGTGTTCATGACAAGTTTGGGACTTAGCGTAGTCACAATAAAGTTTGTTTTAGCAGTATCAGTCAGTCTATTTTTTTACGTGTTGCAAACAAGGTTGGAACAAGTGTTGTGAATAAGCTAACGCAGCTAAAGCTACGTTCACACAAGCCTTTGCAGCAAACACTTCCAACCAAAAGTTTATGTAAATACGCTTTTTAAGTTTCCATGTTCAAAACTCTCGCATTCACACGTAGCTACGCACATTTTTAGGACAGTTTTACGCGCTGCCAGTAAATGCAATTTTTAAAAAAACTTTTTATGCATTGATTATATTTATTTAATTGGAACAAATTCGAAAAACATATAAATATCCCATTGAAACAATCGGATGTGGGTTTTACAGTGTTCATGGCTACGATACCACAATCGTGCCGCTTGCTGATCAAGTTTCTTTGCTTTATAAAATCCCTGTAGTTTCACATACTCAGAGAGCACTCTTCTCTCTTGGATTGCAGGCGTCTCTGTCATTCTTTATTGTGCCAAAAACAGAGTGGGAGGCTGAACCTTCATCTGTCAGACTTAAAGTTTGGCTTCAGGAACAAACATCCCTCTCAAATTAATTTCATTTTTTTTCTTTTTAGTAAAGTTACAGGGCTTCTTTAAGTCACTCAGAGTCACTTATGCCATCAGTTTTTTATCAGAAATCTGTTATTATCCTCTTAATTTACACAGATCACGGCTTTCTCTGAATCTGCTGGGGGTCATATCCTGTTAAAAGGGGGTTCTCCCTCAGCTCTGTCACATTCAAGCCTTTCTTTGCTTTTCAATAGTGACATGCCAAGCTGAAATGAGTCAAATAAAATCCTCACCACTCATGGGCTATAGCCTCCTGTGCAGTCAGCCGCTGATCTTGGTCCACTTCCATTAAAGATGCCACAAGGGTTTTGGCTTTAAAACACAAAAAGAAAGGGGAAAGTAATGACTTTTTTATGCACCACAGACAAATGACATGTGAGCTGCTTAATGGAAAAGACCGTCTCTTACCAGAATCGGAAATATCATCCCAGTATGGGGAATCAAATTCATAGTCTCCCGACAAAATCTTTAAGAAAAGGTTCTTGTCTCGATTGTCGGAGTCCTCTTCCTCACAATCATCATAGAATGGAGGGTTCCCCGACAAACTGTTGAGTTTAGATGGAGGAATATGGAACATGGTTTGTATTAGATGAAATCCTTCATTTTTTAAACTAAAAATAATATTAATATTATTAAAATAAAAATAAAAAAATAATATTAAGCTCGTACAGTATATACATGATGACGCCTATGGCCCAGCAGTCCACAGGTCGTCCATATCTCTGTCGTCCAACCACCTCAGGGGCTGTGCAGAAACATTCATGCTTTTTTGGTGTTGTGGTGTCAAATGTTGACATGTTCTATTCTCTTTTTAAAAAAATTCAAACATTCACAATGTACTGTCTTTTAATTGACTAAAAAGCATTAATGAAGGAAGCAAAGTTTTGTGTTGCTCACCAAGATACTCTGGAGTCCCACATGGATCCTTAATTAGTCCATTTTCAAGCTTTGCAAGCTGGAAGTCACTGATAACAATTTTGGAGTGCTTCAACCGATTGAAATAAACCAGGTTCTCCAGCTGCAGATGTGAAAGAATTTATTTCAACAAGTCAGTAGGCTTCCATTTTACTGCTGCACAATTTCCACTCTTTTACTGCTTTTTTAAAGGTTATCCACACACATTTTTCCATTGTGGTGAAGTATTGCTGTTTTTCACTAGGTGTCAGTAGCACGGTGTACCTACCTTTAGGTTTCTGTGGACGATCTTCAGTGAGTGTAGGTATGCTACAGCCTCCAACACCTGCCTCATGACGTTGCTGGTGTCCCTCTCTGAGTAGTAACCTTGATCTAGGATCCAGTCAAAAACCTCCCTTCCTGTAGCTCTGACAACATTTCAGTTTGCATCAAACACAGTAATGACAGTCAACATGAGGCTCATGAACATGGAAAAGCAGGGAAACAGGACGGTATCACCATGCTTCAAAGTTACTTACAGCTCCAGGAAAATGTAGTACTCTTTCTTAGTTTCAAATGCATCAACCAGCTGAAGGATGTTGTGATGCTTCACCCTTTAAAAGAGAGATCAGTATAAGGAGCAGAATGTTGGGAGGAATGTCAAAGCAGGAAAACCACAAGACTGGCAAAAAATTCAAGATAAAAAAACATCTTAACGCATTTGGCTAATGTGTGACAAAACGTCTTTAAACTTTTGCTAATCTTGCTTTAACTCCTTTATGGCAAAACTTGTTTATTTGATCAATTTTCATATATTTATATATCATCATATGTCAGTTTGTCCTTCATGGTCAGCTGCAACATAAACCTGTGACATGTTAGTTCAAAACAGAGGAACATGGGAAACACTTAGGGCATAGTTCTTAGTTTTTTAGAACCCCATTACAATAACTTTTTTTCATGGTCTGCACGAATATTATAAATGCGTGTAATATTTGCAACAACTACAACATATAAAGTTAGCACAGAATAACGTTACAACATTTGGTGAGAACGTCTAAATTCCAAAAGAAGACCACACAGCAGTTTTAATTACCAACAATATAATAGAAATACACTTTCTATTTTTTTTTTTTTTTTTTTTTTTACAAAACACAAAGAAATGAATCAGTCATTAAAAGGAAACTGGATCTTTGTTACTTAAAAAGCAGATTTTTTTTTCTAATTAGAGGTCAGTTTGGTAGCTTTCCCCGACCTACCCTCCTTCCTCATATGACCCCTGGGGGTGTCCGTGATTAAATGGTGCAGGTTCTGTTCCTTGCCCTTGGGCATCAGGCCTCTCCCAAATTCTGACAATAGGTGAGCCTGGTTATGCTACGTGTACAGCGCTCTTTGGGGACCCCCACTTCTCTTGGACATCTCTCTCCTAGATGGGGTTGGCTGGCCCCTGCCGTGCTCTCTCTTACATGGGGTGGGTGGGCGGTTGCCTGGAGCTTGGGGGTGGGTCTAACTTGGGGGGCCCTGGCTCGTACCTGGGGTTGGGGTGGGGGATGCTCAGAACTCCTGGGTGGTAGGCAGCTTGTCTGGGTCTGGGAAGCTTTTGGGGGGTGGTGCCCTGTGCTGTGCCCCCTGGCTCGGTGGGAGTGCTGCTCTTCTGGCTGGGCTTGCACTCTGTGCTCCCGTCTTTTGCTGCTCTCAGGAGTTGGGGGCCCATGTGGCGGCCCTGCAGGCCCTGGTCTAGATGCTTGGCCGGATTGCCCAGCAGACGGATTTCCTCCATCAGCCTTACAGTCGGGGTGTAATGGGGTTCTGGCTGCCGCCGCTGCTTCAGCGGGGGTCTTCGTGTGGGGATGGCAGGGAACACTCCCTCTTTTTTTCTTTTTCTACATTCCATCTTCCACCTCAGCAAAGTATAAACACTCACCAGAACAAAGGTGTCAGCTCACCTTTGCGCAAATAGTATACATGACAGATTGAAATAATTTAGATGTATTGGTTTGTATGCATGAGTATGTGTGTGAACTGTAGTTACATTGTGTACATGTTTGCAAGTATGTTTACATGTGATGACTCTTGTAGCCAGCAGGTATGTTTGTGACAACAGAGTATGTGGACAGGCTCTGCCCACTTTAGACTAACATTCACACCTGACTGTAATGATTATAAACTTTCAGCTTCTTGTTGCCTGTTGTTTTATAATTAAATATCGGACTTGGGTTCTGAAATGCATTTGGTAGAAATCGAAATATCAAGCTTTGGACATAAAGATGAATCAGTGTAACAGTGGCAACATTCAGAGCGTGTAGTCAGCAGATCACATAGAAGCATTCAGTCATTTCTTTACTAGCATTTATGGAAGTTGAATCTATTTAAAGTCCACTACAATCATATTTTGTTTGTAAAAGCGTTCCCAGTTTTCTTTTAGTCAGGATTATGCAGTATTTTGGCAAAATCACAAAAAAACTTTGTGTCATTTTCTAGGACATTGTTTCTGCAGAGCGGCAGTAGTTCATAAGAAATTCCCCTTAGAGTTGTGGGCGGGACTGTTCCCTGTTCCTGAAAGATCTCTGTTTACACACTCTCCTGCTAGCTTACATCCTCTCACACCCCCAATCTAACATTACCGCTGCAACAAAACTGGCGAGCAATATTGGAGATATCCAGCCGTACAGCTTTGAGTCAATGCCAGCTCAGATGAGGAAAACAAAGATCTGATGGATCTCTTTGTCTGCTAGTAGATGCATCAGAATTGAGCAGAGCAGGAAGCTTATGGCCTGCCGACTGTAGTACATTAGATCAATGCTACAAGCTTTATCAAACTGCAGTTTTCCGTCTGCTCCTGATTCACGGTTTGAACACAGGAATACTGAGAAATACAATTTCAATCGTAATTTTCTTTACACATGTCCTTTAACATGAGAAAAAACTACAGGAAAATGTTAAAAACACAAAAAACATGAGTCTCATCAGACTGGGTCTATGAAAAAAGATGAATAACCTTTAAGGAAGTGTCCTTAAAGTTCAAACAGAAACAGCAAAATTGACTGTTTATATTGTTATAATCTTCAGGCATGTAAATGAACATGAGTTTTTCCTCTAAAATAATATAAAAGGGTCAGTGTTTTGTTAAAGTTTTTGGAAGAAGACTTCTTACTTAATCATTCCTCTTTTTTATAAGAGGAAATCTAACTTACTTTCCGGTTTTAAAGGAGATTTTGAATTAGGAACTGTTAACACAGTGCTGCTTTTGTGCACTTTATAGTTTGTGTTTCTCGTAGGCAAAATCTACAAACATATATGCGTTTCGTTCTCTTCAGGATAAAATAGACTCATCTTTGTGCCTCAAAGAAAAAAAATCCTCTTACTCACATCTTTAGGATCATTATCTCATTCTTGGCAGCTTTCCTCACTTTCCGTCCATCCTTTTTGTGGAATTTTTTACACGTGTACATTTTCAAGGTGTTTCTGTCCTTTGCTCGGAAAATCTCACAAAACTCCTCTCTGTGAAGAAGACAGCGAGCACTCATCACATTGCAGTTCAAATACTGACCTGGTTTGACGTGTTTGAAATCACACTCACGTTTTAACAATTTGTCCGAGGTCATACTTGTCAGTCACTTCCGAGGGACTGTTGTAATCCTTGTTCTCTCCGAGTGTCAGACAACCAAAGGGCATGGCAGCTTCTGCCCTTGCTGGGGAGTGTCCTGTCACAACACAACCTGCCAACATATAACATCATCTTGGTTTTTACCTGAGGATTCAACCATCAAGTGCAGTTTTACTTATAATTTGAACATGTGGTCAAATTAAGACAAAACAACTCCAAGAATTTTTAAGGAAAACAGCACCAGAAATGTTTTGACAAGGCAACGTTCATTCTTCATTATACATGCAAATAGGACTGAAAGAAGGTGTTATGTGGTGATGCACTAATAGATGCAATAAATTAGTGCACACGTTTGCAAAGCAGCTGGCGCTTATGCTGAATTTCTCCAGCCTTTTTCAGCTTCAAATCTGAGAAAAATGCAGGCGAGCACAAAGTGAGAGTTTTTGGAAGCACGGAATTTACCAACGCTGCAGAAAAAACAACAAGGTTAAGTAAAATGACATTAAAAATAACGTCAATATTGTCTTCAGCAAACTTGGTAAGACTGCTGGGATCCAGCCTGCAATGAGCGGCAGCACTGCAGCAACAGCAGCTGCTGCAGCATTTACGATTTCATTGAGGAAAACTCAGATGAAACTTCCCTGTATTATACATGTAGCTGTAACTTTTGTTAAAATTTATAATAAATAATTTATCAGGTTTCAAGGAATCTAGACTGGAGCATGGTCTGGAATGAATGGAGGCTGTTGATGTAAAGTAATTTCACAGAATATTATGTGCAATCGTTCCATTTTCTGACTAAACCTCACAAGCTGGAGCATGTAAAGCATCAGAATTACATAAAAGTCAATCTGCCACAACCAACAAATTTATGCTTTTATTTTTCATTTATAAATGAAATCCACAATTGTGAAGTTGTGCAATCAATTTCAGAAGCGAGTTCCTCGAGATAATTTCTTCATATCAGTCTGGATATGCCAACAGTCAAAAGTCTTGAGGCACCACTTGTTTTTAAAGATTCTTTTTCTAGTTCAAGGTGATAGAGTCTAATGAATAGCTTTAAATCATACAAAAATAAGTCATGAACCTGTAGAGGTTTTAAAGAAAGGTAATGTATCTGGAGATGAAAAGAGGGGTACATTTCAGAATCACACTAAACAATCCTTTCAATGGAACACAAAACTGACTTGAAATTAAAAGCTAAGGCTTGTCAAGCCTTTACAGTTACTCTTACAATTTTTCCTGATTGCTTTCAACCTTCTCTGTCTGTGTAGAAGCCTTCTTGTGTTGGAATTCACGGTGGTACCAAACCCTCGAGAGCTTTAGTTGAACAGTGTCATTCAGCTGAAAGAAGTGAAGAAGTTTGTTGTTTCAAAAGTAGCAACAAAACACCACTTATTGACCATTGCAAACTGGAAATTCTGGGTCGTCCTTACAGAGTTATTACAACAAAAGTCAATGAGTACAGTTTCCTTCACCATCACCATCAGAAACAGAGAGGAACTGTGACAGGAAAAGGTCTGGCAGATCCAAAGTCTAAACCAGAGGACAAGTTTCTGAGAGTTTATAGCTGCAGGATCAGCAGCTCACAGAACAACAGCTTCTAGAACAGCTTCTTTATGGTCGTTGTTTGTGAGTCTTGCTTTAAACTGGTTCAACCAACAAGATTATGACCCCAACCATAAATAAAGCTATGTCAGAACCACCTGAAAATCAAAGAACAAGACGATAATCATGAAAACATGACGCAGTCAGCACAGTCTACAGACTGGAACCACGTGGAGATGTTTGGAAGTAACTGGACAGCACAGTGAAAGCTAAGAAGCCTACAAGAACCAAACACAGCAGGAGAGTTGGAGAGAACTTTCTGAGGGGCATTTCCTTTCTATTATATACAAAATGATGCAACTTTCAGCTGTTAAGTCCATAACAGGAGGCTACTTTGCTAAATATTGTACTTTTTGCTTAAATGGTTCTGGGATTTCTCTTTTTGAAACTCCAGTTGCTCATTTGAACTATCCTTTTGTTTAAGAGCACAAGACATTACACAAATGCATTTATGTATTTTTCTCATCATTAAGAGCATATTCATTTTAAGCTTGATACACAAAAAACAAGAAACACCTGCTGCATCTAAAGTGTATTTAAATAAGCTATAGATTCTTGAGCATCTTGATGTTTATACTTCTGTTTCAGTTTTTTGTAACTGAAAATCCAATGAAATGAGAAATGTTTATGTTTAATCTGCATGAACGTTTGACCTGCAGAATAGTAACAGTGATAGTAACTACTAACAGTCTAACCGCTGACATAAGCTGCTGATATTAAAAAGTGGCTCACTTTTTTTTTGTTTTTTTTTGGCAGGTCTTAGAATAGGAATGGAAGCCGGTACAAAAGAGTGGGTGTGCAGAGATTCTTTCTGTCTGTGGCCTCCGTCAAGACCAGAGGCAAAGATTTCTCAGAGCCATCTCATCCAGAGCTCTTTTACAAACTATTAAAAAGCAGTGTTTATCTTAATGTGAGGCACAGACAAATCCATTCTTAAAGCTGCAGCTTTTTCAAATACTATGTGCACTGTAAAAAGATTTCACACCCTGATATTTTATGCATTCAGTTTTTGAGTACTAGAAGTCTCTACTAAAAAGGGAAAGTTATGATAATGAAATCAGTTTAAAAAATGATTTTGCTTGTTTTAAGGAGGTGGACTGTGTCTGTGGACCAATTTTTTTTTTTAATCTCTCCTGCACCGTCAGTCCTGTGAGACCAGTGCAGCGACATAGAATCAACATTGCCCTTCCCGAGGTGTCAGCTTTGTCCGAGATCCACAGAAGAATCTTCGACACACAGAGCATCCCAACTGATTTCAAACCCAGCAATATGGTGACACCAAAAACTGTTCTGTTCAATAGAAGAGTGCTCTAATTTCTATTTTGAAGAAGGTAAACAACCCCTCCACAAAGAAACAACACTGAGGAGCCACAACATGAGGCCAGGACTCAGCAGGTCACTTACTGTACACTGTACATGAAGACAATAACGAATAGAGTTCACCCTGTAAAGCCCACTGCATCAAAGAATTGACAGAAAATGCAAAGTTTTTAGAATTAAGATGTCTTTTTAAACCCTTTGATGAAATCCTCAATCATATTTTTATGAGACATAGATCATATCAATAAAAAAACATAGGATTATTTGGTAAAATTTTGTTCACAACAATATGAGTTTAAATTTGTATTTACCCTTTGTCTCAAATTTGATCGACACATTTTTAACATGGTGTTACTATGCTATAAAGAATTATCAACAAATTCGACATGTTTTAAATACAGCATGTGGTCATTTATATTATGAAAAACAAGAGATGAGTCATCCTCACCATAAAGTTGTGAAAATTAAGAAACTTTTCCTGCCCAAAGTGTTTTTTGAGATTTCATTGAAGTAGCTATTTTGAAATTACCAGGAAAAGCCCTTGTACTGCCTCTAGTGGAATTATGATGAACTACATCAAAGAAAACATGGACCAAGTTATTTACAATGAGTTTTGAAGGTCCTTCTCCAATCATCTTTTGATCTGTTTTAAAAGCGTTCCCAGTGGTCTTTTGTTTTTGTTTATGCCATTAAAAGCTAAAATCAATAAATCTGTGTGGTTTTCTAGGATATCGTTTCTGCAGAGCGGCAGTAGTTCATTAGAAGTTCACCTCTGAGTTGTGGGCGGGACTGTTGACACTGAGTAACCCCGCCCCTTTTCCATCATCCATCTGTTTGCAAGCTCTTTCACTGTCTTAAAGCTTGTGGCTTGCCGTAGATGCTTCTAGGTCACTGCTACAAGATTTTTCAAACAACACTGATTCACAACCATTTGTATAAAGAAATGAACAGAATTGCAATTTTGATCTTTATCATCAGAGAAATGCTACAATAACATGCTAAAAACACCAAAAACACCATTTTCATTGGAGTGGGTCTTTAAAAAAAGTGTTAATCATTCTTATGAAATAGGAGTCTCAGTGTATCAAATATGATAGAAATGGTCATATCAGGTTAAAGCATTATCTATTTCAAATTGAAAAAACCTTTTGGCAACAATTTCCTTTTGAAACAATCCAAACTAAGCCTGAATTTCCCATCAGCAGCAACTAAAGAAGTTACTGAGATGAGCAGCAAGCATCTTTTAGATGCACCTTTAAAGTCCAGTTACCCTGAAGAAAAATGTCTGTGATAACTTGACCCAGATGACTGAGAATCTTCACAGACATAATGCTGTTAAAGTAAACTTGAGGATCAACTAGCCAAAGGGACTGCATCTCTTCTATTCCATTGTCATTTCTCTTTGTAGATCAAGCATAGACTATCGCTGATAATATTGTATTTCAGACATACCGCATCCCTATGGAGGTTTTCTTGAGGCGAGCGAAAGGAGATAGATTGATACACTAAGTTCCTGAAACCAAACTTCCTGCTGCAGAGGTCCAGTCTGAATGATTTTAGTTTACCATTTGCTCGTTCACAATGCGCATTTTCTGTCCTAAAGGGAAAAGCTCTCAAGTCTCCATTAGGCTGAAGCATGGAGGGCATTTGGGAAATGAATTTTATTAATATGCTCCAAGAACAACGCAAAGATGAACCATTACTGCTTTCTGGCTATAACCTAGATTTATATGAATGCACTGTCTGGGTCTGGAATCCTATTCCTTTAATCATCCAAGCCTCTGTTCTGAGTTTTGTCCGAAACAGGTTCCCATTTGATTTGTTTAAAAACATAAACACTCTAATTTCTTTCCATAATGGTTTGTGAAAATTGAATTTACTCCACAGACATTATGAAGCTGACTTTTAAAATACCTCGAAGAACAAACTAAGCAACAAAGCGATAACAGACCTGAATACTGGAAAATATTTGTTTAAAGTTTAAATCTACTTTTAACAATTTTCAGTCAAGATCTGCAGAACATATTCTGAAAGAAAGCAACAGCAGAAATGCCACAAAAACATCACAGCTCAAACAAAGATATGATCTTAATAATAAAGATACAGTAGTAATCCCATTGGGGCCACCATATTTAACAAATTAATTTGTTTAAAAAAAACAATCTACATAAGGGATATAAAATTTAATAAAAAATAAAATTTTAACAATAAACTAATTGTCTTCAACAATTTATTTTCAATTTCCCTTTTAATTTTAAACAGTGTCAACATTTACTCCCAATTTCCCATCTTAGATTTAGATTGAATGTGGATTGACAGGAAAGTAATTTTGGTTGGCATTTCTTTAACCAAATCGAGATGAAACATTAAAAAATAAAAGACATTGGTGCTTGACAGGAAATGAATGCAGACTGTGATCTGTCAGGTGTGTGGATGCAGTTTATTAACTGTTTTTTTTTTATATGTAATTATCTGTGGAATTGTTTTTGCACAGGTAAAGTAGCTATTTAGCTAAAAACTTTAATCCTGTTTTGGCATTTAAACATATTTTAGGAACACCATATTTAGTTTGGTTTTGTTTTTGTGCCTCTTTGGTTTTTTTTTTTTTTTTTCTAATGTGAACTGACCATGTAGCCTTTAAAAAGGTAAGCCCTGGAGGGAACACTTCTACTTTTAGAAGTTACAAATAATGCATTGTTATTTTTAAGTACTTCTATGCTGGCAGTCTCCAACCGATTCAATGTGGAAATGACACATTTATGACATTTATTGCAAAATATTTTCTTTATTTCAATTAGTTAAACAAGGGTGCAAAAATGAATTCATTGATTAAAATGTGTATATTCAGATGACAAGTTACATTTTGAAATACCACAAAAGCTTGTAATATGATACCACACATAAGAACAAGGAATAAAATGAAAATAAATTTTTGTGTTGCTGATCAGCAGGGCCTGGACAGCTTTAGAGCTCACGGGAGGTTTTAAATTGGAAAATTAAAATGATTCTTTCAATTCCAGTGCCTGTGAAATGTTGCTTCTGCTTTGACTGAATATTTTACCATGTTGATTTTTATGAAAGCATTTGGAAACAAATTTTAATGACACATAAGAAACGAATTTGCTTGCAACTGTTTGTGTAATTTGTCAGGTGGAAAAAAAAATCAAACAGATGCAACACTAAAAAAAAAAAATACAGTGAAAAAAATGGGACTTGGGGGATTCAGCCAACAATCCAATTTATGTGTAACAGAAAATGTCTAATAAATAAAAATAGAATGTTTTATTGTGTCAGACTGTGCAAAACAGAAAAATAAACAAAAATCTGATTTTTAGGAGAAAACAGAATGCAGTTTGTTTAGATGTCATCACAACTGTAGTGTAGCTAATACAAATCAAAAACTTGGATGCTGACAAAATGTAGCAAAATTAATCTTTATTTTAAAATAAATTCATCCAATTACATGTGTCCACATGTGCATTGATATGGCTTTTGATTTGCATTTGATAGTGAAAAACTCATCCAACTAACTAAACCTAAAATTAATCTCAAAGTGGAGAAAAGAAAAACCATAAGCAAGGTTCAGAAAGCACAACTGTAAAAAATGACCTGATCTTATGAGTAAGTGAGTACAATAATCTTAGTTAACTCTTCTTGGGTGAGGACTCAGTCTGGTCACTAATGGTTCTCCACTGCTGCCATCTTTCTGCAATCAAGCTCCTACTTTTCAACTGTGACCACCACTTGCCTTCCTTGTCCTGGTCTGGCTTTGATTCAAGTGCATTCTTCTCTGACCTGATTTTGGACCTTCATCCTGAGTTTCTACCCACCACAAGAGTTTCTGATTTTCTGTGGAATGGATTTGGACTTAGTTTTGTTTGTTTATTTGTATTTTTCTTGCTCAAGTAAATGTTCTCTGAGCTTGCACCTTGTTTTTGTCATTGACACTGGGAGTATTAAGTAACAGAGCTGAGAAACACAACAATAGCAGAACAACTTTTGGAAGAGGAAATGTCCCAGAATTTCTCACACTATTGATGATCCTCCCTGCCTGCTGTATTGCTGCTCTGCTGCTTGCAGAGTTCCTGTTCTCACTGCGACTCTTCTCCACCTCCCATCTGGAAGAATTACGCATAATGCTACCTACGTTCACACCGGCCTTGGCAACGCACGTTTAAATGACCACTTCCAATGAAAAGTCTGTGTAAATGCATTCATATGCCCATTATGGGATTCAAAACAAGTTTTTAAGACCATTTTTGGACTCTATTTACAAAACACCCAACCACTGAATGCATGTTAAAAGTTAAACCAGTCAAACTTTGACTAATCAGCGACTCAGATTTGGTAGTGACGGATGGATGGCATACTTGTTAATTCCCTCAAGTGACAACCGCTTTAACATTGATCGTGGAAGAGAAATTATTCATTGCAGTTTGTACCAGGCTGGAATTCTATGACACTAAGTCTTTCATATATCAGAATAAAGCTGTGAAAAAAAAAAGCCTGGAGCAAGATTTGCAAGATTTGCCCCTCTTTGATGGTTTGCACCAAGCCACTTCCAACGGTACCATAGGTACATGTGCTAGTAGCAGGTGGTCACAGTCCGAGTCAAGTCCACAGTTCAAGAATGCATGTTTAGCAGATTTTTGAACACATGCATGATGTCAACGTAGCATGAGATGGAGTTTCTAAAACCTTATTTTTTCTGGACGGCTGGACTCTTGTTTTTCCTCAGAGTTTCTAACCTGGTGTAGCAACTGACGATGTGGCCTTCACAACTCTCTCGTATCAAACTTTGAATCTTAATGCCGTTCTGTGAGACATGCTTATCTGCAGATACTTTTCGTACCTTTCCTAATGTAACCTAAAAGTGTGGTGATCCAGAGAACTTGTGATTGTGCTGAGACTGGTTCTTCTCCTCCCTATGACCTAACTATGAATAAATCTTATCTTCTGAGTTTAAGCATGTTTGTGAGGTGGTTTGATATCAACCAACTTAAACGTGCTACCCATCCTTAAAAGAGGTCTGCAAGGCGTGTATTGTACAAATTAATGCATGCGCTCATTTGTGGTCAAGTTAAATTTAAAAAAAGACAAAAGACTTTATTACAAGCCACAGTCTGAATGCAGGATGATGAATCTTCAATGGAAAGGAAAAGCAACGTGAAACAGTGGAATCAGGCCAGATCTGCGGATTTGGCCACAGCTGAGCCTCTTCAAAGAGATCTGCGTGATGACAGGGGGCAGATGGTGATGCTGCATGAGCCAAATTTTATGACATAAAACACCTTTTTTTTTTTTTTTTCCCAAGAATCAAATTGTTAAGTGGGACTAGAAAAACACTTCTGATTTTCAAGGGTATTACAGAAAGGTGACACTGATAATTGTTTGCTCTTTAGCTAAAAGGTCAGATTTAAAGAGGTTGATTGGTTATAAATCAGTCTTTGTGTTTGCTTGCTTCTGCTATGCAGTGTCGAGTCTACTATTCATCTCTTTCTCAAGCATCACTGGCTCATTTGACCAGGTTCTTATGATGTTGTTTAGTTGCCATGGTTTCCGAGTGCTACAGTATGCACCAAGGTACTGTGTGCAGAGCAGCTCTGTGTTCTCGTTGCCATCACTGTCCAAAGACTGCTGCCACTTCCCATGACTGCGACCGAAATAAAAACCAAATCAACAGAACCAAACCCCCGGAGAAGACGTGTCCAAAAACAATGACTTCCCATACTGTCCGGCTCACAAGCACATGTAAAAGTGACCCAGTTAACTGACTTTTTATTTAATGACCTACATGCAAATGCCCAGTGCTGTGAGGCCACAGCAATGTTCACATAAACAATTCAAACTGTCTTTGTAGTGAGAAACTTCATAGATTTACATGAATATAAATGACCTCAACTACATCTCTTCTCATAGGAAGTTGGGCTAAAATTCAGTATCTCTGTTTATTGGCATCAAATCAGTTAGACAGAAAAGCTTGTGAATCTGCAATCTATTTAATTAAATATGAAAGGGATTCTTTAATGCTGACAGGTGTAGAACAAATTTTCATTTGCTCTGCAGAAATAAGCACCATCTGAAATCCATCCCTGAAAAATCAAATACCATTTAAAGAGCAGCACTTTTCGTGATTCAATTTATAATAAAAGATAAAAACGATTTCAACAAACTCAATAAGTAATGCAATGTCTGTGCATCTATTTGGATTGAGAGCTTTTCCGTCACTTAAATTTAAGTTTGAGTGACTCTGAACCAAAGCTTTCACAACAACTGCATCTTTTTCTATGTGTTTCCACAAACTGAACAGACACAAATCTGACAGGAAGATGCTTTTTTTTTTCTCACAAAGCTCTGGAAAAGTACCTGAAACATCAGGGGCTCAGACAGGTTGACAATTCACCTGAAATATTCCTGCATCCTGTTATCTGTCTGCCTCCGCGTCAACGAAAACTACTGAAAACTTCAGTTTGGGCACCAAGAAAAACGCTTCCAGTCCACATCTTTCATGATTTACAAAGTTTTACAAAACCTTTCATGTCGTTAAAATAAAAATGAACATTCACGTGACACATTTAGACATACCTTTAACTCGGGAAGCCGAAAAAAAAGCACTAATCCAGCCACTGCGAAGCCACAGGCAGCGCGTTTTCAGGAAGATGAGAGATCCTCAAGTATTTCCAACAAGTCAGCTTATTCTCGGGAGTCTGCGATTGCGTGGATGTGTGATGGTAAGAGCGAGCTGTGATGCAAGGAGGCGGGGATGTGTGTGAGACGCAAACTGGAGCGCTCTAATGTTTGATTGCAGTATTGCATCAAATGTTACGACATCATCCTTTTTACAACTTTTGACGGTGAACGGACGCGGTGATGGTTACGCTGTCTGCAGCCTGACTCCAACGCGCGCAAAAAAACGGCTTCTTATTCTTATTCTTTCATCCGATTTCAGCTTTTTTTTAACAAAAAAATATTTGATTTTAGGATTCACAACCATGTTTTTTTAATGAAACAGAAAGAAAACGAAACCACGATGTTTTAAATGAGAAAATTCTGGCACGAAATTGCGTAAAAACGCATACAGATACAGGGAAACCTCTCCATGATGATTGGCAGCCCAATCAAGCTTCATGCAGATACTTATAATTTTGATATTTGTGCTTTCACAGCTCATCAAGCTGTCAAACCCTTAGATTTCTCCTTTTAAAATTTAAAAATGTATTGCTGCTGTTTCTTCACATTTCAGCTTTTAAAATGGACCTCTCACTGAAGACACTATTCCTCTCTTCAGCAATATTCTTCAGCATTTTTAGTTTTTTAGCAGATTATCAAGGATACAGCAATGTATCCAATCAACATGAATGGGTGAAAATCTTGAGGTAAAAAGTAACTTTTGCATTGGAAATGATTCAACCTTCCTCTGAACAGTGGATTTTGAAGCTGTTTTATTTATTTTATTTTTTGCTATCTCTATTTTTTTATTTAAAAAAAACTTACTTATATTCACATTTCTTTGTTACATAAATAAATTAAAACATTGGCCAGAAGTGTTAAACTATAAAATGCAGTAAAGGCATGGAACCATGACAGTTTTACTTCATGTTTTATCACTTCTTTATTTTTTGAAGCACAGCTGTTTATTTTTGAGCGTTCTCTGGACTTCTTGTGTAAATTTCCAGCTGGTGTAGCCTATCTTTAAGTGTAACTTCTATGCATTTTTTGCACTTTTGAGACATCTCATCACAAGAAGGTACTGAGAAGTGTAATTGTAGTTACAAACAGTTCAGCCTTAACTGACTCAATTAGCTAAATCTGCTTGAGTTGTCATCAAATGTTAAAGTTAGCACACCCACGCTTTTTACCTTTTTTATTTGCCACTTTTCCTGAATAGATTTTCTCTTGGACAGTTCTTTTTGATGCTCTATCTAACACTTTAGCAATCGCAGGAACCACTTTTACCAATAAACGCATCAAACGCATTTCTACAGTAAATACATCTTTTGCTTTTATTTATTTATTTTTTTTACATCTGATACCTTTTAAATAAATCTTACAATATTTAGAAATCAAGTACAGAAGTGTAATTTCAAACTTTCTTTTTGCTGATTGAATAATAATCCAGTAATTCATCCATATGACACAAAATGCTCTTCAGACACTTTACTTTAAACTCAGTGGTGAAATTAATAAAATCAAATTATACAATATGTTCCACCCATAATATGCGCATTGTGCAAGTTATTTATTAAAGAAGAGGCAACAAATGATCCAGTTCAGAAAAATCCCACAGTTAATGTTTAACATCATTAAAATCAAACTGAAATAAAATACGTATAAAAACCAGCTAACTATTTTTAATATAACCAATAAAATATTTACCATGTTTTTTTTTCTAGGCTTGTACAAGCACATGAGACCTGCTACTTATTAATTTTTCATCATTGCAGACCCTGTTGGTCTGTCTTTGACTTTTATCATCTGCAATAGTATTTAAGAAATAAATCCTTGTCTTTGTTGTGCACTAAACTTTTTTTTAGGCAGATGCTCATTTAGTCCATTGTGTCAAAGGTACTTCCTGGTCCAAGGATTTTTCTTGCACCAGAAACAAATATCCCCAAAATCTCTATATAAGATTTTTGTTGTTGGTATTTTTCTATACTTTCAAGGCAAGTCATGATTTCACACTCCTCTTTGCAGCTTTCTATGCCAAAACCTCTTTTTTTGTGTAAATACAATTATTCTAAACATTCCACAGCACATTGCACTTTAAGATTATTTGATAAAAAATATTGTTTGTGGTGATTCAAAGTTCAGAATTAGTGCATAACATTAAAATGAAAGGTTTTTAAATATTGCCATCAATGAGCGTGTTATTCTTATTTTGGGAGTGGGCATCAGTACACCCCTTCAGTCCATGGAGTTGTGACTAAAGTAAGGTAGAACCAGCATGAACTGTAACAACACATTCCCAAAAGAGGTGCTATTACCCTTTTCACGACAATGTGGGTGATTTTATGACACCATCCTCTGTATTTTTAATTTGGCTCGGACTGCGGAAACTCGCCACCTTCAAGAGCTCACTGTATGCAACAATTTCTCATATGATCACCAGTAACTTTGCAAAAACAAGAAAGCACGTCTGCAGGGGTTTTGAATAGTAGGCAGATTGTGTATCTATGCTTTATGTAACTGAAGTGTCTTTTTTTTCCTAAAATGAGTAATGCTGCCATGAGGACACTAGGATAAGAGGAAGAGTGTGCAGGAACCCCTTTAACCTGCTCACCATCTACCTGTGAAACCTCCTACTCTGTTTTTTTTGACTCTGCAGCACAGCCCTGCAGATTTCCTGCTCCATCACATTGAAAAGTCTGGTCTCTTTTGTAATTTCTTTCTATTATTTTTGCTTTGTCAAAGGTTTCTCATTTGCTGCTTCCACTTGTTAAATGCAAAAACAACATATTTATCTTTCAAAGTATTCTGGTAAAAAATATATATATATTATTATATATATTTATATTTTTGCAGTTTCTATCTCTGGTTTGTTTTTACAATTGTCAGAGTAAAATGCTGCAGTATTACATAAAGGTTTAATACGATAGTATTGTATGACTATAATTCAGTTTTTATTGTTGTGGAGCAAAATCTAACCCCTACGTTTGAGTTAATGGATAACTGTTGTTGCTGTAATTGATCGTTTTATTGTGTTCTTGTGCTCACCCAATAACTGTGAGTTGGTGAAAGAACATCTTCAAGATATTCAGTTTGAGTACATCTGAATTTACAGCAGACTGGCAGAATTCTGAAACAAGCATCATGTCAGGGAGGAGGACTTCTCCTCTGGTTTCTGCAATAGCAATTGAATTTATTAGTAGATATTCAAAGCGGGTAGTATGAGGAGGGAGGCTTTGGTCTAGGGACTGATCACCTCCTGATAAAAGTGCAACCTGGAGGATCATAGATGGCTGTTAGAGACGTTGAATTAAGATTTACTGTGGCCCAGGATGAAGGTTCAATGAGAAAACCACAGGAGCATTTCAAAAGTAAATGGTGTTCCATCAAATCTGAATGAAGAACTTATTCCTACTTCGCAAGAAAAGTCAGATAAATGTCTCCAGAGGATGTAGCGTGCAGGTCTGATGATCTAACCAAATGCAGCAGATTGTCAGATGACACAAATGGCAAATATGCATCTGAAACCATGGTACTTAGTTTGATCTTTCACAAAATTTACCCTGTCCATTAACTATTTATGTTAGAAATTAGAGAGAGTGATCAGTGTTTTCATTGCCACAAAGCTTGAGCAGTGTGACTTTGAATGGAAGTGGAATGATGGAGCTCCCAGTAACTTGTCTAACAGAGAATCCAAGATTGAAAATGTCCTTATCGTTGACACAGGGCACAAAGCACAGATCCTAAAGTTTCTACAAGTAGACAATGGAAGCCAGGTGAGGCAGCGCTAGAGGCTGAGGCATGTTCTTGGGTAGGTGAAGCATGGACCTAACGGCATTAATATTGCATGGATGTAGTCTTAGCAGTCATGGTTCAGAGCAGATTAAACTGGTTGTAGTTAAAAAGTAAAAGAAAAATGTGGCTGTAAAGTGTGCAAGAGCAGTTTTTCAGTTGTTATAAGGTCAGTGGATGAGAGAATAAACACACAGGGGAGGTTTACACGGACACACAATCAAGTGCTGAAATGCTCTGCAGCAGCTGTTAAACATAAGCATACAAATCCAAATGTCAGCTTGCTCTCTGCTCCTGAGTTCTGGGTTTGGGAGGGAGGAGCAAAACAGGTGATTCACAAGACGTTACTGTGGCTGGTTGTAGTGAGTTCTTGAGGAAAAAGAGAAAAGTTGCTGTATGGGGTGGTGTTAAATGCAGAATGATCTCTCAAATGTAAGATGGTCCAGTCTGCTGTCTTTCTTTAAGGTCAATCAATGTGTCAGGAAGTCATTTGAAAAGGCTGCTGAGATTCTAATTAAGTTTGCGTCCTTTATTATTAATTAACTAACTTTTTTAATTTTTTTGTTATTTATTGTTGAGACATTGGTTGTGTCCAGGTTGTGTCCGAATTCCTTTACTATTCACTACAAGGTGCACTAGTGTTTTTGTCATCTTGTAGTGCTGACCGAATCTAGAATTCTAAAATCTAGTGCCCTAGAAATTTCCTAGAAGTCTCTGCAAAAAACCAGTGTATTCATGTTTGCTAGATTTGCAATACCACAGGGCTTTATGCTTGAAACTTTTTGTGAAAAAAAGTATTTTAACATATTTTTCTACCCATTGACATGTGAGAACTAAACTGAGCGAGTGTGATGTCATCCACTGAAAAGGGTTTCATTCCGGCTCCAACAAAATTAAGTTGATGGAGTTTTTTCACAATACGGAAGACGCCATGTTGGAGTTAGACGCTGTCAGTGAGCAGTGATAGGTCTGAATCAGTCTAAGTCATTGTTTCTATGGAAACCACTCTCTCCATCCAGGAGTAAGCTCGTTGGAAGTCCACACCCCTACCACTAGAAAGGGGGCTCTGTCATTCGAACGTTCGATGTGAGACCACAAACTTTTATGAAGCCATCTTTGGTCTGTATATCATTTAAATAACTTCCACTACAGAAAAAATAATCATGAAAAAATGATCGAGAACATGTAAAAAAGTGGGCGCTCACTAGAAATTCGGCTCCGAGCTGTGGACGAGACTGTTTGCACAGAAGTTAGCCTCGGCTAATTGCCCATCAACCCTTTTGTGTACATTCTCTCTCAATAGCTTATAGCACCTCACAAGTCCAATCTAACATTAGAGTATCAAAAATGGCGAGCAAAATCGGAGCTGTCCAGCCATACAATTTTAAGCTAGATAAAAGCTAATACATGAAGATGTCAGTGGATCAATTATTGTTTGACTTGTAAAGGAGAAGGGAGACTTTGGCTCGCCCAGGACAGTTGCTTACAAAAACCGCGGATTTTCATCTGCTCCAGATCCATCATGATTTGAAATACGAAATACTCAGACACGCAGTATTAATCTTAAATTCTTATATCCTCCATCATCTGAAAAATGCTAGAAGAACTTGTTAAAAACACCAAAAACACCTTTGTCATATATGAGGAGTCTTAAAAGTAAGTCGTTTTAAAACAACATAAATGTGAATCCAAAGAGCCTGATTTTCTATGTCTGAATCAAATTCCACCAGTTTGCTTTTAGGAGACTGACATGATACATTTACACTTCCCCAAAGCTCTAACAGGAGGGATTCTATAAATAAGCAATTTTTGAAGTAACCTGAAAATGAGCATTTTATCCCTGACATGTAAAATAGATGAAGAAGTCCAGAACAAGATTTTCATGATATTCTTTTTTGTTTAAAGAAAATACTGTGTTTCTAAGGATGTGATCTTAGCTGCGTGTTCATGTTTTGAAATGTGCTTGTTACAGTTACTCAGCTGAAGCTGATGTTTCTGATTTTGATGTTCTGTCACCATAGTACCAGCCTGTAAAGGATGAGAACATTGCAGTGTTTGCCATGTAAGGAATGACTGTCACATTCATCCATGCTGCAGTTGCTGACGTTATTACTTTTGATGTAATGGTGTTTTTCATCCTTTGCTCATTTTAAGGTGCTTTTTTTTTTTAGTATTTCTTTCATTTATTCAGTTATAGATTTAAGCAAAAGTGCAGATTTTTAGCAGAATGAAAATCCACTTCATTGACAGATACAAAGGCTACTCAGCTTTTCTTATCCTTATGTTACCATGGTAAGTAAATTAACATCAGTAGGTCTGTGAATGGATGCAATGAATGGATGAATAAGTGACAGAAACCTTGAAACAGATCAGACATGAATTGATTTTTGCATTGACTGTGCTGTTGGGAATGTGAGCGTTTCATGAATGCCCTTTAAACTGCATCAGCTTTAAACTCATTTTTGGCTAAAACAACTTCTCTGCACGATGTTACACTTGTGCCAGTAAAAGATGAGTCAACTTATAGTTCAACTTAGTTGCCATAGAAATCAAAACCAATAGTCATGGGGTCTCTGGTAGAAATCTTTGAATGGCTGAAGGGATGCTTCTCTAGCATTTGCGAAGACCTTGAAGCTATTACAGCAGTCTCTGAAGACATGAAAGATGGTTTTCTAAGACAACGGTGCCAATTAATTAATTTGATATGTAAGCATTCCAAGCAGAGAAAAAAAACTGATGACAATTTTATTGCATAAAAGTGATTCATATCTTTCTGAAGAGAAAAACATTAAAAATTACAGATAAAATGATTTGCACAACTGAAAGTGAATGATCTTTGATGAAGATGGAGGCATGAATAGTGCAGCTTTTCAAATCCTAAGACGCAGATTTGCTGCACTATAGAGTTTGATCCATTTTATACATGCTACTTCCCCATGTCATGTAGACAACGCTCAGTTGCATTCAGAGTCAAACTGCTGTCCAAAACAATAACCCTTCACATCTTTGGAATAGCTGCAGTAGCTGGACGCATAGATTCCATGCAGGATAGATCCATATGTGCACTTGTTTTAGACTAAATTCTTTGATTTTTTTTTGCTTCTCGTACATCTTAGTCTGCCTGCATTTTCAAATTAAAAATGCTTCTCAACATGAGGATATTATTTGAATTATTGTTGCTTTCTCACCAGTTTGTCTGTTCTCCCCTGACTTCAGCCTTACTGGATATTTTCTTGTTTTTTTTCTGCACCTTTCCCTATAAATCCCAGAGATGGATGGGCTCATTATTTCCAGCAAGTCACCAAATTCTGAAAAGACATAAAATAAATCTGGAATTTATGGATGAGCTAATCTGGCAGTGACAAAGAAAACTTCGTCTGCCTCATAATTCATTGTTTAAATTCGTAAAGTGATCACACATTTAATTAATCTTGCATGTCTTCCTTTAACATGTGACTGATGCATTTTCCACTTAATGCACTTAAAGGAGAAAATATAAAGCACAGGAAAATCTCAGTTTTACTGAAAGAAAAGATGTAACATTTTCCAAATTCCAGATTGTATCTCTCCTTTGCTCTATTTTACATTGTTTTGCCACATTTAAAAACACATAAGAAGAGATTAAGATGAAGTACCCTACTACTTGATAAATAGAAGATAAAAAAAGTTTTTTTATCACATGAAAACAGCCCTCAGCAGCTGTATGTTCCTGTGTCTCAATTTGAGGAGTTTAATAACCAAAATGAAATTATTTTATGACAATATTTAACCTAATTAAAATAATTGGCTGCATGGATATAGCTAATGAAGTTACAGCATATGTTTAGCTCTTATTTATTTGGTTTCATATGGTTTCTTTCACTCTTCAGCAGTAAATAATGCTGACAGTTGGGGAAGTCATGTGGATGCTCGCATTTGCAGAAGAAGGCAGGCACAGTGTCACAGATGATACCCTCACACTTTAAGCAGAACATTTGGTGCTCTGTGAGGTTACCATAGCTACCACAACACATTGAGACTGAATGTCCATAATGTCGCTAAGATTGGATCTAGTGGTGTGTGGATGATTTCTGTGTCAAAGTAAGAAGTCCATAGCAATCTGATGCATCGTGAACATCACTGAAAAGAATTCTGGGAAATGGCTACAGGTGAACTTTTAATGTCCATCAAACAAAATAAACGAATGATTCTATTTGGAAAAACACTTGTTGTACAATTTGTTGACAGGCAGAGAGAGGGACAACATAACTCACGCTACAAGTGTGGTGTAATCTCTCTGCTCATTTGAAAGAGCAGTTAATCCCTGTTTTCTCTTGTGTTAACTCACTGTTTAGGAGAGCAATCTGCAAATTGCCATCAGAATGTAACTATTTTCACAGGCAGGGGAACTCTTTTTCCCCAAATGGTTTGGGATTTGTTTTGTTACACTAACAATACACTTCATATAATCTGTAAATACAAAGTTGTCCAGGCTAAAATGAGCAAAATGGATTCCAAACGACAAGTAGCAATTTCAGAGAAAAAAGCACTATTTTTTGTATAACTTTACATGTTACTTTCTGCTCAGAACTTCTTGACAATTTAATTAAATAATCTTCCTCAGGAAAATGTTGCTTATTTTGTCTCACTAAATATGGTAGTGCATAAAAATGCACTAAGAAAAACCACATTTATCAAGTAATTAAAACTGATGAATCAACAAAAAATATTAGAATTTTTGGACATGAAAGCCAAAAACATAATTACCTGTTTGTCACAAGAAAAGTCTCTACCTGGTTAATGATTGTATCAACTAAAAAGCTGCAGCATGTATTTTTGCTTGTGAGAGGCTTTTGTAACTTCTCTGCAACACGGATGAGAACAATACTGTTAATTGTGTTTATTAAAAAAAAAAACAACTTTCCAAAGTAATAAAAAACAAAGTATTTACTTTGAGGCACACAGACTATAATAATCGCTTCATTATTTATAAGACTGAAGATGACCCAGTGTTGTTCAGTGCATGAATGGATGCTGTGTGTGTTTATTATGATCTTTTCTCTCTCAAACCCTTTGACAAAACACACATTTGGGGTATGAATAGATTATAGCACACACATGCAGTTTGTTAATTTTCTACCACATTTCTCTACCTTCCTACACAACTGGCATCAAATGGGGGTTGTCATAGCAACAGGCTCACAAGCCACAACAGGGCTTTTGGAAGACAAATACATATCAGCATAATAGAAAATCTCTTCTTTCTCATTTTTCTGCAGACTGGTCTTATCTGACTAAGCTAGCAGCACTCAGTTTTTGCTTAAGTCCCTGAGTAGACAATCAAACTTTAGACCATTAACATGTAGATTCATGTAACAAAAGCATTGTCATTGTCGATGTATGCCAGTGCTGGAAAACCCTGACTCTGATCCTGAGAAATGCAGTTTTGGGGGGTTGACATGCTTTGAGGGGCTATTAAAGTGCCTCACTAACAATTTGAAACTTCAAGTATCCTTTGAGCCAGAAAAAAAATAGAGTATCTTGATGTCTTGGTATCTATAAAGAAGTGACCACAGAAGGGTTTGTTTGATACTTTGCAGCAGTTTTAATCTGCAAAATATTTTTTATTAAAAAAGAAAACCCTGAGCCTCTAAAAGTGCAGACTTACTGTAGTATAGTATAAAAATAGACTTCAAATCCTTTTTCAGACTCCCTCTCAGACAGAATGTTTCTGATTTCGGCAACATTGAGTAGGTGTAAAGATAACACCAAGGTTCCAGAGCACGAGTGAAGTCATTAGGAAGAACTGAGGGATAAAGTGTATAGAGTGGCAAAAAAGTATTTTTCACTCACTGATTCTGCAAATTCTCCCACTTAAGAAAATGTGAGGAGTTTGTAATGTTCATCATAAATACACCTTAAAGACCCGCTCCAATGAAAATCATGTTGTTGGCGTTTTTTTTTTCTTTTTTTTTTTTTTACTTGTTCTTGTAGCATTTTTCTCATGATAGCACATGTATAAAATAACTTGGGTTTAAAACTGCATTTCTGAGTATTTCTTTAATCATATCGTGTTGGATCAGGAACAGATAAACACCCTCCAATTGAAAAAGTTTGGGTTTGTGACACAGCAACTGAAATGGGTAGGATCTCTTCTCTGCTCTCATCTGATGCATCCATTTGCAGACAGGATACATTAACATCTTTAATTTCCCTGTCTGGCTCAAAACTGTAAAGCTCAGATATTGCTCAGCATTATTGTTTCTCCATTCATGTAAGCTTGGAGTTGTGAGGCACTGTAAGCTAGAGGGAGAGAGTGTAAACCAGGGATAGGCGACTCCAGGCCTCGAGGGCCACAGTGTCTGCATGATTTCCAAATATCCAAGTCCTACTTATGAATGATTACCTGGTTCAGGTGTGTCCAGTCAATTAGAACAGTGGTCCCCAACCACCAGCCCTGGACCGGTACTGTTCGGTGGCCTGGTGGTTTTGAATCCCAAAAATATTCTATTTTGAAAAATATCCAGATTCTCTCAGCTACACTTTCAATCTCTTGACCTGTAAAGTTTGGTCAGGGGAGCAAAATGACTACGTCTGAACAATATTTTACTCTGAAAAATCTCATCAAACATCTGAAAACAATATTTGAAAGAGGTGAAACAAAAAGGCTTCAGGGTGAACAAAAGGCCAAAATAACAAACAAAATCCCCATCTATCTAATCACAGAAATCTTACTTGCAAAAAAAGAAAAAGAAAAAACAAAGACAAATGCTAACCTCCCTAAACTAACAGAAACAGGAGAAAATACGTATAAAAGAAAATGGCAATTCACCAGCTTCACTTAATTTCAACATATACAAAAAAACACACAAAGTGAATCTCTGCACAAAATACCACACAGAACTACAACAAGGCACACTAGTCAGTTCAGTACAAGTCAGAGGGGGGGGGCTGCCTCACCAGCTTTGGTCCAATAGGAGCCACGCCTTCAGCACCACACCTGAAACTGATCAGACAGACAGACAAAGATCCACAAGACATGCAGAGGTCCTACTCTGATACCAAAACATACACATGACACAAGATATAAAGGAAAGAAAACAAAACCAAATGGGGCCGTAACAACCGCCAGACAATGTCCTCATTCTGAGTCTATAGCTCCCCACCTGCAGAACTGAGAACGGTACCTTCCAAACTCTTCCCAGGACCGAGTTTTTGCCTCCACAACAATCCAGGCCACAGCTATCTTAGACAGGTAGTCCCACAAGCCATCCAGGCTTGGTAGGACTCTTTCTTCAGCTTGACATCATACTTTACCGTCCACCACTGGGTTCTGGGATTACCACTGTGACAGGCACCAGAGATCTTGTGACCACAGCTCAGACCAACAGCAGAGACAATGGAGGTGAAAAACATGATCCACTTGGACTCAGTGTCACCAGCCTCCCTCTGTACATGTTTGAAGCTCTCTCGGATGTGGAAGTTAAAGACCTCCCTGACGGAGGGCTCAGCCAGACGTTCCCAGCAGACCCTGACAGTAGGTTTGGGTCTCCCAAGTCTTTTTGGCCTCCAGCCTTGCCAGCGAATAAAACTCACCAGTAGTTAGTTATCAGTAGACAGTGATGCCCCTCTCTTTATCCAAGTGTGCAAGACACATGGCCGAAGGTCATCTGAAACTGCTACAAAGTCAATCATCACTCTCCTGCAGATGGTGTCCTAAAGCAGGGTGTATTGATGGACACCCTTGTGCTCAAACGTGGTGTTCTGTATGGACAAACAATGATGAGCACAGAATTCCAACAGCAACAGGGTTCAGATCAGGGAGGCCATTCCGACCAATTATGCCCTTCCAGGTGCCACTGTCGTTGCCCACGTGGGCATTAAAGTCCTCCAGGAGGACAATGGAGTCCCCCATGGGGAACTTCCCAATACCCCTTCGATACCCAGACAGCTTAGCTCCTGCGATCCCTCAAGCTCTCAAACCCCTCCTCCACGTTAAGGTGGTGATTTATGGAGGAGGTCGGAGAGACAGAATGTAAAAAAAAGAATCCAGGAAATCATGTTGCATGGTCCATTCTTTCATTCATTTATATCCATGCTTCTGCCTGTACAGTGTAACTAGGTGCTGGTGCTTACTAGCTACTATGCGAGGTACACCGGGAAAAGTTTGACTCTCCATCACAGCACCACAAATGCATACATTTACATCTAAACCTTTGGAAGCAGTACATGGAAAAATGGAGAACATGCAAACTTCACCTAAAAACCCAGCTAGGATTTGAACCAGGTCCTTCTTGTTGGGAGGTTTAAGTGCTAAGCACCACACTGCTGTGCAGGTATTGCTAAGCAACATAAACTTTTAACTGCCTTCAAATATTATCTATTGGATTGAGGTCCATAGTCTGGTTAAGCCTCTCCAGAACCATGATATGCTTTTTTACGTAACCTCTACTTTGTCGCCTAGGTGATGTGTTAGGGAACATTGCCGCATGTGAGTAATTTTGTATTTATTGCATTTTTGCTCCAGCAGTTGATCTCTTCTCACCAAGCTGCTTGCTTATTGTAAATTAGTTCATCTTTGTATATTAGTTCATCCTGGTCTCATTCAGGTCTACAGGTTTTTCCCTGGTGTCTTCTGACAGCTCTTTGGTCTTGGTTAATTGACTGCGTGTGGACAGGTGTTGTTATGCACATAACCATTTCAAACTGGTAACATTAAAACAGGTAACAAGTGGAGGATAAAAGCGCTTCTTAAAGAAGTAACAGGTCTCCAAGGGACAGATTTGTTTTTTGCCTCTAGGAAATTAATAGTTAGTTTCTCAATTATATTATATACTATATAAGGAATATTTATATATATATATATATAAATTATTCAAAAATCAAACAATGGGATTTTCTGGATTCATTTTGCATTCTGTCTCACAATTGAATTTGACAAACCTCTTTAAGTTGGAGAACTTGCTGAATTGGTGACTGACAACATTTTCTTGTCCTTCAGCTATGGTTTCTAGGATCTTTGTTGATGGAAATTTACCTGAATTTTATCAGAGCACACACCTGAACAATTTTTATTAATTTTGAAAAAAGTTGTTTTTGCACATTTCCTGTTTTATTATTTTTTACCTCCCTTTTGTTTTTTTTAAAACATTGTAATCACTGTCTTTTATTTAAACAAATTTTGTACATCCAGCCTTAGAACCATTTTCTTTTAAGGACAAATAACCAATTTTTGTCTGTGAAATAAACTGAATGAATAAATACTACAAATATTGACCATGGTGCATTTGTTTTTTTAGTTGACAGATGAGTAAACAGAACCTGCTCTCCAGTGACTCTTCAGACCTGTCCATTAAGACAAGTCCACAGAGTGGGAAACAAGAACTGCTTGCCACAGAGAAATCTCTGAATCTACTGATCAACTGTTGATTATTTGAAATAATCACAAAACGTTTTCTATTTTCATTAAGATTAATCCATTGTCAGGGTCACCAAACTGTTCTTTGAAAGATTTAATTGCACTAATTCCTGTGGCTCTGTTTCTAATGTTACATTCACATCACCCTCAGCATTCAAGCGATCACTTGCAATGAAACGTCTGCATATATGCACGTTTTGGGCTTCCGAGTTAAAAACTCTTGTGTTCACACATCAATGCAAACGTTTTTGGTCCGTTTTCATGCTTTACGTACAAACCATAACCTATGGACACACATGTGACATGCTTTCTTGAATGTGCTAAACGCACCTTCCTCAATACATTTTTAGCATATGGCGTTCTCACTGAACTGTCACTACCTTATACTAGGGCATGTACCTACCAAGGAAGTGGCTTGATTGGAAATGTCTATTCTGCAAACATTGTGAATTTTGCTCCAGGCTTTTTTCTTTCACAGCTCTATGTGAAAGACTTAGTGTCACATATTTCCATCCGGACACAAACCGGAATTATTAATTTCTCCTCCATGATCAATTTTAAAACAGTTGACATTTCTGTGACTTCAAAGGGAAGCCATCCAACCATCACTACAAAACTCAAGTACCTGGTTGGTCAAAGTAAAACTGGTTTAATTTGAAATGCGTTCAATGATGTTTCTTTTAATATAGAGCCCAAAATGGTCATAAAAATGTCTGCAGTGACACGTAAAGGTGAGAGTTTTGAATTGGAAGCCTGAAATGCATGTTTACAAAGACTTTACATTGGAAGTGGCCACTTGAACGTTGCCAAAGGGGTTGTGAAGGTAGAATTAAACCAGGTTAAGCTCTGACCAGTCAGGGATTTGGATTTGGCTGTGCCATATGAATGGCATCCCCTTTAATTCATAGTACTGCCAACCATTAGAAAATTGATCGCTGAAGAGAAATTAATATTCGCTTCAGTTTTAGTAAATCGCTCATCTAGGTGATGGAATCCCATATCAGGCGGTCTTAAGAATCTGATCGGTGACCCAAAATCGATCTACTCGACTTTCCAGGTGTGAGATTTCAAAAAAAATGATCAGGTTTTGAGCTTTTACATTTTTTTCATTTTTTTAGCAGGCTTTAATAAATGCTCATATATATATTTCAAACTCAATAAATGATTAACTTAATTATAATTTTTCTTTGTTTCATTTTTATGTTTTAAATATGAAGAAGTTATAAGTGGGGTATGTAATCAATATATTTGATGACGTTTAGTAGTTTTTCAGAGACATTTTAAAGTAAAAACAATTGACAAAATATGGTTAACCATGAGAGCAGTTGCACTTCATGGACATACAACGTTGTGGCTCTTTCAACATATTCAGAAGACTGTATCAATGTGCAGGCATCTATAGAGTATAAGGCATTAAACGCACTTGCTCCCAGAAGGCAGAGGATAAAAATGTAAAAAAAAGAAGCAAAAATGTGCCCGACCTTGTGTTTCTAAAGTTCTTTCATTGCTGTGCAAATTTGTGTTTGCTTTCAATATCTCCCCATCTGTGGAGACATTCACTCGGAGAGCTGAGACAGGAACAAACATAACACTTCTCGCCATCTGTGACCTCACAAGTCCTCATCCTCCCTCTGAATGCAGTGCGACAATGGAGGAGCAGGAGAGAGGGAGGAAGATTGCAGCACTATTCAGCCAGCTACTGATGACACACAAGCTCAAGGATAGCAGATTCAATTCAGAGAACAGAAGTGTGAAGCTACCAATACACCAGATATTTGCAAAGAAATCCACTAAAGGAAAATAATTATGAAGAGTAAAAAAGCATAGCAGAAAATGTGAAGCAACATGGATGGGAAATGCTTGAGAATGGTCATTTAACTCTTTGGAAAACATTTAAAAGAGAAAGAAAAAGAATCGAAGAAGTTGTTTCTATTATTAAAAATTTAAGTAAATGCAAGTATTCTCGTTGCTAAACATTTTGAATTAAAAAGAAACATTGTTATTTTAAACTACCTGTTGCTGATAGCAGCTCTGCAATGGAAAAAATGTTTAAGCAACAAGGTTCCATTTTCTGCATCCCGGGGCCATTTTCCTACAGAATAATATAATAATGGTTGGTACATATTTTTCACAAGCACGACGGCCAATAGCTCACTTAATCATTACATTGTACCCACCAAGCCTGTACTCGCACTAGAGGATTTTCCTTAGGTAAACTTTGAGCGAGTGCCTTGTAAAGGTCAAAACTAACATTTATTTTGTCGCTTTTATTGTATTTTGAAAGATAAATCTCCAAAAACCCAGACAGGAAAGGACAACTGTTCCTCTGGCTTATCTGTGAATCACACAACAGACATTGGATGAGATTTTGCAGAATTCTGCCAAAGCCAACACAAAAACCAGGACAGTGTGAAATGTAAGAGTATGCATGTAATGCATACAGCTTAAGAAAAACGAATAGTTTGTTTTTATTCCATGCAACTGTCCTTTTTTATTTGGCTCCATATACAACATAGTTTGTACTTTGTTGTGCACAAGTGTAAAAGTAAATGAATTTATCAAGACAAAATGTAGAGTTTATCAAATCTATACATTAAAAACAAATTGGGCCTAATGATTATGTGAATACACACAAAGAAATATGATCTAAATTAAAAATAAGCATTAAAGTCCCACTGCAATCATCTTTCAGTCAATTTTAAAAGTTTTCCCAGTGGTTTTTCAGTTTTGATAGTGTCCTTTTTAGCAGATTTTCTTTTTAAAAAAAGCTCCAGGAAATAGTTTCTGCAGAGCGGCAGGAGTTCATCAGAAATTTGCCTCTGAGTTGTGGGCAGGACTGTTGGCACGAAGTAAGCCAAACCTGACGTCCCATCATCTATCTGTTGAAACTCTTTCCTGCTATCCTATGCTACGATCACAAATACAACTGACACAACAAGATCAGTTTTTTGAAAACTGTTGGTCATGAATGTAGACTATGCGGCCAGTGGCTAGTGATATGGGCGGCCTCCGTCCGGAGACGTTTACAATTAGATGTCACTCTTTTTTTTAACAACTGCAGTGAATACACCTTACCACATAGTGATAGTATGAGTCAGAAGCAGAAACCAAGAAACATGTCAGACACTTATTGGGGTTGAAAGCAATGAGGGACAAATTCAGTTTGTTTGAGTTTCCTTTTGAACAATGCTGACTGATGTAGCAGGTGAGGTCCACTTTGTGCAGCTGAGCTGCACAAGACTGCATACCACCTGTGCAGCTGCTCCTGCCATGTCTGGAATGCCTTCCTCTGGAGTCAGTTCTTCTCCCTGCAACAAAACTCTGCATAATGTACTGTATGTCATAGTGTGTCTGCTGCACCAGGCTTAACGAGTCGGTAAAAATGTTTTTTTATTGAAATTGAAATGATATTATTCACATATTTCTTTCTGTTTAATTTCTTTTGATAAAAATCAGCTCATGTTTAAAGAAGTACCTGAAAAAAAGCAGAGCTTTCCACTGGCAAATTTTCAAAACATAAAAGCAAAAGGATTAAAAAAGCATTCCTAACCGTCTGTAAATTATTCATGGTGGATAGCATTTTTAGATCTACTGATTGAGCAAATGCATTCCTGTTTGACACTTTTTGAGTTGTGTATTCAGATCTGTAAAGGTATGTGTTTTTTATTTTATCTGCTTGGCAGAGAACCATAGCTCATGCTGCCAATTCACACAGTATCATTTTCATCTTTACCTCTGATGACCCACTTTTGTGAACAACTTTTGTACTTTCACTGACTGCTGTGCTTTTTAAAGAGACAGTAAAGGAAAAAATGATTTTATTTTCAGTCAAGCAGCATTTTTCTCCATTGTGTTTATTTAGTATTAGTTTTTTTACATGAGGCATTTATTTTCAAAACACACTTAAAAAACAGATTAATCAAGTATTCACTCAGTGCATTCTCTTGAAAACCAGATCAGTTAGGAATAAGAGATACAGGAAAAACAGTCATAACATATAAAACTGCAAGTCACTTAACACAAGTGTTTCAGTGACTACATTGAAAAAAATGACCTTGAACTTGCAATGCAAAGCTAGAATTAAAAGTGACCAAGCTCAAGCATCAGCTAAAAAGCAAAGTTGGTCTCATATTCTAGTAAGAGCTCAGCAGTTGGGTGTACGCGAGTCTGAAATGCAGTTATGTGGCATTTGTGCGGCGCCTTTGTCTCCTGGTTTCTGCTGTGCCTACCTAATGTACTGCAGAGCAACACTGCAGTACAGATTCCAGTTCTCCTCAGAAGAAAGCCTTTGCCTGCCCTCTAGTGTCAACAGCATACATTAAATGTATGCGTAAACACCACAGAAAGTAGTGAATAATTCAGAGGATGAACATTTATCCATTCCTCATCTTTTAGTCTTCAGTTTGGAGTTAATATGACAGTTAATCCTTTCCCTGCATGACATGAACAAATAAGAAAAGAAGATATTGGTGATCCTGTCAGCTTGTTCAAACGTCTTGAGACAATTATAAGTGCAGCAACATTTTCGACTGAATTTTATTTCACAAATGTTACATTCATTTTGTCACAATTGCATTGGAAAACATCTGTGTTTGAAGGTTGTACTTTGCTAGAAATGATAGGAAGCAGGATAAGATGCTTTGGCGGTGGTTTGTAAGACCTCATAGTAGGTAGAGTTTTGCATAAATTAGAAGAGAAACTTTTCATGACATCAAGTTAGTGAACTTGAGTAAAGTATTTGAATCTATAGAATGTTTTTGCTTCATCTTGAAGCTGTTTCTGCCCTTCTGACTGAGATCTGCTTCTTCAACTCAAAGTTCTGCAATACCAGGGTGAGATTTTAAAATACAGATGCAACGGCACAGATGTAAAATTTGGCTTTGTTTCATAGTTTCCATTCAAGGTTCTGGTTAACCGACCTTATTCCATCAGGAGTCCAGTCAGCAAAATCATTTAAGGCTGTTTTTAAAATCTCTTTTAAATGTTAGATTATTTACTCGTTTTTTCAACTAAGACCATTTTTTCCTATGACATTGCATAAATATTGTTTAGAAATTCTAAAAGAGAAATATTTAAATATACAGCTTTCAGGGTTTAACCTTAGCTTGAGAGAAGGATCCAGTTTAGAGGGAGAGCAGAAAAATCAACATTTTAAAACAAACACCTGCTTTCATAGGCCCAAAAAAAGAACAGGTCTACTAGAGTAACCTTGTAAAAAATAAAAAGTATGAAGAAGGAGATCTGTTGGGGCTGCATAGTGGTGGGGTGGTTAGCACTGACAGCAAGAAGGCGCTGGTTCAAGTCCTAGCTGGATCCTTTCTGTGTGGAGTTTCCATGTTCTCCTCATGTATGTGTGGGTTTTATCCGGCTTCCTCCCACAGCCTAAAACATGCTTCCTCATCACTGACTCTAAATTGTCCTTTGTGAGTGTGTGGTTATTAACTGTGTGTATCCATGTTTTAGATCTGCAAAAAGTCCAGGCTACCTTGTCTTTACCCCACAGAAACTGGGATAGGCTCCAGCATTCCTGAACAGAACAAAGTGAGAACAGAAGATGGCTGAATAGATGAAAACCCATCAGCTAACTGTAGGCTCACCAGCTCTAATCTTTAGACTGAATTCCACCATTTATAGTTCCACCTAGCTGGCATATGACTCCTATGAGTCCAAGTCTGATGCCTCAGCTTCATCTGCAGACTCTGACATGGGGGGATAAGGCCTTGGCTGGTCTAAGTTCACGTAGTTAACCTTTAGATTGATATAGTGTTCTCCTTCAAGACAGGAAAGGATGTGGTCAACTTCAGTCACCAGGCTGTGGAAGGAGGGTCTACACTCAGGCACAGGGTCCCAACATGTCAGCATGATTGAATACCTGTGAGGTAAACAGTGATGTCAGTTTAACGAAGGAAGTAAAACGTGTATGTTGAAGTTGTGACACCATATGTATGCATCATTTTGACATGGGCTGGAAAGAGTTTAACCCTTACAGAGTGTTGGGGCAATACTGTGGCTGAGGAAGTCGTCGCCCCTGCAGCAAGTAGTGTGTGATGTCATATGGGTCCACATCTGGATATGGGCTCGCACCTCTGGTTATGAGCTCCCACATCAAGATACCGTATGACCACTGGAAAGTAGGTGCAAAATCTCTTAAAGATGCGTTTATAATAAGAACAAAAGACAAGAACAGGATTTTTCGATGGTATAAGCACACTCACTACGTCAGATTTGGTCGTGAACTTCTGTGTTTGCAAGCTTTCGATCGCCATCCATTTCACTGGAAGTTTTGCCCGACTGTGATTCTGAATGCTGTAGTACTCTTTGTCATAAACATCTCTTGCCATGCCAAAGTCAGCCACCTTGACTGTAAATGTTTCATCCAGCCTGTAGAAAAAAAAATATCTTAACAAAACATCACTGGTTTACACTGTCCCTGTCCTTCGGAAAATAATTAGACTTTTGATGAAGAGACCAACATTTGTTAAAACAGTGTTCCCTCATTTATTTCAGGGGTTACGTTCCGTAAACAACCTACGATAGTTGAAACCTATGAAATAGGAATATACATTTTTATACACTTTTATCAGACAGACATGGACATTTTCACACGTTTCTCTCTTGTATAAACTCTCAAAGTTCAAGCCTTCATAGAAAAATAAGTCCAATATAATAGAATAAAAGCAAAGATCTGATCACGATCGAAGATTTATGTAGATTTGGCAAACAGAACACATTCTGTACAGGGGACACAGCACGGAGGAGATCGATTGACAACAACAGCCAATCGGTGCACTGTGTAAAAAAAACTGGAAAACTACACTGAAAATATAAGCAAAACGGCAAGACCACGAAAGGTAAACCGTGAAACATCGATGGACCTTTGTAAATGTGTAAAGTTGAGTGCATACCCAAAAAAATATCTGACTGATTTAAAAAACACCATCAGAAGTTCAATTTTCTATTTTTTGTTGGTCATTCCATAAATGCTTTTTTTGTCCTTTTGAGGTCAGTGCAAACCTTGTTGCACAGATACGATTTGCGGGAGATATTTTTATTGTGCATTACAAAAGACAGAGTAAACTTTACAGAAATGTATATTCTGTAGATTTATTCTTACATATATGATTTCCAAGCAAAACTCAAAACTGTACGGCTGGATAATTCCAAAATTACTAGTCATTTTTGTTTCACCGCTAATGCTAGATTGGCGCGGTGAGAGGCTGTAAGCTAGTGGGAGAGAGAAACAAATGGGTGACAGGAAGTGGGGCGGAGTAGCTCCAAGCCAACAGTTTAATCCACAACTCAGAGGTGAATTTCTCCTGATATGAACTCCTGCAGCTCTGCAGAAACTATGTCCTAGAATATGACAGGATTTTTGTTGTATCAACATCATAAATGTGTCTAGAGTGCTGCTTTTAAGTAATTTAATATCTAACTGGTGCTTTGAAAGAGCAAAATGGTGTTCTAATTTTATGCATCAAGTCAATAAATATTTAAGGTGTGATGCATACGCACATGCAGTTTCGTGCAGCAAGGTCTCTGTGGACAAACTTCTTTTGAGCCAAGTACTCCATCCCTTTAGCAACCTGAAGTCCAAACCCAATCAGGTCTTTCACTGTTGGGTTCTGCAAGACAACCACATTGTAAACAAAGATTACAGACTTTTTTGGTCTGGTCTGTCTATTAGCGGTTTTCTATGTTTAAAAAGATCCCATTCTTTGACTTACCCTTTGCTCCGACCGGATAAAATGACGCACGTCTCCATGTTTCATGTAGGGCAGAACAACCAGTGGGAGCCCCTTGTTGGGCAGCATGATTCCAAGCAGAGACAGAATGTTGGTGTGGTGGAAACCTTTCATGATGATGCCCTCTCTGAGAAATTGGTGCACCTCATCCAAATCTGTTATCCCTGTCAAAAAAAAAACAAGAAAACATGTGAAGTTGAAGGAGCAATTCCAGCAGAGATCCCTGAAAGATGATTCACATCCACTCACTGTTTAAAGATTTGACAGCACAATGGATCTCCTGCTTATTGCTATCTATTAGGTATCCATGGTACACTGTCCCAAAGTGACCTGTGTGGAACAAACAGTTGCCAGTAACTTGGGGAAAAAAAGTAAATAAAAAACATGAAAAATCTGGAAAACTTACCTTTTCCGATAATTTTGCTGTCTTCAATTCTAAGCTTCTCAGTGGGAATTAGTACATCTTTGACCTCCTCCAAGAGATCAGTACTCAAGCTAACTATGGAGACATTGTCCCTGTCAATCAATGGAACAGCCAGATGGTCATAGCTGGCAGCGTACAATAACCCTTGGAAGGTCATTCCTCCTGAGCCTGATGTTTGGCTGGACAAATCTGATAATGAACAAAACAAGCACTATTTGATGAAATTATTTTATTTGTAATGCAATTATATTTGTCTATTTAGGCAATTTACATATTTATATACAAAGAATATTAAACTCAAATAAAACTCATGAAAATTGCATGAATAAATACATGTTGTTCACATATCCCATCAGGGGACACCACAGCAAATCAGCTTTCACTGATTCACACAAATGGTTTTGCAGAGATTTTAATGCTCTATGCTCTTCCTGACACAATCCTGTTTTTTATCTGTGCTGGGGACCGGGACAGGGAGAACCAGACTTGGGTCCACTTGTAGCTAGTAGCGTGAACGTCAGAATTCTAGAAGCATAAACGCATCATCTACCTAAAAATCTGGAGAAGTGAAAAGTCTCAAAACCTTCACTTGTAACTCTGGTCTTTGCATGAACACGGTTTTGTCTGTGTGGATTAGGCAAATGGTGAGAACTATTTAAAGAATTGTATACAAAGGAATCCTTTTGAATTCATAGCCAGTTTGTATTTTCAAGTTGTGTGTCCGTAAATTATATTTCATATACGTACATTTGTGTACATGTGAATACACAATTACAAGTACACATAGAAATGTACAAAATGTTTTATCTAAGTTACAAACCAAGTATTACACACACAAATATTTTCAGACTATTTTCTCTTCATACTAATCAGCTCATTTCTTATACATCCACTTGTAGACAAACAGATCCATGTGGGTCTTTGTTTTCCTTGTCTGAGCTGGAATCTGGCTCAAAACTGTACCGCTAGATAGCTCCAATATTGCTCGCCATTTTTGTTGGAGCAGTAATGTTAGTTTGGAAGTGTAAGGGGCTGAAAGCTAGCAGGAGAGTGTAAACAGAGAGCTCTCAGCAATGGGGAGGGGTGGGGTAGTTATGCACCAACAGTTCCTCCCACAACTCAGAATTTCTGATTAATTCCTGCTGTTCTGCAAAAACTATGTCCTAGAAAACGACACAAGATTTTTTGATTTTGGCTAAAAACAGTGAAGTCAAATACAAATATTTTTAAATTGTTTTTTTAAATACAAGACCACTGGGAACGATTTGAAAATAGCTAAAAAGATGATGAAAGTGGGGAAATAACTGCCTTGATTTCTGTGATCTTAAAGATGCCATGTTTCCATGAAATGTAAAAAAAAATTAAAAGTGCTGTTTTCTTAAACGTTAGATATTATCTTTATTTCAAAAAGGAATAAAACCCGGTATTTATTTCTTAAATAATGAATTTGGAGGCCTCACCATGCCGATAGTCGCTAAAGCCTGTTGGAACTGAGTCATGATGGCTGCCAAAGCGACTAGGCGCTACTGTTGAGGGATCATTCTTGTCGTCAGCTGCAAGTAAACACCCGGTAACAAAGATAAAGATTCTCTTTTTCATTTGTTTGAGCAACATGACGAATGATGCAAGATTTGATCTTTCATACCTTTCTTTTTCTTCCTCAGACGAGTCATTACAAGCAATGCCAGCACAGCACCTACAACTAATGCAGCAACGATGCCCAGAATGATGCTCACAACAACAATCAGGTTGCTGTTCTTGTCATAGTGTACTGTTCCCACTTCAAAAATGATTCCATTCACAGTCACCTACAGCGGGAAAGACAATGATAACATTTGATATGTGGTATCGGATTGGGTCTATGATTTAGCTCTGTTAACTTTCTTACCCTGACAGGTAAGCCCTCGCTGGGAATAACCACACCTTTGGGAATCCTGCAGGTCAGTTCATTCGATAGGACCTTAACATCACAGAACTCCCCGCCAATGCTCATGTTGATCTTCATACAGTGGTACACTGAATTCAGCTTGTTGTGCTGTTTAAAACATTAAATAAAAGCACATTATCTTTTCTGAAGTTTAGGTAAAAGAATAGAAGTCGGAAAATCTCAACCACCATACATACATGCAGAGAAACTTCTGTCTCTCCGGGTTTGAGAAGCAGGACTTTTTCATCGTTTTCAAAGGGGATGACGTCTGCATCTGGGTAGTAGTAAAATGGCTCTTTCCAAGAATTACTTTTTCCATCCAAGTGAAGAGCAATTTTTCCTGTGTCAAACTTTTCCACAACCTTTTCCTCTGGCAACCCAGGGGTCCTACACTCCATGTACGTGGCATTTCTAGTGCCATTGCAGACCTAAAAGCGGAATAAAAATGCAATCACAAGTTAGAGAGGAGTCGGTTTTACCTTTAAAGTAATTGTTTTCAGCATCTAGATTATATTGGATTAACGTGCTCTAATTAAGTTCAATTCTTTAATTTGATCAAGGAGTTGGCTCACATGTTTAAGGGACTGTGTGATGACATTGGTTGGAGTGTACTGAACAACCACTTCATGGGCTGAATCCAGATTCTGACCTTCTATTATTAGTCTGGAGCCACTATAAGAAAGTGAGTTAAAAACACAATCTAAAGAATAAAAGTACAAATAATTGGTATCTTTGAAAAGGAACAACAAATTAGAGGCTCACCTTTGAAAACTACAGAGGGGTTTCACTGAGGTTATGACAGGGTTTTTCTTGTAGAAGAATTTTTCTGCAGCTTGCACTTCAAGCCCATCAATAACAACTTTTACAGGCACTTTACCAACACTTTCTGTGGCTTCTGTGTGGCAGATGATGGAAGATAGGCCTCCTGTTTCCTCAAAAACTCTGAAAGCAAATAACCATTTTTAACACACAAATTAAATTGGCCTGGACTAAAACCCTGTTTTAGTAGTGCTGCAATAATCCCAGATTAGGGTTGTTTCAGAATGCACAGGGAATTTTTCTCCCCTTTATCACTGTAAGCCATTCCTCTATTATCGCTTTTTGTCTGCCATGAAGCATGCCAGTGTTTCAGTCACAAACTTGTTTCTAGATATGTTAAAACAGATGTTTTGGTGCTTTTGACTTTGTCTTTTTCCTCTCTTTGTGGTCTTTTCACTATGATTATGCTGTTTTTAGCGAGAGTTAAAAACGATTAAAACGGCCAAGTGGTTCCAGAGTTGTGTCTTCCAATCACTGCACTCCGTGCTCTGGGTAACAGCTAACGGGAATTGAACAATTGAATTGCAACATGAATTTCCATCAGTTTTCGAGCTGGTCGTACGTAAATACCTGCCAATAACATCAACCTTTGCAAATTACTTTCAAAGTTTGCGATGTAAATCCGTTTATTTTGGGGTGTTTTGCTAGAAAAAAGAACAATGAGCTTAACATAATTTATAATGACTCTGGGTAGCTCCAAAAGACATCTTGTTAACTCCAAATACTCTGCTATTTCCATGTAAACAACATAACCGGAAATGATTGAGCGGTCGGTCAAGGGCCGAACACGGAAGTAGGTCGTGCAGAGAGTCCATTCACCTCTGAGTGATGGGCAAGACCGTTGGTGGAGAGTTAGCACTTCCCATTACGCATCGCTTTCACCCTCTAGCTTACAGCCACACACAACCCCAAGCTGACATTACTGGTGCAAAAAAACTGCTATCTAGCCGTACGGTTTTGAGTCAGACACCAGCTCGGGCGAGAAAAACAAAAACACACATAGATCCAGTCGTCTACAAGTGGATGCATCAGAAGGGAGCTTGTCGCTCATCAATTGTAGCTTCTATGTAACAATCTTTTTCAAATGGAATTTTTTATGTCTACTCATGATTCATAACAATTTGAATTAAGAAATATTCAGAAAATGCCATTTTAAATTTAATTTTCCTTATATAAGTTGTCCATTATCAGAAACATCCCATACGTTCATGTTAAAAACAACAAAAACAACAAACATCAGAGTAGATCTTTAAGACAATCCTGAGTTTGAATTTGGGCTTCTTAGAAAAACTAAATTAAAAGCTTTATACTTTAAAGTTTAGATTTATTGATAAAAAATGTGTGCTCACCTTGATATGATGCATTTTTTGTTAGCAAAAAAGACCTGTTGTTGTATCCCAGAGTTCAGATATTTGCCTCTGAGTGTAACTTTGGTTCCTCCAAACAAAGGTCCATAGTCAGGCTTGATCTCCATTATGTGGGGCTCCTGATAAGAAAAGTTAAATGTATTAAAATAATCATCTCAGTATAAAATGTTCTATAAATGAATATTCAATCCAAACTTATTAGAATTCCGAAAAATGTTAAGGATAAGCAGTTTTTTTATTTACCACAAAAGAGAAGCCAGAAATCTGTGCTGTGCCTTCAATTGAGTAGGGGCCCTCAACTTTACCCTCATGCACATCCAACGTGATGTTGAGGTTCTGGTTTGGTGCTTGGTTGTGAGTTTTGCACACTAGCCTTTATGAACAAAGAAAAACATGAACAGAACATCATCAGATTTTGAAGAATGCCTCATTCTCATCTAGTTTGTTCAGCACTTGAATCATGAATAGATTAAAAGTTACATCAACTACAGATGTTACCATGGAGATGGAGCCAGGTGCAAAGAAAAAGCTTCCTTTGGGAGGCTGAGATTGAGCTGGAAATACTGCTCTTTCTTTTTCATGTCGCTGTCTTACACACCTCTCTGGTTTGAGAATTCTGATCTAGTTTGCCAGCTTTTTTAAGACAATTTCAATCTGAATTGGTTACTACCAAAGCTAAAATGACTCAGCATTCATTTATTTGTGACAAGCAGAATGCTATTTTCACTTTAAGATCTTTTATCTTAAAGATTTAATAGTCATTTGTAAAGAAAAATGGACCACAATTCCTCCTGATAAGTGCAGAAACCTGCTCAACTACAAGAAACGTCTGACCTCTGTGTTACAAATAAGGGTTTTGCCACAAAGTAATCAGTCTTTCTGGCAAAAGCATTCAAATACATTTCTACCTCAATGAAATGCTAATAAATATGTATAGATTTTTTAAAGTTGATTACTTGATTGGCTTTGTCATTTTCTATCTCTCACTGTTCAAATGAACCTACCATTAAGACGACAGTTTGCCCGTTTATTTTTAAGTGGACAAATCTACAAAATCAGCAAAGAATCAAATACTTATTTCCTCTACTGTGTGTGGAAGAACTTAGTGTTGTGTGTGTGCTACTCACTTTTCACTACTTTTCTGATTAGGCAACAGCACACAGGAATCGCCTGAGCTCATTGTGATCACATGAGTGTTTCCATTAATGACGGACGACGACAAAAGAGAGCGAAATTCTGAGCCACACAGTGTCACCTCGGTCTCACCACCAGCCGGTGCCATTTGAGGGAAAAACTAAAAGGAATTAAAGAAAGCATAACCACGGGGAAATTCTGATGTGACAGAAAATACAAGTGTTTTAATGAAAACATTAGACACAGGCTAAGCTACCTCAGTTATAACGGGTGTGCAAGAGTGGTTGTTCCAATGAGAGGTACATTCATGATGCCTGGAGCAGCGTCCTGAACACCAACCACAGTTCATGAAACCTGGAGCTGTCAGACACAGCGAGCATGTCCAGAAGTGTGCGCATCCTGGTCCCACAGTAGGCACCTTGAACATCTTTAAGGAAGAAAATGTGACTGGTGTTGAAAACAGACCAACCCAGAAAACATCCAGAGCACGCTGCCAAGTAGATGTACCTTATTACCAGCCACGAAGAGAAGATAATCCTCCGAGTGCATAGTTGCTATCCTGGAAATTCTGGTGTTACCCAGTGAATAGTTAGCAAAAAAGTTTGGTTTGTATTGTGTGAGAATGACCTAAACCAGCAAAAGAGAAAGAATGGGAAAGTCACATGGGTTTACTGCACAAAGACTGATATAACTGATATAACCCAACTTTTATAGGAACCCTACAAAATGTGACGCAAACATCAGATTTGACATTGTTCGCTCACTAGTCACTTTATTAGGTACACCTGACCAACTACTCATTAATGCAGATTTCTCATTGGCCAATCACATGGCAGACACTCAATGCATTTATGCATTTAGACATGGTCCAGATCATCTGCTGCAGTTCAAACCGAGCGTCAGAATGAGGGGGAAAGGTGATTGAAGTGACTTTGAACGTGACTTGGTTGTTGATGCCAGACAGGCTGGTCTGAGTATTTCAGAAACTGCTGATCTACTGGGATTTTCACCCACAGCTAGGGTCTCTAGGGTTTACAGAGAATGGTCTGAAAAATAGAAAATATCCAGTGAGAGACAGTTCTGTGGGCAGAAAGGCCTTGTTGATGTCAGAGGTCAGAGGAGAATGGTCAGACTGGTTCCAGCTGATAGAAAGGCAACAGTAACTCACTAGTTACAACCCAGGTCTGCAGAAGAGCATCTCTGAACACACAACATGTCTAACCTTGAAGCAAATGGGCTTCAGCTGGAGAGGACCACACCAGGGCCACTGTCAGCTGAAAGCAGGAAAACTGAGGCTACAATTCACACAGACCCACCATATTAGACAATAGAAGATTAAAAAAAAACATTGTCTGGTCTCCATTTCTGCTGCAACATTTGGATGGTCGGGTCAGAATTTGGGATCAGCAACATGAACGCATGGATCCAGCCTGCATTGTATCAACAGTTCAGGCTGATGGTGGTGGTGTTATGGTATGGGGGATATTTTCTGGAACACTTTGGCCCCTTAGTACCAACTGAATACAGTTACAACACCACAGCCTAACTGAATATTATTGCTGACCATGTCCATCCCTTTATGACCACAGTGTACCATCCTCTGATGATACTTCCAGCAGGATAAGGCTGCATGTCATAAAGCTGGAATCATCTCAGACTGGTTTCTTGAACATGAAAACGAGTTCACTGGACTCAAATGGTCTCCACAGTCACCAGATCTCAACCTTTGGGATGTGGTGGAACAGGATATCAGCATCATGGATGTGGAGTCGACAAATCTGCAGTAACTGTGTGATGCTGTCATGTCAACATGGACCAAACTCTGAGGAATGTTTCCAGTACTTTGTTGAAACTATGCCACCAAATATTAAAGGAGTTCTGAAGGCAAAAGGGGGTTTAACCCAGAACTAGCAAGGTGATCCTATAAAGTGTTCTGTAAGTGTAATTCTCTATCAGATACATTTAAAATTCCAAGATGGTGGCCTCTTAAAGATTGCCACCAGAATGATCATTTGAAGCCAAGTATTTCATTTAAATCGATCTATTTGGTCAATTTGAAGGATCTTGGTGTCTAATTAAATGTTTTTTTAGCATGCTGAAATAATATTTTCTAGTTTTAGCACCATAAAGTAAATATTTGTGCATGTTTTTCATAATTAATAAACATTTCCCTACAATCACAGGTCAACAACACCTACCTGCATTATCCTCCCATCCGATGTACCAAAATGTCCAATAGTGTGCTTCCCGATAATGCTGACGAGCACAGTCGTAAACAGAACGCCTCTCATCTTGTTGTTAAAGAGATCGACTCTGTAGTGGGGCTTTGACACCATGGTGGGTTTATCGCTGCACGTTTGATTATCCAAAGAGCTCTGCAAAAAACACAGTTTTTTGACCGTCAGTCTGCTTTTATCGGTTGGTCTGCATGTTTGCATAACCACAAACCTCAGGGTAAAGAGCAAACAGGATGCAGATTATTTAAAAAGAAAAACTTGAATAATTTATAAAGCACTCAAAAGCTCTAGTCTTGCTTCATAACCCATAAGCTGTGAGAGGGGCTCATAAAAAAAGAAAAATTAAAGCCCTGTTGACTCGGCTCTGTAATTAAAACAGTAAATAACAGATTATATGGGCACTGGAAGAGAATGAGTCACTGCGGTTTAGGACAATTATTAAAATGACAGAACATGTATAACTTGTAGCAAGCAAGCCACGGCAAAGCAGCAAGCAGAACCTGCCCAAGCATGCATGAAGAGGGTCACCTGTACAAGACTTAAAACCCTTTATAGTGGAATTTATTTTCTGGAATTTAGATTCCAGGTATGTAAAAACAAAATACAACCAGGAGAGATAAAAATCTGATCATCAAGCAAGTACCGTGTTGAATAAAAAACAATGACGCTTCTTTAGCTAAAGCACTGAGAAGTTGAAGCAATTATTAAAAGTCATTTAATCTGTGTTTGCGAACAAGCGAAAACAAGGATTTTTTTTGTTCTGTACAGATACATTTAAAAATTTGAAATACTGTGAAAAGTTCAATATTTTTTGTCAGCTAATTCAGGAAGTGAAATTCTTTTTAAATATTGAAACACATGGGTTCCTTTTTTAAGCCTTTTTTTCTTATGATTTTGATTATTTTGCCTAAAAGACACAAAAATTAGTATCTGTGAGAATTTGAAAATCCCATGAAATGAATCAATAATGATGTTTTTAGCACAGTTGTCAGTCTTTTGAAAACAGTTAATTTATTGACCATCGATACATGTTTGGGTTTCATTTTGTATGAATGACCGCATCAATGCACCTTGACGTGGAAAAGATTAGCCTGAGGAGCTGCACAGATGGAAAGGAAGCCTGTTGTGTCTGGTCTCTTCATCTTGACAACAGATTTTGAATCAAGCACACAAATACCGGCCATTAAAGCAGCCAAATCCTTCTGGAAAATAAACCACACCTATATTATTTACATTTTGTCAGCAGAAAACAGCATAAATTGCTCTAGAATTTCCTAATTGATGGCTGCATTGACCGTGGACTTTAGAAGACATACAGTACCAACAGAAGAAATGGTCTCTCAAACATATCTGACTGGAAATTTCATATTTGATGCCAGTCAATCGAGTTCTGTTCCTTTTAACCTGTCCAGACTCTGCAAACTTGACTTTTCAACTACTCGCTGTATTCCTTTTGGGACCACAGAGCCAATCCAGCAACCATTGGGTAAAGGTGAGGTACACCCTGGACAGGTCGCTGGTCTGTTGCAGGCCACACATTCCCATGCACAACTAGGGGCAATTTAGTCTTCAAGTATGTTTTTGGACTCTGGAAGGAAACTGTAGTGCCCAGAGAAAACTCCCAAAGCACGAGGAGAACAATTTAACTCCACACAGAAATATTTCAGCCAGGATTTGAACCACTGAGCCACCATGCACCCTTGATTTTTACATGAAATGGGACATTTTCTTTCATCTGAAAAGAGGACTTTGGACCACAGGGAAAAGTCCAGTTCTTTTCAACTTAGTCCAGGTAAGATACTTTGGACAAGAGGTAGTCAAAATGTGTAGCTTATGTTCAGTACTTGTCTGTGTGTGATAATTCCTGACTCCAGCATCACTCCACTAGTTTGGGGTTTTGATCAAAGTCTTGGATGGATTTTGCTTGACGGTCCTTTTAAGAACCAGAACTAGCACAGAATTATTTCACAATAGTCTGTTTTATTTAAGTTTACACATTTTCAGCTTTCATTACTTGTAAGCCATATCATCAACATTTCAAGAAATTAACACTAAAAATTGCAATTGTTCTTTATAAAAATACAAGTTTCACTCTATGAACTGATTGACCAACAATTTTAACTTTTTCACCATATTCTCATTTTTTTAGTTAAAGCTGTATTTTGGATTATTCTACTCACACCTTTGTTAAACAATTCAGTGGTCATATATTATTATGTTTAAAACAAAACAGTTTATTTTGAAGGACAATATTCTGCTTTATGCATCCATGGAGATTGGAGAAACTTTTCTTTTTTTAGGCCAACCATCATCTTAATAACATCCTAAAAAGTCATCCACAGTTCAAGTGAGAGAAAGACCTCAGACATCTCCAGCTTGGGAGAAATTTTGTCTTACATCATGTATTTACCCAAACTATAACCCCAAATCTCCAGAGAAAAGCTATTGAAAAAGAAAAATGGTCCAATCAGTATTGAAACCTCAGACTGATGAAAGCACTGTTGGCCACTTAGAAAATGCACAAAGAGAGAGACAGCGCAGACGCAGAGGTGTTGTTGCTAAAAATGCTGCGAGAAGACGATGAATCATGAGGTGTGATACACTTTTCACAGGCTTCTGCTTCCACATTTTGCTTTACTTTTATAAATAAATGACTACATGGAGCATACTGCTAAGGTTTGTTGTTTATTGAATATTGTAGGACAGCTGAAGGATACCTAAATGGAAAGATTCTCTTTCATATAACTATTTTTTTTATTATTTCTAGTTTTTTATTAAGTAATTTTGTTCTTTGCTTATAGTGTTTTTTTTCAGCCACAAGCTAAAATGTATTTTAGAGAAACACACTATTTCTGCGCAGCTTTGAATTGTTTTTCCAGTTACCTCTAATGAAATGCATTAGATGGCAGCAAAGTCAAACACTAATCCTCTTCTTCAAAAAATACACTTTTTACCAGCAGGATTTATCATTTGTATTGTTTTGCTGAGAGTTCAAAGAGAAAAACCACACCTTTACTTTTCTTTGGTTGAAGTTTTTTTTTTATGCAAAAACATAGATCGTTTAAATAAACAGCAGTTTGTGGCTGAAAACTGTCTCAATGTGCAGGAAAAAGGGATCAGAAATGTAAAAACCAAAGAGCTGTGGCAAGTTTGAAACAACCATGATGGTAGACCTACATGTTTGGGCTTGTAGGCCTTGAAACTGATGAGAGCCAACAAATAACTGTGTCCTTTTATTAAATGTTTCAATTTTTCCAATAGTTTTTAATAATAAAACCAAATAACTCATTCTTCAAATATCTTTTATCAATGGTGACTTGTCAGCTTAGGGTTTTGATTAAATTTCAACAAAAAAACGAGGGGAAATTGAAAACGTTTTTAAAAAGGTTTATGATCTGAAAACGTGAAAACCTTTTGGAGTGAGAGCTATGTGGCGGCTCTGACCACAAAGCTGAGACCAACTGAAACTTGGCGGCGCTGCAAAAGCAAAGCAGCGAAACGGAGTGGTAATGTGCAGGTCTCAACACTGACTCACACACCTCTCTCTGCTCTTTGCTCCTCCTGTCTCATACACGCACACCTTCCTCACAGTTGGCATTCATTATTTCAGTGCTCAGGAATCACTTTATGGCTGAACTATCACCTCTCTAATGACATGTAGTCCTTTATGACTTGAGATGGAACAAAACTTTACGTCATGTTTCTCTGATAGCGGCCAGCTTAATCACACAGTGTTTGTCTTGTCGGTTCATTTCCTGTCTGTGCAACAGTGAGCTGTGGACCTGAGGACTCACCTCATGAGGGCAGTTCTCACACAGCTGGTAGTGGCACAGGCCTCTGGATAACTGCTCTGTACCCGACTTGCAGCAGGCGTCCACGCCCATCTCAATGGCATGGTTGACTTTCGACAAAGGGAAGGCGCAGAAGGCAGAGTTTTTCTTCGCCTCGCCGCGCTCATTCACCTCTGCGAACACCCCATACAGAATATCTTCTGTGGCGTCCACCCTCAGCTCTTTGGCCAAGTCCAAGCCCGCTCGACCGAAGTGTGCCGCCTGCAGCCCATTATACACGGTGTCCCTGAAACTGTCCCTCCGTCTCCGCCGGCGTTTTGGTTCGTAGCGACACTCCAAGACCACCTCTCTGTACATCCACACCTCTGGGATAGAAATGGGCAGTCGTCCCAGACGGGTCTGAAAAGCTGAGTTTCTGTTGAAGGGATTTTCCCTTTGCAGAGACAGAAAGTACACGTACTCCTGAGTGGCAAAAGTGTAGATGTAGTCAATGGCGTAAGACTGACGAAGTTCTGGGAGCACTGTCAGGCCACTCATGACCATGTCAAAGCCATCTTCAGTGGCGAGCGGCCTCACCACTGATATTGACCTCCTCGGGTAGTTCTGTGCCACCCTCTCATTAACTGTGGCCGCTACAAAAAAATAAGACGTCGCTCCGTATTCAACTAAGACAACTTTGGTACCGAGGGGGCTGGCCAGGCAGTCAGGGCAGTTATCCTTGAAGTTCCGCTTCTTTCTGTACAAACATTTAGGCTCAGGTTGTGGAAATGTAATGTCGATAAAGTAACAGATTCCATGCTGGGTGCTCCCACAAATATACAAATATGGTAGGTAGAATCCAGCAGGGTCCAAAAGCAGAACTTGGTTCTCTGTGTCCACTGGGTCCTCCGGATCCAGCTCTGTGTGACAAATATAACAGGTCTCACAGTCAGGACTCCCCACCGGTCCAGTCTTCACTTCCCATATTTTCTGCATAGAATCATTAACTGCTACAACTGCATTCTGGAGTCCAACAAACATCCGTGGGGGTGTGGTGTCTGTGGCCACTGCGATGTTCTGAACAGGTTTGTCAGCTCGGAAGAAAGGGAGGGAATATTCTGCAGAGAAATCCGGCAGCCTTGGAGGAATGGATGGACAAGTGCGCTGTCCGGAGGCAGCTTGAATCCATAAGCATACTGTCAGCAAGGTAGTGAGAGCTGACATCTCCACGTCACTGCCCACTGTTAGTGAGTGCTACCTATAAGATGTCACTGGAGAGGGAAGCATCGTGGAGATGAGGCCGGAGCTCTGAAACGAAACAGAGAAGGAATGCTAAGATTAAACAAACCGTGGCCTGTAACATTTTTATCACCAGTGCGGTGGATGTTTGACATTTACCAAACATTTATCGACTTTAACCATAAAATGAAAAAACGGGCTAAAAAGGTGAATTCTAAAATGTATTTAGATGTAAAACTCTAAGTATTAAACGGGAAAGACATTTGGACTATAGTGGAATGAAAAAAATGGATTCTGGGAGTTTCTTCCACATGAGATGACATGTGGAAAAAAGTGGGAATGTACTCATGCAGCAGCTCAGCAACTACAAGCTCAATGGGACACACATAACCAACAGAAAACTAGTTTAAAAAACCTTTGGGGTTTCATTTAAACTGTTGGATCACATCGTAGGAAACAGTGTAAGAACATTATAGTTCAATGAAAAACGAACATAACTTTAAAACTGGACAAATCTGTGTAGATTAGAAAAAAAATAGCTTATGGGTTTGAACGATTAACAGATTTTGAGTAGTTTTGTCCAAAATGTGACTTAAACCAAATTTAAGATTTATAGAAAAAACAAATCTTACTTTGATTTTGAAAGTCCAGAGTGTCACTTAAATCCGTTTAAAAGACTCCAAAAACAAATTCGTCAGGGGAAAAGAAAGGAAAAGTTGTTCGGTTTTTTTTGGTTGTTGTTTTTTTTTTCTCCAGAAGAGTTTCAGCTTCTGAGTTCACCTGACAGCGCCAGACTCCCACTCTATGGATCGCAGTTTCCAGTATGGCCGCTTCCGAAGGATTAAAGACAGCCGCACTGCAGCGACGGAAACGAAACCTCAGACCAGCCTTCAAAATAAAAGCATTCCATAATGCCCTAACAGTTTAAAAATTACCAGCATCTGCAAGTGCAATATGCTGAAAGTAAATGAACAATATATATGAACACTTTAAATTGTAAAATAAAACATTTTCACAATAAATAAACTCTTAAATGTCTAAATCTGTGGATAAACTGTAGTACATTTAGGGGTGTAACAATTAATTTTAACAACAATTTGATTCCAGATAATTTGTGGTTGCTGGTACAATTCATAGTGGATATTGGTTTATTTTGTGACTCGGAGAATAAATACCAGGTACTGAACAGTGCAGGTGAAGTTTTCCAGATTCCTTCTATTTCTGGTAAGATAATCAAGTGTAAATTAAATATGTGCACAAACAAACAAGTAAATGTTTCTACACATTGTAATGATGGTCGGTAATTTTTTGCTGCAATCACGTGTTCTGTCTGCTGTATGGCACTTGGGTGTTTTTAGTAAAACAAACCTACCTTACCTCAATCCAAATGCTTTTTTCCAAGATCTGCATAATCAATGTATGGCATTTTGAAGCAATTTTATCAATGTTATTGCCCCTTTAGACCTTTTTAAGCTGATTTGAAAGGGAAATCCTTTCAAAAAGAGCATCAGGAAAGTCCCCAAAACTGTGCAATTTCTAGCTATTTATTTAAAGTTGACTTTTACATTTAAAACATACTTAAATATTTTTGTTTGCTTTTTTTGTTTATTTTGAACTTTTTATATTATTCTAACCTCTGAAGAACTGACGCCCACATGTGTGGACGTTACGTTGGGTTATTACCACAGCAGTCAATTCAGCTTAACTGGGGTCCAGTAATTATTTGTGGAGAGAGTTAGCTCAAATAACCTCCTCAGTGGTTACAAGTATTTGCAGAGATGCTTTATTTATGTTTATGAAGTTTTTAACTTGAAAAATGTAAAATTCACATAAAAATTTAAAATATATATATGTTGTTTTGGATTTCCAATAATGTATCATTCATTATTATTATTATTATTGTTATGTTATTGGATTAGCAGCTCAGACAGGGTGCTTTTCTAATTTCTTTATTGTTAATTTTGTTTTATTTATAGTTTTTGCTTTTATTGTTGAAACCGGAAACAGTTTCAACTCCGGCATACTTGACCGTGATCCTCCCGTCTGGGTTTTGTCCTGTTAAACCGCACCCGCAACTAGGAAGTATGAAGAAGTTGCGAAATTTGACCTTCTCACAAAAAAATACCTTCATCGTTTCCGACTCAGACTTGAGCCGGTTTTGTATTTCTATTCCTTGTAAGTCTGCTCACATTTACCACTGTCAGGCTTTATGAAAACACTTTTATAGATCACAGGGAAAATATGTGAAGGGTTTTTTTTCTCGAATTTTGGAAAAATTACATATTTCTGATCAAAAATCGAGTTTATGCAGATAAATCATACCAGAAACTTATTGGGAGTACTAATATATAGTAATAGTAATAAATGAAGGTGCAGATAGCCCTAATAAACACAGATGGAAGTTTTTCTTACACTAAACTGTTCAAAGTTAATGCATTTTTTACACAAACTGAACGTATAATAGTGTGTTAAGAAATGAGTTTTTTTTTACCTGCGGTGTGTATGCAATAATGTTATTAACCTTGTAATTATGCATCACGCCCTGGTCAAAAGTTAAACATCTACCTGTGATTCAAAGTCCAGCACAGTTACACATCCAACAGAGAACAGGCTTTGTTATTTTTGTCTGCCATTGGTTTCAGCCTGACCTTCTGAAAATCTGAGCTGACTCTCAAGGGACTGACTTTTTAAGAGAGACAAGTCATTGTCTGATCAAAATGTTTCATCTAAAGAATAAAAAAGTATGAAAACAGCATTTGGCTTGTGTCATTTCCTGTGTTTCTGCTGCAGGAATGCATGATTTACAAGCAACCTACATCCGTACAAGGGTTGTTTCGGACACAAGAATGAACATCACCTGGAAGATTTCCAAGTCCTTGAGGATTTCTAAAATGAACCTCAACACGTTCTTTAATTTACGTGAAAGGTATTGGTTGAACCATTTTTTTTATACAGTCGTTGGCAGGGAAAGTACACAACCCAGAGGAATACTCATTACACCATGTCTGACATGTCAATAAAAATGTAAATGATGCAGGGAAAGGTGGAAAGAGGCAGAGTTATGCAAATGTACACAGCTTTATTTGTTCACTGGGAGTTTATTTCATCGTCTGTCGCGGCGTCTATGAATCACTTCTGGTCAGTTGAGTGTTTGTTGTGGTTTCTTCTTTTTAGTTTTTCTTCTTTTGCTCTGAGAGTATTAGGCAACATTTTGGTTGACAACCGTTATCGTTGCCACGGAGACGATCAAAATCCCCTTTCACAAAAACCTGAGTACCACACAGGTTTTTCAACAAAATACACTCCGTTCTTTTGGTCTTCTCCCTACTTATTGCCAGAAATATTCATTTAAGATGAAAACTCAAAGCATATTTTACCTCAATGCATGTATTATCTTCTTATCGGTTTAGTTTTTTGTTTGAAAATGAAACAAGTCCAAAGAAATCTGGGTTACTTAAAATTCTGATTGTCCTATTTTGAGCAATAAAGATGCTTTACAGTTCCCCTTTCTGCCTCTACTGCCCCCTCATTCTCAAAGATATGCGTCATATCTGATAAATTTGAAGAAAGTGATTCTGTTTACTGATTTGCTTGGCTTGGTTTCCCCCTGTAGTTTCTGTTTTACTTTTCAAATCTTTGATGGTCCAGCTCACTTAGTGTGCAAGATAATTGTCCCTTCTTGATTATAAAAAAAAAATGTGGATATATTATGAAACAACTGTGTTTGCTTGAATCACTGTTGTATGATTGATTTTAATAGGAAAAATCAAAGTTTCTCAATTTGAGCCATTTCTGGTCAGAAAAAGTACAGAGATGTTATTACAGTGATCTTTCTCGAAATGTAAATATTGAAGCAAATGTGTGGATGAGTGAAAGCTGATTCGCTGTGGTGACCCGTGAGGGAAATGCCAGAAGGTGAACAATTTATCAACAGTTGAAGTGAGAGGACATGAAAGCCCAGGATTGATTTCTGAGCCTTTATGACATGTTTTTTTTCTGGTTCAGAAGCTGACGGGTCTTTCAACCTGATGATTTTTAATTTAATCTTTATTTTACCAGGAGATCCCTTGAGATAAGATCTCTTTTCAAAAGAGACCTGGCTAAGAGACACTGGAACACCTAAAAACATCATGAACATTAGACTGATTTACACTCAGCTCAAGGATAACATGTCCATTCTTCTGATACATGCTCAGAAACTGTTTTAAAGTGGCTTATGGAGATGTGTCCCTGCAGAAACAGAGAGTTCTATGTGCTATTCCACAACAGAGGAGCAGCAATGGAAGAAAAGCCGTGTCCTCAAGCTCCGTGTAGATCCTGGAGACAGAGAGGAAAAGCCGGCGTGAGGAGCGGGAGTTGTATCCAGTATTAGCAGGCGACACGTGACGGCATTAGCATGAGGACAGTTTTCCTAGAATGGTCTTGTAGCAGTAAAATTAGCCTGTGAATGTGTCGCCTAGGAGTAAATGAAGGCCATGAAACCAAAGAGTACAGCTCACAGTGATGGGTCCTGTAGGCAGAATGGTGATGAAGAGGAGGGCACTGAACAGTTATGAAAGGCTGAAGATGCAACATTCAGGAAGAATGTCCTCAAAGATCAAGGTGGCCCTATCAAATCTTTGTTCCCACTAGTTTTCAGACCGGGTTTGTTTCTGTTACAAAAGCCCTGCAGAGCCTTCAGTAAAACCTGTCCACACGCTAAAAAAAGACGTCAAGTGTGGTTATTTATGAATGAAGACCTCAAGATGTACGACTGTACAGCTAGTTAGCTTTGATATTGCTCGCTATTTTTATTGCACTGGTAATGTTAGGTTGGGTTGTGAGGGGTTGTAAGCTAGCAGGAGAAAGTGTAAGAGAAGGGTTGATGGGAAATAAGCGCAGGCTTACTCCCCGCCAACAATCTCTCCCACAACTCAGAGATTAATTTCTAATGAGATTCTAATGCCGCTCTGCAGAAACTATGTTCTGATAATCAACACAGATTTTTTGATTGTGGCTAAAAACATCATAATCTAAATCAAAAGATCACTGGGAGCCAGCGGCAGAGCTAGAAGATTCTATACGGAGGGTGGGAAGGGTGCAGAAGACGTCAAAAGGGTGGCAAATAAGAATATTTTATATTAAAAATTGTATTTATCTTTTAATTGTTATTTTTTTTAAATATTTTGATATATGCTGTTTTAGCCAAAATGAAAAAAAATGTTGTTTTTTTCTAGGACATAGTTTCTGCAGAGCAGCTGTAGTGGGAAAACTTTGAAAATGTTGGTTGGTCAACATTAGCGGCACAGTATCACTCACTGGCACAAACTCGTATACAAGGGAGTCATCGGACTGCTCTCCCCATGTTTGAGTAAGGCTCTTCAGTTGAGATCTGATGGGCCCTGTGCTCTCCGATCCCAGGACGTTTGCTCGCTGTCAGTCCCGAGTATCCAGACAGAAAAAGGAAGATGGCTTTTTAGTATAAGGCCTCTACGGACTGAAACTCTCTACTCTAGGCCTCAGTTTGATGCCATTGTGAAGGGTCTGGAAATGACATCATTCATCTGTAGCTGTTTTTAACTAATTAACTTGTGTTTTTTTTTGTATGAAATGTCGTGGGCGTGTGTAACTTTTTGCCTCTGGGCCAGGACTCCAATGGAAAAGAGATCAGGGATCTCATTGGGACTTTACTAGTTAATTAATGGTAAATACATAAACTAGATCAGAAGATTATTCGAGTGGGATTTCAAATATAATATTTTTTACTATATATTTTTTTGACAATCATCATTTAAAAATTGAGAACCATCCAAAAAAAAAAAAAAGAAAAGTCAAGGATCCTTCATTCACAACCATGCAGGTCTCTGGAGATTTCTGTGGGTTTCAGACGCCATCTAGTGGCCAAGAAGAGACATGACAGCCCCATGTTTCCTACTCCACCCCGCTGGGAAGCAGAAACGAAAGTGAAGTGTCATTGATGTTTCCTCACGACATTTGGTTGTCTGTTGGAGCAGTTGAGATTCTGCTCCTGCTTCGAGCTGATTTGTCTGTTTCGAACCCGAACTTCACTTGTTTTCACGGAAGCTGACATTTCTATTTGCGTCTGGAGTAACCATCGGGAGAAACATGGCAGGAAACACTGAAATCGACGAGGGATTTTACTCCCGTCAGCTGTGAGTGCGTCTGATCGCAGTTTGGTGGGGAATGTGTTGGAAGTTGATCCAGTTGTTGATGTGAACCGATCAGGTACGTTCTGGGTCACGAGGCGATGCGCCGGATGGGAACAGCCAGTGTGTTGATAGCCGGCATGAAGGGTCTGGGAGTGGAGATAGCCAAGAACGTCATCCTGTCCGGAGTGAAGTCTGTCACTGTGCAGGATGGAGACCCGGCCGTGTGGTCCGACCTGTCATCGCAGGTACAGATGTGTGTTTGCGGGCCATCAACAGACTAAAGCTGTTATTGTGTGCAGGTTTCCTGCTCCAACTGCCAAACACACCAGTCAAACTCGCTCTGGTGATGCTGACCATCACATTTTACGAGTTCTTAAAATGCAAGCTTTGTGTGTTTTATCTGATCACTGTCTTCACTTGAAAAAGAAAGTCATATTTCAGTTAGAAACTCTGTTCATTCGAGCAGCTGTTCAAAGCAAAGAAAGTCTCTTGTGACTCAAGATTGTTTTGTTTCTTCTTCCCCAAAGTTTTTCTTGAAGGAGTCCCATCTGGGACAGAACCGGGCCACATGTTCCCTCCAGCAGCTGTCCTCCTTGAACCCACATGTTCGAGTGTCAGCACACACCGGACCTCTGAATGAAGACCTGCTGATGCAGTTTCAGGTGCTTGACCAAACAATCCATAGAAAGTAAAGGGTTTTATTTATGAAAAGAAAGTAAAAGCAATCTTCTACAGATGTGCAGTTTCATTGTGAAACCGTTGTCTTTCAGATTGTGGTTCTCACTGATTCCTCATTGGATGATCAGAGGCGTTTTGGCCAGCTCTGCCATTCTCATGGAATCAAGCTGATAGTGGCTGATACCAAAGGGCTCTGTGGGTGAGACCAACACTCTGAAAACACTTTGGATTATTTCTTCTACTCTCTTGTGTTTTTGGGTTACTTTCTAGAGGAATACTAATTTTGGGGGCTACGATGCTTTCATTTAACTCATTTTTTTTGCTGAGTTTTTCTGTTTTCCTGAGTTCAAATAACTCAGAAACCCTGGAGTTGGGTAAAAACAATCCAACTTGGGTTATTTCAGAAACAGCTTTAAGAATGAATACAAATAAACTGTTTGATCTGCAGTCAGCTGTTCTGTGACTTTGGGGAGAAGTTTGAAGTCTTGGAGCGGGATGGAGAGATGCCTGCATCACTGATGATTGAGCAGATCACTAAGGTAGGTCTTTTCTAGGATAAATAGGGACAATGGGGTTTAAAACTCTGCCAATTCAGCCTCAGAATTTTAGAAAAAACGGTGATTCGTTTAGGAACTTTTGACACTCGTCAACGCTGACTTGTTTCAGGAAAACCCTGGACGTGTTATCTGGACCGATGACCAGAAACATGGACTCTCGGATGGCTGTAAAGTCATCTTCTCAGATGTTCAAGGCATGACGGAGCTCAACAGTATCGGCCCGGTGGAGATCAAAGTCCTCGGTTGGTGTTGCTCAATCACGGAGACTTGCTCTTTGTAGCATTTTCAGTCACTGCCTTAAAGAACTGCAGCTGCATTGCTTCCTGGTCACGTGACAGTCTCCTGATGCCGTTATCCTTCCATCTTGATAGCATTGTTGTCTGGATTGGATTTCTTCTGTCAGTGGAATTGCTGGAACCACCTGACTCACACCAGTCCACAAACGACTGAACATTTTGAGATGCTTTCCAATCTTAATCACCTAGCAAGTCATGTGACGAATCATTTCCCAAAATGATGACAAAATTAAATAAAATATAAAATATTTATTGTGAAAATTTAACGACTAGGGTTGTAAAACACAGATGTGTATCAAAAAATGTATCCAGTACCAGGAGTATCACCAGTATCACAGATACGTACAAGATCATGTTGGTAAAAAGATCACAATTGATCAGGAAGAAATTTCCAATTAACAATTTCCTATTGTGTCTCTACTGTCTTTGCCATTATATGTACATGTGATAAAAACACAAAGACTTCCAATCACAAGCTCACTTCTACCAAGTTGCACAATTGGCTGAAGGTGAATCAATGAAGGATGTGTTGTTGCACTAAACTCATGATAACTGTTTTTTCCACAACACTGCAAACAATACCTGAATAACAAAATATGACACACTTTAACCACAAAGAACACAAAGGTCTAAAAGGTTTTAATGTTTGAAGCTGTTATGTCAAAAATATTTCGTTTTTGTTGTACAAATCAAAATGCCAGTTCACAGAGTTCCTTGTTTGTTCTGCATTAGTGGTACATTGGAACAGCGTCTCCTGCCTCCACTGTTTTTGTACAGCCTTTAGGTCTAAGGATTTCAGGTTTAATGCTTTTTCTCCATTTTTTGAACTTGTCATGACCAGACCAGTACACCTTCAGCATCTGTGACACCTCCTCCTTCTCTGAGTACGAACGTGGTGGAGTGGTGACAGAGGTGAAACAGCCCTTCCAGCTGGACTTTGTGAGTGGCACTCATCTGTTTCAAAAAGAAATCCCATTTTCAGAGCAATAATGACTTCCTCCATTACAGAAACCACTGAGTGAAGCTCTGCATGATCGAGAGCTGCTGATACCGAACGACTATGGGAAAATATATCGTCATAACACTCTGCACTTGGCCTTCCAAGCCCTGCATGAGTTTGTGAAGACCAAGCAGCGGCTCCCTCACTCTTGGTGTCAGGTCAGTTCATGCAGACGTGAACCTCACGGGATGGTTTCCACTCGCTCTCACTGCTAATGGCCTCACAGACAGATGCTGACTCTTTGCTTGAAATGGTGAGGGAGCTGAATACCGGTGCAAAAGTGGAGCAGCTGGATGAAGCTGCAGTGCGGCTCCTGTCCTGCACGGCACGGGGGGATTTAGCTCCTATCAATGCTTTTTTTGGAGGCCTGGCTGCTCAAGAAGTCATCAAGGTGAGGTGATGTCAACAGTAAAGCTGTATCACTTTGAATGTTAAAGACCTACTCCAACAAAAAAGGATGTTTTTGATGTCTATCATTTTTGTCACGATAGAGGACATATATAGAGAAAATGAAGCTTAAAATTGCATTTCTGATTATTTCTTCGAATCAGGAGCAGACAAAAAAAAAGGTTGAAAAAAGCTTGTAGGTGTGGAGTAGGACTGACAACGGCAAGCCACAAGCTCCCTGCTCTGCTCCATTCTGATGCATCTACTTGTAGACAAACAGATTTATGTCATAAGGGGCTGTAAGCTTGCGGGAGAGCGTGTAAAGAAAGGGTTGATGGGAAATGAGGAGGCAGGGTTGCACTGCGCCAAAAGTCCCGCCCACAACTCAGAGGTGAATTTCTAATGAACTCTTGCCGCTCTGCAGAAACTATGTCCTAGAAAACAACATCTTTTTTTAATTTAGGCAAAAAATGGCATAATCATGATAAAAAAAACACTGGGAATGCTTTGAAAATAGATCAAAAGATAATCGGAGTGGGGCTTTAACGTCCTGTGGCACTTTGGACTTTGGAAGCATTGCATCATAGCAGTATTACCCCTTCATACCTCAGTTTTTTGTTAATGTTGCTAATCAGTAACTTGAATAACTGACGCGTGATTTCTGCACAACTAACGTGGGTTATTCCTCCCTCTGTTTAAGGCTTGCAGCAGGAAGTTCACACCTCTCCAGCAGTGGATGTATTTTGATGCACTGGAGTGTCTGCCTGAAAACAAGGATCAACTAGCAGAGTGTTCAGTTACATCAGTATGTTAAAGCATCTCCAGATGAAAGGTTGTCTTTTTAAAATAGATTTCAATGCCTGTTTTTTTTTTTTAACTGAAAGAAAGGCACGCGGTACGATGGACAAACTGCTGTCTTCGGCTCGTCGTTCCAGAAGACGCTTGGGAAGCAGAAGTATTTTCTGGTGAGGAAAGATTGTGTTTTAGTCCAAGAGGGGGCACACTTCACACACAATCCAAAAACTCCACTGTCTTTGAACTTATCTGACATTAGTGATGGAACATGGGAGATATGGTTCCAGGTCTTATTTCGTGGCTTCCTACCTATTTCTGTAAAATGCGTTTTATGGCGCCAAACTATTCTCTTTCAAGTGTTTCTTACTGGATTCAAAAGCGGCCTGCAGAATATCAAACTATTTTATGCACTTTCACAAACAAACGTATTTCAAAACGTGGTTTTATTATCCTCCTGAGATTCATCTGCATTTCTTAAGCCTATGCGACCAGTTTGAAAATCCTGTTGGTAATGTGTTTTGACATATATTTTTTAGGTTGGGGCTGGTGCTATCGGCTGTGAGCTGCTGAAAAACTTTGCTCTCATTGGGCTGGGTGCAGGAGAGGAGGGGCACATCACTATTACTGACATGGACTACATAGAAAGATCCAACTTAAACCGCCAGTTCCTGTTCAGGTCTCATGATATTGGGGTAAGATAACTACAACATGTTTAACCTTTATAGTTATGTTGCATCACACTGTCCATCTTTAACTGTTGAGTAAAAAAAGAAAAATCCAAACGATTTCTAATAAACCAAAGACCCACTATGACAAAAATTGTGTTTTTAGCATGTTCTTATAGAATGGAAGACACGTAAAGAGAATTAAGCTTAAAATTACACATCTGAGTATTTCTTTTCTCAAAATGTTGTGAATCAGGAGCACACAAAAAAACTAGGTTTGACAAAGCTTGTATTTGTTACATAGAACAACGTACTGTCAGCAGGTCACAAGCTCCCTGCTGTAAGCGGCTGAATTCGTTTATGCTTTTGTTTTCTTCATCTGAGCTGCATCTGGCTCAAAACTGTACATTTTTGTTGCACCGCTAATAATCGGGTGGGATTGTGAGATGCTTAAGCGCGTTAACAGATGGGTGACAGGAGCTGGGTCCCGCCCACATCTCGTGTATCCATCCTTTTATTGATAAAATGGAAGTTTTTTCTTTAACTCACATTTCCTTTAACAGAAACCCAAGTCGGAGGTTGCAGCCAGAGTGGTGTGTCAGATGAACCCGCAAATGAAAATCACCTCCCATCAAAACCGTGTGGATCCTGACAGTGAGGCCTTCTATGACTACAGCTTTTACAAAGGCCTGGATGGAGTGGCTGCAGCCCTTGACAATGTGGAAGCCAGTAAAGAAATTGAGATCATATAAAGAAACTGCACAATCTGAAAAACTCACTTTTAAACCTGGCAGAATCACTTTGTTTTATTTTCCAGGGGTCTATTTGGACGGTCGCTGTGTTCTTCACCAAAAGCCGATGCTGGAGGGAGGAACTCTTGGAAGTAAGGGCCATACTCTGGTGGTGGTGCCCCACCTGACAGAGTCCTATGGACCGGCCAAATCCAGTTCTAGCAACGCCATTCCACTGTGCACCCTTAAGAACTTCCCGCATCGAATCGAACACACACTACAGGTGCAAACCCTTCATATTTGTCTACATGTCTTCATTATAGTATGGACAGACATTAAAGTGGAGGAATTATGATCTGTGTTTTTCTCAGCAACATGTTCTTCTTTCAGTGGGCAAGGGACCAGTTTGAGGGACTGTTTAAACAAACACCTGAAAATGTGAATCTTTTTCTGAGGTAAGATTTCTGATGGCTTTCCTTGTTTTTATTGCAAAGGTTGTTTGAATATCACTATCTTTGCTCATTAACAAGAAAAAAAGAGCTTTTTTTAACAGTAAACTGTCAAAACAGCTTTGCAAACATTCAGTTTTACTGGGTTTGAATCACCTGCTTAGGACACGCCTCAAGTGAAATAAAAAGAAACAAAGAATCACAGCGTCTTATGATGGATAGATGATCTCTCAGTCTACCTTTTGTCTGATGCTCGCTAGCAGGAAGCTACCATGGAAAATATATTGATGGAGAGACCCTTAAATGTGTAAAAAGTATCTGAAGATTTCATCTTCTTGTTTCATTTCTGGCTGACAAAGTCTCAGTTATTGAATGTTTCTATTGGGCTTTTAGAGAGACTGAAAAATGGATTTGATTGAAGCAGAACCTTTATTTGTGCCGTATTAAACAAATGTTTCCAAACCACTAAATACTTTGTTCCTTCTGTCACATCATCCATCCAATCTAGAGTACTGAATGAGATCATGGAGGTTTTTCACGTGTCTTTTGTTCCACACATCCAACTTCAACAGAAAGCATGATCTAAATGTTCCTGTTCAGACGCGTTCACAAGCCACAGCCCAGGAGGATGACTACAGCTCTTCAAAAGGAGCAGTATTAGCTGCTGTTGCTACGTTGTATGGCACAACAAATCCCATGAACATGGGTTTACAGCAGAGCAAACCAGCAGCCTAAAACCCTGGCTTTTGGAGTCTGTTAATCAAAAAGTTCAAAACAAATTTTAAAAAAAAGCTACCAATGCTCCCTCAATAGAAAAGCACAGCTTTAAGACCCACTGCAATCATTTTTGATCTATTGGAAAGGCATTCCCAGTAGGCATTTATGGACAAATATGCCGTTTTTGGCCCAAAAAAATGGGTTTTTTTCAGATATGGTTCAGTGCCCCTGAGTTGTGGGTGAGACTTTTGGCTTAGAGCAACCTCACACCCCCCTTCCCCTTCCCATTGCTGAGAACTCTTTGTTTACACTCTCTCCCGCTAGCTTACAGCCCCTCACACCCCCAACCTAGCATTACCGGTGCAACAAAAATGCAATATTGGAGCTATCCTGCCATAAAGTTTTGATACAGTTCAAGCTCAGACGAGGAAAATGAAGATGTACATGGATCTATTGGTCTGCAAGTGGATGCATCAGAATGGAGCAGAGCTGGGAGCTTTTTTGACATATTTTACACATCGCAAATACACTCTTTTTGAAACGGTATTTTTTAATTTGCTTCTGATTCACAATGATTCGAAAAAATACTCAGAAATGGAATTTTAAGCCGAATTTTTTTAAATAAATGTCCTCCAGCATTAGAAAAATGCTACAAGAACATGTTAAAAACACAAAAACCACAATTTTCATTGGAGTGGGTCTTCAAGGCAACAGATCTTTTTCTTTTTTGCTTTAATCTAACTCCCTATGTTGTTGGTTAATACTTTTTTCAATCTAAGCATTCATCAAGTATATGATTCAAAAAATTGGACCAATTTTTTTTCTTTCGTGTTGTTGTTCCAGTAGGTATGATCTCATTGTTTTCTGCAGAGAACCGGGGTTTGTAGAGCGGACACTGAGCCATGGAGACGTCGAGGCGCTGGAGACACTTGAAGCGGTGTGGAGGGGCTTGCAGGATATGAAAGGTGGAGGACAGCGTCCAAACAGCTGGGAGGACTGTGTCAGCTGGGCACGCTGCAAGTGGGAGACCCTCTATAACAATGACATCTGCCAACTTCTTCACTGTTTTCCTCCTGATGAGGTAAAAGGAGGAAAAAATGTCAATACCCAAAAATCACAAAGACGTAATGAATGTTTGTGAACACAGGGGGGCATTGTTGTATTTTTTTAGTTGTTGCCCCTTTGAATGCTCCTGTATAGCATTTGCATTGAGCAAATACGACATAGTTCTGTATTTTTCACATTTTTGCTTATGGGTTTCTCAATCATAAATCTTCAGTTAATAGAAAACACACAGACTTGTTTGAAAGCTGCTGCTGATCAATATCTGAGGGGCTCAGACTCAGGGATTTCTCATCATCTCAGTTTCAAGCCAAACACAACCCCCCCCTACCTCTGTCTCACTGCAGAAAGTCAGACTTTATGTTATCAGGTAGCGTACTGCACAATTCTGAAACTTCCCCAGCTCATATTTTCCATTCACGTCTGCTTCTTTCCACACAGAGATCGCCGTGCTTCTCTTTAGAAAGCCATAACTCTGTTGGCTAACCAACAATTCTGCTTCTCCTTTTTTCCTCCAAACTTCTCCTCACAGCAGCAGCATAAGAAGTAAACTTCTATTGTTCTGGAAACTGACAAGTGACCTAAGAGCTTCTGCGGAACTATGATAAGGCCACTGATGTTCTGTCTACCTGACAAATACGTAACAGTCACTGATAACCACACTGCTTCTTTGATGGTTTTCTACTCTTACAAAGGAAGGGAGTGTGGAGAGTTATGTGTGCCTCTTTTAACCCCCCATTATGGTTTTCTGGTTAAAGAGAAATAAAAAAGTAGTCATTTTAAAAGGTAAAAAAGTAAGTCAAGTAAAAAGAAAACAGTAAACTGCTGCGCACTACAGAAAATCTACCAAGGGTCAGGCACAATCAAAATTACAAAACAGATTTTCTATTTTAGAAGACATTCAAGGATATTAAGTGCCTTTTGTGGTTGGAAAAACCCAGTTGGGGTCACTTAAAGCAGGTTCTGAAGATGGATGGATTGAGGGATGATTTCAATAAATTTGCATTGGCTTTAATAATTAAGTACAGGGGGAAGAAACAGTACGTTTTTTTCTTTCTGTTCCCCTTTTATCGTCACAAAAACATGTTTGCATGTTGAATTTTTTTGTTTTTGTAATCATAGGTGTTTGCAATAAATATTAAATAATAATAAGTTTGCATTCAATACCTTATTCAAAGGTTGCAGAATTTAAAAATGAGTTTATTGTAACAGGATCATGTTTTTAAATTTAAAGTCCATTAAAAAAAAGTAAAGCGAAAACAGGAGAATAGGGGAACCTAGGATTATATGTAAGAATCATCATTTTCACACAGAAAAAAAACCCGTTTTTTTAATTCTGATTACATTAGAAGGCTGACTTTTAAAAGAATTAGAGCCATTATTACCTTCTGACTCCTTCAAAAAGCCCCCCTGCAGTGAACACTGGCTCCAGCCATTGGAGACTCTCTTTCTTCACACATGGACCATTTGGCAACATCAAAGCTTTTCTACCCTTTGTTGCTTCATCAGACGCACAAATTGTGTCGTCAACACACGGCTGATAACAATATTAGTCTGTTGGTGAACGGGAAGATTGGCAGCTGGATCGGTCTGCAGACCAAGAGTTATCAGCTTGTTTATTGATGCAGTGGATTAGCTGGCTCCTGTGTTGGATAAGATGTACAAGAATTTGTAGAATTTGTTCTGTTTAAAGAAACGTGCTTGTTTGAAAAAAGTCCGTTCACTTGAAATGGATGACAGGGTGGAAATTACAACTTTTGGGGAATTTCCTTCCATGAAAATGGCTTTATTTTACTTTATTTCCACAAGATAAATTATCTGAACGGACTTTCCCTGGAGATTATTTGAGCAGGAGTTGTAACTTACAGGTTTCTTTACCCTGTGAGTCTTTCAATGAATTATCCCCCCCCCCCCCCCCCCCCCCCCCCCCCCAGCTGCTCTTCATTTCTTCTGTTTCTTCTCAGGTGACCTCTAACGGTCTACCCTTTTGGTCTGGATCCAAGAGATGCCCTCACCCGCTGACTTTTGACCCCAACAACGTGAGTAGAGTCTGGCTGAATTCATCATGCAGCAGGTTTGCTAGCATATACCCAGTTCATTCCACAGAATGTTCACATTCCTTATTTATCAAGTCTGATAGAAATTAAAAAACAGATAACAATCTGTTCTCCAACAGCGCTCTACTCGTTGGTAGCTAAGCTGAAATGACTGGAAGATGGAGAAAACCATCGGCCATGTGACCAAATGGTATTGGTATTGGAGCAGATTTTAGCCCTGGCTTTGCTGAAAATGGGAAAAACATTCTTGAAAGTTGTTGGAACTGAAGGATAACACTTTGACTTCCTGTTTAAGGATAATGACAAACCAGAGAAGTAACTAGAGCCAGATCAGTTCACCAATTAACCACTAGGTGGCTTCATATAAAATGAGAAATGTCCAATAAAAATATAAATTCATTTAAACATTCAAGGGTCTTTATTTGTCACAAGGTGAGATTGAATTTGTCTCTCTGGTTTCAGGTTAACCAATTACAGAGCAATTGAAAAATCTGAAAAAAATTGTTAATTAAATTAAAAATAGGATATGCTAGCAAAGAAAAACTGATGGTATAAATATGTATACGGTGGAAAAATATATGTTGGTTCCTGGGCATCAAATAAAAAGAAGGGGGTTGAAAGTGGGGCTACACGATAACTCAAAGGGACTCGTTGACTTATGTTTAAAGCAGAAATGAATGTTTACTAAATTTAAAATAGTTCAGGGACACGAATCTTTACCCAGCCATAATTATAAAGGCTAGGAGGAGTCCAGAACACAGGTGCATTATAACATTTTATTTGTTGTTTGTTCAGTGTTCCCTTGTTTACCGCGAGGGTTACGGTGCAAATTTATCCCACAATAGGTGAAATCCACAAAGTTGAATTACAGAAATTTTAAGACTGTAAAACTCTAAAAGATTATCTGATGTTGTCAAGAGGTGATAGTGTTGCTTTAGGGTCTATAAACACCAAGCCACCTTGTGGTAATGTTGGGAACTCCATAAAGTTTCATTTTAAGTAAAGGTCAATCAGGAAGTTAAAGGAAGATGAGCGGTCTATGTATGGTGGTTAACTATATAACATGGATTCAGGATTGGTTAAAACATGATAGTGGTTCAAATCTGAGCCTCTTTGTAGTCTTAACAGCATGTTCCTGACTAGAAAGGAGAATTTTCCTGTTTTAGCGATGTAAAATAGCTTGATTGCTGCTTTAAATTCACATGCATGGTTGTGTGTTAAGATACTGTAACTACGATTGCTCTGAAGTACAAATCACAAAGACAATTAAAAAGCTAAACAAATATTTATAAACAGCATTGCATTTGAAAAAAAAAAAAATCAAATTCCAGAAACTAAAACATAAAAAGCAACAAAAAAGTTTTGGCTTCTGGAATTTTGTTTTTATTTCTAAAATTGAATGCTGTTTTTTTATTATTTTTGTTTTGCTTTTTAATGGTCATTGTGATCTTTAAAATCTTTTTTGCGTTGAGTGATTTGTTGATGTGATTTGTACTCAATGTGTGTAACTTTATTCAGAGGAGTGGTTTGTCCTGTTTGATGTCACCTCACTTGTAGATAACATTTGTTGCAGTTTCACTGCTTTTGAGTCTACTTTAGATGTAGATTCTTGAAAACATCTTTAAATATATTCGTTTGAAAAAAAACTCACATTTTTATTGTGTATTTTTAGAGTACTCACATAGGATACGTGATGGCAGCAGCTAACCTCTATGGCCAAATCTACGGGATCAAAGGAACAAGAGACATCGGCTCCATCCAACAAATCTTGGAGAAAGTCCAAACACCGTCTTTCACTCCAAAATCGTCTGTGAAAATTCATGTTACTGACAAGGAAATGGAAGAAGAGAGAAAGAAAGAGAGTGGCGATGCTGGTGAGTCAGTATAAGTACTGTTATTCTCTTTTCCAGAGCCTTGCTGTCTGTCTCTTCACATATTCTCGACTCCTGGCTCTTTGTCACAGAAAAAGCCCAGCTGGAGGACCTAAAAGGAAAGTTGTCATCCCTGAAAAACTCTGCTCAGATGCATCCCATCGACTTTGAGAAGGTAAAGTCTGAGCACAATGACACCTCGGCTTCGTGCTCTGTGGAAGCTACACACAGAGCAGTAAAGCCTCAGCAGAGAGCAGCCCCTAAGTCCATAGGTGGTTTTACAGCATGTCGTTTTATCCTCACATCAGTGATCTGTATTGAGTCAGAACACTTTCTGCTGTTGCTCATTTGCTCACTAAAATGAGTTCACACTTAAATGGCATTTTAATGGGATCATCTGTTCTTTGTCATTAAAACGTACCAAGCTCGCTTTGTCTTGAAAAATTAGTTTTGTGTGGAGCCATTTTTAAAGGTTGAATATGAGCTTCTGCAATTTTGTTGTTGCACTCTTACCAAAGTGGCACATGCTTTCAAAATAAAGCAGCAATAAAACCACAATGGCCTGTAGTCAGTCAGACACTTCCAGGTGTCATCAGACCGACAGAATCAATGACTTCTACCATAGACACATGGTAGAAGGAGGGAGGAGAAAGATGAACTGCATCCCAAGAACACCAAACCCACTGTGAAGCATGGGGGTGGAAACAACATGGTTTGGGGCAGCTTTTTTAAAACAGTGACACGATGACTGATCCATTTTAAGGAAAAGATAAATGGGATTGTGTATGATGAGGTTGTGAGCTCTCATCTTTGTAGGTGGCCCTACAAGTTTCTTTAACTTAAATTTCCTACTTTATAAGACCTTTTTAAGGCCATGCATATCAAAAGTTGAGATTAATATCTCAGCCTAGTTCCCTAGTTTATTAATTATTTCCAATCTTATTTATTTATTCCCATTTTATTATCAAAACTCTAGCTTCTTATCTTATTGTTTGGGATCTGTGCTGTGATGCTTTAGCGAACTCTTTCTGTTTTTCTAACCAGTGGTTGGTGCATAATGATTTGTTCTGCTGCTGTTTATTTCCATTATTTGATAATCATGCTTAAAAAATGACATTTTCCACAAGAAACCTAAAAGGGAGACATTTCAAACAGCACAATTTTTAGGGCTCAGATATAAAAAATTCAAGACTATTTCAAAGCTTTTTATGGTATAATTTTCAAATTCATTAATTCAATACTTTTAAGACTTTCTAAGACCCTACAGGAACCCTAAACAACTTCCATATTCAATGACTGCTAAATGCATTTTTTTCACTGTAACTACAAGAGCTTAATCCCTGTTTGCATTCACAGTACAAATTCTAATCCTGCGTTTTTGTTACAGTCTTGCAAAATATATTCATTTATTTGGTTGAATAATGTTGTATTTCTGTGTTTAAAATGCTGGGCGTAACCTTTTATTGAATTGTTTGTTTGTTTATGCTGTCCTAATTAGGTTTATTGCTAAAAGGATCCAAAGGTTAACACATTTCTTTTCAACCTGCATGTTTCCTGTCAAACTCGTGTGTTGTGTGTTGCTTTGACTTCTTCTCTCCCCTGTAAGAAAATGGTAAACAGCCTAACATCTTTGACCTTTTTTGAATGTTCTTGTTTCACTAAAATCTGCATGAATTACCACAGTTCAAGTTCAAGATCATTAGACTGAAGCTGTGGGTTAAAGAGATAACATGAATGATGGAGATCGGTCTTGCAAATCAATGTCTTGGCAGTTGTTTGGACATCCCTGCCCCATCTACTACCTGGATCAGAAGTGTTTCCCATTAATGAACCACAAGGGCCAAGTGGTCAAGCCCAAAAGGATTTGAACCTCTAGCAAATTTGGACTTAAAGCTACTTTTCTTCAATATGCAAGTTGAAATATGTGAAAAAAATACTGTAATTCTACTTTGTTTATGTTGAACAAAAGGTTTCATGTCTAAAGGTTTGTGAAAAATTTTGAGCTTGACTGTATCTACCCAAAGTATGAGCTGAAAAAGTCCCTTATGTTTTCAGTGGACTGTGGTTGAGGGCACACAAAGGAAAAGGGCAGTTAATGAAACTGAAAAATGAACTGTGCTGGACAACTCAAAATAAAATCCCAAATGTTCCTTTTAACTCAAGTCCAGATTACACATCAGGTTAAGGATTATTGCTTAAATCCCCTAAAAGTCCCAGTCTGTGCAATATTGTATGTCACCACAAAGCCCCAGGTGCTGTGGCAATGACTGTACCTTCCAAGAAAGCTCTTGCAACAGGCCACAACCAAGGAAATCCAAACTGTGCATCTGGGATGACCAAACTTCTACTTAAAACTTTAGTGAGTCATTGGAGGAGGTGACAGAGATGTATGATGGAGTAGGACAGGAACATATTGAGTGTCATCTGGGATAAAACAAGAGTCCAAACTCCCCTCTCTTATGGTTTTATCCCTCCGTGCCCTGGTCTTGCGGTGGATTTGTGGAATGTGTGTAGGAGGCTTTCAGAGGCATCAGGTTGCCAGTGTAGAGCTTCCTCATAGACCCCAAAGCCATCCCAGAGTGACAGTCGGCCTCTGCTTTTGTAAAGCCGCAGACACATGGCTTCATGGGCCGTCATCACACCAGAAATCTGATTTCCCCTGGATCCTGGTCATGCAACCCCAGAAAGTCATCATTAACTTTATTCTAATAAACAACAAGTTTTTTAAGATACTTTAAAAAGACTTGTTACTGTCCTTGTACAGGATGATGACACCAACTTCCACATGGATTTCATTGTTGCAGCATCAAACCTGAGAGCAGAGAACTACGACATCCCCGCAGCTGATCGCCATCAGGTCAGCAAGCACCCACATTGTCTGAACAAGTGAAATATCCACAGGGAAAAAGTGAATAAAACTAAAATAAAAACAAAAACATAAAAAGCAAATATCTGATTGCTTTTTTTTCTCCCTTGGGTCCATTTTTTGTTAAGTCGGGGCCTCACACACCTGCCCTAAAGCCACAGAATAAGCCTCCTTTGCCATTGTTCCCAGAGCAGGGCTAATCACTGCACTTTACCTGTCGCCTGAGAGGTGACACCTGAGCCAGGCTTTGTACCAGCCACAGCTCCAGACAAACAACACCAAGACAGATGGAACCTGGGGGGAGGAGGGGACCATCCAGCCAAAAGCTCGATAGAAAGAGATGCCCTTGTGTAACCACGCAGACATTTTCACATGCTGGGTCTTGTCTGGGAATTACTAACAGTAGTCATCACCAAACCCTGTTTGTAGATTTGTATAGTACTCGTTCCACTAATTTGTCAAATTTTATGGCTTTTATGGTTATTGAGTTATTTAGACTCGAAACAGACAGAATGTCCAGTGCTCGCAGCCAATAGTACTGCAGACTACTTGCCCGCAGTAGTCCTGAACTGCAAGAGTACATTGTTTTAGCAAATCTTCTTTCTCACTGTGCTTTTGAGCAAATTTTTACCCCACTGTATAATCAAAAACTCACCAAAATTTGCACACACCTAGTACTTGGTAAAAATTCATAGTGAACATCCATCTCCCCAAAGGTGACATAAACGCAGGAGAAACTATTAATAAAATGGATGGGGCCAAAATCTCTTATGGGGGTCAAATGATATATTTGGAAGCCAAGCGAAACAGGATTTGGAGATATCCAAAGGAAGTTCTGAAATGATCTTGGAATGGACACAGGAACTGAAGCTTGGCAGCCATTTGGCAAGAAAGTGCAAAATTTGGCAATTTTTGCACAATGTGTAAAAAAAAAACCTTTGTTTGAATGATCTTCACAAAATTTAACCCACATGACGCCAGTTTAAGTCTATATCCACAATGAAAGTTTTGTTGCCATTTGCCCTCACGTAGAGGCCACCATCTTGAATTTTCTAAAAAATCTCCTTTACCAGTTGTAGGCTTAAACTCCTCCTTGGGATTTTGATCTCTTGCCTTCCAAGTCCTTGAACATCATTTGGAAGCTACTTGGGGAAAAAAACATTGGTTTTAAAGTTTGTAGATTTTGAGCAGCATTAGCATAGCAAGTTGCTTGCAATTTTTTTAAAAGCAAACTGTGAAAATTTCAAATATACTTCATTGGCTTAAGCTGAATGAAACAAAATAACATGTGATTTGAACATGTTAGGAATGTTCTGTTGCCAAGGAAATCCAAAAATGTACATTTTGACAATTCATCTAAAAAAAGGATTGCTATGGAGATAAAACAATGAGCTATGTGGGGTAGGCTGTTGCATACGCAGAGTTGGACGCCATATTGGACACTTGCAGTAAACACAACTTCAGCAAGTGAGGGTGGGTCAAACTGGGTGGCGAGGGCAGGGGAGGGTGTGTTGCCTCCGGGTCATACACAATTTAATTTGGGTTTACTGCAGTCAAAGTATTTTACTCTAAATTGGTGACAAATATATTTATATAATCTTAAAAATAGAGATGTTTTCTCAAAATAATTTTTTTTTGTGTATATGTCAAAAACTGCAGCTTGAGTTTTGTTCCTCCACATACATCCGTTACAAAATTTCAGAAAATGTGTATATTTTATTATAAAATTATTTTACACACTAATACACTTTTTCCCTATTGTTTTTTTTTCCATGATTTTCATTTGAAAAAAATCCCTAAAATTTCTGACTGATTCCAGTAGTGACAGAGGAAGGTTTACTGCTTTTTGGAAGAAAGAGTAACACCAACTGAAGACAAATTTGAATTCCAGGTATTTTGAAAATTAACCCTGATAAAAAAGATAAAGGAAAAAAACTGTGACATTGTAGTATTAGAATACTCTTCCACAAAGAGAAGTGTTTGAAATGACTTGCTTGAGCAAACCTGCAGGAGATGAATTTGTTGATAAGACAACTTCCCTCTGGCTTTTGCAGAGTAAACGCATCGCTGGGAGGATCATCCCCGCCATCGCCACCACCACTGCGGCTGTGGCGGGCCTGATGTGCCTGGAGCTGTACAAACTGGTCCAGGGCCACAAGAAAATCGAATCGTACCGCACAGGATACTTGAACCTGGCTGTGCAGTACTTCGTACTGTCCCAGCCGAGCCGCCCTCAGGACTTCCAAGTGAGTAGTCCTTTCATATAATCTCATTCAGCCTCTGTAAAAGCCCAGAGGGGAGTCAGAGGCATGATCTATGAATCGCTGAGCTGCTTAGGCCCTTAACAGACACTTCATGAAGTTGCTCTGATGCTTACTGTAAATACATCTATCGTATGATTATGTCTACTTTCCGGATAAGTCTGTGGCTTTTATGGAAATTTATGTGATGGCTCTTGGGGTGGAAAGTATTAAGGCATGAAAGGGTGTTCTCATAAAAAGGGCCCACTGCTAACTGTCAGTCAGTCGTGCATAAACCCAGTCTTTAGTGGGCTCAGAGTAATCCAGAGGATATTTTAGTGCACATGAGGCACATGCAGGGCTGGATTCGCCTCTGTGTTTGGACAAATTAAGTGAACTTAAGGCAACTTTGGGTCAACAAAAGAAGAAAGGACTCTCTTCTTTAAAGGGAGTGCTCTTTTAAGGTCAGACATCTGAGAACATAACAAATTCAGCGAGTCATTTGAAGTTATGTATGTGAAAATGTCCTATTAAACTTTATAGTCCTCCTGTAATCAGATATGAAACGGGAACGCAGCAGTCACTGATAGACAAAGGTCAGCAGGTGTCAGCAAGCAAGGAAACTGTGTCCTCCGTGCTCCGTTGAGGGAGGGGGGCTCGAAGACACTGAAGATCTGGTTTCAGAGAAAGATTGAGCATCTGCAGAGAAGGTGGCTGCAATAATGGAATCAGCTCTCCGTCAACTCACACAGACTCTAAACGCAGACACGTCTTCCCTGTAGAGTTAGTAATGTTTGAACATTCCTGCATTATTACTTTCTGTCTAACTTTTTAGTAAGATAAACACCACATTCCCAAAGCAGCATGGATTATTATGAAGCCTAAGCCAATCCAGGAAGCTCTTATGCACTTCCTTTTTTTACATGGAGGTCAATAAATGAGGACTAAAATCCTTCAGAAACGGTTGTGTCAGCTTTTCAGTTGTTTATTTTTTTGTTTTTTTTAGAAAACTCTACTGCAGATTTCAGAAGGAGGTTGGGCAATGTTTTAATTAATGTTGTTAAATCTGAAAAGTGCTTTTAAATTAAGAATAAGCACACATTTATACATTAGTCATTCCAGAGACATTTTTTCTTTTGGTTTAAAACATTTTAGGTCCGAAGTAAAAGTGGGGTAAAATGTATATTGACCTCAGGTTTTTGCATGTTTTAGTCTTAAAGTTTTTAACATGTTCTTGCAGCATTTGGTGATGGAGGACTGTATATAAAATAATTTAGGATTAACACTACACCGATATTGCTCACCGTTCTTTTTTTTTTTTTCCTATGGTAATGTTAGCTTGGGGGTTTTGAGGGGTGGTAAGCTAGCTAGGTTGTAAACAAAGGGCTGATGGGAAATGAGTGGAGGCTAACTTCTGCGCTTACAGTCCTGCCGACAGCTCAGAGGCAATTTTTCAATGAGCTCCTGCTGCTCTGCTAAAAATTTGTTTAAAAAAACACAAAGCAGATTTTTTTTTTCTTTTTTAATGTTGGCTAAAAGCTACGTAATCATAATTAAAAGACCAATGGGAACAATTTCAATGGATAAAAAAAAAGTTGGAGTGGGGCTTTAAATATACCTTTTACTGAAAGACAATGTCCTCCTCTTGTAGAAGGAGGATAAAACAAATATAAATAGTTTTCTTTCGATTTATTTTGCAAATTTACTTATTTTTACAAAAGTGAATGATCTCTGAGTCTAGTTTATCCAAATGTTCATGTTAATCAGAACTGACTCACTGTGGACTTCCACTGATGTAATCTTTTTAAAGGAAAAAACATCACATAAAGAATAAAATGTCACAAAGCCAAAAACCTTCACAGTAATCTTTGTTTAATTGATTCTCTCTTGAAAAATCTAATAAACACAAAATGTTTGGCCTTTTTTTATTTACTAATCTTTTAAATATATATAGTTTTTTAAGTGTGCTAAAGAAAATTGTTGCGTTTCTCATATAATAATCCTTTCAAATGATCCAGTTTTGATCTGTTTTAAAACTGTTCCCAGTGGTCTTTTCATTTTGAGTATAACAGTCTTAGTCAACATAAAAAAACCTGTATCGTTTTCTATGACATAGTTTCTGCAGAGCGGCAGTAGTTTATTAGAAGTTCACCCCTGAGCTGTGGAATTTTTTTTTATCTGATCCTAATTCACAAGTTCAATACAGGCATAGTCAGAAATGCCAATTCAAGCTTAGTTTTGTTTATTTATGCCCTCCATCATGAGAAAAATACCACAAGAACATGTTAGAAACAGCAAAAACACAAATCAAACCAAAAATTACATTCCTTGGAGTCCCTTAAAAGCTGGAAGTGACTAAAAGAAGTATGAAAGCTGTTTAAAATAAACAACTAAAACATTTTTTTTAAAAGGTGTTTAAAGAAGTTATTTTCTTTTAATTGAAGCCTTTTTCACTAAACACGTTTTATTCCGTTCTCATTTTTTAAGGATTTCAGCTGAAACAGTGTGTAATCTTTTTTTTTCTCAAAACTCCAATCCCCCCAGCATAGAGCTTGTCGTCTAGACATTATGTCAGCGATAAAATGGGTTATGTCATGTTAAAACTGTCTTTGATTTGAAAAGTAAGCCATGTCTGTACAGAAAAGTTGAAGTAAATATGATCAAATATAAAAAAAGTTAGCATGGAGGGATAAAACCACAAATAAAGAATATATTTCTACAGTTTAGTCTCTCAAATCCATGTTTAAAGGGTTTAAGCTGCAAATCAGTTCTGCAGTATCAACATCTAAGCTTACGTTAGCAATCGCTTAGATGTTTCCATTCATGAGATTAGTCACAGTTCATTAATATCAAATAACAATTCTCACATCTCACTGATGGTCCAGGTGGCCCAGCAGTGTAAGTACGTAGTTGTTAGCACCACATCAAAGCATTGTTATGCTTTTCAGATATACTGTTTCTCCCACCATCCTCATCCTGATCCAGATGCGTTAGCTTAAACCAGCTGTTTCCCAAAATAGGAAGTTCCCCGTGTTATCTCACGCTGCTTTCCTCTACATTATGAGGGCAGAAAAATGTCAACAAACACGGCAGGCTGTTCTTATCTGCTCAGCACCGAGGGCTCTGTTTTCTGTGTTTGGTTGGGGAGCCAGAGCAAAGCAACGTCAAACGAGCAAAAAAAATCACTAATTCTGCAAGTTTTCCACTTAAAAAGATGAGTTTGGTCTGTAATGTTCATCATCGATACACGTCCACTGTGAGAGACAGAATCTAAAAAAAAAACGAATCCAGGAAACCACATTGTATGATTTTATGGCTTCTCAGTTAATTGTTGACACGCTGTAGTTACGCAAACAATTAAAATACTTTTTTGATGATGTCTGTATTGCATTAATGCATCAAAATACTTCAGATTTATGAGCTGAGTGCTGGATTATCAGCATTAGTTGACTGTCAGTTCCCTCATTAGTGATGAATGATGGGTTTTACTGGTTTAACTGAAGGCTGCTTCATTTTCTGCAAAAAGTGACATACAGTACTGTGTGTAAGTATTTTTACTTTAAAATAATGTTATTTTGGTTGACGCAAAAATTAGTAATCAGATTAATTACATGACTAAGAGTGAATGAGAGCAAGTCTCCATCTTCCTCCGTTCATCTGGAACCGGGCAGCAGTCTGAGCAAAGATGCCCAGACCTCCCTCTTCCCGGCCACTTCCTCCAGTTCCTCTGGGGGGACCCCAAGACATTCCCAGGCCAGCCAAGAGATGTAGTCTCTCCAGTGTGTCCTGGGTCTTCCCCGGGGACTCTGCCGAGTGAGACATGCCTGGAAAACCTCCACAGAGGCGTCTAGGAGGCATTCAGACCAGATGCTGGAGTCACCGCAATGCTCTCGATGAGCAGCAGTGACTAAGCTTCTCACCTTATTTTTGAGGGAGCGCCCAGCCACCCTATGGAGGATGCCCATTCCGGCCACTTGTGTCCAGGACCTTGTTTTTTCGGTCATGATCCAGAGCTCATGACCATAGGTGAGCATTGGTACGAAAAAAAAGCCGGTAAATTGAGAGCTTTGCTTGCCGGATCAGTTCTCTTTTCACCAAAACAGACCGGTGCAGCGACCACATAACGGTGGACGATTCACCAATCGGCTGAAGATCACCTGAAACGACTACAAAGTCGATCACCGATCTCCTGCCAATGGTGTCCTGATGCCACGTGTGTTGATGGACACCCTTGTGCTCAAATATTGGCATTTGCTTTGGAAAAACTTTGACAAGCACAGAAGTCCAACAACAAAACACCACTCCTGTTCAGATCAGGGAGGCCATTCCTACCAATCACGCCCCTTCAGGTGGCACTGTCACTGCCCATGTGGGTGTTGAAGTCCCCCAAGCGGGACAGTGGAGTCCATCATTAGGGTACTAGAAAGTACTTGGAAAGACATCATGAAGGCCGGGTACTCCCAACAGCTGTTTGGCTCGTAGGCCAAAACCACTGTCAGAGTCCTGTCCCCCACTCAAAGGTGAAGGGACACAACCCTCTTGTCCACCGGGGTAAATACTTGACAGCTGAGCAGGGGGCTCACGAGTAAGCCACACTTTGGCTCGCCGCTTCTCACCATGTGCAATTACAGAATGGTAGAGAGTCCAACCCCTCTCAAGTGATTGAGTTTCAGAGCCCAGACTGTGCATGGAGGTGGACTCACCTCAGTATCAGCAATGATACTCATTATTCTTCTTCCTGCAAACATGGCGAGTGGAATTAAGACCAACAAGTTCTGTTTTGGTCTCACCTGACCACATTTCTCCCACAACTCCTCTGGATCATCCAAATGGTATGAAAGGAACAAAGCAGGTTAAGAACATAGATTGGTGGATAGATTCTTCATTTTACGGGGGTAGTGATGTGGCCCTTCAACAAGCTCTCTCCCGATCAGAGACCGTGGTTACCATAGAAATGCTGACTCAGACCAATCACTGCTTACCAATAATTTCTGGCTTTCAACATGGCAACAAGTGCATCACGATAAAATGGCGACTGAATCGACATGTATTTTCTACAGGCGATGTTACACTCACTTGGTCTATTTTTCATTTACAGTTTAGTCAATGTGTTGGACACATTAAATAAAGCATGAATCATAACTAAACTAAATCAAGCTTCCATCTCGTCCAGGTTTAGTGTTTTTCTCTTTTTAATAAAAACAAATTGAAATGGAATAGGTGCTGCTAGCAGGCTTACCATCTGATGTATAAAACCGTGCAACGGAATTCAATTCTATTTTTTTAGCACATCTGTTGTTTATTGATCCAAAGAGCAAGAAAAGTATTTTTTTGTTATACATCTCTCTGTTAAGTCTTGTTTTGCAACCATATAAAAATTAGCCTTTTGCAAAAGAGTGGGGTCCAACCGAAAACCTCATGTGCATTTTATTTCTGGGAATAGGATATATGAAAAGGAAACATTTTAGTTTCACTTCTGCAGCTGCATGAACTGCAGCCTCATAAAACCGAGCCAATCACCCGAGGCCAGACTGAGACGTGCTTCAGCTGCGCGTTGAATTAGTCCATCTTTGCAGCAGCTTGCCCAACATTCTTCATAAGTGTTGGCGGCTTTCATGCCAGCTGGGTTAAAGGGGTCCCTCTTTACCTGTGGATGTATCGACTGCTCCCTGGTTAAAAATTCCCCCTCACCTTTACCGGTCAGGCCATTCTCAAATGAAATTTGCATTGGAAGGAAATCCCCTGACCTTTAAGAAAGCCACTTGTGCTCACACTAGTTCTTTGTTAATTGCATGCAGAGGACTTTCTTGCCTTCACAGGAAGCCTGGTATTGAAACCAGATTTTCCAGAGTGCATGATGGGAACTTTCCAGCTAAAGGTTGTGGAGAGCACCAGGATTAGACATGTGTTCATCCTCTGCAGCCTCTTTGAGAGCTCTTCCAGGTTGCTGAATTCATAAAAAGTATGTTAACACTTGCAGTCCATATCGTTTTTTAGGTATTAAAACAAATGCCACCTTGGATTGGTTTACTATATGATCAGTTGTGCAGCTGAAGGTCACACATCTGCCGCACAAACAAGAGAGAAGGAGAACACAAAAGGGGGGGAGGCTTACCTCACATGTGGTTAAGTCTGTGCTGGCCCCCCAACCATGCTGCCAGTAAAGAAGTGGGGTGAACATGATCCCATCCCCTCACGATTCCCAGAGGGGCGCTGGGTGCATTGTGCAGTTTGTAACTCAAGACACAGACATGAATGGTGCCTGTGGGATAATGACTTATCTGTGATCAGAATAAAAGGCTTGTGCCTTTTGTTGTTTTCCAGAATTGATTTGCTGGTGTTGTGCTGGCTGCTGTGATATTGTTCCGTCACATGTTGTTCCACACTCTATTGTGTTTCCCTGATGGTCCTTAGTTCCTCATCCATCTTTACCTTCCCTGTTAGATCATCAAACAGTAACATGTCTGTCATTGTGGATGACGTAAACTTGTGAGTACAGGAAAGCACATATTATTTTTTTTCTCTTTATGTTAGGCTTTTTTCCATGATTTACTGGAGCAACTTTTAGTTTGACAGCTTCTCTTTTATTGGATTGAATTAGCTTAAAACGTGTATTTTTTAGCCTGACAGTTTCTCCTCAATGTATGCTTAGGTTTTTTTTTTTTTAATGTAATTTTGATGTTCATTTAAAAACATTTTGTTGAACATAATTACTGACAATCCTGCCCTTAAGTAAAAGTGTAACCTTTGAGGCAGGTGGATCTTTGTGTTTTTAACCATTTTGGGGTTTTGTTTTTGTTGTCCATCTCATCAGGCTCAGAATAACATGGAGTCTAAACCTTAAAGCAGCTGTCATCAAGTCAGAATGAAAATTTAAATGCACAGGTCAGACATTTATCACAGGTCAATAACTGACATAGTGAAAAGTGATTTCAAGGAGTTTAAATGTAACTGTTTTGTGCAGGATATGAACGGCGTCCTGTAGGAATCACAGCTGTTTTTGCTGCTTATATTCTGTTAACGCAAGTGATTGCAACTCTGAAGTGGACTCATTTGAATTTATCTTTGCTATACATGCCATGGTTTTAAGATAAAAATCATTTAGTAAAGCGAACAGAAGAACTGGACTGCCTCAAGCAGCCTCCAGTTTTATCTTTGTTCTTATATCGTTTGCTGCTGAGACGCTTTTGCAGCTTCAAATCATCAGCAAAAAATTTAAAAAGTCAAACGTGCTTAAAAAGGATGCTCAAATCGGAGTTTTCCAAAGAAAATTTTTCAGAGAAGTAAAGCTTTATGGGATCGCGTTAAACTGTTTTGTTCATAGAAGACAAAAATATAGCCTTAAAAGTCGCTCTTTTGATCTATTGTTAAAGCGTTCCCAGTGGTCTTAATTAGGACTGTGTTGTTTTTAGCCAAAATTTAGAAAAACCCGTTTTGTTTTTTGTTTCCAGGGCATAGTTCATTAGAAATTAGTCTCTGAGTTGTGGGCGGGACTGTTGTTGAGGAGCAATCCCTGTCACCCATCTGTTTACACGCTCTCTTTGACACCCCCAACCTAACTTTAGCTAGTCGACTCTACAAGTGACTAGAGTCTACATTACCTTTTCTACTCTACCATTGGATGCATCAGAAGGAAGTGGAGTCCATGAGAGCAATCTTTTTCAAACTAGATAGTTGTCTTTTGATCCTGGTTCACCACGATTTGAACACAAAAAATATATTCAGGGATTGAATTTTAAGCTAAATTTTGTTTATTGTCCTCCATCATCAGAAAAATGTCACAAGAATATGTTATAAACACTAAAAAACACAATTTTCAGTCATTAAAGATTGCTTCACCTGCAGAAAATGCAGCTGCCAAAATGAAACTGAGGTTACTGAATATATCAAACCACAAACTGAATCAGAAACCTACCTGGAAGACATCTTTTTATTGAAAAAGATTGACGTGTGGAAGTTATAATGTGAGTAACAATCGGGTGTCTTGCTACTCTAAAACATCAATGAATGCAGACAATCATACATTTATTAAAAAGTGGTTTAAACAGTTAATATTTAATCTGATTCTTGTTTGAGTGGCCTTTGAGTCTGCAGCTTTTTCAGCAGATGGAGCTTGCTGTGTCCACAGGCTCCTGCATGTCAGAGGCCCATTTGTCAGTGAGCGTATTGACTCAGGACTCCTGCCCCGGGGCGTTTCAGTCAGATCTGTCAGGTGGACTGCTGTTATCTTCACATTTGAAAGACAGTCACATTGAGATTCTGTTTGCTGTTTTACACGCCAATGAAGACTTTTGGCGAAGAAGGTGGCTTTACTTCAACTCCCCTCTTTTAAGACGCGTTGCTCCGCCTCCAGAACCGCTTTTAAAAGGTGCGCTTAAAGAAGATTTTACACTCAGCTGTGATTCCTTCACTCATATGTGTGCATTGTAAATCTTTAATCTTAGTTGCCTTCAGGTGTTAAGCATCTCCAGAGTTTGAGGCCGACAGTCGTACCATCTGTTTCTGTACTGCAACTTAAAGAGATTTACTGTCTGTGGTAATCGTGTCACAAATGACACTCCTGAATAAACAATAAACAAACAGCACACTTTGATTGACAGTGTTGGGCTGTTGGGAAAATAAGAACAGGCGAAAATGCAAAGATATTTTCTAATTATATGCTTTAATTTCCTGTTAATCCTGGTGTTTATTATTATGTTAGAACTTCCCCCTAAAAGTAGTTTGTCTTCTGTCACATTTGCTTAAAATAGACTTAAAATGAGAAATTGAAAGCATGTGCAGAATATTTACTGTTAAACATTTGAGACAGAAATCGTGAATGTGCTATTTTATTATGAAGCATGAAAGCAGAATAAGTTTATGTTTGCGTAACCATGAGTTAATGGAAGGTTCTTTTAATGCGTTAGAACTCTGGATTCCTCAGATTAACTGATTTGTTACTGCAGCAGCAGAAACCGCTACTGAATTTTAAAAGAAAACCTTTAAATGTTGTCTTTTATCACATTATGTTTAACTTCAGTGACTTCTGCAACAACAAAACCTTTGCCCTCATCAGAGGACAGACGCATTTCTGCACGCGTCTTGATTTATTGCAGATGCAACGATTCCCTTTGCCAGCGATTCGGTTCCATCTTCAGTTTTTGGGTTTTGTTTCAGTTCGATATTTGATTAGTGTATTTGCTAAACACAAAACGCTTTGAAAAATCGATTTTCCAATTTGCTAAGCAAGTTAAATTTAAGAAAAATCTTTCAATCGGATCATACCAAGCCTGGTGTAGTGTCATTAAACAAAGTGAAATATATTCAATTTATGGTAACATAAACATATTTAAACACATGGTGCTCCTCATTCACAACAGTTTGTATAAAGAAATGCAATTAAGCTTGGTTTTTTTCATGTCCTCATCATCAGAAAAATTCCACAAAACATGTTAAAAACACAATTTTCTATCAAATTCTATAAAACTTAGAAAAGTTTGGTTTTATTGATTATTAACGCGAAAAATCAACAGTGCATTTTCTGTTTAGAATATTTAGTGGAATTCGTGTTAACCTGCATCTTATCATAGGATAAATAATAATATTTTAGCATTTTGTTTATCTAAAATCATATTCTATATTCATTCAACTGCAATCTCTTGTGTGAAATATAGATTTTCTAGTCATTAGCAGGGAAGTACTGATTGACCTTTAGGATGATTATACAAAATAATCTATGGTTTGAGGTCTGAAGTTGTCAGACAATAAAGCTTAACTAAACAGAAAGAGATTAAGATAAAAAAATATGACGTGAGGACACCCTGCAGCTCCTCCACCACCCTCCTTTTAAAGTCACTTTGAAGCTTTGCAACAGGAAAGCAGCCTTTGAAGAAAGCAGCCTTAAGCCACATCAGCCTGTAAAAACGCTCTCCCAGCTGGAACCCTGTCCAGGTAATGAGGCTGAGAAAGGGATGTGGTTTTTCTTCTGCCAGACTGCGAGTGCGAGGAAAATCGGCAGTTTTCTGCAACTCTCACAGTCCAACAACAAAATGGAGAATCACATTATAATTTAGACTGGAACTGTTCATAGGAAGGCCCTATGCTTTTTCTCTTTTGTTTGGTTTCTTTGTTTCTGGCTGCACTCCCAGTGTTTTGATTTTAAATCGGTGGCAAAGCCACATGATTTTGGGCTCCATCAATCAGCGACCGTTTGAGATCTTTTCCTGTTCTGGTGTCTATGGCTCTGTCACACGTTCTTTGTTTTAAACTGGAAATCTTTGGGTCACGAACTGTAGCGTATTATCTTATAATTTAATTAAATTGATTTTCTAATTGATCTTAATTCTAGGTATAGGATCTCATTTTAGTCCCCAGATGACACAGAACTCAGTGCAAACCAAGTACGGATCATAAGGGAATAGTAAATAGAATTAATACACAAATATTCTGGGATATTTTTACTAAGATGGTTTGGATCAGATCATTTTATAATTCCATTTTTTTTTAGTTTATTCAATGTTTTTTCTTATGAATTTCTGGTTTTGAACTGGAGAAATGAATCTTAAGGATTTATTATATGGGATCATAAATGACTGTTGTGAGACATTTTTAAAAAGTTTTTTTACTTTTTCCTGGAAACAAGAGGCAGCCGTCTGCAGTTTCTGACATGTTTGGAAGTTCGCCTCCGTGGAAACAATGTGAAGTTCAACCCACAAAGTGAAAATGCTGGTGAAATAAAAGAAAGATGTTTTTGAGCTGTTCTCTAGGTTGATAGTTAAGGCTTGTTTACATTTGAGTAATCGCTTATGGGATACTTGTCTGTAGCAGATGAAGTATTAGCAGTAATTGTAAGGTAAGTTACAGCTGAAATACCCTGCCTTCAGTTATTGTTTTAGAAGGCATGACTAATTCTGGAGGAACTTCAAAGCCCCTTAGGAAATGAGAAAGTTGGCCATTTTCCAACATCAGTGTGGTAGAAACTGAATGGATGGAGGTTTGTGTCTTCCACACCCTCTGAAGTCAACCGCAGACCTCTCAACCTCCCATAATCAGGACCGCTGGCTTTGCTTTATGTCCTTTATGTGCGTTACTGAGCCAAATTTATTTCTAGTGCCTTTACGTTCCAGACTTTTAATCTTAGCCTGTCTTATTCAGAAGTGTTCTGAAGTGTTGGAACCTTTCTGATTTTGACTATTAAATGGCAGGTTCTATTTCAGCCTGGACTTGTGTGATTATTGCCTTTAAAGACCCTCTTAGGTGAAAATCAAGTTTTTTATGTTTTTAACATGTTTTTTGTAGCCTTTTTGTCATTGTATGTCATGTCAAAATTAAGCTTAAAACTTTTAGTTTTTCAAATTGTTGTGAATCAGGACCAGACAAAAAAAATGCAGGAGCCATTGGAGGAATTGAATGATTTAGACACTAGACTTTGCTTCTTTTAGACAGACGTTTGCTTCATCGTTTGGACAAAAATAAGCGCTAAGAGATGAACTCTTCCCCTGAAATGATGTTTCGCTTTGTTATCGTGATGTTTAGAAGAGCTGTCACCATGACAACGCGTCGCACCACATTTTAAATTGTCCACGATCTAAATGTTAAAAATAACATTAAAGTCCTAATATTTCATTTCATATTTATTTCTATTTATAAGTGACCTTGGCATAAATAAAATAATGTCTTTTGAGGTGTCTATTATCAGAAATTAACTGACTTTGCAGGAGCAACAGTCCAACGTGATCAAGTCTCTGTTGTCCATTAATTTAGGATAACCTCGTCAGGCATTATGGATTCCAAATTTGATTGAAAATCATGCGTTTAATTGTATGTCATTAATAATTGTGATTAACGCGATAATTTGACACTCTACTTATCTGTGATGTAGTAAATACGCTGGGCGGGCCACAAGCTCCCTCTCTGCTTCCGATTCACGCACTTATAGACGACTAGATCCATGAACGTCTTCGGTTCCCTCGTCTAGCATCTGGGTTAAAACTGAACAGCTGCATAGCTCCAATATTGCTCACCACTGCACTGCTTTTGTTAGTTTGGGGGTGTGAGGGGCTGGAAGCTAGTGGGAGAGTGTAAACAGATGGGCAACGGGAAGTGGGGGCAGACTTGCTTCGTGCCAAAGAGTCTCACCCACAACTCAGAGACGAATTTCTGATCAACTACCATCACTCTGTCCAAGAAAGCGACACCGGTTTTTTGATCTTGGCTAAAAACTGCATAAATAGAATTAGAAGACCACTGGGAACACTTTTAGATCAAAAGATGATCGGAGCGGGACTTCAATAGCGCCAGTCTGGCTGAATTATTTACCTCTGGAACTAATAAGCTCCAAATCCCCAAAAATCTCAAAACACTCTTAATGAAATGTGCTCCACAAACCATGTAAACTTTTAATGATACGACTCCACATGAAAAAAGAAAACAGTTGAAGTTTTGCTGCTTAAGCTCAGAGACAACAATCTTTTTTTAAAGCCATTTTTGTTTTTTGTGGCAAAAGAAAAGTTCTTGTGCTTGTGGGAGACCACTTCTAATTGTTCCCAGCAGCCACACTGGTTCCAGCATTCTTGCTGACTTGCTTTACCCTGAATAGTGTGTGTTGCTGTTTAGATGGACTGATATGTCAGAAGATATACTTCAGGTTGTCACTAAAGCGGAACATGAAGCATGTGGGAAGGGAGAACACAGTTTAAAAATAGCCTTCTTGGCTTTTTTCTGTGACATCAGCATCAACGCATAAGGATAAAGGATCCAGTCTTTGCATGAGACTCTAAAGTTTGAGGTCACTTCTGCAGGAAAACAATGATGTTGCAATTGCAAAAAGCTTTAAAAATACATTTTTTATTGCATGCATACTTTCAGGATACGATTTTGTTTTTCCAAGCTCTTCTACAGTGTAAAAAAAAACCTGTGATTTAATGTGCATCTTGCAAACAAATCTGCTTTGTTTAAAATCTGGGACACACAAACATTTAGTTAAATGTTGGTGCTTTAAACGTGTCTCCATAACCCCCTGTAACCATAAGCAATGTGGAGGTCTGGTCGAAAAGTTCCTCTTGGCTGCTGGAGCAGAGATAATTAGAGCCAGGTTCAGCCAGGGCTTTGGTATTCACAACCTAATCCAAATTTTGGTCTTCACAACTCCTCCTGCCAGACAGTCTGTGCATGAGCGGAGCTGTCTGACCAGACGACACGTTGGAGGATTCCTGACCCGTGTCAGTCGGGATTTTTTTTAAGTGTGTGCAGTTTAGGTTAAACACGACGTTCAAATTTGATGGGGTTTTGTCATCTGTCTGGGTTTGTGAGGGTCTCTTTGTTTGAAGGTCAAAGGTTGATTGTGTAGGAAAAGTAATATAGAAAAGCAGACATTTGTGGAGGAAAAATCCGATCATATGAGACATGGCTGGTGTGAGGCTTCAGGTTGCTGGTGGAATCCAGGCTTTAGTTCGTATAATCCTTAAAAAGTAAATAAAAACTTTATTTTTATTTGACTTAGCAAAGGAAATCCACTTATACATAGCCAACAATTAGATCCAACAGATTTTCTCCATTGGAGTTAAGTAGTGGTTAGCGTTCTCGCTTTACAGCGAAAAGAGGCGGCCTTAACACTTAACTGAAATGTTTTTGTCTTTGTTTTCAACAAACTAGAAATCATTTGAATATCTTCAGTTGCTGAATGCCCCTACAAATTTGTCCACTTCCATTTTTCTGCTCTGCATTAGCACACATATGCATCAGTAACTCTGTTCATTCATGTAATTTTTATTTGTATCCATTTTGTTTCATTTAGAGAGACAATGTCAGACCCAACTGCTGAGGGTTTCTGTAATAAATGTAATTTCATTACCAACATGTAACTGTAATATGTTACATTGCTCTGTTGATGGCAAAAGTAAGGGAATTACAGTAATAGATTACTTTGTAATTCATTACCCCTAGCCATAACTGGGTTGGGGGTTATGGGTTGGAGCCAGGTGAATGATGTGATTGTAAAGCTGGGCCTTGCCAACGCCTGTTCAAGTGACCGCATCCAATGATAAGTTGATGTAAATATGTGTTTTGCGATCTCTCATTCTGTCACTGCACAAGTTTCTGCGACCATTTTTAGGCTCTACAAGCAAAAATGACCTGAAAGCACAACCAGGTCAAACTTTGACCAAAAGGGACTCGCATTTTTGTAGAGACGGAATAGTGGGAATAGAGCTGCGAAAGCCTGGAGCAAGATTTGTGAGATTTGCACCTCGGAGTGCATGTGGGTGTGTGTGTGGCCCTGCATCAGACTGGTGACCTGTTCAGGGTGTACCCCGCCTTCGCCCAACAGTAGCTGGAATGGCTCTAGCAACCCTGTGACCCTGAAAGGAATTCAGGGGGTTCTGAAAATGGATAGATGATTTTTTTGCACACTGAATATTTAGCTATTAGTCTTTAGTTGGGCTTCTCAGAAAATAGAAAAGAGAAAAATATTCAGTCACATTTATTTGAAGTTTCCTAATCTCTTTGTTGTTCAAATATAACTCAAAGCTACATTCTAATAAGCAATAATGAACTGGAACTAACAGGAAAGTTGATTATGATTTGGGGAAGTTTCAAATCATGTAGTTATGTGGTCTCACTTCCCTGAAAGTTTTATCGTAATAAATGACAGGCATGAAGATGGAACCTGCCAAACATCAGTATCAAGGTCCTTTTTTTTCACTTTTGCAAGGACACTTGTTCCTTCCCAAGGATGTTGCAGAACACCCACATGCACACAGGCAACCAAAGATGAGTTTTTATTTAGTTATATGCAGTTTATCTCATCTTCTTCATACAATTTGGGAAAACATTTCTGAAAGGGTTACCTAAAACAGCTTGTGCTCAAATCCCTTTTTGGTATTTTCATGACATCATTACTTTTTGTTTATGTCAGATACATATCTGTGTTTACAGTGACGTGTCATAAGAAGCCAGCAGTTTAGATTTGAGGCTGCAGAGTTCAGCTGTTTCAAACTGACACCGCTGAAGTGTCAGGAAAGAACTGCTGGATCCGTTTATTAGCATCTTTCTCCAACACGCTGGCAGAGGATTGCGCGGGTTTTTAGAGTCTCGGCGCGGCTGTAAACCATTTGAGCGGTCCCTGAAAAACATTCACTCTGTCACACTTCAGGAAGCACCTTCTCGACCTTTCTGTTGCCTGTTTGAGTCTCCTCATTGTTCTCAGCTGGTTTATATCAGCCATGAAAAAATGTGTTCTGGCTCTGATGGTCTGAAGTTGTCCTTGTGGACATTTTGCGCTCACAGCAAGCAGTGCTTCATCTATCAGCGTTGTGTGTTTGTGTGTCGTTTTTTAAACTGCAACTGTGTAACGTGTCTGTCGACAGGTCGCAGGAAAGAAATACACCCTTTGGGATGACTTCCTGGTTGACGGTAGACGCGGCGATCAACAGGAAATGACCTTGGAGGAACTGCTGCAGAATATTAAGGTGCAAAAAAGAGCTTTCTTTTTACTCATTTTCTCTGTGTCCAAAATGAATGCATATTGTTCCAGCCATTTTAAATCCACCTATTTTTCATTTAAGAGAAAAGAATCTGTTATTTCCATCTTACAGACTAGTTTGTATGCTTTCTTTGGTGCTTTTGTCACTTATGTTTCTTTTGTTCCCACACATTTACTTAGTGATGAAATGATATTTTACATAAAGAGTGAAAGCAGTGTTTTGCTGCCGTTTTAAATTTGTTTTTCTGTTTCCATCCAGGAAAAATATAACTTGACAGTGAGTGGTCTCTTCTATGGTCCTGCCGTCTTGTACATTGGACAGGAAGAGAGACTAAAGAAAAGGTATGTCCACTCCAAGCGCCACGGTGAGGCGGGTCTTTGTCCGAGAACACATGACCATGGTCAGAGGCAGGATGAGGGCTCTCCATTGAGCTAACGATCCGCCCATGCGTCCCCGAGCACAGATGATTGAGATGCTGCTCGTGTTTCTTTCTGTTTGCTGAGGACACAAGTTAAAATGTCATATAAGTGTGAACCTTTGGTTCTCTGAGGCCACATTGTTCCGATCTGCTCCAATCCACATGTTAGAGAAGCCTCTGGGTTTGTCTCATGAATCCCAGTCCTGCTTTTCCATTAAAGAACCTGAAATAAAATTGTTTTTATTTAGCTTAATTGTAATGTGGTGGAATAAATAAAAAAATCCAGGAGGTAGTCTTTCAACAATTTACTTTTATGAGTAGTAATGTGTCAGTTGCAGCTCAGATCTTTGTGCCGTTTTGGATTTTAAATGAAACAAAGACTTTTTATTGAGTCTAAAGTCTTGGGGGAGACTTGTGGTTGGGTGTGTTGTGGTCAGATAAAGTGCAGCAGAGTGTGGATATCACACTTTGCATGCAAACATGACAAATGCCCCTCCAGTAGTCACTTCCTGTGCAGTTGCCCTGCCCCAAACTTCCTGTGCAGATCCACAGAGAGAGAGAGAGAGAGGGAGGGGGATGGAAAGATAATCACTCAGAAAAAAAAAACAAAACGGACCAAAAAGGAAAATCGTTTCGATGTCTGACCGTTTGTGCGTTCTGCTTTGTAGCTTTTGCAGATGGTTTGGCGGTTGTGCAGTTTTTTAAAAGCTGGTTTTAAGAAAAGAAAAGTCAAGTTTGTGCCAATAGTATCAAAGTCAAAGAACCCAAAAATGGGGTTAAAATGTTATTTTAAACTTTTTAGTTTCTTCATTTGTGGGAATAACAATTGTTGTTCCTTGTAGCTCAGCAGTAAAGACATAATTCTCTGGTTCTTTGCAGAGTTTCTGATGTGGTGAAGATGGTAATGAAGGCAGACATTCCTCCTCATCAGAAGATGCTGGAGCTGATTCCTTCTTTTGAGGAAGACGAGGACTGTGAGACGGTTCCACCCATCCGGTACCTGCTCCATTGACCCAGTGAAGTCCAAAGAACAATGTGGACGAGCCACAGGAAAACTAAGGAGTGAGCAAACTCCTGCAAGATGTCAGCCATGTACATTTAGTTTTTAAGCTTTGGTTCATGTTTAATGTTCAAATCCTCCCACACAACACATGTTCTATTTTGAAAATGTTGTCCTGGATTTAAGAGAGCTGGATTTATTCAGCTCAAGCTGGGCAGACTGGAATCAGACAGCTGTTCAGACTCCTGAATCAGGAGTCATCCGGAGGGTCTTCATCTGTCCTCAGAAGGCTTTAGCGCGCCGCTCCTCATCCCACCAACCGTCTCACTCCACACTCACATTAACACGCTGACCTCTCTAACCTGCTTTGCTCTTCAGGCTGACAGTTTGGCTTCTGCTTTCTGAATCATCTCTGCCATAAATACACAAAAGCAATGTTGTTGCAGATTCATTTGCAATAAATTTTGTTAATTTACAATAAAATCTGTTCTGATCATCCAGACACGTCTTTTACTCTGTTTCAACTTGATGCTTTTTTTATTTCAAAATTAGGATGAAGTCATTTTAGTCACAAATGATGTAAACAACAACAATATTCTCTTGTAAGTAACCAATTTGATAGACAGGAGAAGAGGCTATGAACGTATTTGTGATTTTTTTTAAACGGAATATTGAATTATTGATACCCAGAGCAAACTTTGGCAGAACGGAGAACATTTACAAAAACTGCAGCAGTTAAACTCCAGAGTGACAGCTGATAAGACATTACTATGACAGCTCAGTCTGTAGGCGCTGTCAGCACTCAGATGTATCCAATAATGTCATTGCATATGATGGGTTGTCGACTGCCAGTCTTCATCAAAGCGGTGAACTGGTAGAAGTCGGAGTCCTGCTCATGGATCCTGGTGTGAGTCTGATGACAGACTGGCTTGAGAGCCTCAACAGGACAGGACATGCGTTGGGGAACCTCTGCAGCTCTGTTCAGCCTCCTGGAGTCTGCCGGCCTCGGTCTGAGCTCCACTCCTTTAGCTTTCCCTGCCAGCCTCCTCCTCATGTTAACCAAAATGTCTTTAGCGAGGCGCCGGCCTGCGCTGGGCTTTAGTTCTGCTGGCTCGGGGCAGTCTGGCAAGTCCATCCAGTTCTTTATTAAGTCAGCAAAACTGTTGTCCCCCAGAACCAGGGGTTGCCGGGTCCTGCTGCGGCTTAGCAGTGATGTTGTCCAGTCTTCCAGATCACTGGCTTCAAATGAAGTCCAACGTTCCAAGCAAGCATCAGAGGTTGATTTTGGCCGGACACGACAGGACGGTCCTCTGTTTGTGCGGACGCAAGCCGAGGAGGAGACCCGCATGTTCCTGGTTCTTCTCAGCATCACACCTTCATCCTGCCAGGAAGCCTCGGAGTAACCAGAGTCAAAGTCCACACTCTGCTCGCTGCTGGGGGAGCCCTGTGCCAGCCGGTCATGCTCCTGCTGGTCCTGCTCCTCCACCAGACAACAGGCGGAGTCGTACGCGTTGGATTCGCTGGCGTCTGAAAAACGCAGGCGGGTGAGTCGCTCTTGCTGAACCGGCCGTTTGCAGAGCTGCGTGGCGGCGAAGGAGCGTGCACAAGGGTCACTGAGCGGCCTCGGCCTACTTATCTCCTTCAAGTCCTGCAAGGACCTCACCATGGACTGCATGTGCTCCCGGAGGCAGTCCATCGACTCTCCTAAACACAGCTTCACAAAAACAAGAAGGAAACTTTGAGACAGTCGGAGCCACAAACTCTTATTGTGATTTCACCCTTTAGAAAATGATTTGTTTTCATGTTATTGTAATTTATTATGATAATTATACATGAGCTATTGTTTTTTTGGCATCAACAAAACACAAATATGAAGATAGAAGAGCCTTTTGTCAAAATATAAATAATTTACCATTTTTGACAGAGTGCCTTTCAAAATAAAAGACACCCTCTGTCACATAGAATCATCTCAGTGCAACAAACAGTAGTAAATTGTAATGTCAGCTGTAATCATTAAAAACAAAAGTTTGTTGTATATCTTAGCCAGAAACATCACCCTTTTTTTTAACCATCAGGTGAACTTGAAATCTTTAATTTGTTCAAAAATAGAGAATCAATTTGATAATCTGGTGCTCCTTAAGCATGAATTCTGGTTGTGTTTACTGACCTCCAGTTGATTTCCTGAGATAAACAGCACTCAAAAAGCTGTCAGTGTTTTAGTTCAATGTTGTAAACTGCAAAGGATTGATGAATTGTTGGAGAATTATGGGTACTGTAGTCAGGAGCCTCAGAGTGATAGACACTGTCCTCCAACTGTTTGTGAATGAGTTGAATAAAGTTTTAGTACATTTACTTTACTACTAACTTACTTTTTACAGTTTTTTATCCTGCCCACCATGAAGGGGTAAAAGATCCACATATGGCTCCGGTGGCAGACCTCTGCTTTTAGATATGCATTAACTTCAGCAAATTCAATTTTCAATCAGTTTTCCACATCCCAGTGTGAAGAGTGTCGATCCTTTCCCTAAATATTCCATCATTCCTGGTTTCTCCAGTTCAGACTACAGCATTTCCAAATGTGGGCCAGAAGGATTTTTACCAGCTGAGATCACTCAACTCTGGAGCCATGCTCCTGGCAAACCTCAACTTTCTGGAGACTATCTGCATGGAGTTTGATCCCAGAAAATGACACACTGAGAAATCAGAGCACAGGATGCACAAAAAAAACCTTTCTCTGCCTCTTAAAGCTGGAGGGGAAGTTAAAAACAAAGTATGAGGAGTGTCGGGGCTCTGATAACCTCCAGTCTTCTCACAGGATGTAAATCACATTTCACATTCGGCCTTTTTCTGTTGTTCTCATTATTCTGAGCCTTCAAAACAAAACTTTGAATCCACTTCAGAGGGAATACATAGAGCAGAAATCAAACTTTAAAGGAGTTTTGTCAAAGTGATGGTCGCTGGACCATTTGGCCCCGCAGCCTGTCAGACAGACGGGCTCCTGGTCACTGTAAACCTCCAACTTTACGCACCGTGGAGAGGACATTTACGTGTTTGCGCGCGGCCTCTTTGGCCGGAAATAACTCAAACGTTGTGTCAAAGCTTAAAAAAGTACTTTACAATAAACTAATGAAATGACCCAAAACAAACTTACCATTCCATTAGGTCGAAATGAGGATGAAGATCAGGACAGTCGCTTAACTCCTTTGAAAAAGTGTCCTTTTTTAATGTTTGCTCATAGTGGAACTGCTTTGGTCGTGCTGTAGGTCACGTTTAAAGCCGGTCACTGTTGTTTCCGAGAGCAGACAAAGGCTGGAGCGGCTGCAGTGACGGGGTTCCTGCCTGCAGCCTCTTCCTGCAGAAGCTGCGTCTGCGGCATTTAACGGCTCCGAGATGCGCATCACTGGAACAGGCAGCCAATAGGAGGAGACCTGAAACAGGATCCTGTCCGGGCGCATATGCAGTCACCAAACTGCAGAATTCACCGCTGGACCCCAACAGGATTTTTTTTTTTTTTTTTAATTATGGTTTAATCATTTTTTAAAACTGAAGTGCTGATGGTTCGCCCAGGTTTACCTGAGTCATTACTTGCACGTTGGCGCCATCTAGTGGATGCAATCGGCTCTTTTCAATTCAGAAATTAATTAAGCCAATTTATGCAGTGTTGTGAATCTGCAGGCTCGGAGGAACAACAGCACTCTCAGGACAACAATTTCAGGACTCTCCTTTTTTGAGACTTCTTGCTGCTGGGTGCCGCTTTTCGATTTTTTTCTATGATAAAACCTACTAATGTTGAACATTTGATATGTTTTTTGCACCATTAACTTTACTGGTTATGGCTGATTATTTCAAATGTCTTTCTTACTGATGAATTATACATTTTAACCTTTTAGGCGTCAAGGTTATTCCGTGGAAACATAATCCAGTGCATATAAAGGCTTGAAACTTTCCTCTGGAGAATCCAAACGTATTTCTCTTTATTATTTTTATACAACTGCTGATAGAGAGCTGAATCTGGAATTTTCAAAGCTCTTGAAATTTATCAGAAATTCTAAATATTGGGATTTGAAGACAATGCGCCTGGAAGGACATGGTGCAGAATTGCCACTTTGGCGCTTAAAGGGTTAACATGAATACACCTTTACATTTTTTCTCGTTCTGTAGCACAAAGTTAATCAATTTCACAATAAAATAAAATTAATTTAATTTTAAAAAAGCATGTCAGAAAAACAAATAAAAGACAAACCAAAACATTTGGGAAAATAAACAGGATCTGTTGAGGTGGGTAGAAGAAATTAGGAGTTCCATGAAGCTTAAATAAACAAGGCCCAAAGCGCTTTACAGTCACAGTCCTATTCACCCATTCACACACACACATTCACACAGTTGATGGCGACTCCGCTGCTGAACGCTGGTGCCAACCTTCAACCCGGAGGCAGTGTGGGGTTAAGTGTCTTGTCCAAGAACACTTGTAACCCCCTAACAGCTGGTTTCTGTACAATAAATCACTGCTGTAAACAGAAAAGCGAAATATATGAGTACAGTTTTTCAAATTACACATTATAAGATTTTAAAAAACTAACTTTGTGTTTGGGGAGTATTTTTTAAATTCTGTACCAATACTCATGTCAAATTCCTTTACCTAACTAAAAAAATACATTTTGCTCTTAGAAATGTTTTGTAACATTTGCCATTTCAATAATTTTTAGATGGAGTGTCTTTGAAGACAAATTTGAACCTTAAATGATCTTGTTGGTTGGAAATGTTTTACAGAACAAAATGGGCAGTGGTGATTGCTGCAGCATTCAACACACTGTTTACTCTCTGGAGGAGACTTCCCCTTTTGAATTGTTGTATCTATCTGGAAAAAGATACACAAGTCAAATGTGTAGACAAGGAGTCATTCAGTTATGAACTATACAGTATAAATGCTTAATATTATTATAAGAAGTAATAATATTGAGTGAAAGCAATGAATCTAGTTTGTACATCACACTACAATATAGTTAGATATGTATCAACACACGTTTGGCTTTGCTCAGTAAACATTTTATTTATCCTGTTTTGATATAATATTCATTTAAATATTAAAATATTCATTTGGGTTATAATGAAGAAATATTAATGAATAACACAAAAAAATGACCACGTTCACACAAAAAATGGACAAATACAAACATTTGACATGCTGTAAAATGTGAAATCTGCACAAACATTAATTTGGATCAAAGCGAAGCTTAGCTACAGATAGACAGATGTTTTGTTTCTGTAAAAAATGGAGATTTATTGGTAGCTTACTTTTTATATTTTCAGAGTCATGTGATAAACGACCTAGTTGTTTATGTTTTTGCAGCACTTCGATACATTTTTATACTCCTCCCATTCACGTGTGCTGTGTGTCTCTCCGCAGAAAACAAAGTAAACTTCTCCCGGTATAGGAGGCAGCATCTAAAAAAAAACCTGTGTTGTCCTGAGAGTGCTGTTGGGCTTCGGCTGCAGATACACCCATCTCAGTTTATGGGTGAAACCATAATACCTCAACACCCCCCCATGATTTGTTCCTTCACAATAATGTGTCATACTACTGATCAACATATGTTTTTTCTTTATTACATGATAAATTGAGAATTATTATACAGGTAAATTCTTCCAGCACCATACAATTTCATTTCCAGGTCTCTATTTTTACTTTCTCTCACAGTTGTAGTGTATTTATGAACATTACACACCTTTATCATTTTACTTTTGCACCCAACTTGCAGAATCAGTGACTGACAAATCCTCTTTTGCCATTGATGGGATAAGAAAACCAGAGTGCAGAAGTTTAGTGAGATTGTATACATGTTTTAATTACAGTTTTTTATACAATGTCTCAGAAATATGTTTTAACATTTGATACACATGTTAATATAGTCATAATTTGTGATTACACTGAATTATTAAGGAAAAGAGACAGACGTGAACAGATTTACATTTATTTTTATTTTAATGACCTCAAATTCAGATTGATAATAAGATAATTCTGTAAATATGAGCACAGTTTTATTCAGAGAGATTAGTTATAAAGTTCTACCTTTTTTTGGATTGTATTTTGTAGAAATAAGTCTTGAGTTGTGCGTTTGCAAGATGAAACTTGGTTTCAGACGATTCATCAGACTGAGGTTTGCAATTTCAGACTGGGGCTCCATCACTATCATACGGGCAACAGAAAATATTCATTTCTTTCATTCTGAAACTCTTTGACCAAAAAACACAACTTCATGACACATTGCCAGACCCCTCTTTACACACAATTCTAATCCTCTTTTTAAAAATTGCTGTTTACCAGTTAAAAGATTCAATTACACATACAAACTCCTGTAGATTTAACAGATCACATTGCAGTATTTTTATTCAAATCTTAATCTTAATGCAAACAAACAACCATCAACTATCTTGGTGTTATAGTGAATTCTGAATCATGGAGGGTGTGAATTTAGATGGGATATAAACATCCTCAATTCACTGTAAATAAAGCATGTCTTTAAAGAACAAGTGTAAACAAATATCAAGGCACAAACATCCGTAAAAAGACTTGGAATGGACAGACAATGTGGAACAATCCATGTTTAAAACAGACTAAATTCAAAATCTTGTAGATTCTTTAAAAGGTGACACAGATCAAGATGCGCATCTTCTCTTTAAAGTTACGTAGGACTTTTATTTTGCCTATGGGGAAGTACTGGCTAATATCTGTACAGTCATGCAGGACAATGCACTATCATACAAGTGTGAGGACCGGTTCTGTGTAAACGTAGAAAAACTGTTTTTTTTCCCCTTCGTCCAATTTCTTCTGCGTGCTTGGAAGAGTTTTCCATAAAAATAAGCACTGTGCTGTCAACAGGTTCAGAAAATGAGCGTTAACATAAACTCGTGTGATTCTTATAAAAAGCTCCTTTTGTCAACAGTGGTCAAAACTCTTAAAGCAAAAGGCAATAAAAGAAAATCAAAACTACAAGTGAAAACAATCAAGGAGATGCAGACACAAACAAACATATTTGAAGTCTCAGAATGGTCCCGAAAGGTTCATAAACAGGAAAAAACAGTTTCATTTGGCTATTTTCATTACAAATACTGCCATACAGTGACTGGTTTTTATGACTTGGTTCCCAGCGCTTCATTTTTCCACTCAACCTACCTGGCTAAAGTTTCTAAATTGGAGTGCCTTTGTCTGGATTTGATTGCTCTTAAACTAGAGGGTTACATTTTTGTGTCACTAAAATGAAGATCTACTCTTTTCAGAAGAATGTATATCTACAGAATAATGGCAGCAGATGAGACAGAGAAGGTGAAGCTTGCAAATCAGTGAAGGTTCATCAAATCCACGCTCCAGGAATAAAGTCCGTCATGGTTTTCATTATGAAAAGCAGAGATCGGGGCGTGTTTCGCAGTCTGTCATGCAGTCTGTGGGGGAGTGTTTGATCCTGTGGAAAAACAAAACGTTCACTGCCTTACGTTATGCCTAAACACTAATTCCCACAAATTCATGAATGAATATCCAATGAAAGATGTAACTCAATGCATGATCAATAAAATGCAATCTTTAAAATTCTTCCTGCATAAAGATATTTTTCCACCTTATCAATCCATCTTTTTTTTGACCAGTCCACAAAATGTAAAAGTGTTTTATGTAAAATATATTTTTATGCTTACAACTTTAGAGTGTTACCATTTACTAAAATATACCTAACATTTAGACTTAGACCCCCACCACTACTACTATGACCCCTACAGGAACAAGCCGGTATAGAAAATGGATGGATGGATTTTATCCATGCAGAGTTCCTTCAGAAACGTGTCAGAAATAGCCAAAGTAGGTTTTGAGGTTATATACCCATAAAGATTCTTTGCCATCCAGGTCACGGTAATAACAAGAGCTTAAATTGAAGTGGACTTCATTTTTAACTGTTCACTTCGGTTACAACTAAAACCGTTTGGATAACGGGTCAAACGTTTCAAGAATCTGAGTTTGGGAGATTTTACTTCAGCTGATAAAGTACAACCATTATTATTATGGACATTTAAGCTTCACTTAACTATTTGTTATAATATGTCAAGTTCTTAAAATTACGTCAACTGCATTTTAGTTTATGATTTCTCTTACATTGTGGGGGTGGCCATGGTGCAGTGGTAGGATAGTTGACCTATTATCGTGAAGGTGAAGGTTCAATTCTTGCCTTGCTCGCTCATATGTCAAAGTGTCCTTGGGGAAGACACTGACGCCAGTGTTTTGCATGTGTGTTTGAATGGAACTGTAAATGGAAATAAATAGGCCTTCAAGGAAGGTAGAAAAGCGCTGTACAAGTATACGCTATTTATATTAACAAATTAATGCCAAAACCTTTTGGTCCATATAATTTTTTAATAGCGCCACAGGCCAATAAAAATCAAGTTTTTGTGCTTTTAACACGTGGCATTTTCTGATGATGGAGGATGTAAAGGAAATTACGTTTAAAATGTCATTTCTGAGTATTTCTTTATTCATATTGTTGTTAATCAGGAGCAAATGAAAAAAATGCAGTTTGAAAAAGCCTGTAGCTGTGATGTAGGTGCTACAGACAGCCCCCTGCTCCACTACATTCAGATGCATTCACTTGCAGACATATAAATCCATGTACGTCTTTGTTTTCCTCGTCTGAGCTGACATCTGGACTGTACACATTAACAGCTCCAGTAATGCTCATCATTTTTGTTGCACTGCTAACGATAGTTTGGGGTTGTAAGGGGCCATAAGGTGGATGCTGGGCTGTACAATCCCATCATTCTTCATAGATAGAAGATGGGAAATGATGGAAAGCTTTTTACATGCCACCAACTGACAAATCAAGCGACCCTCCTGTCAAAATAAAGGTTAAAAACATAAATTTAAAAGTTACAGAATCTGCTTTAGTTCAAAGGAGTAAATAAAGAAATATGTGAATAAGAATGACAAATCTTTTCTATTGTACCATCAAAACTACAACTTTTTGAATCTCAATCTTTAGTTGTTGTTTTAACTGTTTTTAATATTGTTTTCTTATATTTAAAAGATGTTAACTTTTATCTTAGTTTTAAGCTTTTTTTCCAGTTATGATTGCATTATTACAACTTAGTTTTTGAACATTCAATGTTAATAAACTGATTGATCATACTAAAAAAACAGTGCTCCCCAACCCCCAGACGTTTTTTTTTTTCCATTTTATTTATAATCTGATTCTGAAGGAAGTTTCATTTTGCAAAATCATTAGTTTCTCTCCACCACATCAGACTCATTCTTGAGGCATGTCATGTCGCTCGGACAGGTGCCAAAACACATCAGCTGCTTTCTCAAAGCGGCTGTGCCGACTGCTAAACTGAAACCTCCAAGCCAGCAAAGTTAACAAAAAAAAAACATATTTGGAAAGTTTCTTATTACTGAAAAGATCCCGTGAGGAAACAGAAAAAGATCATTTGACTTCAAAATAAAGGAAATCTGCATTTAACAAACAAAAACCAGGAGTCTATACTCCAAATATGCATTTATTGAGACATTTGTTCCCCAGACTGTAATAATAATGCATAATATTCAGCAACCGACTGTCTAATGTTATGAGGATGCTGCTAATAAAGTTATTCAAACGGTGGATTCATGTTTATGATTACAATCAGAAAATTCTGACATTAAACCGATCCGTGGCCTGAAAAAGGTTTGGGACCTCTGATATGGAATATGCGAAGATGACCCACCAAAATGCACAACATAATTCATCTTATTTTGTCCACAATGAAAACTTTTCTTTAGGAATACATGTTTAGCTTTTTGTTTAATACTGAAAAGAACATTTCTGTAGGGAAAGTGGATAACATGTGGAAATGTTTAATGACCTTCATTCTTCACATCACAAAGTTAAAAGATACTGTACACCCATCCCATCAATTCCAACGTCCTACCTTTAGAAAAGACCACAGTCTTTGAGGTTGTTCTTAATAATTACATCGGTGACAGCATCAAAGACGAACTGCACGTTCTTGGTGTCGGTGGCACAGGTGAAGTGGGTGTAGATCTCCTTGGTGTCCTTTTTCTTGTTCAGATCCTCAAACTTGGTTTGAATATAACTGGCAGCCTCATCAAACTTGTTGGCTCCTGGGAGGTGGACACAAATGACAGTCATTTCTATCATGACATTTTTTAAACCTCCTGCGTGCTCTTGATAATCCCATGTACCTGAGTATTCAGGGAAGCAGATTGAGAGAGGGCTGTGGGTAATCTTCTCCTCAAAGAGGTCTTTCTTGTTGAGGAAGAGGATGATGGACGTTTCTGTGAACCATTTGTTGTTGCAGATGGAGTCAAAAAGCTTCATGCTCTCGTGCATTCGGTTCTGAAAGGAGGGGTATGGTATGAGTCACAATACGCAATACGTCAAAGCTGCCACCAGGGGGAAACATTGTTTCAAGAAGATGTACATTTGCAAAGGGGCCTCCTTCTTCAGAGTCTCTCCTGAGCTCTTACAAGCTGTTCAACATATTAAGGTAATGATTCACGTCACTTGAAGACAAAAAAAAGGAACTGGATGATTACACTTCAACAGAAGTTCAATGAGCTAATCTTAGTGCTTTGAGGTTGATACAATAAAGCCATAACAAGGACAGTTCGGAAATATTAAGGTCCATCAGCACATTAGAATCTACACTGATCTGTACTGAAAATAAGACAAAGATGAGATTTATGAAGGCAGTAAAAATCAATCTTTCATGCAGATGAGCACAGATCAAAAGACGGGCTTTTCCTTACCATCTCCTCATCCTCAGCCAGCACCAGATCATAAGCACTGAGAGCAACACAAAAGATGATGGCTGTTACTCCTTCAAAACAGTGAATCCATTTCTTCCTCTCTGAGCGCTGGCCTCCCACATCAAACATCCTACAAGGGAAATTAAAGACAGAACTAAATGAATTATCCACCCGAGGGTCTGGAAAAGTGTCAGACAGAGAACAGGAGAGGACTTCTATTTTCAGGAGGAAAGAAGAACACCGCGAATGTGTGCATAACCGTTTCATGAGGGAAACTATTTGATGAGGAAGTGGAGGAACAGTGGGGTTAATGTGCGTTACAGGAAGGTTCAAAGCCTCTTTATTCAGAGGAAAACTGGGGGATAATGAGAAAACTGAGAGCTGTGATGGAGGTCTGAACAAAAGAAGAGTGATCACAATCCTCACAGACCAGGAGAATTGCAAAAACAAGAGGCAGGTAAACAATCTGAGCAAGAAAACACCTGATGAGGTCAGACGTCTTCTAAAATTCACACTTTAATGAAACCAAATTGAGCGGCTGTCAATCTTTGTACAAATTATTTCAGTTCCACGGTAATTGTAGCAAACAGCAGAATTATAAGAGAACTCTCCTATTGATTGTCTGCATGTTTTATTCAAGCGGAATACAGAGGCTGAAGCTCGGGGGACATATCAGAATGTCAAGAAGGAAACCGGTCACATCAGTCGCCTTCAGCGGCTTTCAAAACCAGCACTTCACAGACTAAAATAAAAGATCAAATCTCTTATCTTACAAACAGAAATGTCCCCTCTAATTTATATAAACGACCCCCCCACCCTTTATTATAGCTGTACTGTCAGCGTTTTTGCTGAACGTATTTCATGCACTTGATGTATCTGGCTTCATCCGCCAATCTATACATCCATTACTAACCCACACATGAGAGCTGGGGATGGGTCAGAGCATATTTTATGTAAGACTATTGATAGTGTGGCGCGCAGAAACGACTCAAATGTTTTCACTCAACACCGCTCTGGTTTTATTGAGCGAGGGCACTGTGGGCAGGTTGTGTGTGTTTACAATGTGCATACATGAGGAGGAGGCTTTTAATTGCTGCTACAGTTTGTTGTTTGAGGGGTGGAGCGGCATTGTTTTAACCATGAAGGTCACATGGCTTGTAATACTGGCAGAATTTGAACTATCGGCTCGGTATAAACACATTTGTAGACACGGAAATTATGACTTTGTGTTAGTTCTAAAGCTACCTTCACACCGAACACGATTAGCATGTCGGGGGCGTCCACTGTCAATGTTAACTTAATGTACAGGTGTGATCAGAGGTCTTGTGTTGTGTTTTGAGAGTTGGGCGCCGTGGTCCGGCAGCAGGGTGCTTCAAGCATCGCAGAAAGTTTTGGACATTCCGGCGGAATGTTTTGAGAGTTAAAATATCTAAACTTTAGCCAGGAAGACATGTCGCATCAACCAATCAAAGACACAGCTTTGGCTCGTGATGTGTTGATTATCAGCGGGTGAAGTCCAAAACTCCCGATGATGAACACCACTGAGAAAGTTTCTGAACGATCTCATGAACCCAGACATGGAAAGATGATCACCGATGCTCAAGTATAACTCGTTAAATACGCAAATCTGATCTCTCAACATCATCTGTGTTTTCCATGCATTGCCTGTGTATGAGAAATACAGTCAATGCTTCCATGCAAAGATGAGACGCAAAACTTTTTTAATTAGCTCCTCCAACACGCATTGGGAGCATTGAGTTTATGAACACACTTTTGGACAAACGTCCAGCAATGAATTTGACCAGATAGAGGCGGCGGACGGGAATTTGACACGCAAATCGTTGCAAAGTCAATGTGAATATAGCTTTAGACTGGGCCCAGTGAAACCTGTATGATGACATATCTAAATCAGATTTTGGGAATTTTCTGTCAATGCGTATTTTATTGCCATGATTTGGAGGACCTTATTTGGCTGTTAGGATTTCCGTTTCATTTTTTACCTAACACACTCTTTGACGTACCGTAACTTTTTAACCGTTTACACAATCAGTGTGAGTGAACTGACTGTGACACAGAGAAAAGAGGCTTTTCACATCGGCTTTGCACCAATATGCAACACACCAACAACATACTTCAGAATCTACTGGAATGACGTTAATTGCGTAAACGTTAAAATCATCTGATTTATGTTAATTTATTAAGCCCTTCACTACCGTAAAGTGTTATCAGCACAAAGCTGCTTTTCTCCGCTTCAGAATCCGCTGGAATGCCGTTAATTGCGTTAACGATTGAAGAGTTACGATAGTCGAATGAATGTAAAGACTGGCGCTAAAGCTCTGGCGTTACAGGGGTTAACACTGCAGAAACGTTGTGGAGCTAAACATCAGATGCTTGTGAACACTGTTGGGTCAACACTTAGCTGTCTTACGCTCAGATATTTGCTTTCACTGCCCCCCAAACTTAATAGTAAATAGCTGAGGATATAAGCGATCTTACTTGAAGTGCAGTTCCTTGAAGGTGAAATGAGTCTCAACGATTCCCGTGGTCTTAACTCGAGTTCGTAGCACATCCTGCTGGGTGGGGATGTAATCTGCTTTAGCTATCCTCTCCAGGTCATTCAGGTAACTAAGAGAGGAATAAATCGATCAACATTTCAACTAAGTCTGGAGCCTGCAAAAAAAAGAGGAACAAGAAGACAAACAGGCAGACAAAACCCATCAACGGCCTTGAATTACTCAGGTCAGACTCCAGCACATGGGGGAGCCTTGCAGAGAGGCAATTTCCCTGCGCTGGTTTGTTGCAGCAAAGATAAAATATCTTGAGTTCTCCAAAAACATCCTGCTTGTAGATTGCACATCTGCAGTTCCAAAACAGGAATAAAACATTGTTTTGTGTCCATTACCTGCTTGTCTGGATATGGTTTTCTCTGAAATAGGCATCAGTTGTTTATGAGACTCGTGTTATTCCACAGTATGGTGTGCCCCCATTTTGCAGAATGGAGTCAATCTGCTGATGCTGCATTGATTTTCATGCTGTTGGTGTAGACTATGAGTGCAGATGCTTTTGAAGCTCTTGCTTTGCAGCTCTGTTTTTGCCGTCTCGTTGCTGACTTGTGGCTGACTTTTAAACTTGTAAAGAGGATTTTTTTTTTTTTTGCGCGGCGCTTGCAGCCCTGACTCATTCACACTCTGAGGTGACATTTCGTTTATTAATAGCACACACATGGAGCTTGTTTCATGCTGCCTGTTTGCTCTCTAAAACATTCACCCGGAGACCAACTTAACTTCTTCATAAATGCAATTTGAGAGATGAGTTTGCTGAATTTTAATAATCAATCAGCATCACATGTTCCAGCTGGGAGGTGGAGCTGCTCCGTGTGTGCATTCTGACTGTTGTGTCAGGACAGTGTTTGTTGCATCACTGACGTCTCTGGGGCAGGGTGGGTATGAGTAATGTGCTTGTGACGGCAGATAGGAGGTGAGACTGTGGACAGGAGACATTAACTTAAACAAACTTGCACAGAGAGTTACGACTGACTGAATCTGATCTCAAGGGAACAAGACACTGTTTGAACAACAGCTAAAAGACTTTGCAGTCCAGCCAACAAACAGCATTAGGAGTTGACAACACTCCTTTTACTGTTTTTTCACTACTACAGGAAAGTTTCTCTTAAGGACTTTTTCACTTTCAAAAAAGTCATTGGCAGAATTTTACTTAAAGGAGATGCGGTGAAAAAATTCAAAGTTTTGAACTCAGAGATGCAAATAAAAAATGTAATAAACAAAAACATGATTGATTCTGCTAAATTGATTTTTGCATTTCCATCTGCAAAAAAAGATCTTGGTCTACAAGAAGAAATGTTTGTGCTTGCTTTCTGTCCCCTTTTTATGTTTACTTTGATTCTTGACAGACTGGTTGGTCAGTCTGTGTGTGTGTGTGGGGGGGGGGTTACTTGAAAGCATCCTTGACACAGCCTGCTCCACTTACTCAAGCATCCTCTTTCAATGCCAGCTGGTAGCTTCCCTTGTACCTTCCCATATGTTTGCTTTGCAAATCTTGTGCTGGTCATTTTTTATGCGGTGGAATTTTAAACTTTACTTCACGGAAGAGCTACACTGAATAATAGGAGTGGTACGATTCATTTCAACAACGATTCGATTCATCCTTTGTGATTGCCAATACAATTCATTGTTAATGTCGGTTAATTTTGAATGATCTAATTTGATCTAACTCATGGACCTAAAATTGATCCAGGACATCTTTAGGCAAACATTCAACCAGTGTGACACAGAGATAAATACCTGGTACTGAACAGTGCAGGTAAAGTTTTCCAGATCCCTTGTATTTTTGTAAGATAATCAACTGTAAATTAAACATGTGTACAAACAAACAAGTAAATAAGAATTGATGTCAGATTCATTCACATTTTAGTTTGATATGGTTCAGCCCACTGTTGTTTTTCAACATCAAACTAAAACAAAGGGAACATTATTAGAACATTCTACCACATTGTACGGTCACATCTTTGCAAAATTCAGTGTTTGGACTGTAATGATTGTTGATCATTTTTTGCTTCACGTGTGTTGTCCATTGTAATCACTTAGTCATTTTTTCATTACAGTAAAATAAGCACTAAAAATGGATTAATTAGAACAGATTTTCTCATGTTGAAATTATTTTATAGACAGACAACTTGTCTCAAACAGATCGATCTGGTTGGATCATAGGAAAATAAATCAAGTCATGGATTAAGTTAATTAATGGTTCCTCTCCTACTTAAGAGGGTCTAGAGTAAACACTTCTTGGGGTTTGTAACAACCTTCCAGATTAAAATGTAATCAATTAGCAGCCATAGTTAATTCAAAATAGTTTACCTTTAAATTCACGTACTATTATGTTCATATTTTATATATATATATATATATATATATATATATATATATATATATATATATATATATATATATATATATATATATATATATAGACACACACACTCACACACATATATATAAATAAATACACACTCCGGCAGCTTTGTTAGCTACAACTTGCTAGTACCGGGTTGGGCCCCCTTTTTGCCTTTAGAATTGCCTTAATTCTTGGTGGCATTGATTCAACAAGGTACTGGAAACATTCCTCTGCGAGTTTGGTCCATATTCACATGATAACATCAAATAGTTGTAGAAAATGTGTCAGCTGCACATCCATGATGCCAATCGAGTTGAGATCTGGGGATCTGGTGACTCCGGTAACAAGTGGTACGGTACAGTCCAGTTAATTCTGATGAGTGTTTCCACTCAGTTAAGCCTCACTTCCACTGAGCGGCTTGCTTTCACAGTGCATGTGGGGTGTAGACCAATAAATAGCATGTTTGTGTAATTTTAGTGCGACGACAAGAAAAGTAACAACAATGGAGATCATCCAGCAGCTCGTTTTTTTATTTATTTACAGCTAGTACATTGTGTAGAACAGGAATATACTGTTGTCTGAAAGACGATTGCGGGAGGCTAAGATGAGCACTAGCTTATTGGCGCTTTTTATAAGTCAACATCACTTTTTGCCAGTTAGTTGGTGGCTACAGAGGCTCCACCCCAATCGTTACATTCCACTTTTCTATTGACCAACTGATGGGGTCCCCCAAGAGCTACGGTTCATTGCTGCTCAAAGGTCCATTTTACAATGGAGTTGCTCAAAATGCTGGACCGTACGTATCAGACCGCTCAGTGGAAACAAAGCTTTTGAGTCCAGTGAACTCATTTTCATGTTCAAGAAACCAGAATGAGATGAGTCCAGCCTTATCCTGCTGGAGGTAGCCATCAGAAGATGGTACACTGTGGTTATAAAGGGATGGACATGGTCAATAACAATTCTCAGTTAGGCTGTGGTGTTGTAATCATGCTCAATTGGTACTAAGGGGTCCAAAGCGTGCCAAGAAAATATCCCCCACACCATTACACCACCACCACCAGCCTGAACCACTGATACAAGGCAGGATGGATCCATGCGTTCATGTTGTTGATGCCAAATTCTGACCTGACCATCCAAATGTTGCAGTAGAGGTCTCATCAGACCAGGCAACATTTTTCCATTCTTCTATGGTCCAGTTTTGGGGATCCTGTGCGAATTGTAGCCTCAGTTTCCTGTTCTTAGCTGACAGGAGTGGCACCTGGTGTGTTCTTTTGCTGCTCTAGTCCATCTGTCTCAAGGTTGGACGTGTTATGCGTTGAGAGATGCTCTTCTGTTGCCTTTTTATCAGCTGGAACCAGTCTGGCCATTTTCCTCTGACCTCTGGCATCAACAATGCATTTCTGCCCACAGAACTGCGACTCACTGGATATTTTCTCTTTTTAAACCATTCTTTGTAAACCCCAGAGATGGTTATGGGTGAAAATCCTACTAGATCAGCAGTTTCTGAAATCCTCAGACCAGCCCGCCTGGCACCAACAACCATGTCACATGATTGGCTGATTAGAAATGTTGCGTTAAGGAACAGTTGAACAGGTGTGCCCAATCAAGTGGCCAGTGAGAGTTATTGTCTTTTTTATTTCAAATTCAAAGGTGATTGAGAAATAGCTGTTGTGACTTGTATGATTTTAACCTTAGTGTTTTATTAATATAAGTTCTTTAAAAATGTTCTCAAATGTGGTTTTGTTGACTTGCATGCTGCTTCTAACACAAGTTTAAAAGTAAAAGCACTGTAAATGATGAAAGATTTGTGAAATGAACTCAATAATTCATACTCACTAGGCCGCCGAGTCGTTGAGCTGGTATTCTCGCGACCGAGCAAAGCAGCTCTGTATGCCGCTGTCAGCCCACAATCTCCTGATGACGTTAGCCAGGTCGTCAGGAAGAATACCCTGCTCTTCAGCAGCTGCAGAAAGGGCAAAGAGCTGCTGGGCATCATCCTGTAAAGGAACGGGGAGAGCAAAACTATTACTGAAAGGTCTGTGTCCCAAAACCACTATAGAAAACATTCCTTTAAAACCAGTCAAAATGTAAATAAAAGAAGTAGAAATAAGTCCCCAATTATGTCTTGTAAGTTGTCTTTTTGGCCTTCAGTGGCCGTAATTCTAGAAATGTGTTTCAATTGTGATGACACAAGTAGCCCCTGAAAAGAACAACTATTCCTAGTTAGCAGTGTAAAATCTTTTTTGAATTTAATTCAACTTGTGAGTCTTTAACGTCCCACTCCAACCATATTTTTTTATTTTGTAAAATCATTTACAGCAGTCTTTACTGTGTAGTTTTTAGCCAAAATCAAAAAACCTTTATTGTTTTTAAGGCATATTTTATTTCCAGCAGCAGTAAAAATTTGAAATACAATTCTGGTTTGTGGCCAGGACTGTTGGCCAAGAGCAGCTCTGTTTGCGCGCTCGGGTTTATAGCCCCTGGCTAGCATTAGCTAAGCAAGCAAAAATAATGGCGAGCAATATTGGATCAATCCAGCCGTACAGTTATGAGCCAGAGGCCAACCCTGATGAGGAAAATGAATGCGCACAGGGGGGCGCAGGAGCAAAGTGATAAGAGAGTCTTTGGCACACCCATTTCAGTTACTGTGTCATTCGTCTGGGCTTTTTTAAGCATCTGGTTTTCTGATCCAACACAATTTGAATTAAGAAAAACTCAGGAACAGAGTTTTAATCAGGAATTATTTTGTGTAGGTCCTCCATTATAAGAAAAATGCTACAAGAACATGTTAGAAACACAAAAAATGCTATTTTCATTGGAGTGGGTCTTTAAATGTGTAGTCTTCAACAGTGCCAGTGTGTGTAAGAGCAAGCTTGCTAACACACTAATTGCTGTGTGTGGGGGAGTGTGAGAGTACTGTCACGTACACACAGCTGTTTGACAGATCTGCTAGTGGGAGAAAAAAAACATAACACGGATGCAATCACACATCACTGTTCCTGCAACATCTTTAATCCTTCAATTACAGCTTCAGTTAGAGCGGCCATACTGGCTTTACAGGGAAATTACTGACACACACACACTGCTGCAAACCATCTACTTCCGTCAGTGGGAGGTTTCACTGCTGAGGGCTGCAATCTGTGGTGTAGATGGTCAGAAACGCATCAGCTGCTTGTTTATGGTTATGTATCAAGATTTAATTAATGCACACACAAAAATGTAATCTAAAAAAAGTAAAAAGATCTCTTCTTTAAGGACAATTGTCTTATTTTCTGTTGTAATTTTAGGTAACATTATTTTTGCAGTAATACATAATTATAACAGATGAGCCATTTTATTATGAAAACAGAAAACAGCAACAATCACATTTCATGTTGTAAGCTGTATTATCAGGGGGGTTCGACTGGCTAAAACACAGCTGAGCGAACGGCGGCCTCTGGCCCATGTGGAGAGCTCAAGAAGTACGTCCTGGAGGACATTGCTGCCTGAGCAGGCTCGGATCCCTCGGACGGGAACCCGGCAGCAGGCGCCGTGGCAGGACGGCTGGGTCAGACGGGGGTGTCTCGGTCTAGCTTCTGATCGAGGAGAAACGCAGTACAGACTTCAAGAAACGCATGTGTAGTGAAAGACGCGTGTGCAATGATGTATGTATCAGAGGATGTTCGATGAGAAGTTCTTCATGTCGATCAAGTGACGTACTTTATGGAGAGAAGGATTATTTGCTGACAGATTTTTTTAAAAATATGCATTTATTTATTTGTGTTATTTATTTTAAACAGTGTCTGCATGATTCCCAGATATTCAAGCTCATGACTGATTACCTGGTTCAGGTGTGTCCAGTCAATTAGAACATGCCAGAGCATGGTTTGGTTGAAAACATGCAGGAATGTGGCCCTCGAGGCCTAAAGTTGCCTATCCCTGGAATAGAGTATTCACCCAAACCATTTAAAGTGCAGAAACACAATGTTTGTTTCTTGTGGCTGTATGTCAGCATCTTTGTTGTCTTGGAGTAATACTGCAAACATACAATTCTTTACAGTTCTGCTCATCCTACCATTGATGTGTTTTGTGCACACAAATTAAACTTCTGAATCAACACTTTATAAATTGAAACATTTCAGCAAATAAAAATGAATAGAAACCTTTTCTCTCTGGCCTGTTATCATTCAAAAGCTGCATATTGGCATATCACAACCCAAAAGTGTGATTAATCTGATTAATTGTTTTGATTGACAGGACTAGTTTTTGTCTATGTTCTGTGTTGACTGGCTGTCATGTTTATTTATTTCTACAATGTGTGTGTGTGTGTGTGTGTGTGTGGGCTGAAGACCCACTTGTGATGTATAACATTCTGTGTTCAGAGAATAAAGCCAGAGTTAACTATAGCCGATCGCTCAGCCTCCTTAATCGTAAAGTTACAACAATATGATAATTATATGTGAAATTCAGAAAAAATGTATATTGAGTGCAGGACAGATTTGCAGTGCGCAAAGTACGTGAGAGCTGTGCGCAATTGCAAACATGCGCATCTTAGAGGGAACAGTGGGAGAAATACACAGTGGCTTGCAAAAGTGTTCATACCCTTTAGACTTCTCCACATTTTCTCACATTATGAACACAAACATAAATACATTTTGTAGGAATTTTATGTGAAAGACCAACACAAAGAGGCACACACTTGGAAATGAAGTGGAAAGAAAAAAAAATATTTTTTTTTTTACAAATAAATAACTGAAAAGTGCAGTGTTCAAAAGTATTCAGACCCCTTTTCTTTGACTGCATCCAACTGTCTTCAGAAGTAGCTTAATGACTGACGACTGATCGAATTTTGAGTTGTGTGTAATTTAATCTCAGTATTCAAATCCAGCTGTTTTGTGACAGTCTCTGTGGTTTGTCAAGAGAATATTGAGGAGAAAACAGCATCATGAACTGTAAGGAACACACCAGACAGGGACAGTCGTGGAGAAAATTAAAGCATGGTTAGACTTTAAAAAACTTCCCCAAGCTTTGAACATCCAACAAACTACTGTTCAGTCCAGCATCCACAAATGAAAAGAGCATGGCTCAACTGTAGACCTACAAACACTGATCAGAGATGCAGCCATGGTGACAATTATTTTACACCTGGAGCGGACGCTGTTGTAACATATAAACCAATAATCCTCTTATTTTCTGTTAATTTATATGGAAAAAGTAAAAGTTTGTGTTTTTTAAATTTCCTCTTCAGCTTTTGAATTTGTTAGTCCTTCATCCTGTGTTGTAATGACAAACAAGCCGTGTTGGTGACATTTCATTTCGCAGGCACGGATTATTCACATATCTGCTTGTCTGTAACCTTTATAAAAATGACTGTTCTGGTGGATTTCATCATTGTTTTTCTATTCTCAAACAAAACTGTAATTATTACACAGATGCTTCAGTGTAATAATGATGTCAGGGAGTTGTTTGTCAAGAAAAAATCTGTGCAAATATTTTAATGAGTTCAAATCAAAGCCAAGTTAAACTCAGACAGCTTCAAAACAACTGTAGACTTCCTTAATGTTTGGGAGGCCACTTGTTTTTTCAAAAGCATTGATTTTTAAAAAGTAAGGAACAGCTAGCTTTAAGCTAAGATCTGCAACCTGAGGCTCCGGAGCCACATGCAATTTATTCACCCCTCCAATAGTGGCTCTCTGGTTAAAGAAAAAATAAAACGCTTTTAATTTTTAAAAGTAACTGTAAAGTAAAATTTTGTTAAGAAATAAAGCAAATAAAAGTAAAGTAAACTAACTCCAACTTAATTAAACTCATTCACAAACAGTTGAAGGACAGTATGTATTAAAGTCAAACTCAAACATTTTGACAGATTTTTGTGCGTAGTAGACCATAGAAAATCAATCGAAGGCCAGTAAGCACAACTAAAATTAAAACCGACTGGATTAAAAGGCAGATTTTCTATTTTGAACAAATTCAAGAATTCTAAGTGCGCCCAAATTAAAAAAAAATTTGGTTGGGGTCATTTATATTGTTCTGATTTATTTTTGGTAGGGATGAACCACAAACGGTAAAACAGACTTTTTGTTTAATCACTGCTGACATACCACCACATTTGGTGAATTGAGATGATCCTCTGTGACATAGAATGTATTTTATTTTGAAAGGAAGTCATGTGAACTTCGTTTTAAAGTCAAACTATTTCATATTTTGAAAGAAGGATATTTTTTCTTTATGTTTCTTTGTTAATTATGTAAAAAAAAAAACAAGTGTATTCCTATTTATCATAATAGTAACATTAACATAAATAAAAATCAGTCTTGGGTTTCTAAAGAGTGACATGAGACGTTGTGGCTCCATTTGGGTTGTGGTTGGTAAGAAATCGACCCTAATGGCTCTTTAAGTGTTGAAGGTTGCCCTGATTTAAGTGTTTTTCATTTGGCTGGACATTGCTGTGAACATTTTGAAGTTAGCCACACGGTGACATGATGATGGGTTCTCCAGAGCACCGTCTCTTTGTTGTCATCTTCTGGTTGGTGTCTCAGCTGGAGGCCTTAAGGACAAATGGTTTCCTTTGGCTGTAGATTTAGGGAGTCTCCCAGTGACTTACTGACACGCTGAGCAACTGCAGTCTGGGAGCTTTTGCTAAGCTGATGTAAAGCACGTCTGGTCAGAAAAAGAATCTAGTCTTTTTAAGCACATCGCCTACCTTTCTTCCACACCATCATCATTCTTTCAGCCTTAAGTTAGGTTGTGCACATTTTAAGGCTCAGTCTTCTGGTCCATTGTGTAATACATTAACATTCACTCTTAAATGTACAGTCAGACTCTTAAAGACTCACTCCGATAAAAATTGTGCTTTAGGTATTTTTAACATGTTCTAACATGTTTAAAATTTATTAAGAAAATCCAGCTTCAAAATGTATATCTGAGTATGTCTTTATTTAAGTTGTTCTGAATCAAATAAATATGTTTAAATATGTCTTGTTACTGGATGTACTAAAATTAAAGGTAGATGTATAAATCACCATCATTTATACCTTTATCTATTTATAGAACAGGAGATCAGAATAAAATCTAAATAAAATGGTGAGCAAAGATTTAGATAGAAAGATATAGTGTTTGTCACTAAGTTTTTTTTTTGTCAACCCTCTAACACAAGGCTGCATTTCTTCTCTTCAGAATCTTTTGGAATTACATTAATTGCATCAGGAATAGAAGAGTTACCAGAATCAAAAGAATGTCAAAGTAAACTCATTTTTTTAGAACTTATGTCAGTAAACTCCTGTTTCATTTTTTTTTTTTACTTAAAAAAAACCCACACACAATAGCTTTACTTTGAAAATGGGAAGCTTCACTGACACTTTATTTTGAAAGTTTGTTTACTTCCGGTGACATTAGCACTGCACATTCAACTTATTTTTAGTTTCTCAACTTAAAATCCTGCATTATTTTGCATTTTAGAACAAAAAAGACATTTTACCTGAATTGCAATTTTACTACAATCTATTATATTTCTAAAAATCGCGACTCAGTGATCTTGGACATCGCAAATATCCATACTCTAATTTTCGGGAGGAGATAGCGGGTATTCGAGTACTCGGATACTCGCTTGCTGGGCAGGCCACAGGCTCTCTGCTCTGCTCTATTCTAATGCATCCACGTGAAGACAAATAGATCCATGTACGTCTTTGTTTTCCTCATTTGCGCTGGTATCTGGCTCAAATCCGTACGGCTGTATAGCTACAATGTTATTCGCCATTTTTGTTGCACCAGTAATGTTAGGCTGGGAGCATGAGGGGCTCTGAGCTAGCAGTAGAGCGTGTGAACAGAGTGCTCTCAGCAAGGGGAGGGGAAGGGAGGGTGGAATTGCTTCACGCCAACAGTTCCGCCCACCACTCAGAGGTAAATTTCTAATGAACTATTGCACAAACTATGTCCAGTTAAACAACAAAGGTTGCATTTAGGATAAAAATAATCAGAATTGAAAGACCACTGGGAACGCTTTTACAATAGATTAAAAGATGATCTGAGTGGGACTTCCTCTATTACAACTACAACAGGAAAAAATATTTATCTTCAGACTTAAGAAGTAAAAACACCCTATGCTCCCGTTTCTACAACATCAATGTTTCTTCTGATAACAAAAAGCTGCAGTGAACAGGTGCATGCTGGAATCCAAATGATCCAGCGTTTGTTTTACCAACAAAGCTTACTGGTGTTATTGACTGAAAAAGAACTGCCAAAAGAAGAAGGCAGAGCTGTTTTCCCAGAGGCATGCCAGCCTTAGAATGATCTTTCCTCACTGAGTGGTTCTGAGAAGCTGCTGAGGAAGAGAAATATTTGTTCCAAAGATAACAAGCAGTCCATGTAGCTGAGTTTGGACCAGACTGAGGTTAGAAACTGGACTGAAGTCTTTGAGCTTTAGTTGTGGGATGGAATATTGTAAACCCCACGGTCTGTCCTGTACACACAACTGCAGGATGCCGTTGACAAAACATTTTTTAGCCTGAAGGAGATCCTGAGGCTGAGGCAAACCCACTTTTGCATTCTCTCACAGTGCGAAAGACCATAACCTGGCTTTGCTTGTAAATCTTTGTCTTGTGGTTATACCATGCTTATGGTTAAGGTGAAAGAACTCGAGAATAATTGGTGTGTGGAAGTTTTTTTATTTTAAGAGGAACTGACAAAAAAAAACCTTTCCAATCCCTTTTTTACAATTTCCTGTGTGCTTGTGTATCTTACCATCCTGGCAGGGTTACTGTAGTCTATCTTGAGACTGGCCATGGCTTTAACAATGGCCATAATGGACTGGATGGTGTTGCTGTAAACAACCGCTCGATACTGCTTACACTCGTCTTCTGAGTAACCATCTTCATGGATGATCCTGAGAACAACCACAAATGAAAAACACAAATACATACGACAGCTATGCTTTTCAGAGGAGTTTTTGTTATGATAATTTAAATAAACATGTAAACCTTCCAGCTTAAACGGAATTATAGGTTCATAAGGAACTCAGTTCTGCTAAAAGCTAAACATGGCGTTAAAAAATTTAAAAAATCGAATTAATCTTTACTGAGAAAATGTTGATTTTATTCATGAAATACATGGAACAACAGTTCTTTAAAGTTTCGTCTCAAATTCTTTCAGCCAAAAAATGCTTTCTGTGAGTTTTTAATTTAAGTTAATAATTAAAGTTCAACCTTTCATCATTTGGAAATCATTGGTTTTGTGAAATCTGAAAAAATGATGTTAAATCAGATCATGTTAAATCATAAGTAAAGTCACATTTTGAATTGTTGATTCCACTCAATATTTTGATTGCCGGCCTTAACATAGACTCAAACAATATTTTTATGTATTGTAAAAGTGTTCCCAGTGGTCTTTTAATTATAACAGTGCAGGTTTTAGCCAAAATCAAAAAGCCTGCAGCGTTTTTTAAGACATACTGTCTGCAGAGCAGCAGGAGTTCATTCGAAATTTGCCTCCGCGCTGTGGACGAGACTGTTGGTGCAGAAGTTAGCCTTGGCTTATTTCCCATCACCCCTTTGTTTACACTCTCCTGTTAGCAGCAACTCACAAGCCCCAAGCTTACATTAGCGTACCAAAAAAACGGTGAGCAATATTGGAGACATGCAGCTGGATAGTTTAGAGCCAGATGGCAGCTCAGATGAGGAAAATGAAGACATTCATGGCTCTATTTGTCTGTAACTGAAAGCATCAAAATTGTGAAGAAATACTTTGGCCCGCCCATGGCAGTTGTTGCGTCACAAACCAAAGCTTTTTCAAACCCCGAATACACACGTGGACAAAATTGTTGATACCCCTCAGTTAAAGAAGGAATTCTCACTAAAATCACTTGAAACTTACAAAAGTAACAATAAATAAAAATTCTTTGAAAATGAAATAATCAAAATCAGCCATCACTTTTGAATTGCTGATTAACATAATTATTTAAAAAAACAAACTAATGAAACAGGCCTGGACAAAAATGATGGTACCTCTATAAAAGATTGAAAACTAATTGACCAGACTGACATGATTAACTCAGGTGTGTCCTTTAATTGACATCACAGGTGTTACCAAACTCATAATCAGTCAATCTGCCTATTTAAAGGGAGACAAGTAGTCACTCTGCTGTTTGGTGAAAAGGTGTGTACCACACTGAACATGGACAACAGAAAGTGAAGGAGAGAATTGTCCCAGGACATCCGAAAACAAATGATAGATAAACATCTTAAAGGTAAAGGCTGTAAGACCATCTCTAAACAGCTTGAACTTCCTGTGACAACAGTGGCTCATATTATTCAGAAGTTCAAGACCCACGGGACAGTAGCCAACCTCTCTGGACGTGGCCGCAAGAGAAAAATTGATGACAAATTGAAGAGACGGATCGTTCGAATTGTATCCAAAGAGCCCAGAACAACCTCCAAAGAAATTAAAGGTGAACTCCAAGGCCAAGGTACATCAGTGTCAGATCGCACCATTCGTCGTTGTTTGAGCCAAAGTGGACTTCATGGGAGACGACCAAGGAAAAAAAGCCAGACTGGAATTTGCAAAAATGCATGTTGACAAGCCCCAAAGCTTCTGGGAGAATGTCCTTTGGACAGATGAGACCAAACTGGAGCTTTTTGGTAAGGCACATCAACTCTATGTTCATAGACTTAAAAACCAAGCATACGAAGAAAAGAACACTGTCCCTACGGTGAAACATGGAGGAGGCTCAGTCATGTTTTGGGGCTGCTTTGCTGCATCTGGCACAGGATGTCTTGAATGTGTGCAAGGTACAATGAAATCTGTAGACTATCAAGGCATTCTGGAGAGAAATGTGCTGCCTTGTGTCAGAAAGCTTGGTCTCAGTCGCAGGTCATGGGTCTTCCAACAGGACAACGATCCAAAACACACAGCCAAAAACACCCAAGAATGGCTGACAGAAAAGCGTAGGACTATTCTAAAGTGGCCTTCCATGAGCCCAGATCTGAATCCCATTGAACATCTGTGGAAGGAGCTGAAACATGCCATTTGGAGAAGTCACCCATCAAACCTGAGACAACTGGAGCAGTTTGCTCATGAGGAGTGGGCCAAAATACCTGTTGACAGCTGCAGAACGCTCATTGACAAATACAGAAATCGCTTCATTGCAGTGATTGCCTCAAAAGGTTGTGCAACAAAATATTAAGTTATGGGTACCATCATTTTTGTCCAGGCCTGCTTCATTAGTTTGTTTTTTTTAAATAATTATGTTAATCAGCAATTCAAAAGTGATGGCTGATTTTGATTATTTCATTTTCAATCAATTTTTATTTATTGATACTTTTGTAAGTTTCAAGTGATTTCAGTGAGAATTGTGGGTTTTTCCTTCTTTAACTGAGGGGTACCAACAATTTTGTCCACGTGTGTATCTCTTATCTGCTCCTGATCCATCATGATTTGAATAAAGAAGTACTAAGACAAGAACTTTTAATCTTAAATTATTTTATATATGTCCTCCATGAGAAAAATAATACAAAAACATGTTAAAAATACCAACATGATTTAAAACATGTCTTTAAAATAATTTTAAAAACTACCCCCTGCAAGCCAATATACAAAGTTACTGTTTCAGTGGCAAAAACTATATTAAAAGAAAATCTTCTAATTATACTTTATTGATTTTATATTTGATCCATGATCCAAAAAAGAACATGATTTATCTGATTCAATCTAATTTGTGGAGACCGGTTATTATTGTCAAATTAAAGTGTTGTTTGAACATAAAAATTGATTTTTTTCACATTTATTCTACTGAAGATTTTATGATAGTTTGGAGAAAAAAAATGGCAGCGAAAGAGGAAAGCCGTTATCTCTTCACAGACACAGCCAGCTGAGCTGAAAGACCAATATATCTGCTCAGAGGATTACACGTTTGAATGGAAAAAAGTAGAGTTTCGTGTTGTTTGGGATTTGATCATATCTTACATGTAGGTAACTTGATCTAGGAACATTAAAACGGCTGAGAGAACACTACGACACTTGATACATCCAGTTTCTGTCTGACCATCCAGTAGTGGTTTCCTCCATCCTCCACTTGCCTTTCAAAATTCTTTTTTATTATCAGACAACTGAAACTCTTTCCCCTCTTTCAGTAATGAATGTATGTGGAAGTAATTTTCAAATGCTGCTTTAATTGATAACAGCTACAGTGTTAATTAATAACAGCTACAGTGTTACTAAAAAGCAAATGAAGTGCACAAAGCGCTGAAAGATGATGTGAATAAAATGTTTCAGCTCATTTTATTTACAGCTGCCATAACCAAGTTTACCAGCTTGTGTTCTGCCTGATAATGTTAAAATGCTCCATCCTCATAAAGGTTTATATACGTGTCTAATAAACAGTAAATAATGTGTGTGTGCACTGCAGCTTTCTTGGTTGCTTTCAGTCTGAATCGAGCTCTAAGGAACATTTATGCATCACAAACAATGTCTAAATAACCAAAGATTTTGTTTATGGAGGCTGCAGAAGCCATCCATTTAAAACACATTTGTTCAAAATGAGACTTTTTGTTCCAAACTCTATCTGCATTCATTTTTTAAAATATTTTATTTTTGTGTTATAAGGACCCCCAAAAAATCCTCCTTTCTGTAGGGAATCATTTTACCTTTAGTTTCTTTTAATACGTTTAGAAAATAGCAAGTACATCATGCTTTTTTTGAGCTTACATTATGTGTCAGTGCAGTGTACTGTCCCTCCTTGAATCAAGATTAAAAGTGTAAATATTTTTATAAGTTAGAAACATACAGATGTGGAAACTTACTTCATCTGCTTTACAATCGTGCTTTTTCCAGACTCCCCAGCACCTGTTGGAAATGTAAACATAGCAAAATGAATTTACAGAAGTTGTATTCTTAACAAAAGTCTCAAGTCTTCAAAGTTAGTGCTCAAAAAAAAAGAAAAAAAAAGAAAGAAAGAAAAAGTATAATGAGTTTTCTCAGATTCTGAGTCAAAAGGGTAAAACTTATAATAATAACCATTACAAATGTGTAAAACCAAAGGGTGCAAACAGTGGAAAGGACCACAACTTAACATTAAAAGGTTAGTAATGTTGGAACTTGCAGAGACGCTAACCTTTTTTTTTTTTCACATCAACCAAGTTTTTGTTCTTACTGCAAGAACAGAAAGGCATCTCTTCAAAATTGTTGTGTTACCAAACTGAGTGAGCTGCCACTCCTTCCCTGCTGCCACACAGCCTCTTGTCACACAGACCATTAGGCCAACTCCAGCCTAATGCTTGTTAACCCTCCCACCCTTTCACATTTCTAATAACAAGTTCACACTGAGATGGAAGCAATCAAAGGCTAACTACAGACATTTAATTAATTATACACTTATTTTGATTCTTTTTTAACAAGCTTAAAGTCCCATTCCAGTCATCTTTTGATTCCAATCATCTTTTGATCTATTATAAAAGCGTTCTGAGTGGTCTTTTCATTATGATTGCCGTATGTATTTTTTAGCCAAAATAAAAAAAACATGTATTTTCTAAGTCATATTTGCTGAGAGGCAGCAGTAGTTCATCAGAAGGTCGCCTCCGAGTTTTGGGCAAGACTATCGGCGGAGAGTGAGCCAACCTTCCATTTCCCATTATTGTTTCGTTTACATGTTCTCCTGCTAGCTTACAGTCCCTCACATATCAACCTAACACTAGCAGTGCCACAAAAATTGCAAGCAATACTGGAGTTTTTTCAGACGTACAATTTTAAGTCAGATGCCAGCTCAGATGAGGAAAACAAAGACGTACATGGATCTAATCGTCTGCAAGTGGATGCATCAGAATGGAGCAGAAAAGGGATCTTGTTACATCCCGATTGTAGTTTGTACGTAACAACATACAAGCTTTGTCAAAAAGCATTTTTTAATATGCTCCTGATTCAACACAATTTTAATAAAGAAATTCTCAATGCAGTTTTAATCCGGATTTTCTTGATATTTGTCCTCCATCATGAGAATAATTACACAAGAACATTTAAAAAGCAAAAACACAATTTTCATTGTGGGTCTTAAATTTATTAAAACGTTCCTTAACTTTACTTCAGACTTACTTTGCCAAATCAAGATAGCTCCCTCCATTTAAAACGCCATGTTTCTAGAACACAATGATTCACGATGGGACTTTTTAAAGCTCTTTATTCTTTCGTCTCCTGCCTGGAACATCAGCATTTGCTTTTAGTCAGATAAACAGACAAACGTTGGAAAAGCCTCTCTTGACCCACAGGCACGGCTTAAGTGGAAAAGGTAGCTGGAGGAAAAGCTGAATATCGGTCTCCCTGCAAACACGCCCGTTTGAAGGTCACCTTCCTGACACAAGAATAAAACTCTTCCATTAATACTGCAAGCCTACAGGGAAGTAGTCGCTCATGAACAGGACGAGGAAAAAAAGGAGAGCCTTGTAATTCTTCATGAAAGTTGTCGTAGTGAACTGGCAGCTTTTCTTATGCCACTTAGAAAGAAAGCTTTTAAATATTTACACTTTTTCATTTCCCAAATAAAAACTATCGGTAATAAATAAAACAATAAGCTGTATCTTTTTATCTGAATCAACTCAATACACATCAGACATCTATTATAAAAGGGCCTGAAATAATTACATAATTGTTGTTTGTTGAAATAAAGGTGTCTAATCATTTGAACATTTTTTTATTGCTCACAGGTTGATTACACAAGCTCCTGAGTGTGACGGAAAGCTAATGACAAAAATATAAAAATGTTTTATAAATCAGACCATTATGTAAGCTGAGCTATGAGCTGCCAGTAAAGAAATAATATTAACCATTAGGATGTTAATGGAGACTAAACTAAAATAAAGTTAACCAATTTATGTTCAAAGTAATATTCACACTTTTTTTCCCTCTATCAGCAAAACTAAATATATTTCAGATCTGTAGAACTGTCCACCTCTGAATAACTTGACATTTTAATGAGTTATTTTTTTAGAAACTTTTTTTCAGGAAAATAGCCTGTCATTTTTTTAAGGAAAAAAGAAAAGATCTAAACTATCAGTCAAAACAAACAAAGTTAAATAACCCATTTTAGCGTAGATAATTCAGTCTTCAAATGTGAAGATTTCAAACACAAATTATGCTCAATAATGGTCCGGATAAAAGAAATAAAAAAAGTGTGATTCCAATTTGGAGAGGTATAAATGTAAAGATTCATTGGAATGTTTGGGCAGAAATTTGGTACAAACTAGTTTTATTGTGAATAAACGTCCGTCAAACACTTGCATTAATGTGATTCATGAATACAGCATAAAACACACTTGCATTAAAAAAAAAAACAAATAAAGACTTAAATTTTAATGACCTACAACATTTAATTTGAAAATCCTCACAGAAATGCAAATGCACTAAAAAACAATGTTTAGCTCACATGAAGAGAAAAAAAAATCTCGTATTAACATCTTTTTCATATGTATATTGTGCTTCAAAACAGCCAAATACACATAGGCTTTTACTGAGAAGTAAACAGCTATAACTCGGTCATTATTTTTGTCAGAATAACAATTTTTGATTTGATACATTTTTAACATGTTCTTGCCAATCCTATTTTTTTATTTAATATTCTAAATACTTTTCTTTATCCCAAGTTATTTAAGTTATAAACTGACCAATCAGATGCCTTAATAAAAGCATATGGTATCCGCTGGACTCCACCTCGAGCGTTTAAAACATTTGACAAATTCTACTGAGCACACATTCAGTGGTGGGGGTGTGAGCTTCCAACAAGCTCAGTCCTGATTGGAGAGACTGGTTGCCGTAGAAACTATTACTAGAAACTATTTTCTATGGGTGACATCACACTCACTCGATCCAGTTCTCTTATACAGTCAATGTAGTGCCCGGAGGAAGCCCACACTTGCATGGTGAAAATATGCAATAAACAAATTCTCTTATCTGCCAGTTTCTACATTCACATGCGTATCATATTCCCAAAAAGGATCATAATCATATGGTGAATGTTTGCAGCAGCCAATTGTTGTTTACAGGTTTCTGAGTTTAATCCAAATAGTACATGATAACAGAGCACGGTTAGCATGCTGTTTCTATCAGATGGCACAGAATTACAATAACAATTTGTGCAGTAGTTTGCCGTAAAAAAAATATTGACTGCGGAGAACATTTTTGCACAAGACAGCAATAGACAAAAAAAACAGCACTCTTCACACTGACAATAAAAATAAGTGTGTATATCTGGAAAAAAATGCAAATTAATTTGGCATCTCCGTTTTCTTGCCAAGATAAATAAAAAACTCATAGTGGCTGCATTTGAAGCATTGTCTTCATAAGGAAATTATGTGTCTAATTCTGCAGTGCACGTCTATATTGGACAAGCACACACTGAACACAGCAGAAGTGAAAGTGCAGCATTAGCAAGTCCGGAACCAAGCTGCTTGCATTTTTGTTTGTAAGGCCTTTGTGAATTTATGAGAAGGCATGGAGGTTTCTGCAGCGAGCATACTACAAATGTTTAAGTGACTTTACCTGCATCAGCACAGCTTTAAGATTTCTGCTGAGCATTTACAGATTAAGTACGACTGAGGCGAGTGTGAATGCACTGATTCCAGGGAAGCTAAATACATTTTTTCTGGGTAAAATTGTTGTATATCGGCAACAAGATTGCTTCAAATGAAAAAAAATCTTTGAAAAACAACCCAAAGATCTGTTTCTCTTTTTTAAAGTTAGTTTGGTGAATATTTTTTTTTAGTCCCACTCCAACACATTTTTTTTTCTTTGTAAAATCATTCCCAGTTGTCTTTTAATTATGATGGTGCTGTTTTTCGCCAGAATTTAAGAAAAAAAAAATTTTTTTAAGACGTATTTTCTTCAGAGCAGCAGGAGCTCATTAGAAATTCGCCTTTGAGTTGTGGGACTCTCGGAGCTGAAGTTAGCCTGCGCTAATTTTGCATTATCTCTTTGTTTACACTCCTTCCACTAGCTTATAGCCCCTCATAATCCCAAGCTAACATCAGCGTAGCTTAAAAATTTTAAAACGGCAAGCTATATCAGACCAATCCAGCCAGACAGTTTTGAATCAGATGGCAGCTCAGACGAGGAAAATGAAGAGATTAATTTGTCTGTAAGTGAATGCATCAGAACTGGAGCGGAGCAGGGTGACTTTGGCCCACCCGTGGTAGTTGGTGTATCACAAACCTGAGCTTTTTCAAACAGCTGATTTTTATCTGTTCCTGATTCGTTCCGATTTGAGTAAAGAAAAATTTAGGAAAATGTCGTTTTCATCTGAAATTATTTCATACATGACCTCCATCATGAGAAAAATGCTACAAGAACATGTTAAAACACCAAAGAAACCATTTTCATTGGAGTGGGTCTTTAAATAGCTTTAGATCTTCTGTTGTGTTCTCATTCGCCAAATTCTGCTTTACTGATCACTGTTCTGCTGGTGGACATAGTTAAGCTTTTAAATGTCTTACTGCCAAACTCCATTATCTTGTTCCAACATGGACTAGCTCTGAAAAAAAAAGATGACTCCAGCAATGATAAAGCAGAAAATTCAAAACTGAAAAAAAAGCTGAGAAAGAAAAGATATTTCCTTCAATTAAATGAAGTTGCATTTGAAATTAACTAATATTGGGCATTCATGATAAATTACTTTTTTTTATTGTACACCATACTATTAGTCTGTCAGCCAGTCCTTATCAAAGGCACCTTTTCCGCCTGCAGTCAAGTGTTTTCAGTTCTCCTTTCACAGCACTCTTATTTATGCCAGAAGCAGCAGTCTTTCACATTCACTCCACCATTTCTCAAGAGGAACAAAGACTTAGATTGCCTTACTATATCACAGTGCATCAGTTCCAGGAGACTTCCAACAAACCAGAATAAATAGCTACATGCAACGTAGAGAGTAATGGAGGAATTTTACATGGATGAATGTATGCTTTTGGCTGCACTGGAAAAGTAGGTCATCTGCACTGTGGGAAGCATTCAGTGGTTTGCCTTACAGAGCATTACTATACTAAAGCTTTTGAAAGAGGAAAGGAAACAAAGCCTCAGACACAAAAATCAACAAAACCAAAAACACGAAACACTCATTAGATGATGCGTAGAGATTTGTGCATAGGAATTGAACATTAAAATATATACAGAGCAGTCAATCAGTACATGGTATCAAGAGCAGTGTTATTTACATGACATTACCTTCTTTAAAAAGCACCATCTTAAAGGAATTGAATGCACAACCCCCCACCTATTATACTTAGTACTTCATAGATGAGCTGGATCGATTCTCTTTTTTTTTTAAATGATACTGAAAAAGAATGAGACTTTTGAAAAGACTTACAGAAACATGACAAAAAAGTTTCAGATCAGATGACACGTATACATGAGTTTTTAGAAAATTTACAGGACACAGACAAGTTTTTCTTACATTCTACAACTAAATTATCATCTAGGCTTTCAACATGGAGAAAACATGTTTACTGGTTATCAAACTCATCCTTTACAACCAAGATGCCATTTTTAAAATTTAATAACACATATTTAACAAATTTAATAATGAATCCATCTTTGGTTGCTTGTGTTTTCTCAAAAGAATAGATAACATCATTGTGTAGCAGGGGTGGAACCTTTAATCGACTTAATCAAATAATTTATTTCTATTCCTACGATCCGACCAGATCAGTCTGTCTGAAGCAAGTTGTTAATCAAATCAAATAGAAACAACCCATAGATAGAATTTATTATTTCCATGGAATAATAAATGTCTATTTACAAAATATTATTTAATTGTACGTACTACATTTGTGCTATATGGAAAAAATTTGACAACATTGCTACAAAAAGTAACAGTAAGTTTAAATTTCAAGCAATGTACTCATAGGAGTACAAAAATATTGGTCATAATCAAACATCTATTAAGCTTGTATGCATAGGATGTTAAACTTTACCCCTAGAAATAAAGCAACTAATTTAATCAAATAAGGTGTACCTCGGCCTGTTGAACAAAGCATTTCTCTTTTTTTATACGAAAAGGTTCATCTGCAAGAGCAAAAAAACACAGACTGACGTGTTTGTTTGTGGCTCCTGCGAAGATTTAGGTTGTGCTAATCAAAACTGATTCGTCTCTTAAAGAAACTTAACACACTTTCAAAACAGAGACTGATTATTCATGATGAGACAAATGAGGCTCCCAGAATGTCTGCTCTCTTGAAAGTAGTTGCTGTCATACACAGCTATCACAGCTGGTGTTTACTCTGCAATCATACAGCTTTCTCCCTCATTTACTTGGGATTCTGTCCGTCAGCATGTCAGCTTACATGTCTGGATACAGAGGAGGTATCAAGATTGGTGGGTTGTTGCTAAAACGTTTTCTCAAAAAATAGTATTAAACAATACCCGCAGGAGTCGAGTTAATTTAACACTCTTACACCACCTCTTACTAGAAATGCTAGTATTTCAAAGACCGGTTTTATGAGAATGTGAAAACTCTCACCTGACAAATCCAGCCTTGGATCACTTTGACACTGCTGAGTCAAATATACGTTTGATGTGAACACCATGTCTTGAGAGGAATTATGGCAAAATGAAAAAGCCTGTGTGATACTGTGTGAACTCATGAAAGTGTGCATACATGTTTTGTTTTCTGTACTAGTGAAATGAATAAAATGGCTTTGTATATAATGGCTTCTGTTCATGAGGTGATTGTGCAACAGCGCTGTTGTCCCTACCACCCAGAAGATATGGCCAATAAAGGATTTTACAGAAGGGTGGCATGAAATTAAATTTATAGCAATATCAATATCAGACATTTATACCTTTGTTTTTGTTTATCTAAGATGTAACAACAAGTTGAGTGAAAAAAAAAAATAAAAAAAGACACTATAATGCTTAAAAACATTATCTCCGCGACCCTGAATGCCTCATTCCTGTATGTGTGTGCAGATGTAACATACTTCATAAAAATGATTGGGGGTTTTGTTGTTTGTTTTATTAGCATGCATATTTGATTTGTTCAGTTTGGGTCGATGCTCGTGCACTCTGTGCACACGCGCCCGATGCGGGCGACATCCGTTAAAATCCTGTAACACCGGAGCTTTAGCTCCAGTGCTTACATTCTTTCGTCTACTGTAACTTTCCAACAATTAACGCAATTAACGTAATTCCAGCAGATATATGTGTTCTTTATCATGAGAAAAATGCTACAAGGCCATATTAAAAACAACAAAAACACAAATTTCATTGGAGTGAGTCTTCAAGTACCAACTTTTTCATGTAATTTAGCATTATTGTGTTTTGAATAAAGGGCTTTATGTTTACCAGTTTGTAAGTTAAATGCTGATATTGACAGCAATTAAAAAGGAAAGTGACCATGTAAAACTGCTCAGTTAAATGCAATGTCATCGAAAACGTATGTGCACTAAACTTTCATGCTGGTGCACCGAAGAAGAAAAAAATAGGCGCACCGGTGCAACCAGTGCAAAAATTTAGTCAAGAGCCCTGTTGAATAAACCAAAAATAAATTCAGAATGGCACAAGAAGAAATAAGCTACTAGTCTAACTCCTAAGCAGTAAAATTAAAAGCCTGAGTCACAACTATTCTGACAGTTGGATACAGGTTGTCTGCGGGCAAAACATGGTTAAATCTGTACCAGACATGCAGGTAACCCACACTAAATATGTTTTAGACCTCTGGGTGAGTCTGTAGAGTGAAAATCTTCATGTACATTTTTCTCTATGGGCATGCAGCGAGCGACAGGTTGTAGCGAACACATACACAACAGTAGGTGAGACACAGGATGTCGTACTGACTTTTCCGTTTTTTTAAACCTCCCCCAAAATCTTGCTAAATGAGCAAGGAAAATGGTAGCGCTGTCACTTGATAAGTGCGTTCCTTGCGGGCTTCTGGTGTGCTAGAATTGTTAGAATTAAGAAATTAGCCAATTAAGGAATAGTTTGTGTGCAAATGATGCATATGTGCTACATAAGTGCTGCAGGCACTTTTATATCATTTGCAGTTCATTCGGCATTCACACTGGGTCAGTGAAGGGCCAGTATTTGCACCTTACTAACAAGTAACCTGCAGCATTAAGGCATTCTGCCCGCATCACCCACATGTTATAAAATGTGTCCAACATATATTACCCCTGAGAACACTTGATGATACAATTACTACATGTCTGACAATTGTAAGTCTTATTTCCAACAATAACCCTCCACAGACACGGATCATTAAAAAAACCCGCAGGACCCATACAGGTCAACTCCCAAGATGAAAGCCTGTGACTAAGACCTTAGCTAAATAACAGTATTAACTTTGTAAAAATACTCACGAGGTAATGGTCTGCCTTAATATTGTGTATCCTTTTCTGCACATACCATTTGTGTACATTGCATATATATACTTATCTATGTGTTAATTTGCAGTGTCTGTGAGCTGAAATTAAAAGAAAAAAATAGGAATCCGTTGATGTAGAGGCTGTCTGCAGCTTTGTAGATTAAAACATCTCGCCAGCAAAGCATTACTCCCGTCAGAGCAATTACTGCTTTTATGTATGAACAAGTTTCTTCTTCCACTGACATGTCTCTCATTACAATTCTGCAGCTATATAACCAGTTCCATTGAGGCTTTTATAACACATTCCCTTAACTGTGCAATGTGTACATTTGCAGTTAAGACAAACTGGATGAGAGCGAGGCTTTGGGTGAACAGAGCAGTATTCCACCAATCAGCACATGCATGAGAGGTGTTTTTTCTTTTTATTTTCAATTAAACCAGGAAAAAAAAAGACTCTATGAAATCTTTGAAATTGGAGTGATGTTATGTTCATCCAATGACCAGTACTAGAATTTAAATGCTTTTATTCTTGTGATGAAACTTTGAAACTATGGCTACAGAAATTAAATTAAGAGGAAATCAATAAACAATTTTAAAATTAATGGGTCATATTGATTGAGACTAGATTACAGCCACAAACCTTAAAAGCTAATAAATAACGTTTTCACAGCAGACAAGATGAGATTTTAATCAGCTCTGCTGCAGTCTACTGTCATTCATTCAGCAGCCAATAAAAAAAAAAAAAAAAAAAAGGAATGAATGATCACCAAAGTCTGCAAAGAAAATGCTGATGGAGCAGAAAGAGCCAGTATGCCATGATTATGTACACATGTTGACTCAATCATTTTCTGTTCTCTTTTAAATTGAGTAGCTTCCGTGATGTGAACATACTGCAATGCTTTTGTTATTTTTCTGCGAATATTCCATAGTGTCTCAGCGAAATTGAAAATTCCTAATAATCGCACCCTGAAGTATGTGGATCAATGAAAGTCTCTGGTGCAGTAGAGCTTCTCACAAAGGTAATCTCAGAACGGAACATTACAGATGAAAGCCACAGAAACACTTTGTTCTCCTGCTTAATGTGTTTTTGCTAGACTAGAAAACAATTACAAGTAATTGAATAAGAGAGAAAAGAATGCATGTGGAGGAGCTTATAAATGCAATATAATGTGTTGTATTTTTTTTTTCTTTACCTGATATTACTCACTTGGGTTACAGGATAAACCAAGAACCATGCTGAGAGAACTAACTTTTCCCTCAGCTTCAGTTTTTATCATGACATAACAGGAACTTTGGTCATTTTCTAGGAGGGGTTCACACCTGTCTCATTTGGTACAGACCAGAGATTAATCAATCTCTTTAGTCAAGAGTATGTTTACATGCATGAATACGCATGCAGATTTTGGTCCTGATCAAACAAGCAGCCTACTCCATCTGAAGACTTGGACTTGACCAACTTGCAGAAATAGTATAGTTCACTTACTGTATATCTTCTCTAATTGATGCATTTCCAATACCTACTGGGTCTACTAGATGCTCGTTACTGTTTGATGCCGGTCTCCAATAGTGCCAGGGCTCCTTTAATGTCCCCCCATCTTCCCTGAGTCGTGCACAATCATGCAGACAACAGTTGTCTGTGGTAGTGGTGTTGTGAGTCAGTGCAGGGAATCAATGGCCAAGAATCGCCAGTTCGATTTAGCGCTTAAATTTTGTTCGGTGGGATACGCCAAAAAAACATTTTGGTGAGTAATCTGCACGACATTTTTCGTGTGGGACCTAAACGTATCCAAGAACGGCACAAGCAGATGGGTAAGATTAAGAAGATGGCTGCAGGAAAAGGAGCGACATGCAAACAGTTTCCTGGTGAAGGTGCAAAGGATTACAAGAACTGGTTTGGTTGGATTCTTAAGCAAACACAGACAGGTGCGGGTGTTTTCAGGGAAAATTATTCACATGAAAGCAAAGAGGATTTTTGATAAGGAAATTGATGATGTATTAAAGAGAAAAGAAACGTTCACAGCCAGAGCTAATCAGAACATAATACAATGTTCTCATCATTTTAATAAATCCTAGAAATGCTCATCTGGTGTTGTTTTCTACATTTTGTGACCAAACTTTGCAGCAAAATGAACCCATTAAACATCACCATTCTGTCTGTGATGGAATAAATGCCGGCCTCTAATAGAGACAGGTCTCTAATAAACGCCGAGCCGGCTACCAAATTTTTGGAATAAACGCTACTATTAGAAGATATACCATACTTTAAGAATATCAAATCCAAAGACATTTTGAAATGAATAAGCTACTATAGTCAAGCAATAAATTCCCACTTCAATTATCTTTTGATCTATTTTAAAAAGCATTTAAAAAGCAAATAGCTTGTGGCTTACCGTTGTAGGTTCTGTGTCCCACCTACAAGCTTTTTCAAACTGTTTTTGTTTCATCTGCTCCTGATTCACAAAAATTTGAAGAAAGAAATATTTAAAAATGCACATTTTTAAGATTAATGTTCTTTATACATGTTCTCCATCATGATAAAAATGCCATAAGCACGTGTTAACAAAGGAGTGGGGTTTTTGCTTCTAGAACAGTGACACGCAAGGTGAAAATAAATTGGCCAAACTTACGTAAAAGTATGAATTGTTTAAAGTAAAAGCAGAAATTCTGGTGAAAAAAACAAATGTTAATGGTTTGATGAATTTGATCATATACATGGAATTATGCCAGCTGTTTGTCCAGTTGGGAACAAACCTTCAGTTGACCCTTCGTGTGTGAGGTTGCAAAAGAGAAAAGCAGAAAGAGTTGAAGCAGACTTGGAAACAGCTGCTCTTTTAATTAAAAATTATTTTCAGAAGCTTGTAACTACAAGAGATTTTTTTTCCCTGACAAGACCTCCAGAGTTGTTTGGAAGCATGTGTTTGAAATGTGCGTTGCTTAGAGCAACTATCAAACACATGCTTCCATTCACACATTACAGCTTCTGTTTACACATTTTATTATTTAAAAAAGGTGTAAACAAAATACAAACCCAACCAAATAAATAAAATAAAGTCTGTACTAGATGTGGACCAAAGAAGCTCCTGATCTGCCCTACATGTAGCCTGAGGATTTGTGATTTGTAAGGAACAACAGTAAAATAATTGTTAACTGTGACTTCAATCAGCTCTACAAGTGAAGAAAACATGTTTCATTAAATTTTGATTGATGCTAATGTTTAGAAAATTGGGTTAAGTGGTATCCAGTCAAGTGAAAATTACAACTAGCAGATTTAGCTTGGCTAACTTGGATCAATAAATATAAGAATGAATGTGTTAGGTTAATTGTGCAGCAAGTAAAAAAAAAAGGAGCAAGAGTAAATACAATATTAACAGTTTGGTGCCTCATAACTACTGAGCAAGAAGATCATAAATTCTACTTATGTCATGCAAACATAGAACGCCCTATGCACCAGGACAGACTGGTTCTGACTTTGGAAGTAGCTGGGCTGCTGAGGTGTTTATATGTCCAGGTTCCTTGGTATCTCTATTTTTACAGAAAATGTAAAGGCTGCATGTCCCAGTGTTAGACCCTGACTGGTCTGTTTTATTTTAAGTCTTAATTAGAAGCTGAACAACAGCCGTTTGTGCCTGGCATACAAGTGTTTTTCCTCAACCTCAAAACAAAATGTTATTCCATCTAAACCCCAATGAATCATCAAAGTACTACAGGCGCCCAAAGAAGAACGTAAATGATTATTAAATCATTATGGTGTCAGAAAAATTAATTGTTAAGCATCCTATCCACATGATGTAAATACCCACAAATTGATTCCTAGTTTTTACTGCTTCATTGACAAAATTGTGTAATAGGGCTGGCAACGATTAGTCGACGTCATCAAATAATCGATTATTAATTTGGTATTGTTGCTGATTTGGTAATGTGGACTTTTACTTTCACGTTTTTTGTCATTTTATATGATTACAACAACCATCAGCCACAAAGTCATTTGGATCGTAAAGCACAACAGGAAGTTTTGGAGGAAGTATAGGCGTTCCTCAACTATAGAAAAAGATAAAAACAAACTTCCATTTCTCTTACTGATGTTTTCTATCATCATGCTATTATTGGGCTGTAACGAGTATCTGAGGACTCTGATACTCACGATCAGCTCCCAAAAATCTGCAACAATATTAGCGACAATATTATTCTAAACATGGTAGAGTGTAGTAAAAATGTAATTCAGGAAAAATGTAGTTTTTGCTCTGAAACGCAGAATAATGTTGGATTTTAAATATATAAACTAGAAATAAGCCAAATGTGTGGCACTACTATCACGAAAAGTAAACAAATCTTTAAAATAAAGTGTTGGTGAAGCTTCCCATTTTCAAAGAAAAACTACAGTGCGTTTTTTAATTTAAAAAAAACTAGACTGAAGTTCAATTTACTGACATAAGTTCTGAGAAAACTAATTTACTTACTGGAACTTTGGCTTCAGTGCTTACATTCGTTTGATTCTGGTAACTCTTCAACAGTTTACGTATTTAACGTAATTCTGATGGATCCTGATGCGGAGAAAAGCACCCTTGCACAATTGCAGTGCAATGTTTTTTTTTTTTTTGTCGTATTTTAAATAACTAAAATACCTCTATACAGGGGCCGAAATTTAAATTTTGAAACACTGGTCAAGTTGGCCAGTTGATAAAAAGGTACCAACACTGTCACCTTTTGTAATAAAAAATTGCACATAAACAATAATCGTTGACTAATCGAATAATTGAAAAAATAATAAGTGACTAATCGACCACTAAAATAACTGCTTGTCACAGTCATAATGTGTAATGTATCTGTTTATTCAGGAAATGAACTCTATTCTAGTCTTGAGCCTGTTTTAACTTTACAGCAAAAAGACATTTTATGAATGACAATGATTTATTGGTTGTGGTTTTGCTTTAATTTTCTGACAATACAATAACAAGATCATACATTGTTTTAGGTTTTTATTTCATAAAGGAGTCTTTGTTTCCTTTGTTCAGCAGTTATTTTTTTTTAAACACTCATATCCATCATACCTACATGACATAACACATGCAGCTGACATAATTGGACTATTTAACTTCCAAGTGATTGCTTGACAAGGTTTAAAAAAGGCTTAAAAAGAAAGAAAAATGACAGCAAAAGGCTAGTTTGGCTGTTCCTTGGCTCTATTTTCAACACCTTTTTATCCTTTGTTGCATCTTTCCCTTCAACAATGCATCATTCTGACAGGGCTTTTGTGAGTTCACTTAGGAAGTGAAGGTCCTACAAAGTTATGGCACATCCAGAGTCACCTACAACTGTGCTGACTGGTGATGTCCAGATAACACAGTAATCTTTATGTCTAAGCAACTCAACACTTCTTGCTGAGGTGCATTTACTTTGTGCACCTTAAGTGCTAGAAAAGAGAAAATGCACAACAAAACACAAAAGGAGCAAAACAAATAAAAACTCTCCAAATATTTAACTGGAACGATTAGTCAAGATGTCAACTCCTAAAGAAAAAATATAGAGGATAGACTAAAATGAACAAATATGTTCATGAAATCAAAAAGAAGATGTGAGCACATATCTGCTTTCTCAAGTGCAGCAGAAAAATAAATCCTTTAACATTGTGTTGTTTACAAAAAAAAAGTTTTGTTTCTCTTTTTTGGGGAGTTTTGGGGAAACTGCATTACTTAGGAGTCTGTGTTAGACAACAATTCTGCTTCCTAAATTGCATTCTTTGTGGTTTCTACCCCTGGTTGTCATGTCTGTTGGTGATAAATAGTCCTCCATATTTCTCTAAATGAGAGTTGGCACCTCTTCAGAGGGATAAATGTAGTTTTTTTTGTTTTTTTTATATTAAGAAGCTTTTCCCCAGAAAGTTTTCCAATTATCTATGCAGTCCAAATCGCTTGATTGACCAGCTAGTAGATGAAGGGTGACATCCCACCAGAATGATGCAGAAAATATAAAACAAACAGCAGCACACCAAAAAACAACACAAAATTTTCATAAACAATGGAGCAAAATTAAGCATTACGTTTTAGAGGTTTTGAATTATTTTTTACAAGAATGTAGTAATACAAGAACCAGCGTCAGATAAATACAGACATCAGCACGTCAGGGCCTGAGGAAATGGGATTTAGTGGCATTTGCCAGAAATATGACCAACAATTAATAACTATAATCTTTCACAAAGTGGCTGGTGATAAGTTGTCATCTCCAGATAATCTGTCTCACTCTTAAATCCACTTCTCTGACATAAGTAGTGAGGAATGTCTACAAAGAACAATTATTAAAGACTTCTAACGCAATGTTAGACTACACAGGTAAGATGCAGTTGATTTGTGGGGGTTTAAAAATCAAAGATGGAAAAAATGTATCCTCAATGTTTTTAGGTTTAGTATGAGAAACGACAAATGACATGAGCTGGTCAGGGTGTCACTCTTTCAAACACTAAATATGAGCCTGTCATTGTCACAGCTTTTTGATGACAAAATAAACCAGCTATTTACTTTAAAAAAACTTAATTTTAAAATTATTATATCACCAGAAAAGAAAAAATATAAGACTAGTTAATCTTTGACATAAAATTGTGTTCTGTTTGGTTCGATATAGTTTCTGTTTCCAGATGTGATGAGGATGTGCTGTTTACTCGGTCAAACTATTACAGTTTTAAAAAAAGTTGTTTTAAAATTTTAAAGACTGTGATGACCACTTAAGCTTTGATGGTCAAACCAACTGGAACAATTAGAACTGTTCTGCTGTCTGCATTGGGTTCCTCGCTTATGTATGTTCTACAGCAGTGGAATCCTGTTTTGTTTTTTATAGCACTGCTAATCCTGTCTATAGCATTTAGGAACTACAAAACAAAATGTAGAGTCTAAACCAGACAGCACAACAAAAATGTAAAAAGTTAAAAACTAAAGGAACAACAAGGAAACTGCTCTTAAACATCTTTTAAAATGAATATTTAAGAAATTTGAGAATTTCTTTACATGTTTTAGTCAAAATAAAAACATAAAAATTGGAATTGGCTGTTATGGCTGTGAATGAAATTATGAAGGCAAAGTCAAAGTGAACACAGGGTTAGCTTGGCTTTGTTCAGAGAACAGAAGAAAAATAAAACTAGAAACTTTGCTTTCCCAGGTATAACATTTATTAAATCAGTTGTCTTTGATTTTTGTTTTTTATGAAATCATCTATTTGCAAACTAGGCTGCAAATAGCTGCTGTACCTTTAGTCACTGGTACAGTAAACAATGCAACACTACATCGATACATGTGTGTACATGCATATTTAAATGTCAGAGTGCTTTTCATTGCTTTTAGATATTATTTAATCATGTGACCGTCTCTGGGGTAAAGTGGAGCTCATGTCTGTGTGATGATTATTACGGATGAACAAATCCGTAAATTGTCATCAGATGATTGATTAATGATCAAATATAATTTTTAGGTAAATGCAGTCATGTGATCTTTTAGTCATAGCACTAAACCAATACATAGGGCTAAACACAACCATGTTCTCTCTACAGAAATGCATGTGATGTGATTCCTCTGGACACATAGTGAAATATTTACATCGTCTACTGCAGCGCCAGGCCCTGTGCACCGGTGGGTCTCCAAGAGTACAACTCTTCTTTCGTGTGCTGGAAACCATGTTCATTTCTTATCCTTGTAAACGTTATGTTGATCCTATTTTAACTCACAAATGAGAAAGCTTGGCAAAAAATTAACGCAGATTTAACCTTTTTAAACCAGCACTTTAGTTTCAGTGTTGACATTCTTTTAACTATAAAAATTCGTCAACCGTTTACGCAATTACAGTAATTCCAGATCAAACCAATGAATTTATTTAAGGTGACACTTTTATACTTAATAGTCAAAAAAATTGTCCAGGTGGATCTGAAAGAAGTGATAAGGGATCAGACCATCTCCACTAAGATGGTCATGTATGCAGTAAAAAATATATATAAATGTATATTTATTTATATATGAATTTGGTTCGAGGGCCGCTTGGTTATTGGCTGCACACAGGAAAAAATTGATATGCCAACTTTGATTCTTTTCGCTTTTTTAGTTTCTGATTCTGAAGGAAGTTTTATTTTGGAAAACTACCAGATTCTATTCAACACATACTGCCTGTCGTGCCGCCTCGCATGACATATAGCGACTGCTTGGAGCGCTAGCCAAGTTAAAAGCCCAAAGCTACAAGTTAATAAAAGTCCAACAAAATTACGTCTCCATGGAGGAAAGTGTCTTTTGGAAGAAAAGGGCCAGTGAGGAACCCAAAGAAGAGCCTTCGACTTTAGACGTGTAACATAACGCTGCTGTTCAGACAAAACCAGGAGTCTTCCTCGACATACCAATTTATGGAGACAGTTGTTTCCACGTACCAAGCCTCACTTTCTTTAAATCCTATTATTTTAAGTGATCTTGAAGGCCTATTGCTTGTGTTTGCAGGTAACGGTCATTGAATAGTAGGCTAAGTTTATACTTATATTTTGATAGTTTCTATTTGGGATGCATGTTTGTACTGTTCTTGGCAATATAAAGGATATTGATTTCTAATAAAGAAAAAAAAGGAATCTCTAAACTTTGTGTTATTCTAGACACTGAAATATCTGCATCAGCAAATATTGGCTGAGTCACAGCAGCAGGGAAATTGTTCCTTATCGGTATTGGCTGGAAAAAATAATAACAACCCACCCCTAGTTAAATTTACTTAAATAAGCAGGAAAATAAAAGTTACAGTAACAAACTAAGCTTAACCTTTTGAAGACTGACTCCAATAGAACTAATGTTTTTGGTGTTTTTAACGTGTTCTTGTGGGATTTTTCTCATAATGGAGAACATGTATCAAATAATTTAAGATTAAATCTCTGTTTCTTATTATGTCTTTATTCAAATCATGTTGCATAAAGAGCAGATGAAAACCAGATGTTTGAAAATACTCGGGTTTATGACGCAACTACTGACATGGATGGGCCAAAGTCTCGCTTACTCTGCTCCTAAAAACTAAATCCTCCAGTTGCAAACACTTGCAGACCAATATCTGGAAACCTCCAATATTGCTGGCCATTTTTTTGCTACGCTAATGTTAGCTTAGGCTAGTGAGGTGCTTGTCATTGGCAGGAGAGTGTGTAAACAAGGCCATGCTGAGAAATTAGCTAGGCTAACTTCAGCGCAACAGTACTGCCCACAAAAAAAAAAAATCCCAGGCTGTTCGATTTTAAGCTAAAAACTGCAATAATGATTAGACTTTAATTACTAATATTAAAATTTAATTGAACTTTAAGACCTGGGATCTTTTTAATGAGCCTTTTTTATTTTGTAGTCACAGGGCCCCAGTTGAGGAAAATACTGTTGTAGTATAACCGATAGTGTGACGCATGTGGATGCGGGGTTCTAAGTGGATAATTTAAAAAAAAGTTTTGCTAAATAAGTTATGCAATAAAAACCTTTATTTTATTTAACACTATTTTTTTACACGTCTAAAATAACAAGATGTTATCTTTAAGGTAGGAATAAGAAGAGGTTCATGAAAGATGTCAATGAAAAAAAGTAATGCTAACTTAACCCTTATTGGGTCCAGCCCCAATACTTGCTATCAAGCCTGATATCAAGCAACTCTGGTGCAGATTATTCAAGCCAGCCATGCTTTCTTCAGCTCAACAGCAGCTGTGTAATGTTAGACATTGTTGATAAAGTTTCATTCAACGTGGATTCACATGTTATTGTATTTAGAAAACAATGTTTTCATGAATGTCCCTTGAATCTAATTTGTTGTTTTTATCCAAGTGTTTATCCACGTCTTAAAGTACGCTCCCTGAAAAAATTCTCTGACTTTAAACCATTTTGTAGTCACAAACTGGCGACAAGCTGAACAGCTCGCTAGCATATATCGTCATAGCACGTGTGATAGACCTGTGTGATCATAAATCCTCCGGAGCAAAATACTGGGAAAGAGTTTCATTTCTTTAAGATCTGTTTGTTACAAAAAAAAAAAAAAAAGATTCGAAGCACAAAAAATTCAATGCACAAATTATCTTCTGCTGCACAACAGTGTTTTGAATCAGATTAACAGCAGCATTAGTCAGTAATGAAAAAAATGATGGCTAACAAAAGTAGACTTTATGCAGAAAAAAAATGTATTTTAACTTTTAATGTTAATTTTCACAGAGTGTCTTATTTTCAAGAACTAACTTTACTTTAGTCCCAAGTAAAAAGCAAAATTATCTTTTAAAAATGCTATTTTCTTTTTATACTCAAATGTTTTATTCAGGAAAAAAATATGTAGTTCAGAATAAGATACAAATAATAACATAATGTAACGTCCAGCTGGAGGGAAGCGGAGCTAAGATGGGGTTTTTTTGCTGCAGACATTTTAAATACACTGGTCGCTACACTAACATGAATAAATACAGAACCGTGTTTTATTGTGTCTTTGTTGCTCCTTTTGGGATCTGCTCAAAGAGAAACGGACCAGCATGGTTGAAGACTGCAGAATCCTGGCCAAAAAGAACCGAAAGGAAGTCCATGTCTGCCTCCAAGTACCGTCAATGCCAGGCAGACACTTGATTGGATAGAATCTAGACCAATCAGCATGAAGTCTCGTCTGTGATTGGCTGTTTGGTGTGGCACATTTTGTACGCTAAACTGAAACTTGCAAACACAAAATCAAAGATGGTGAAAAAGCGAGATGAGAGACAACGCACGTGAAAACATTTGTGCTGCAAACGCAAAAAATATTTTTTTAAGCTAAAAAAACATTTGAAACAAAAAACATTTTTAAAAGCAAATATTTATCAATTTAATTAGCAAATTGTTTAGTTTTATTCTTAAAACTTTACATTTTTCTTGCAACTTATGAATTTTGATCTCAAAACTGTGACTTTTGCTTGCAATATGGTGGCATAAAAATCACTTCATACTCTGCTTGCTACTGTTTTCCTCTCTGCTTGTTCCAAGAAACAGACGGGCTGACCTTTCTCCGAACAACGGGAGCCCGAGACACAAGGGAAAAAAAAATCTCGATTTTCCAAAAATAAATCATCTAAAAAAATTTTGAACAATTGATTACATCGATATATTGCTCAGCCCTATACTGTAGCCTAGATAACAATTCCAAAAGACATGAACCATAAATTTAATTGTGAATTAAATTCAAATCAATTCAGCTTTTTGGCACCGAAATCCAGCCAAGGGATTGGACTAGATTATGTGCAGAGAGTGCTCTGTTCTGGGCCTGATGACAGCCTCAGTGCAGACCTCAACAGGATGCAGCGAGTGTAGTTAATAAATGGATGGATGCATCTGTCACACCTGTCTTTGTGTGGCATGTCAAGATGTCCTCAGAACTGCAAACTCAAACAGTGGACTTCCAGTTCCAGTTCCTTTTCTTGGTAATGTTGAACAGGTGCCTCGCTCAGAGTCCACATCCCTCAGCTGTTATCCACTCATACAACACCACTGCGCTGACAGCACACAATATTTCATCTACACTCCTCGTCAAAAAGCACATGTGACCAAGAGCAGGCCCAGATGAAAAACATCAAATAAATGGGATGCCAGGTTAGCTGAAGAGTGATGAAAAGGCAAAAAAAAGAAAATTGCCTTTTAAGATGTAACGGGAGTATGCACTGGAGGAAGCTTTCTGCTGCCGCAGCATAACTGTAGATAAAGATCGGAAGTTTGTGTTTAATGGAGATAGTAAGAAAATTATACACGTAGTAAAATTTTTTATCTTTCATCCTTCACATGCAGCCCACACAAACGAACCAGCAAATTGGGCAGATCCTCAGCGAGCAAACATCTCTGCCTTTAATCTTCGGCTCATTAAATCATTAGCGAGATGCGACCATCTATTAACAGCTTTTCTTAGCGAGATGACACACTTCCACTCCCATCTGTCCTTCTGCGCCACCATCAATCTCCATCACACACACACAGGCACCTTGAGATTATATTCCAGGTCAAGTGTTACTTGAGCTCGGCAAAGAAAAGACAGACGAAGATCATTCAACAAAGATAGAACGCAACGACAGCTGGAGCAGAACACGCAGAAGACAAGAATGTGGTAAAGAGTGGGAGGGTCCAGGTTGGCTAAAGAAAAGGCTCAGAAAGAGAGACCCACACAAGCTTTTATTATGCTGAATTCAAGCTAGAGACATGCTATGGTTTGTGTTGAAGTCCCACTTCAATCATCTTTTGGTTTATTTTAAAAGCACTCACAGTAGCCTTTTATTTATGATTATGCCATTTTTAGTCAAAATGAAAAAAATTCTGTCATTCACTAGGACATAGTTTCTGCAGAGCGGCACTAGTTCAATAGAAATTCACTTTTTGAGTTGTGGGCTGAACTGTTGGCTCAGAGTAAGCCTGCCCTCATTTCACATCATCCCTTTGTTAACACAGGCAAGTCTAAAGCCCCTCACACCCAAACCCAACATTAGCGGTGCAACCATTGATTGTATATAAAGAACTGGAAAGAGAGTGTGTGACGTCACCCATAGAAAATGACTTAGTTCCAGTTCCAACCAAATTCAGTCAAATCAGTCACCATTTTTCCACAATATTTCTGTCGCCATCTTGGAACCAGACATCCTTAGTCAGCAGTGATTGGTCCGTGTGAGTCTTAGTCTACATTTCCATGGCAACCACTTTCTCCAATCAGTAATGAGCATATTATATAATGTCACACCCCTATCACTAAGAAATATATAGTTAGCAAGAACATGTTAAAGTAGCAGAGCTAGAAAGGTTATTCTGACAAATAGAATGACTGAGTAATAGCTCTTTGTCAATAGAAGTCTGTGGGATTTCGGCTTAATCAATGAGCGCAACAAAAATGGAGAGCAATATCAGAGCTATTCAGCCGTGTAGTTTTGAGCCAGATGCCAGCTGAGGCGAGGAAAGGAAAGACGTACATGGATCTAATCGTAGATGCACCAGAATGGAGCAGAGGGGGCAGGGGGCTTGTCGCCCCGCCCACTGTAGCACTGATATCACTGCTACAGGCGAATACAAACGGCATCTTTTCGTCTGCTCCTGATCCAAAACGATTGGAATAAATGCAAACGCAGAAATTCAATTTTAAGCTTAATTTTCCGTCCTTCATCGTGAGAGAAATGCTACAAGAGCATGTTAAAAACACTAAACACGATGTTCATTGTAGTGGGTATTTAAAGAAGAGATGTGTGTAGTGTGCTGAGCCTTGTTCCTGCTCTACTGGAGGATCCACATTTAGGTTTTCAGGGGGAAACGCCAAATCTCCGCTCTGAGAAGTCGACTTAGTTGACAAATCTTCATTTTTCTCCACACCATGAACACTTTTGTTGGCTAATTTATACCAAACACAGTCTGGAAAGGCTCTTGGAAGGCAGAAACGGCCTGTCTTCTGGCTCTCTAATATTTGGCAACACTGATGCCTAACTGTATGTCAGCGAATCCACTTGCTTGTGTTTGGATTTCTCCAAATCTCCACCCCACCTCCCCACAGGAACCGGAGGAGCGGTGTCCAGCAGGAACCTACCTAACAGGAGCAGTTTCACCTCTCTGGCTGCCTTCTCGCCGTCCTCCCGCAGGTTTTTGTCAATCATTTTTGACCTCTCCGCGGCAGCTTTATCCTCGGCGCTGACCGTACAGCCCATGATCCCCCAGCAGAGGAGCGCACGCGCCCCCCAAAACAGATGTGAGTCGGTAAAAATATGTAAATAATATTGTTCCCAGAGCCTCCAAACCCCAAACCTCCCACCAGAGCCAGTCAATGGGAGGAAAAGCTGGAGCTTTTTTATCCGCACGTGAAGTCCCGCTCTCCCGCTTGGTCAGGAGCGCTTCAGTCCAGCCGTCCGCAGGCGGACATGCCAGCGCGTGCTGCCTCAACTTGCCTCGCGAGCGTCCTTTTTTTTTTTTTTTTTTTTTTGTGATCGTTAGAACTTGTCGACGAGTTGCCTCGACGTCACCTCGGTGACTTGTCGCGATATTTCAATTACAGCAGGTGAACTCGACAACGTTGACGCGCGTGGAGCCAATTAAAGGAGCAGCTGGGCGTGAATTCTGGAAAGGGGGGGTGGTGATGCACGCGCGTTGCTCCGCAGTTCTGCGGGATGCCGAGAGACGTGAGGCTCTGCCGCAGGTGCAGGAGTCGCTCAGTGTCTGTGGGAATGTCGAGTGGGAATTAAAAATGGCCAGTATCTGCATCACATGCTTATGAAATACTTTGGCACAAAATGAGGCTTAAAACTGGTATGCAGCGCCACCAAGTGGACGAAGTTGAAACACATCTGTTGATGGGAGATGAAAGGATGAATCACAGAATGAGCTTCTACCTTTTGCGTCATATTTAAAGGTAAATCTGAAGAAATCTGTAGAAACGCCATTCTCTGCCTTGATAAATCCAACACAAATATAAATATTTTAACCCCCCCATATATATATATAAAACGTTGAATATTTAAAAATAAATTCAAACTATTCCTGGTGCCACCTAAACTCTCTCTTTCTTTCTCTCTCAGTCTCTCTTTATGTTATTAATGCATAATAATTACAGTTATTATATTATTTTGCTCAGTTTTTGCTCAAAAAAGAGGTTTTGTCTCATTTATAAGTTCAAGCCATGTCTTGTAATGTTCAATTTAGTTCCATGTTGTGTCATGTTCTAACTGTTTAAAAAATAGTAAAATATATATATGTTTTTTAAATCCAGGTTTCAAAATAAAATTTAAGTTGACAAAAATTTATATCACAACTAAGGTATTTTTTAATAGATTTGCTCTGAATTGTACTTTTTTTTTAAGCAACTATTTCTTTTTATTGGTTACAAAAACAGGGTAGTAGTTAGTTAATATTAAATAAATGTTTTTACGTTTTTAAGACAGTGTTTAGTTTTACAATTATTTTTGGAAAAATCTGTTCATTTCATAATGTTCAAGCTTAACGACATTGAAATGTTATTATTATGTATAGTACTGTATACTATAGTATAGTATGTACTAGTATAATGACTAATAAAGGAGATACTGGGAGTGCCCCTCCAACAGACTGGTGACCAGTCCAGGGGTGTCCCCTGCCCATGAGTAGCCGGGTTAGGCTCCAGCAGCCCATGACAAAACAGTATAGAAGACAAATGAATGATACTGGCAGTGCAGAAGACACTTCTTGCAATTCTGATGTAAGTAATGTTGACGATAAGGAATCATGATGACCACTGGTTTGAATTTAAATAAAATTTGGCCTTGTGATATTAGTGTTGAACATATATAGATAAGCTGCTCTGTGCAAAAAATTTGAATTTTTTAATTATATAATCTATTGGGAGAAAAAATTACCCAAAAAACATGTTTTTTTTTTTTTTTAAACCCACAATTTTCATTAGATTGGGTCTTCAATATCAATATTCTATACCCAGATACCATGTTCTGTACAGTTAAAAGAAACAACCACAGTGACCATTTAAAGGCATCTACAATTATTTATTTACCAAACTTAAACTATCCTAAATATTTACACTTTACAAGCTACAGGACATATGCATGACAAATAAAAAAATGTTTATATTCAGATACTGTACATTATTAATATAAGGTTCCATCTTGTTCATCAACATTTCATTTTTATTTCCTGGTATGGTTTTATAGATTAGAAGATCAAACAGGAGCAGTTAAATAGGAAACATATGACATGGATTGATTCAATGTTAATTACAGAAAATGATTTGATATTTGTTTGGTAACAGCCAGAGCTTGTTTTAAAGCATTTCAAAAATGTAGGTAGTTAGTTGTTATTTTTGGCTTATTTTTTTTACAATAAACAGTATAAACAGGACAACACTAAAGTTCAACACAAAAAACACAGCAAAGAAGGAACAGAGAAAAAGACTAAGACTACATATTTCTTATGGTGTTTCCAACAGTGTTTACAAAGAAAAACTTCATACAAAAACAGTTTTTCAAAGTTGGAGAGTAGGGACCCATCTTACTTTCAAAAGAAACTAGGATTAAAAATGTTGATCTTTTGGTGGGTATTGTGTTTGTGTGTGTTGTTTTTTAATTAAAAGTTATGTGTTTTTTAAGTAATAAATAAGAACATTTTATATCATATCTGTACTTCAATGAGTATGTCATTAGTGTTCAAATCATTAAGGCGTGCCATTTTTAAGGTGGAGATTTACAAAATTACAGTTCTTTTATTTTCTATTTATTTTTTTCACACACCCAAGTTCTCTTTTCATCCTATCAACCTCGCATCATAACAGTAATTCAGAAGCATTATTTAATAGTCTTCATAACATGACATCACAGATCAATACTTCAAAAGCAATGCGCCATCAAATTTTAAACTTATCATATTAGTTTAACAATTATACACAACGAGGCCAGAAGCTGAATCAGTCACCGTGCAGCCCACCGGTGAGAGAAAATAGAAAGAAACATGCAAAACTCTGGGGATCTAAACTGTCAAGATGTTCAGAACACTTCAAACCAGAGCAATGAAAAATAAAAATCCCACCATGAATTCACCTGCTGCCCACCATGACATTACTCACACCAGCAAAGGTTTACCTCGTTGAAGCCAGCCATGTACCATCTTTGCATTTTGTTGCTTTAAGAGATGCACATTGCCCTCATGTTCAAATACTTTCAACCACAAAATACATCTCCAAACACAAAATAGTAAACAAAAGAGACAGGCATCATCTTGTTTTAAAGTATGAGTTCATACTTTCTGGTTTAAAAAGATATTTAGATATTCTTAGTGTAAAGTTAGTTTTTCAATTTCCATAATAGATAGTATATGAAGTAAATGTACATCTCTGGATGTTTTACCCAAACTTCTTTTACAAAAAATGACTAAAAGAACAAATAATACATACTTTTTGACGTATTTTAAGTGTTTGTGTATTTTTTTAGACCTTTGTTTCTGTGTGTGGCACAAACAATCTGTCTAAAAAACTGTATGTAAATACTTAATTTTGAATTATGTGCAGCAAGAGTTGATTCTCAGAAGAAGATGAGTGACTACTTCCTTTTGCAATTCAAGTTAAAAATGTTTGAAGGTAAGGATCACAGTGTGGTGTGTTTGTGCGATTTATTTTGAGCATATTAAAATAAATGTCTGTGAATATGCAGCTTTTATTTAAATCTATGTACTCTTTAGAATAAAAATCCCATCATATTGGGGTTTTTGTGTTATCAAAAGTTAAAAAGTCACACATGAACAGTAGTTATTTAAAATAAAAATATACTTTATGCTGTATGCTTTGGTTGTCATCCCAAATGCTGCAAGGCACCAAAGACTAAATGCAAGCTAAGAATTGTTATCAGCAGCATTCTTTAATTACGCCTTTGACCTATTCTACATGGTGAAATAAAGATTTATTTTTCTGTTAGATGAGTGTGTCTCATGGAGAATTAATATAAATTATACAAACCATCGTCTCCTAAATTATCTGTACAGTGCCGGCTGTTTGGGTGAAATTAAAACTTTATTTTCAAATTAAAGGCAGTTTTCACTACTGGAGTAACCTCTGCCTTATTTCTTTCTAATTATTTAGGCAAACTCCCTCTGCCCTTCATTTAAAATTAATAATATAATATTAGCATCTGAAAGGTTTTGTTCCGTTATTTGATAAGTTACAGTCGAAAGTTAATTTAATCTGAAGCGTACAAGTGTTTCCTATCAACATGCCACAATACACTGTTTATTTTAAAAGCTGACAAAGCCCCTGCTCACTTCACAGCTGGTAATGCGTTTCTCCAGCTGTGATGCTGCTCCTTCTGGCTGCCTGCACTACAGAATGAAGCCTTTTCCTGAAAGTGCGCAGCACAGCAGCGGTTAGTGGCCTCCCGCTGCGCGGCTAGTCCCAGTAGTCCAGTCGATGATTATGAAGCTCAGACTCATTACCATAAAGGAGACACCCAAAGCGGCAAAAAAAACAGCCTGAAAATGAGAGGGGGGGGGGTTCCATTATCAAAAAGTCTGGAGAAAAAATAAGACACTGAACAACAATATAAAGGAAAGACGTTTGTTTTTGCTCCCATTTTACTTGAGATGACCTTATACATCGGAAAACTACAAACACACTGCAGTAAGTGGCACAATAACAATTTCTCTCAAATGCTGTTAACAAATGTGTCTACATCTGTGATAGTGAGCACTTATCATTTGCTGAGATAATGCATCCCACCTCACAGGTGTGCCATATCAAGATGATTAGACAGCATGATTATTGCACAGGTGTGCCATACAAAGATAATGATTAGACAGCATGATTATTGCACAGGTGTGCCATACCAAGATGATGATTAGACATCATGATTATTGCACAGTTGTGTCATAAAGATGATAATTAGACAGCATGATTGTTGTACAGGTGTGGTCCAGTAAACATGCAACATGGATCCGTGCATTATCATGCTGTAACTTCAGGTGATGTTCTTGGTTAACAATGGGCCTCAGGATCTCATCACCATATCTTTATGCATTCAAAATGCATTTAATAACATTCTTTAAAATGTGTTCTTCGCCCATAGCATTTATGTCTGCCCATACCATCACCCCACCACCACCATGGGCCGCTCAGCAACATGAGCAACTCAATGTGAAGGAGATGTGTTGCTTTGCGTGAGGAGAATGGTGGTCACAAAAGATTACCCAGACCCCCCAATAAAACAAAAAGTCACATTTCAGAGAGTTATTTTATAGTGACCAGTCTAAGACACACCTGTGCAATAATCATGCTTTCTAATAAGCATATTTATGTGGCCCATCTGTGAGGTGGGAGGGATAATCTCAACAAATAAGAAGTGCTCGCAATTAAAGATTTAGACAGACATTTGTGTCGCATTAATATTTTTGTTCAGTGTGTGTTGGTATAGGAAATCATTCTAGCTTATGAGATACATTTGAACATCTCTCACCACTATCTTGGGAACAGAGGTCATGGGTTCATTCTCTTTGGGAACGATGCGGATGTAAAAGACAGCAGGGAAGATGAAGATGAGACAAGGAGCAGATGTAGCACCTGAAAAAGAGATCAGAATCGCTCTGTATTCTTTTTTTTTTTTTACTGATCTTGAGTATTTTTACATACCAGCATTAAAACATGGAAAAATACTTTCAAAAACTTAGTCAAGTGTAATTTTATCTTCTGAAAAAACAAGCCTGAATGAACTTCTACAATTGGAGCTACTTAAATAAATAAACAATAATGACAGAATGTCAAACTCCTATTTTTAATTCAGCTCAACTCAAGAGTCACTTCATTTTAAAAAAAGAGCTAAATCTGGGCTGGATAAAGTATGAAACCAAAAGCTAAAAAAAAATCATCTGATAAATTGATTTAATTCTCAGACGAATTCTCAGAGATAAAAGAAGCCCCAAAAAAAGCTTTTGAAAAGATAAGCATGTTTTCTGTGGTCGCCTGTGTTTTTTTTTTTCTTTTTAGTGACATCCTTCAGTGAGAGAAGTTTGTCAAATTTTCCGACTTGTTCCTTTTTTATTAGCAGAGCCACAGGACTGGAAAAGGTTACATAATTACCACAAAGAAAAAACTAAAACAAAACAATTGCCTAACAGCTTGTACAAGTTTGGATTTTTACATAAATGTGTTCCTGCCACAACTTGTTTTTGTGCAACAGTATTCTGATTATTTGAAATCATAAGACCATGCATATTTTTGCAAAACCAAAAATAGCCCAAATGTTATGATACAAAATGACAGAAAATCAAGTGTGCTGTTTAGGTTTTCTTTATGAGCCAGAAAAACTGTTCCGATTAATTGTTTTCAATTTCTCTTCCTTGGTGTATGTTGAGATGACTCTGCACAATCTCTTGACAAAGTTGCTGCAATCCCTTCTTCATGTTGTGCAACAGTTATCTTTTCTGTGAACGGATGTCAGCTCTGACATGTGCGTACATCTATCTGCATAGATGTCACATGTTCAACTTTCCCCTCTGATGTATGAAGTTCTGTCTCTACTTTGTGGACAAAGTTTGATAATAATATTGACTTTAGCTGGTAGTCCTTTGGTCAAGTTTTTTTTCTTTTCAGGTGCTTCACTGACGCTTAGGCACTGATAACATAAAATACAGTAAAAGAAAGATGTCTTAACGGCTCAAATTTATTTCTGATATTTCAAAACAAAACTGATCATTAAAAGATTAAGTTTGTATCCGTCTCTCTGAGCATCTCTGAAGCTACGCTCACATCGGGCATTTGACGTTCCAGAACATGCTGAACGCAGGTTTTGCCCTTAATGTTCACGTTGAACAAGCAGGGTGGGGTTCTTCTTCTTTTATCTCTTTCTAGTTTTTCGTAGCGTTTGTCAGCCACATGCAGTTGGAAGAAATTTAGTGCGAAAAGTCAAAGCGTCGCAAATCTTCAGAATCTTTTATACAAAGAGCCCAAAAACAGTCATTGAAACTTGCGTAGCAACGCATGAACGTGAGAATGCATATATGCGTGTTTACGTAGACTTTTCCTTGAGTAAGTGATCGCTTAAACTCGCGTTGCCAAAAACAGCGTGAAACAGATTGAGAACCACAGTGACAGACCTGACAGTGGTATACTAACCAATCACACCAAAGATGCCCAAAATGTTAGGAGCAAATATCACAAGCATGTTGATGAAGAAGAGCAGAACAAGGGCGATGAGAACGTGGCGTAACCAGCTAAAAGGTTTGGTGGGGAATAACATCTGGAGGATGGCTCTGCGCACCTGCAGAATCAAATTCATAAAGTAAAACAGACCAACGTGGCTTTATTTTAACAATTAGCAATAAAAAGGTTCTCACGTACTGGGAACAGGACGATCGGCACAGTCAGAGTCACAGCAGTAAGGACAGCCACACGCACGCACAGGATCAAAGTGTCATAAGGATCAATGCGGCTGTAGGTGTGCAGCAGTTCAGGCTCCACTTTATCTGCAGGAAAACATCAGGAGAAACCAGTTCCTGAATGTGCACCAACATCAAAGGCTGCAGTACTTTGAGGAAGCTGCAGCAAACAAGTCGCCACAAGAGGGAACTCTGCAGCAAAGGAGAGTTGGAGCTATTTATCCATATCTACTACTGGAACAACCTGTTCAAAAATTTGGATTTTGATGGGAGGATTGGCATTTCCAAAAGAATGATTGCAAAATTATTTGAAATGAAAAAACAAACTCTAAAGCAAAGTATTTTTTAATGCAACACTATGATGAAGAAATTTCAGGACATGGCATCTGAAGAACATTTCATGAGCCATAATCAGGTTTTAAACATCAATATGATGTATTTGCATGTATTATTTATTTACTATTATTTGTTCATCTAAATCTAAGCCATATCAGCCTGTTTACATCTTTAACTAGTGAGAGATAAATGCTGAAGAAATTATTTTAACATTTGCATTTATGGATTTTGTGGGAAAATAGCACGAGAGATTTCGGAGGCATCTGCGCTCACCATAAAAGGTCAGGTAGCCAAACAGAGCAGCCAGAAAGTACATGGTGTACATAACAAGGATGGAAATATTGGACACCTTTTGCATCTTCTTCTTTGATGGACTGAAATCAGACATTTTGGAGTTGTGAAAAAAAGCCAACTTTTTGCACATACATGTCATCAAATACCACAGGGTTACAAGGTAATGACTCACTTTCGAAGCTCGGTGTAGATTGGCAAAACCTCAGGGTGGCAAACAAAAGCGAAAGCCAAAATAGGAATTGTGTAGGCCGTCTGAAAAAAATGTGCACAAACACGTTACTTCCTATTGTAAGCCACCCTCTAAAGCCTCTCAAAGAAAGTGTGAGTTATATGGCACTTTTAATATCTGCAAAGGTTGTTGGTGCAAATGCCCACCTGTGAGTTGAAGGTGATCATCCGAGGGCCGCAGTGAGAATCGTCTTCCTCAGGCACAGCACCGCTGATGTACTCCTGGACATGGTTTGAGACGTTCAAGCTGTGATGTGCAGCAGTGCTGTTGATTGAAAACTCCTCAAAGGGGCACGGAGTCTGAAACTTCTTAAAGATGACCTTCAGGCAAGAAAGAAAGAAAGATCAGGGTCAAAAGACTTGAGAAAACAATCCATCAACCAGTTCAAAAAAGGCCTTGAAGAGCCCATTAGAATGACGAAATTCACCTTATCGAGCAACGATTCGAAGTGGGGACAGGGGTAGGAAAAAGACAAGGGTGGGAAAGAGGGCCCGTGTGCCAGGCCGACATGCCAGAATAAATGAGGCTCTGTGGGAAGAATAGCTGTGATGATGGGCCACTTACTGCAGTGAGAAAGAACACCATGCAGCTGAGAGAAAATCCACTAGTGTAGCCAAGGTAACCTGGAAAAAAAGACACTCAATATCAACAACTTGTTAAACTGCAGCATTTGTTCTTTGAAAGCGCCGCATTAGTAACAATGAAGCCTGTCAGATTTATAGGTAAACCAGTGGTTCCATCTGGGTAATGAATTCGCTGTAAGAGAATCCTGCAGTATCCAGGACCCATGAGGACAAAAACATGTTTTTACTCTGTGATAATGAACGGATTAGGCCTGAATCAGGAGAGTAATTATCAAAGAGAACATTAGGAGCACCTGCTGATTTCCTGGCTGGTGACAGGATAAAAACACACTAATTGCTTGATGTTAGCGTTTCCATCAAAGTGTCATTGTGTAAGCTAGCTAAATGCCACATGCATTTTTCATCAAAAAGCTCCAAGAATGTGCACTGGAGTTAAGTATGTACACCCAGGTGGTAAACACTCTTCAAATATTAGATTATAAAGGCATGAATGCCTTCATAAGTAATTTTCCATCTTCAAAATTGACTGTATTTTCCTTTTAAGTTGTTACCCTTTATTTAGATTGATAGACACAACTTATAATATGTGTTAATAAACTATGTAATTGTCTCGGAAAAAGAGGAAAGAGGTCTGTAATGTTCATCATAGACGCACTTAAACTATGAAACAGAGTTTAACAAAAAAGAATCCAGAGAATCAAATTGTTTTGATTTTTACAACATGGATTTGTATAAAAGTGCAAAGAACAGGTATTTGGTCAATGACAAAAATTCCCTTTTACTTTGTAAAAAAAAAAAACTCTGGTTGTTAGTGACAGAGGTCAAAAATTTCCTGTAGGTCTTTACCAGGTTTACATTGTAGCTGCTATTTTTGGTCCATTCTTCCAATCAGATCTTCTCAAGAGCTGATGTTTTGGGGCTGTTGCCGGGCAAAACAAACTTTCAACCCCCATCACTGATTCCCTTTTGCAGGGATAGCTAACTCCAGGCCTTGAGGGCTGCAGTGTCTGCATGATTTCCAGATATCCAGGCCCTACTCATGACTGATTACATGGTTCAGGTGCGTCCAGCAAATTAGAACATGCCAGAGCATGGTATGTTGGAAAACATGCAGGAATGCGCCCCTCGAGGCCTAGAGTTGCATATCCCTGCTCTATTAGATTTAAGTCCAGAGACTGGCTAGACCACTCCAGAATCTTGAAATTCTTTAAGTAGCTACTCCTTCTGTTTGTCATGCTGGAAGATCCAGCCTCAACGCTCTCACTCATGGGAGGAAGTTTTGCTCAAAATCTCACCATGCATGGCCCCATTCATCCCGTCCTTAATAAGGATCACTTGTCCTGTCACTTTGCAGAAATGTTTCCTCAAAGCATGATGTTTCCACACCAGTGGATATGCTGTTCTTGAGGAGGCAGCTCAGCGTTCGCCCTTTTCCAAGCACAGTGAGTGGCGTTCATCTCAAAGAGTTCCATTTTGTCTTCATCTGACCACCAGACTTTCTGCTGATCCTCCTCTGGATCATCCAGATGGTACCTGGAGAACTTTAGTTAAGTCTGGAATTGTGCTGGCTTAAGGAGGAGAGCCTTCGGAGCTCTGCAGGATTTGAATCCATGCCATATGTTTTTATAAAAACCTTTGTTACTGTGGTCCCAGCTCCCTTCAGGTCATTGACCAGTTCCCCTCATCGTTCTTAAGATCATTTGTACCCAACCAGGTGAGATCAAGCATAGAGCTCCGGGTGGAGGGAGATTGTCAGTGATCTTGTATTTTCTAATATTGGCGCCAACAGTTGATCTCTTCCCACCAAACTGTTTGTTCACTGTAGATGTTTACTACTGAGCATAAAAATAATTAACAACAAAATAAAATCCATAATTTTTCAAAGTTCCCAAAATTCTTCCAGCTAAAAGTGTTAAACATATTACCGTAAATGAAGCAGTCTATAAAAATACCAGGACCTGCCCACTTTCAATGTACACAAACCACAAGAAAACATAACCTGCAAGTGAACGTGCGCTCTAAATCCAGTTCTCCCCATAAGCATGTGACATTGCAACAACAATGAGGGCTCCAGTGTGTGAACAGGTGTCTTTTGTACCGATAACCAGTTCAAACAGGTGACGTTAATAAAGGTAACCAGTGGAAGCGCTTCTTAAAAGCAACAGGTCTGTGCAGAACAAAAGTTTTGCTTGTTTATAGGAACTAAATACTTATTCTATGCACTATTATCCAAAGAAATTACTTAAAAGAGATTAATGTGAAAACCTGGATTTTTTTGACATTCTATCTCACAGTTAATGTCCATGATGAACATTACAGACCTTTTTTGTTTTATTTAAGAGAGACAACCTGCAGAAACATTAAATGACAGATTATTTTTTTTGCCTTCCTGTATACTGAAGTTAAACCACATCTGTGGCAGTAGATGTCACTCTTTTTATTTGTCTGCTCATATTACATTGTTTTATTCTTTATAAAAATAAATGAATATGAGTTCATTTTAAGATTGATTTCAATTATAATGATCACTGTTTAGATAAACTTTTACATATTTGTAAATGTATATATACATATATAATTTCACCCTTTTTAAAGATTGCCTGCCATAATTTTCCTGCTGCAACTTTTTTATATTGTGTTTTTTTTTTTTAAATTACTGAGGACTTTTTGTCAGACTCATACAGAGTAGACCCATTCTGTGTGACCACAAAAGCAAATTACAAATGTCTGTTTTTATCTTAGTCAATTTAACACAACATGGAGAATGTCTGCTTTCTAGAAACTGTTCAGATTCACCTGTAGAAGAGCAAATATCTTTGTTTCATTGCAAAAACTCAGTTAAAATTTAACTTCAAGTGGAAAAATGCCATTTATTCCAGATAATCATCAGTTTTACTCACCAAGCTGTTTCATCAAAGCAAGTGGCAGGATGACACAGGCCGAGACTATGATGACCAGATAGTTTCCATTCAAGTACCACAGGCTGTAAAAACAAATCTGTTTTACTTTGGTATATTCATGATTTCAAACATTAACACGTAGCAAACAGAAGCACTGAATGAAAGAGATCTATCCAGTGTTACGTATACATCTGTTTCCAGACGTGAAGCAACCCCAACGTGTGTGCTGGAGTGACCTTAAAAGCCTTTCTGACCCCAAACAACCTGCTGGGAATGTCCAAGACTCTGGAAGAAATGTGTGTCTGGAACTGCGGCTCTCATCGTGAGTACTGGAATAGACCATTACATAACAAATGATTTATGTGGCAGTTTTGGAAAAGTAGCCAACAAAACAAGACATTTTTGAATGTAGCTAAAAAAAATCAGTAGCCATTTATGAAAGCCAGAAAGTTACTGTACTTTCGAAGAAAAGTCTGCCGGTTTATTCCATTGTCCTCTACAGTTTCTAAGCAGCGACTAACGTGCATGCTCCATTTGGATTATTAATAAAAATGAGCGTCAGAGCTACAGAACAGTTACACTTCAGTGCTGAGGACTGAATGAAGGCTTGAATTTAAAAATGGCACAAAACAGGATGCCTTTCGGTTTTTTTAACAAAAACTAATGGTACGAGGTTAAAACGTCTGTTTTTACTGTCAGGTGAAACAAGCTTACAGCATGGGCGACAATAGAAAAACATCAGCAGCCACATGCAGCTTAAAGAAATGGCCATTGATCCAATAAAGACTACTGTCTCTTAAATCTTGTGGTTGCTGAGGCCTTTGTGCCCACGGTCCTCTTTTTAAGCAGCTAATCCTGTTATTCTTGACCCTGAGTGAAACACAAGCAGAGGGATCAGCTGTCCGCCACAGCTCTGAGGGCTGGGGCAGACAGCAATCTATCAGATCAGCAGCGCATGAGCGTCCTGGAGGTGGGTGCATGTGGGAACCAGTTTGGAAAAGTCCCTTGAAAGCAGTAGAAGATGCACAAACACCAGGCCACGTTTCCCTTGGGCCTTTTAGGCAGACGGTCGTCCGAAATGACATGTGAGAGTCACTTGAGTCTAATCAACTTCACTGGTGTGTGGCATTTAAATACCCACTTCAATGACAACTCTTTTTAACATGTTCTTGTGGCATTTTTCTCATGATAGGAGACCTATATAAAGAACATTAAGATTTAAATTGAATTTCTGAGTGTCTCCTTATTCCTTTTCATAGCAGACACAACATACACTTTTTTTAATATGATGTAAATAAAAAAATTCATCAACAAACGCAAGCATGGAGAGTCTGTGCACCTGCCACAGATTTTTACAGGCTATTTCAAGAGCCACCAGTCGTAAACAACGGTCTCTGCACACACGTCTTATTCCTCATGGTTTTCAGTGGATTTGAACTAAAGCAGTCACTGTTGTCCCTGAGCTGACCCGTCCTAATGCAAAGTCAAGGAATTTAGCACTATAACTTTAAACTCCTGGTTGTTGTCACGTGTTTGTGCGTATGACACATCCAATAAAGACAGCAGTAAATCCTTTCAAGTTTTTAGTATTTCGGGGGTTCCAAGAACCGTGGTAACTGATTGTTCTAGAGCTCCACCATGTTCTGACGGGTTCTGTAATTCTAGACTGGACTCAAGGAGTTTATGATTCTTAAAAGGCCACACCATCTGTTACAGAATGCCTTCGTGTGGCTGAATATAGTTCATAATGACGATGTTTGCCACTGATCAGATGCTACTGTGCTATGGAGAGGAATCTTTATATAGCTTCTCTGGGTCTAAAATGAATCAGCAGAACAGGATAACCTGGGGTACTTGAGATATGTTAGATATTGCAGAACCTCAGCGCAACACAGTGGGAGAAGCAGAAGTCCCTGCTCTCCGTTTTGAGCACGGTTTGTTTTTAGATTTGAGTAGGCAGCTTAATCCCACTTCTTTCCTTTTTAGCTGTTTGCAGAGTTTCTCCGAATGCAGTGTGAGGGTTAAAGCCTCCAATGAAAATCATGTTTTTGGTTTTTTTAAGCATGTTCTTGTGGCATTTTTCTCATGATGATATATAAAGAAAATGAAGCTTCAAATCGCATTTCTGATTATGTCTTTATTCAAATCATTGTGAATCAGAAGCAGACAAAAAAAATGCGCTTCGAAAGAACTTGAAGTAGTAGTACTACAAGTAACTACAATCAGTGGGCCCTGCTTCGCTCCATTCTGATTCATCCATTTGAAGAAAAATAGATCCAAATGCGTCTTTGTTTTCCTTGTCTGAGCCGGGATCTGGCCCCTAACTGCACGGTTGGATAGCTCTCATATTGTTCGCCACCTTTGTTGCACAACTAATGTGAGGGACTGTAAGCTAGCGGGAGAGTGTAAACAAAAGGATGATGAGAAATTAGTCCACAACTAAGAGGGAAATCTCTGCAGTTTCTCTGCAGAAACTACGTCCTAGATATCTACACAGGTTTTATTTCTTATTTGGCTAAAACTACATCATCATAATTAAAAGACCACTGGAAGGCTTTGATAATAGATCCAAAGACGATCGGAGTGGGGCTTTAAGTTCGCGGCAAACCAGAGAGACACGCAATCATAACCACCCCGCAGCTCAGCCAATTCCAATCATCGCTGACTAAATCAATAAAGAGAGCAAACTGAGATCCTGTGCACCCCCCACCCCCCGGTGAACCTGCTAGGCCATTTGACCCCTCACAGAGTGCACAGCAGGTCAACAGCAGGCAGGAGTTTCATACCAGGGAGTGACGCTGGAATGGAAAAACAAACAAATGATAATACTCACTCAGAGTTGGGATCTGCTTTTAGGAAAGCTTGGATGACCAGGGGCAACTCAGATTTAACAATGTACAAGTAGCTGGACATTGCTGCAACAAGACCAAGCAGAGGAAACATGAACATGAGCGTTTGGACGCAACTTTCTGTATGCGATGGATAATAATGCAATCTCCAGGTTTACATATGATAAGGGTCGAAATTTGCACTGAAAAATGTCGCAGTTTATTTGCAGAAAACCAGCTTTACTTCACTCTATACAAATAGAGAATATGTCAGATATAAAAGAGGTTAAGAACGAGTATCTAGAACAGGAATAGGCAACTCCAAGGTTATGACTTCCATGCTTATCCCTAATTTAGTGATTGATGTGAAACAGCATTTTAGAACGGTGGGAAAGTTTCTAAAAGGCTAAGATTGTGGTTTTCTATTAGAAGCTCAACTAACATCTCACACACAGTGAGGAATATTTGAGATGTTTCTGTTTCGGAATACAGTACATCCAAGCAGCATGCGGGGAATTAAACTAACAATTATCACAAGCTCTGTTCTTCACAAGATTGCACAATTAGGTAGGTTTGCCTGTAAAAAGCCAAAGGACTGACAGGAACGAGGAGGAGTGCAGACTGAGCTTCTTCACCAACTTTGAAACATTACAGTTCAGTTTAGGTCATTTCTAGTTTACCGAGAGTTGCAAACAGATTTCATTTAGGGATTAGTTAAAAGTCACGTCTCATTCTGAGAAAAAAAAATCTGGACTCAATCAACTCAAAGGGGATGAGGGTTCAGTCACACAACCAGGAGCACTAATCAGGTGCTTCTGCTTATTTTCTATAACATGAGCTTAAGAAATACCAGAGGTTGTAGTGGATGTAGCTGGGTCTTTAGGGGTTATGAAGAGTACTACAAAATATAATTCTCGAGCTGTGCCTGAGCGGTTTGCAGAAATCATAAGACCCCTCTAGCTGCTCACCTCCAATATTCTGAAGGGTGATTGCAATCCCAGCAGCCATTTTTCCTGGTGTGCCAAAGGCCCTGTACCCCAGCTGCTCATAAGCTCGAATTCCTGTAAGCAGATTATAAAACAACAGCAGCTAGTTCCATTCCAAGAAAGACGTTGGGAAAAAACGAGAAAGCTAAATCATAGCTGTCATTATTGTGCTTTTTTTTTCTATTGACATTTTAAAGGTATAAAAAAAGCAAGCAATTACACTTTCTAAGACAAAAAATAATTTAATGTGACTGAAAATTGGAAAAATGCCTTTAATTGGAACAATGATTTTACAAGAAATACCATTTATCCAAAAAAGAGTTTTTCAAGTTACCCATTGCAATCTTCAAAACAATACAACTTTTAATGATCTGTTTTTATATGTTTCCATATGAAAAGCTGAGTTTCTTACCCACAATGCCGGCTGCTTTAAGTAGCAGGTGAATAGAATAGGCTGATAAAGCTGCAACTGCACTCAAAAGAAACCTGCAAAAAAGTGTGACAAGATTATAATTGACGTCTCATTATATTTATGGAATTTGTTAAATGTTTGTAAAATGCTATTGGTTTGGCAGCAACAGAGCTTTAAATTGGCAACTTTTTTTTTAAAGATGATTGTGGGTTTTTTTTAGCATTATTTGTTGAATAAAACAAGCAAACTAAAAATATGTTTAAAAGCAGCACAAATATATTCTTAAAGATTTTTTCAACAACAATTAAAATGAACTTCGTCGGGGGTCATTAAAATTAATTCCCACTGTCCTTCAATCAACTGTCTGTTGCTTTTTCAGGCTCACTGATAACAATACAGAGCAAACAGGTGGAACTGGCAGCAGGTGAGATGAATCCCTCTGAAAGAAGCAAATTTCTCTGCTGATGCAGAGCTGTCAAACAGCTGCGTTGACTTCCTCGAGTCGAGGGAGCATTTGATGGAAGATGAAAAACCCCTTTATTGTCCCTGGAGCTGGTTTTGACTCAGTACGGCAGTTTAAAACAAAGATGATGATTATTAGGAGGCCAGCTCACATCGATGCGTATTTGGATTTACAGCAGTAATCTTCCCGAGAAGTCCTGAGGTGTCAGGATCACGAGAACAAACCCAATTCAAGTGAGATCAACAGATTCTTTGTTGGCAGATCAGACTGAGCTGCATCATCTCTCTCACCACGAAAAAAAAAAATAAAACATGATACCATTTATACACTCATTCAGAAAAATCACTAATCAATATGTGACATTTATGTCAGCCGTGAGTGCCTGAGAAAAAGGAGTGTTACTTGGAGTGGGCATATAATGGCCATGAGGTGTGACAGGATATACTTTAAACATACATTTTTATTTATTACACAACTAAAGCCATCTGTTTCCTTACTGGTTTAATAGCCCTTCAAAAAATCCTGACATTTTACAAAAGCTAACTAATGGATATTAAAGTGAAACTATGTCCGAATTCCCTTACTACTCCCTAACCCCTAAAAGACTTCAGTGCCCTGGATTTTAATGTCTTTGGGACACACAATGTTGATAAATCCACATTTAATAATTATATGTCTGTTTTAGAGTTGGCATGATGTTTGCCTTGAATAAAAACTGGGATGTGCATTGCTTAAATTGGTTGCACATACACATCTGACAAGAAATCAATACGTAGGGTCATTTTCTTTACTCACAAGAAGAGCAGAATTCCAGTATTGGCCATGGCATAAGCCAATCCAAGGATCCCACTGCCCATAATGGCATTGCCCAGGTTGAAGACTGACATCCCAAAAGAGGTCTTTCCCTCAAACTGTAGATATGTTTGACATCATCAAAAATGCTCCCATTACACAGCAATAAACATGCTTCTTTGTAACTCCCACGCCCTTTTGTCACTTACATCGGTGAAACGTATGGCCTTTTTCCCATTTCCACTGGGTAAAAATTCCTCGCTCTCCAGTCCACCTTCAGGGTCCTCAAATCTAAGCAGCAAAATTCAAGCTTTTAATTGATGACAGTTATATTCGCCTCTAAAAAGTATTGACATATCTGCTGCACATATCTAATGTGGAGATAAAACCCTGTTAAAAAAATCCTCTTTTAAATTTACAGCAGACTTACCTGAATCCTTCAGGGTTGTTTCTGTAAAAGGATCCACCGGTTCAGGCGAGCACAAAGGCAAACATGCATTCAACAAAAAGAAAAGGAAAAAAAAAAAAAAGAAATACACAAACACTTAGATTAAGTAAGTCATGCTGTGTTTTCCTCAGCACATTTATTTATCAATGGTAACAGTAGACTTCCACAGGTTGCACCACAAACATAAATCAAACGGCAGTTTGAACTGCAGAGACAAAAGAAAACGATGCAACAGATGACGTCTACATGCTCTGTTATAAACACCCCACTGAGTAAACATGGAAGTCAACTCACTGCTCCTCATCCAGAGGGGTCTTTGAAGGCAAACAGGTGTCATCGCCGTGGTCGCTTTTGCCGTTAGATAATATGTTCATCTCTGACTGAGCCGGCTCCATCCTCCAAGATCTGACTGAACTCCTGTAGCCTTTGTGTGTTCAGCCTCAAACCCTAATGATAAAGAAGATTAAAAAAAGAGACGAACATCAGAACAAACTGATTTGTTTGTTTGTTTGTTATATGTCAGAGATTCATTCATTACTCTTCTTAGCCCGATATACCCCTTTTGAAGTCATGGGTCACTGGAACCAGTCCCGGCTACTGTTGGGTGAAGGTGGGTTACACCCTGGACAGGTTGCCAGTCTGTTGTGGGATACACAATCACTCCCACACACAAACCTAGGGACAGTTTAGAGTAACCAATTAACCTATGAAGCAGGTTTCTGGACTGTTTTGATTTAAGCAGGATTTTTTTTTTTTTCGATTTTTCTTTTGTATAAAGGAGTAGTGGTGCATAAAACTGTACAAAATTTAATTTTTAGGCTTTTAAATATTTCCGTTTTTACATCAATTTTCTTTTGTCCTGCTGTGGGAAGAGGACTAAAAGATGAAACTCCTAAGGTTCCACTACAATCATCTTTTGATGGATTGTAAACCATCCCTAGTGGTTTCAGCACAGTGAGCCTGCCCTCATTTCCCATCATCCTTTTGTTTACACTAGTTTACAACTCCTCACAACCCCAACCTAACATTATCGATGCACCAAAAATGGCGACCAACATTGGAGCTTTCCAGCTGTACAATTTTGAGTCAGATGCCAGCTCAGACGAGGAAAGCAAAGACGTACGCGGATCTTTTTGTCACTTAATTTTCTTTCTGTATGTCCTCTATCATGAGGAAAATGCTCCAAGAACGTGATAAAAACATCAAAAACACAATTTTCATTAAATCCTGCTGTTTAATTACATCTATAATTGTAGATTCTACAGCTTGATATTATGAACATCTTTACTCTGTATTTGTGCAGCAGCAACACAGTTCCACCTCGACACAGTGACTTACAAGATCTAACCTCATTCCCTCCTATTCACCCATTTTCCTGATTACTGCAACAAACGCAAACACGAGCTAAGACGAATTCTTGGAAAGTGAGACAAAGTCTCATATTTTCTGTCCCAGTGAAAGCCAACACGTGACAAACGGCACCATCAGAGGGTCAAAGTACGAACGTTTCAGACTTGTGTTTGCCCTTTTGGGGCGTAAAACCACAAAATAAAGACAGAAAGTTTGTGCCACCGCAAACATTTCACATGACTCATCGTTCCTGAAAAAAAAAACAGAACGTGCTCACATGATGAGGGAAAAATGGTCTAAATCTCTCATAACAAAAAGTTGAAAACAGTTATCAGTACAATGCCAAAATTATAGATTTTGTTGTGGTTTCTGTTGATGTTTAAAGGCTCTCTGTGACTAACTTATAAAAACATGTCATGCTGATATTCTGACATACCCAAATCAGTTTTAAAAAGGTGCGAAAATCCAGAAAAAAGCGGAAAAGTTCAGTCAAATGAAAATTGCTATGACAGACTTTGGGTTGTAATAGTTGAAAACGAATGTACATTGAAATACAAACGTAAAACCTACAGCTATTCTCTTTCAGCAGATCTTTTCATGGGTCCTGTATCACAAAATCATGTTCTTCACATTTTAACAGTGTGAACTCAAACTGACAATGGTGTTTTGTTAGCAGTTTCCGCTGAGAACAAAGTACAATGCTCTAGTTGTCATCCAAGCCAGAAGATCAGAATTACTGCTATTCATACTGTACTATCAAAGCATGTCATTGACACTGTGTCACAATCGCTTGAGAAGAAACCCAAAGGAAACCGTGTTAACACAAACAGCATGGTTCTTCAAAAATAAGAACATAAAAGACAGGATAAAAATACAAATTTGCTGTAATTAAAACCAACTATTTTGTTTGCAGTGACTTAACATGCCTCCAAATACCACAAACACGCTCAATTTCAGAAAAGAGAGCACAAAGAGAGAGTTGATATCAGGGAGTTTACAGTAAATGCAGAAACTGAATCTACAGACTCAAAAACAGACTCTAAACATTATTTAGTTGCAGCTATGAACCTTCAGACTCGTGTTTGCTCAGACATGCACAAGCAACAACTGTGGCAACAGCTTGTTCCACTGAGAACATTCGGTTTCAAATCTTAAGCAAGAATACAAAGGAACAAAAACAAAGTCCTCTCATTTTAACTCTGACTTCCCTGCATTCTGTGCGTCCCAAAATCCAGATCTAATGACATCATAGTGTTGGTGTTTCTAACATTTTACATGATGACGTTTGCAGCTCATTTATACATTTTCAAACAACACAGCTTTTCAAGAAGTTTCTTGATCTTAATCCATATTTTTGTTTTACTTTTTCATCCATTTGACACATTTTTTTTTGTGAAATGGATGCCGTCTGCTCAGTTTTGCTTCCCCCAGACTCTCATCAGGAAAACAATAACACTTCTTTAACAAAGTGAGTAAATCTTGACATCATAATGTCAAAAAAACTACATGTATTCAATTTAAATACCACAAGTTTAGGTTTTTTGTTTTGTCTTGACTTTGCTCGTATTTTTGCTAATAAAAGAATGTGTTTTTTCTTCTCTAAAGTCTGAGAATGTTTTATAAACAGAAAACTTTCCAAGAGGGAAAGCAACATGCTGAACATTTTTCAAAATACCATAAATTTGATTTGACGTCAGGAGTTTGACTACAGAAAACATAAGCGGGTATTTTGACGGTAAATTTATTAATAGTGGTAGCAGTTCTATTTGCACATGTTTTGTTGCTGCGGCCATTGATACAACTAATGTTATTGCTGCAAATGGCGCTAAAAAAATCATTTTTATAGGAGACAAAAAAATAGTACAATCAGGGGAAAAGAAATGCATTTCGTTCTTTTAAAAAAACACAAATAAAAGCCACAAATTCACAACTGTTCAATGCTCAGTAAAAGTTGTTTTCCGTTTCTTTTTTTTTTTGCTACTTCCTTTTTTCTATTTTCTTGTTTTGTTTTTTTTATATTTTGTAGTGTTTATGTCATGGAAAACGTGTCATCTTTGTGTTGTGAGGAAAATGTAGAACATAACTAATGCATGGAGAGAACAAATTGAAAAACTCAAACTAATATGTGCTTTCTAATTGAAGGGGGACGTTGGATGATTTTTGAGATTTATCTGTACATCTCACGGGAAAAAATTGAAAACATATCTACAAAACATAAATGGTGTAAGTAGACATCTGAATAAGCAATTAAACCAATGCATTTTTGTTGGAGAAAATATTTGCAATGAAATGAATGCAATGAGGAAGCTTTTCTTTTTCAAATGTCCATTAAAACATTTTTTTCGATCCAGCTTTTGAATTGCGCCAAAGAACTTATTTTTGTGGCTGTACCACAAAAACAAAACCATTTTTTGTTGTTCACTTTTTAGCTTATCCCTTCAGAGGTTGCCACAGCAAAGTAGCTTTTACTGCTTCGCTGAGGTGGTTTGATAGAGATTTTTTACGCCGGATGCACTTCCTGACACAACCCTGTATTTTATTCAGGGCTGGGGGCCGGCACAAATTATTCTATTAAAACAATGTAAACAGTGTAAACGAAATATGAAGTCAATGTAACCAAATAATCTCATGGTGATTTGTTCATAAAAACTCTATGTGGAATGGGTTGATCTTTAGCTGAACAATCCAAACGTCTGAAAATAAAAAAGTAGAATATTGATTAAAGATATAGCGTTCTTTGTTTATTAATGGGTGACATAGATGAAGATTGAGTTTCCATTTTTCTTCTGCAAGTACTCAGCTTTTTCATAACTTGTTTCTGCAAAATATGAAGCAAGTCAGTTGAAGAAAGCAGTTTTTTTTATTTGTTTTTTTTTAACTAAGCATTGGAAAGAAAACATCACTGTACATGAGTTCTACTGTTCTTTAATGTGACATATATATTTACAACTTAAGTTGTTTTAATGATTAGTAGACTAAAATGTTTCAAAAATGTAAGCATTTAAACATTGTTAAAACAATTAGAAAAAAGAAACAATAAAGAAACCAAAGAAACCAGCAACAGGATTTTGTTTTCTCATTTTGCCATCTAATGTTGTAATGGTTGGAAATGAAAACAAGGCACACAAAAAAGGAACTGTTGGCACGTGGAGATGACAAAATGCAACGAGGAAGGTCAAGAGCGCCTGGCAGCACCAGCTCATCCTCAGCCCCATGGGGCTCGGGAAACAACACATGCTCATGTCCCGTGTCTATGATCCAACACCTAAGAGACACTGTGTGGAAAAGCAACCAAAAAAAAGTCACATGTTAAATAAAAATTTTAAAAAAAACTTAAAATGTTGTTTTATGTACATGAAAGATCAAAATAAATCTATTATGTCATCAACAATAACTAAGTTACAAACCATGTGTTTAGTTTTTCCATCATAAAGTTAATATGCAAATTACTGTTTAATACGGTGGCCCTGAAGTCCAAATCACAACAATAAATCATTCAATGCTAAAACATACTAAAACATCACAACAACAAATAAAAATTCCAAACAAATAATTAAAAAACATTACAATTTAGAAACCAAAGCAGAATTTAAAAAGAAATTAAATGACATCAAAATGAAGTGTTTTGGAAAACAAAAGTAATGTCTTGATATCCGAATGAAGAAACGAGAAAAGATAAGTACTATGGGACATCAGCGATGGGATGACGACATTCAGTGATGTCCCATCTTACCTACAGTATCTTTACTGGTTTCTTAACGGTTTCTTTCCAGTTTTAGCTTCTCTAGATTTTATTTTTGTTTTCCGAAATGTTTTATTTTCATTTAGTTTCATTTTTAGGAATTGTCATTTGGTTTCTGAAATTTTGCTGCGATTTCTGAAATGTAAGGTTGTTTTTTAATTATTTGTTTTGCTTTTTTGATTGTTGTAGGGATCTTTAATGTTTTTGCATTGAGTGATTTGTGAGTATAAATTGTCCTTCAGGGCCACCGTAGTTTAAAAATGAAGCTGGACCCCACTGAAAAATCCTTGAAAACATTAAAAAGCCGAATTTTGGCCTTTCTTTCTTCATAGGCCTGCCACAGAGAGCCAGAGAAACACATCCTCAACAGCTGGAACACTCCGTTACCATCCTTCTCCTCACTCATCAAACTCTGACAGACTGAACTGTTCAAACTATCATAAAAGCAAGAGTATCCACATCAGTTCAAACAGGAAGCAAAAGTATTATTCATTTTAATATATATATATATATATTATAGCTTTAGGAAGCCAATAAGGTAAGGGAGCAAACATGGATTCAGTGAAAAAAATTGAGGTCAGCTGTAAAATCAAAGGATGATGGTCAGCAGAGCAGCTGGGAAGTAGAATGTTCTTTTTAGTTCATTTAAAAACCTTTATGACAGGTGTTGTGCAAACTGACCTCCCCCTCATCATGAGTCAGAGCCATTATGACACCAACAGTTGCTTTTGCTTCAGTATTGATGCCACAGGGGTTATTAATATTTTATTTTTAATTAAACGGGTAAAAAGAAGCGAAAGGACATTTCTCCATGGATATGGCTCATTTGCTCAGCATAGAAAATTCAATAATACCAACGTTATAATATTCTATAACTATCAAATATAAATTGAATAAATAAATAATGTCATTTTTCAAAAAGAAAACACTTTTCACCTACCTACGCTATACAATAACCTGACAGCTTTAATTTAATATGGCATATGGCGTGACAAACCAGCACCATAACCAACCAATATGATTTGTATATTGCAGAAGAACTTTTGTTTGCAGGGAAACCAGTTGCACAAAGCAGTTTAGCCAGTTTGGTTCCTCTAACCCAGCAGGTTAGATGGAATTACTTGACTTAAGAAAGTCCAGGACTACGTGCATCACCCTAACACAATTCCAGGTGTGGACAGTAAAACAGTTCTAGATCACGGCAAACCTAAATCTCTTCATTTATGGAATAGCTGAGATGAAGAAGGAATAACCATATAAAGTAAAATGCTTCTTTACAGGCATGGTTTCAAAATAAGAGCTTTCTCTCGTGATGTAATTGCACAGTGGATAAACAGAACATCAGAAAAGAAATAAATCACTTAATTTACCCTCAACCTGCATCAATGAAAACTGTTCCCTCTAAAGTTAAGTATCATACACTTAAAAGCTTTAGAAACAGCAAAACAAAAAGCTCTACTCAATATAAAGACCTGAAAATGACAAGACGAGAAAGTACAACACACTTTAAACCTAAAAATATCACTTTGGAAGCATTTTTTTTTTTGGCATTATATATTTTTACATCAGTAAGAGTCACCATCCTGGTCTGATTTAATATCAGTGAGCCCTGACGTTTTCCTGAAATTGGGAATTTAGCATAATAGTCTTAATCTATGTCCTCCATCATCAGAAAAATACCACAAGAACATGTTAAAAGCACAATTTTCCTCAGCGTGGACGTTTAAACCCAATTCCAATCTCAAATAAAAAACTAAAGGATGACCTTAATCAAAAACAGTAATAGTAAAACCATCCCCATTACAGTTGTCATAAACAACAAAACACATTAAACTAAAAGTTTTTCACTAATGAAATTGAGCTGTTTAAAACCAGACCTAATGGGAATTAACTTGCTGTTTAACAAGCCCCCTAGTGGTTACTTGGTGAACAGAACTGGCTTCATTGATGCTAAAATTAACTAAAGATGGACACCATGACACATGTTTCTTGAGCCAACTCTTCTCCCCTCCTGGATATTAAACCAATATGAGCATATCATACATTATTCATTATTATTTATATCCTTAACTACACAGAGAGTCTCTGGAAGAAAGTTATTTTTGATTAGCCTCAGTAAAATAGTTGCCCTTCCATGAATCTAGGAGGCTCCACACAGATTACAGCCCCTATCAAAAGAATAATAATAACCTGTGGAGTGGCTGACACCTAACACCTCGGCAGAGTCCGATATAAACGTCCACAGGTTTCCTCTGTGTGACTGAGGGGTCTCTGGCTGTTCCACCAGAATAAAACATTGACGTTAACGCTGCCCACCTGACCGGCGCTGCCTCTGATCACGGCACCAGCTGAGGTCACCGATTGCTTTTATTGCTTATTTGTTCATCCTACTCTAAACTAGACAGGAAAGCCCATATTTGGGTTAAATCGGAAGCGACATCAAAAAGTAAACACCAACGTGCACACCACCCGGGATTGAGGTTCACTCTGGATTATTGTCTATTTACGTCTCAAAATCCTTTATATTTAAATGTTTCTTATGTCAATATGCACCTAGACAGCTGACTCTACAACAGAGGTGTTGTACTGAATATTTACACATCTACACCCTGCCTTTTTCAGATTTGACATAGTAACTGTAGCAAACTTGCAACACCTTTAAATGTGAAAACCAAACACATTTCAGATTTTAAAAAAAGACTTAAGGTTTCAAACCAGACATACAAAAACACAAGAGCTGCATAAAATGTATGTGTAGGTTATCTTGTAATTAAAAGAATGACAAACAAAAACAACAAACTCAATAAAACCAATTACGGAGCTTTTTTCTTTCTATTCTTTGCTAAATTTGATTTAAACTGAATTAAAGAGGAAAACTACTCTGAAATTGATTTTTTTTTCTTTATTACATAAAAACAACAAAGTAGAACAGCCAGTTATTGTTGACTGAACAGTTTACAGGTGGGCAGAAACCATCAGTTTTATGATGGTAAGATGCTTAGTTAATATCTATAACAAAGAAGTCGGACAAATGACTGTTGTGTCAATAAGAGTCTAGGACTTCAACAAACCTGGACAGGTCCCATCCAAGTCCCTGCTGCTCTGTGAAACTTCTAGATTGACCATAACATATCTGTTTCACCTGAATATCACAGAAAAGAGTCAAAGGCTCATGTTTGTTTTGCAGGAACTTGTGAAAATAAAGCTTTGCACGTCACAGATTCACAGGAGATCTCATGACAGGAGACGAGGAGGTATGAGGAGCCACAAAAACAAGATACAGAGATTTGCTTTCATTGACATCCGCACCTTCTTTGTTTTATACACATTACTTTTTTGGGAGTTATCAATTGACGGCACGCTCATTGCACAAATAGCTTGCAAAGCAGCTTACTCTCATTGCTTTTGCACATTTACAGAAAAAGCAGAAGGACATTTTTCAGATGTAGAGGTGTAACGATGTTCCTGATCCAAGACGTCTTTAGCCAAACCAGTGAGACTCAGACACAGAGATAAATACCTGGTACTGAACAGGGCAGGTGAAATTTTCCAGATTCCTCCTATTTCTTGCAAGATAATCAAGTGTAAATAAAATTGTGTACAAACAATCAATTTTAAACGATTTCTGCAGAGTAGCTGTAGTTCATCAGAAATTCACCTCTGAGTTGTGGGCGGGACTGTTGGTGCAGGGTAAGTCTGATCCCTTTACCCATCATCCATTTGTTAACACTCTCTCGCTTCCAGACCCTCACAACCCCAAACTAATATTACTGGTGCAAGAAAAATGACGAGCAAATCAGACCCATAGTTTTGATCCAGATACCAGCTCAGATAAGGAAAACAAATACATGTTTATATGAACATATATGTTTCTAAATGTTCTTTAACATCAGAAAAACGAAACAAGAACATGTTAAAAGCACCTTTTTCGTTGGAGTGGGTTTTCACTTTGAATAATTATATTTTAGAAGTTGATAATGTTGTTAAAAGTGGGTATTTTCTGACTTTTTCTTTAATTTATTTTTTTATTTCTCTTCTATCAGAAATTCACTGTATTTTGGTGAATAGTGTTAGGCTATTATGAATGTTAAAAACACCCAAACAATATTTGCATTGAAGATTTTTCAAAGTGAGACTTTTAGCAGATCCACAACAGCTAATCCTTACTGGTTAATATCTGTATGGTCAAGATAATAGGTTGAACTCATCCATCTGTATCTGATTTCTATGAATGAAACATCAGCTGGACAGAATGAAAACACTGAATCAACACTGAAACACTCCGTTTTTTTTTCATAAAAAGTCATTAAAAATGTCATGGAAAAACTGAAAGAATACAAGTAGAACAACCTGACAGGCCTTCCCTATGAGCTCATGTCGTCTACAATAACAAAGGCGCTGTGCACCAGTGTGCTGTCATTGAAGGTTTTACAAACACTCAGGTTGGTTGTAATCTGAGGTGTGGGGTGTTGGAGCGCGCCACAACGACCTGAACGGCACGTAACCTGCCGGATTACCCAGAAATTCGCGTCCTAATTTAGCAAAGAGAGGTCAAGCACACATTAAGAACCTCCCTCCGCCGTGTTTTTTAACGCCCACCTTGAAGGTCTGTCCCTGCTGAGCAGACAGGACCACAAAACCTGTTGAAAGACACGTCTCACTTCTGAGCTACAGCGAGTAAAACGTGCAACGCGAGACGCGCGAATGAACTAAAGATGGAAACCAAGCAGTGACACTCGCTCCTGAGGCACATGGTCGTGACAAGTCGCCCTGGCGCTCTGCGCGCTGTGCGTCTATTCCAAACAAAAAGAAAGCCACATGGCCATTTATCTCTGCCTGGCTATCTGAGCAGCGACGCCAATCCTTTTCACCTTTCTTGCAGTGCTTGTAGAAACCACATTTGTTTAAGCCCTCCTCACAAACAAGACCGACACAGTAAACCGTTTCAACACAACCACCCTGGTCTTTTTCCAGGTCAGACTTGTTTCGTCTTACCAGCAGACCTTGTCCCGAGGTTTCCCCTTAAATCCCACTGCTGGTGACAGTAATTGACTGTGGATGATAGGCGCTGTCCTCGCGGGTGCTGATCGTTCTTTTCCACAGGGACAGATGCCTGTGAGCGTACGCGCGCGTGGGGTTTTTTCCCGGTTTTTACGCACAGTCGGAGCGTCTGGAACCGGCGCGGTGGTTACTTTGTGTGCGTTAGGAAATGGTCGGTGTTGTAAAGCCATCCGTGGCCCCCCTCCCTGGGGGTCGCATTAGGCCCGCCCTCTGGTTGAACCGCCGCCCCTTGACGTTTGGAGGTGCTCAGATTTCAGCGGAGAGGAGAAAGGTGCACATCCAGTGCGCTTCACTCCATTTCTGGTGCAAATAAGTCCAAAAAAGTGGTATGTATCACCCACATTTGCATTTTTAGAGCTATTTTTTGATCTGTGCTAGAATTTCTAAGCCAAGGATCCCCGAACCAGTTGTTTGTATTTGGCACCTTTCACAGCAGAGGTGATTACGCAACAAAACTTAACAGAAATACCAAATGTATACATTAAACATAATATAAAGTAACAGAAATAATAACTAAAAATGACCACCACCATTAAAGTGGAAAAACACATTAAAACCTGCTGGAGATTTTTTTTTTTTTTTACATTTACAAAATCTAATTTTTAAAGTATATTTTCTGTAATCATCAAAATACGTGTTTAGTTAAACTTAAATACTTTTTTTTAAATAAATACCTCCTAGAGTGCCACAACAAAGGTGTACAAAACCACCCTGTAACCACTAGCATTAAAAGTACTTGGAATATCTTTGGAGACTTCCTTGCATCCAGGACGATTCCATACGAGACTTTTATTTTTTTTTAGAAGTTCGTATGGACTTAGCCTTTTTATAGGTTGAAAACATTTTGCTTGTTCCACAGTGGAGCCAGAGGAAGTAAGAGAAGATGGCTTTGGATCAGCAACACCATGCGTAGGAATGGTGTAAATGGTAAGGGCTTTACAGTCACAGTTCCATTCATCCATTCACACACATGGTCAGGGCCCTGCCCTCCAACTCCTCCCCTGACCACCAGAGGGAACCATCTCCCGAGTATTGACTTCCTCTGCTCTTTCATCACTCCAACTCCCATAATGCTCCGCTGCCTCTCCTATCCTCACCAGGTGTCTCTCATTACGGTTCATCTGTGTTTCGTATTTAAGCCCGCTCATCTCTGTACTCATTGCAAAGTTGTGCCCAAGGACTCTTCAACAAGGGAATGTAAGGCGAACCTGTGATCTTCCAATCAGAGGTTGATCTCTACGGCACGGCCGCACCAGCATCAAGCATCAGCCGTCAAGGCCCTGATCCTGACCTGGAGTCTTCAGGGGGAGAGAAATCAATGAATACCAAGGAACACATGGAGAAGGGTTGTGGAGGATGACCTCATGCAGACGCTCTCGTCCACCGGGGTGACCCCCAACACCTGGCAGCTGAGCTGGTGGCTCAACAGTAAGCAAACACCGGCCTGCCACCTCTCATCAAGTGCAACTACAGAGTACAACAGAGAGTACTCTCGAGTGACTGAGCTTTAGAGCCCAGACTGTGCATAGAGGTGAGCTACATCTAGCCGGTACCTCTGAACCTACTGCTCGTGCTCCTTCCCTCCCAGAGAGTTGACATTCCAAGTCCCAAAAGCCAAGTTCCATGACCGAGGTTTGTGCTGCCGGGGCACCCGCATTTGAGTGCAACGCAAACCACATTGCACCGACCCCTTCTAAGCTCTCCTGTGGGTGGTGGGCCCCCCATCCTTATCTCCCTCCGACCACCAGTGGGAGCCCTCACCAGAGTACTAACAGCTGTTAGTATTGTTCGTATGCAGAATATCCCATTCTGCATCTGACCACCAGTTCCTGTCATCATCAGCTGTTCCTCATCATCTCATCACCACACAGCTTACTGCATATACCTGCTCTTCTCTCTGTTCCATGTGTAGTCTTGAACTGTTTTCTGATCGTTCAGTCTAGCAGTCTTTTTGTTTGCCTGCCAGTGTTTTTGACCTTTGCCTGTTTACTTCTACACCTGCCTGCTTCTTGTTTTTTGACCCTCCTCTGTCCTCGACCACGCCTTGCCTTGTCCTCCTGTGCTGTGTCTGAAACCCTATTTGCATATGGATCCACAAGCCTCAGCCTCCTCCGTACAATTAGAATATTCCACTACATTGTATGGTCAAAGCGTTTCCACACATTGGACTGTATTGATAGTTGATCTTTTTTTCCTGCCATTTCTGTGTGTTGTGATAAACCTACCACATCTCAATCGAAATTGTATTTTCCAATATCATTTATTTAATTGTTTCATTTTGAAACAATTTTAAAATGGAATAGGTTGATTGGATTGGCAACTTGGCTCAGACAGATCAGTCTGGTTGGATCATAGGAATAGAAATCAATTAAGTCAAACTGGTAACTGTTCCACCAATAATAAAAGTGGATAAATGATGTGCTCCTGTGATTTTGATAGAATACTCTGACTCTTTCTTTTTTCAATAAAGTGAAGATTAAAAAAAATACTTTTTTTTCTTCCTAACAATCTAAGCATCTTCATTCTCCATAGCCACCAGCTTCACTCATGTTAGACATTTTTTAGAAGTGCATTTTTTCCCCAGTCAGATCAAGCAAGTTGGATTCACTCGCTCCCTGTGGAATTTGTTGCTTTCCTCTGTGTTAAGAGTTGAACAAAAGTTCCAGAGGAGGAGTTCACTCACACCGACACATTTAGTCTCACAGTAAATTCATAGAACGAGGATTTTACTGTAAAAACTTTTTTTTTTCCTTTTCTAATATACATGAGGTCTCATTTGAAAAATACAGAAATATAAATGTAGGATACAATGTTGCACTATGTCATGAAACAAATGACTCACTACCAGCAACTTCATTTTAAACGTACGTGGCTGAGAGTCACTTGTAAGTTCAACAAAAACGCCAAATGAAAACCACTGATGTGAAAGTGGCCCATAGCGGCCTCTAGTGGCCATGAGGGTTAATGCGTAGAAACTTTCAGAAATGGCTTTGATGAAACAAAGGAAAACACAGAACTCACGCGGCTAAGGTCTCTTAAAACATCTTGTTTTCATAGTAAATGCATAAAATAAAAATGAAAATGAAATAGCTGACTTTTTTCATGATGAAGGTCAAGCTTGTTGTTTTAACGAATCAAATGAACACGTAAAATATCACATCTTACTGCTTTTATTTTGTCACAATATACATCTAAAATGATTACTAAGAAGAAATCTATTAAATAAATCACATGCATGCTTTACCTGCAAATAAATGCTCAGTTTTTTTATACTATTCGACACAATTTCCACAAACCCACATCTTCACCTTAGTCTTTTTTATTACTTTTTATTTGTGAAAAATAATGTAAATTAGAAAAGCACGTTTCAAAGTGAGCCTGAGAAGGAAGGATTGGTGTGACAGACAAATTTTTTTTATTGTAACACCAACAAAAAATAATTTTGTCAGAAAAAAATTTAACAAAACTTGAAGATATTTTTGTGCATTTTAACACTTGAATGTCACATAAAAAATGTAGGCTTTTGTATCTTCCTAAACTTTGTAATAAAACAAAAAAAATGTTGAGAAAAAAAACTGATGTTTTATTAAAATATGTTTTGTTTTTAAATGGAAAACAAGAGTCGTCTTTGGTACTACACTGAAATGGGAAAATGAGAACAAGGGTCATTAGATAAAAAACTGAAAATGATGAATTGAAAGTACACTCACTGGCCAATTTATTAGGCACACCTGACCAACTTCTTGTTAATGCAGCTCTCTCATAAGAACAGGAAACTGAGGCTACAATTCACACACTCATCAAAACATTGTCTGGTCTGATGAGTATCCATGTCTGCTGCGACATCTGGATGGTTGGGTCAGACTTTGGCGTCAACAACATCAACGCATGGATCCAGCCTGCCTTGTATCAACAGTCCAGGCTGGTGGTGGTGGTGTTACGGTGTGAGGGAAATTTTCTTGGCCCCTTAGTACCAATTGAATACAGTTACAACACCACAGCCTAACTGAATATTCTTGCTGACCATGTCCATCCCTTTATGACCACAGTGTACCATCTTCTGATGATACTTCCAGCAGGATAAGGCTGCATGTCATAAAGCTGGAATCATCTCAGACTGGTTTCTTGAACATGAAAACGAGTTCACTGGACTCAAATGGTCTCCACAGTCACCAGATCTCAACCTTTGGGATGTGGTGGAACAGGATATCAGCATCATGGATGTGGAGTCGACAAATCAGCAGTAACTGTGTGATGCTGTCATGTCAACATGGACCAAACTCTGAGGAATGTTTCCAGTACTTTGTTGAAACTATGCCACCAAATATTAAAGGAGTTCTGAAGGCAAAAGGGGGTTTAACCCAGAACTAGCAAGGTGTACCTATAAAGTGGCGAGTGGGATATGTTTTAATGTTTTTGTCTGTGCGGTTCCTGTTTCTCTTTGAGTAAATATGAACTTCCAGGAAAACACACAAACAGCAATGTAGTAATCAGGCCTTATTTATTATGGTGCGGTGCTGCTACATTGTGTTTATGTGACAGTTGTAGAAGTGAGTTTAGGAACATTGAACATTTCACCCCAAGAGGTGAAAATGGTTTATTCGATAACCCAAGAGGTACATTGGATTATGTTTCATTGCATAACAGCCATTGTTCATACAAGTTTTCGCTGCAGGAAGCCAGGCCGGCTGACCTCGAACTTTACAGACTACTTTGGAAATGAGAAATATTCTTTAAACAGAACGGCAGGTTTCTTTGGTTTTTTATTCCCTAAAAACAGATTATTTTAGTGGTTCATCTTTTCAACAGTTTCCCATATCTGTTGAGAGCTGGTCAGATCCTCTGCTCTCAAACATCCTAATGTGGACTGTAAGTTATCCGTCAGATAACTGAAACTTCTGACCCTGAACTTTCCTTAAACCTTTTTCGGAAATTCTTGGACAAAGAGCCAAATTTCCCAGAGACATAGAAACTACTGCTGCAGCTGGGATTTCATTTTAATAATAAAACAATGCAACCAGACACTTCTCTCTGACTTTTCCACTCAGCAGCACTGAACTGTTATTTTTCATAGTGGTTCCGTCTGTGTAGCTTTTCACACATGGAGCTCAGAAAGGTGTGAAGTGTCAGAACAATCAGGTGGTTAATTTAGAGGTCTACTTTTAAATCCGAGTCTAAACAGAATAGATATACAATTAAAAAAAATATATATACATGTACTTAGTAAAAAAATCAACTTTAAAAGAAATGAAAACCTAAAGGAATAAGCTGAGTTGTTTTAGCTCAGTCAGAAAATATTTAGAGCCATGTTATCGTACCGGGTGGTAACCGTTTAAGGGTGTAGCTTAAAAAGACAAATAGAAAACCTGAGAAAAAATGGGCTGGTCAGGAGATCCTTGCTTTAGATGGGAAGTTCTTGGATCAACAGAGGAACCCGGTTGATTGCATCAGCTTCTGGCACTTCTCTGCAACCTCACTTCCCATCATTTTCCTTTACACTCATAGTACACTAATCACAATAATTTAGGGAGTTATTTAGATCAGTGCTTTTCCTGTTTGGTCTGAATTCGATTGAAATACATAAAAGGTCTCCTTGATATTACTAATAATGAATGAGAAGAAACCCCATTTTCATTAGTTTGATTATTATTCACCCAAAATGAAGACAATAATAAAGAGGAAGCTCCAAATAACAAAAGCTGACCATCAGTAACAGGTGTTTCCACCATTTGCTGCAATGACAGCTTGACCGCAATGTCTCATGATGTTCCATTGGTTCTACCAGGTCACATGGTCCTGCTGCAAACGTTCATGGCGGTGTCTTGGCATCAGTGGAGCCACCTGCAGCAGGTGATGGTCATCCAAGTCAAAGCGGTGGAGTCGGTAGTGAATAGTTTGCCTGTAAACCCAGGTACCTCTCACATCCGGTAAAGGGGTCTGCAGCTGTGAGGCATTTGTAAAACCATGTCTGAGTGCCGAGGTCTTTATGAAAATCTTCTGATGACACTTTGAAACTCACAGAGTTCACCTGCAACATCTGACCGTCTACTAAACAGCATGAAGACCAAAGATGTAACCAAAGACAAACAGTTCACATCCCATCATTTATTTTTTCTTAATTACACAAGATTTCTGTATAAACTGTACAGTCAAGGCAAAAATTATAACCATAGATCAAATATAAAAAGAAAAAACTATGTAAATCAGGAAGGACACTCACTGTGCATATGTACAATTTCTAAATTAAATTAACACCTACATGGTACGTTTGTCTGCAGAAGTTCTAATGTCTGGATTGTAGCTGGAAATGACATAATTTTGTGCCTTTTGCTTCCTGCGCGGCAGACAGAGCAATCCTTCAAAGGCTGGTCCATCACCAAATAGAAATTACTCCAATTCAGTGAAGCGCGCAAACATGGCTTTCCTGACTGCATCTTTGTATGTGTCTGAAGGAGAGAGGGTGTAGTTGGTGCCTTTAGTTCCAAGTCCAGCTCCTTTTGTTCTCAACTGAGCCTGTGGGGGCAGAGAAAGCAAATGTCATCACCAGAGTTCAGACATCTCACTGTTAACCAGAAAAAACCAGCAGCAGATACCTCGATTGGAGCAGTGATGCCCTGCTGGTTGCGCCCGAGACCTTTTCCTTCTTTCCAGCCCATGGCCTGCAGCATTTTGTTTCCAATGTTGTCACTGCTGAGGCCATCTTTGGTGGGCTGTTCATAGTTACTAGGGTGATAGAGAAAAACAACAAATAAGTCTTCAAAAACAAATTGTGAACCTTGAAACATGTGGTTTTGTTTTCAGACTTACATGACGGGTGCCGGCTGACTAAATTTCTTCTTTTTAGACACTGGGGGTTCTGGGATGCCATATTTCTCCCTTCTCTCAGCAGCTCTGTCCCTGTACTTTTGCTGTTCAAAAGAAAAGATACGCTTTAAAATTCAACATTGTCGTATAGGGAAGCTTAAACTTGATACAAATGATTTAGTTCATTAAGAACCTCAGACTCTTTTCGCTCCAACTCCTCCAGCTCTGCTTCACTCATCTTGGATCTACGAAGAACTTCCAAGTTTTTCTGAAAGACATCAACAACAAAGTCACACAAAACCCCCCAAAAATGTGTAGTTTCTACGCATCATCAGAGCTGCATCGCTTTACTTTGTGAAGGTCAGAGAGTTGCTGATGGCGAACTAAACTCTCTTTATTTGGAAACTGTCTCCTGCAGAGCAAACAAGCCATCTTTTTCCAGTCTGTAAGCTTGTCCTGGCCTCCCTCTCCATCAGGATCTGCATTTCCTTCTTCAGGGTCACTGTCGCCACTGTAGGCTGCCACAAGGCCACACTAACCAGAGAAGATGCACATGAATGAGAATCAACAGTTTTGGGGGGAAACATTTCTTTCCTCTTGTAGGAGAAGGCAGCAGTCACAGAGACCAGACAAAGTCCTCACCTTAGAAGCGCCAGGCAAGGTCACAGGGGCCTCCTCCTCAGCCATCCTTGATGCCTCTTGGATGAGTCTGTCCAGACCCACCTGCTGAAGAATCACCAAAACCATTTAGCACGTTTAAGGTCCTGTTATGGCAGCAACACAACTGAAAGACACTAACGTCTTACCTTCTTCTCAAACAGCGAGTATCCAGCATCAGCAGCGGCCGCCTCCTTCCTTTCCTCTTGACTGATGGGCTGAAAGCTGCTTTTGAAATTCTCCTTCTGTTTGTTAAGACTCTTAGCCCATCGTTCCATGTCCTTAGCAATCTAAAAGGTTTTTATTTAAAATAATACTTAGACCAGACATATCAATTATAAGAAAAGAAAACTTTCTGCAGATACACTGTGCTTAAAGTCATCACCTGCTGAGCAGTCTTGCTCTTTGGCTTCTCCTTCTTCTCTTTGCCCTCTTTGGCTTCCTTGCTGCTGGAGGCCGCAGAGCCTTCAGCTGTTTTATCATTCTGCTCTGCGTTGGTGTTGGCAGGAGCCGGCATGTACGTCTGCTTCTCACTGTCCCAGTAAAGGTACTGCTGCGTCTGAACATTGTAGTAATACTGAAGGAACAAATGCATGAGGAGCGTCACAACAACATTCACCAACACAGAAGACGGCTGATGATGGGATTCTACCTACGTGGGAATTTGGGTCATAATAGAGGCCTGTTTGAGAGTCATAATAGTAGCCAGAGGACTCGTCATACTGATAGGTGGAAATGTCAGGAACTGCTGTGAGGTAGAAAAAAAAAAAAACAGAAAACTGATTAAACTCCTCTGAACATTTGAATCACATCAACTTGCTTGGTGTTGATTTTACTCCTCCAAAAATCGGGTAATAGAAAACCCATTTCATTTGGATTTTTAAACAACTGTACTGCAATCAATCTTCTAAAGTGGAAATAGGTTAAGAAAAAAGAAGCTTAAATTAGGAGACAGATTGACAGCTACACGGATCAGGCATTTTTCTGTGAAAAAAAAATGTAATCTTGTTTCTTAGATTTAAGTTGAACAACAAAACTAAATTCATTCCTTTTACTTTTAAGCCTCTATTCACTGCACTATTTGTTACCACAATAAAAGACCTTTCTGAGTATGGTGTTCCCAGCTATATGGCAGTTAACCTTTTAGCCTCTCAGATTTTGTGTTCTGCATCTTAATTGGGTGTTGACCTTGTCAGTGAACTACCCCTGTGCCGTGTCTCCAGTTCAGAATGCGATCAGTTTACCACATTTACATAAATCTTCAAGCACGATCAGATGTTTGTTTTTAATTCTACAATTCTGGACTTTGAGAATTTAAACAAGAGAAAAAGTGTGAAAAAGTTCATGTCTGTCTGAGAAAAGTGTATCGAGTGTGTAGTGAGGGGTTTTACAGTCTTAAAACATCTATAACCCTACTTTGCAGCTTTCTAATAACGCGGGTTACTTTTAGAATGCAACTCCTGTGATAAACAAGGGAACACTGGATATCACATTTTTCTCTTACAGTTGTTGGCTTCTGCAGCCTGTCCAGTGGCTGGTAAAGAACTGGCAGCATTTCCAGCAGCAGTCGGCACAGCTGCAGATTCAATGGTTGGAAGATGTGGTGGGTGAGGTTTTACGTCCAGCGGTTGAGTAAGTGGCAATGCCTGCAATGAATGCAAGGATTATCTCTATTTTGTGAATTACAGCATCAGTACCATAGCTAGTAAGCGTGTGCGTTACCTGCATGGCAGGCTGTGCGATTATATGCGGCTGGTAGACTTGAGCACTCTGTGACAAAACGACTCCAACTGCAGCTGGAAGAATCTTCACTCCTGGAGCAGCTGAGATTGAAAGAAAAACACTTTCTTTAAAAAAAAAAACAAACAATCTTAGGACAATTTTTATCAAGATAAAACTGCATGTTCATAAGTTAAGTGCATTCAATCTTTAAGTTGAACTGTGAAAGAAGCTAATACAAGTACAAGACAAACAAAAGATCACAGAGAGAAGAATGGATCTGTCATTTTCAAAGTTCAGCAGCAAAATGCAGTTTTTGATCTGCAAACACAAAAACCTGATGATTTCAGCCTTTTTATTTTATTGCCGGCAAATTTGTGATTTTATTGTGTGTTATAAGCAATGAAGACAAGAAAAACCGCATCCAATTAGATGATGGCGGGATCAGCCTGCAGGCTGTTAAATCTTTAAGGTGTGACATTAAACTGGATCCTGCAGGCTGTGATGACTTGCCATTTCGAATAAGCACAAGCTTCTGGGATAATTAACTATTAATGATTGGACTGTAGCTTCAGTCCAGCAATGACAGACTGTGGGTTTGATGAAAGTTGTTTCTGGTCAAGAAGAGTTATGAATTTCAAAAGTGATCTTACAGCAAGTCAAAGCGTACTTTTTAAGTATTCAAAGTTCAGAAAATTATGCAAAAACTAACTTAGAACATGTTCAAAAAATGATAAATGACTTTACCAACTTTGTTAAGAGTTTGAAAACAACCCGTACCTCCAAGGAGTCCATTTCCCTGCGAGGTAGTAGTTCCTACTCCCTGGTGATAGTATGTCTGGTAATCCTGTAAAACATTCATTCCACGTGTCGTATAAGGAAAGGTAAGCAGCTCCAGTCCACTCTACTGACACATACTGTCACTAATGACGTGCATTTTAAATAGAACACACTGAATGGTTCAGAATGTGGTGACAGGGAAATAAACAAACCTGTGTCATCGGAGTGTAGCCTTCCTGCAAATACGCATACTCTGACATCCCGTCTGAGCTCTGCTGCGGCTGGACAAACAATGTTAACAGTGAATGGCTGATTTTTACTTTTGGAGATGGTTAGAGAGCTAGAAAACAAAAACGAGGCTGTACCTGAGTTGAAGACCACTGGGCTGCAGCAATAGCTGTACTCGCCACAGAAAAGGCACTGACACGGTTCCCATCAGGCATTAGGAGGTCTCTAACCAAGACAGAAAGTGAAGGAGAAAAAACAATTTTAAGAATTTAAATTCATTAGTACATTCTTTTCAAATATAATTTAAACTTAAATAAAATACACAAAAAATAATTTACAATCAGGAAAAATCCACATAAACCTTTATTGAACAGGTAGGATAACAAAAACCTTCTACTATATGACTTGAAGACAACACAAATTTAAGGATTCCAATTAACTAGTTATTTTACTATTTTATCGATTACAGATGTAAATTTTGCCATTTGAAATACACTCACTTCCTAGCACTCTTTGCAAAATCCACCCCAATTGTTTTCCCATCTAGTTTTAGAGGAGGCTGCAGCCCCTGTAGGATGGTTAGCAGCTGAGACGCCTCCTGTAAGGACAAACATGCTTGAGTTATATGTCTCTGAGAATAAATTGTAAATGTGTCTTTGCAAAAGTCTTCAATTTTTACACAATTAATTGTATTTTACCAGAGGGGACGACAACTGCACGAAGGCAAAGCCTCTGTTCTGGCCGGTCTGCTTGTCTTTGATGAGCCGAATGTTGTTGGATGACAGATTAGCATACGGAGCTAAGGCTGTAAGGATCGCTTCCATGGTGGTCAGAGGAGCAATATTTCTCAGGATAATGGCTGAAAAGACAAAAGGCTTCCACTTACAAAACAAGCAACACCTGTGATGAGGTGTTATTCCAGTTAAATGAATCTTTGTATTTAAAAACACAGACATGTACTTACTGTCCCCATAGAAATCACCACTAGGTTGGTTTTCAGACACTGCTGTGTTATTGGTCACTTCACTTTCTATTGCAAAAACAACAGAAGTAATAAATAAAAGTTAATGTAATTTTCAGATTGTGTCAAAACAAACTTAGTTTTGGGATTTTCTTCTAGTTGAAATCGACACACAAAAAGGTTTTCAAATGTTTCCATCATTAAATAATCTTTACTCTGTAAAAATAGGTTGTTTTGCAAATGGAATTAAAATCTTTCAAAATTTTAAACAGTAACTGATTCTCCAAAATTGTTGTTGATGCTTTTCCTCTTTAACATCTAGAAAAATACAGCGTTTTCCTGAATATAACTACCTACACTTTGAATTAAACATCACCAGAAAAGTTACCATAGAGCAATTTTTAAACTAAGAGCAACCTACAAAACAGTGATGCATTCCAGAACTGTAGTTCAGTCATCTAGATCAGTGTTTCCCAACCTTTCTCAAGCCACAGACCGGTTTAATGTCAAAAAATATTTTCACAGACTCGTCTGTACAAGGCTGCCTCCAGTTTCCCTTAACTATAGTGGAAGCTAGAAAAAAATGGATGCTAACTTCAGTCTTGACTGACTTTAAGGTATGACAAATAAATACAAAAAAAACTACAAAAAGATCACTAAAATAAAGTAATAAATGTGAATCCACAATTCAAACAACTTTATTAGCAACATCCTTGTAACATTATACTGCCAGTTGCTGAATATTCTCCATTATTATGATGCAGTATTTTTTTTCTCAGCAGCCTGAACCAACTGCCCCCTAGACAGGTACCTGGACCACTAATCTAGAGTACTCTACCTCTTGCTCCTTTCCTTACTTACCAGATTTAGCTGCGCCACACCTGAAGCACTTCAGCCGCCTCCGGAAATTGTACAAGCCACACTGCAAGGAACCATTCACATCAATTTCTTTACATAACTAGTACAGCCCGTAACAGTGCTGCATGAGGGGAAAAAAGCTTTTCAAAATTGATCTGCCAACAGGAACTGGGACAGACTAAATGTAGAGAGACTTTAAAATTAAAATGAGCAACTACAGAGGTTGGAAAAAAGAATTGGAACACTTGTTAAATTTGGAGAAACTCTATTTAATATGGATTTGGACCCCCTTTAGCTTTCAATACAGCTTCAATGCATATCAGAATGGAATCATGACGCTTCTTGATTTCTTCCATCAGAATTATCAGCCACTCTTCCATCAAAACCTGCTTCAGCTCTGCCAAACGGAAGGGTGGAGGGTAGCGATTCCTGACTTGTTGCTCAAGTATACACCACAAATACTCAATGATATTGAGATCCGGAGATTGAGGGGGTCCTCCCATGTGTTCCAGCTCAGTTTCATGCATTAAAAAGTATAGTGTCCCAATTACTTTGTCCAACCCTTGTAGAGACCCCACTAAGAGTGAGATGGAGTACTGAGGGATAAAAAGTGGTTCTGAAGAGAAAAACTTACAGTGTTGCACAGCCAGTCTTCATACTTGTTTCTAGGGTGACTGTAATGCATGTCGACCACTTTCCCTTGGATGACCAGACGTTTCTGAAAGAGGAAATCAAAATCAGTCAAAAGTTCATGGCGAGCGTTGGTCTTATCAATTGGAGCAAGCAGTGTTGGAAGGGAAAGACTGGGGAGAGGGGCCCCCAACAGACAGCCTCTGAGTTAAAGACAGGCACGTGATGCATGTGAGCATGATGTCAAAAGGATTCTTTATGTGTTTGGGACCCGCGTGCCCAGACTACGCTGGAGCAGAGTGTAAAATGTGATCCTAATATGACAGTCTTCACTGCTTTAAAACACAAATGGGCATCAAAATATATTTTACAATATATACATATATGACTAAAAAAATTTTGATATTTAAAGACCTTATTGCTAACTCCATTATTTTAAAAACTTTTTTAAATCAGTTTGAAGCAGACCTAGCAAAATCCCTTGCTTTATAACTAATGCCAATGAAGCTGATTAAAAAAATAATCTGGTTAAAAAAAAATCTAATTTAAAAGTATGAACAAGTCTTATCTTAAAGCAAATTGAACTTTTTTGTGTGGTATTCATCCATAGGTTGTTAATTTGGGCTGTACAGCTTCCATACTAGACATTTTATACATTCTGGTTGCCTTAAGGATTATTTCTCCAGATCCCCAAGATTAAAACTAGACTTGGCGATTGTGAAGCAACCTGATTGGTCTCCATCCATCTGGTAGCATCTTGCAAGTGATAAAAGTCCACGAAGGCGAAACCACGGCTTATACCTAGAGACAGCATTCAAATATAGACGGGAGGTGTGTTAGTTAAGAGTCCATGGGCATAATATTCAAACTCTTCCACAAACTGCTTCACAACCCAGGCCAAGTTTGGTACAAAACAGGCCGTTCCTTAAGGGCTTTATTGTAGCAAGAAATCCTGCTGAATACCACAGTTTGAGTCTGACAAGTGTGTCAGTCAACTGACTTTCTTACAGCTATTACTGCTGTTCCTACTTACCTTGAAGAAATCCACAAAAACTGTAATGACAAGTCTTGGATAAATATTTTACATATGTTTTCACATCTTTTGACAGAATTCTCTTCTAGCTGCTATGGGGAAAAATGGGTCTGAATGGAAGCAGATTGGTCAAAGATTGAGGGGGGAGAACGGAGTCCGGATACACCTGGTTCTCACCTGTTCTCTTTTTCATCAGTCTGACATCAACTGGCTGTGGTCCTTCAAGCTGATCTATGGAAAAACGGATCTATGGAACACAAAGACAACAGTCGACTCACTTTTAATGGATATTTGAAAAAATATTTATATGGCAGACAGGCAAGCAAGAAGCACACAGAGCAACTAAATCCGACATCTAGCCACTTACATCCTCTTCAGTCACATGGGGAGCTAGACCTCCCAACATGATGGTCTTGCTCTTCTTCTCCTCTCCTGGTTCTCTCCTGTAGTCCTGATCTGGATAATCACCATCGGAGTGATAGTCATCCTCTGATCTATCACTGTTGCGGCGTTTTCTTTCTCTTTGCTTAAAAATAAAACAACACATAAAATTAAAAAAAAAACAAATAACAAAACAGCTAAAAGATATGTCACTTTAAAAAAAGACAAAGTACCTCTGGACTGTCTCTTGTGCCTCTGCGTTCTCCTTCATAACGTTCAAAGCGTCTCTCCTCACTCCAGCGGCGCATGTTGTGATCGCGATCCTGGTCTCTGTCACGTCGATCGCGCCAATCTGATTCATCGCGGGACTGCTCCGACCCGTATCTGCCGCTACGTTCTGTACGGCCAATCCTGTTCAGATTCATGAGAACTCATTGGTAAAATAACGCTCTTTCTTTATAAATTTAACAAATTTACACTTGAGCTGCAAATGTAACCCTTAGGAACAAATGAACGCCCTCAGGTATTCTGCTGTGGAGCAGTGAGAAACTCAGCCTGAAATAAAATTTAACTTGTTTGAATATTCTGTGATTGACATTTTATTGAATTAAAAAGAGAATTTAGCATTTGTTTGTGGTGTTTGGACAAAAGCGTTCTTTTATTTTAATAAGACAGAAGATGAGCGTCGATCTGACGCCTGCGACGCAGAGCAGAGGTCCTGCTGTGGGGGGGGCGGAGCTGAACGGAGCTGTCTGCTACTAAAAATCCACAACTAGGAAACTGTAATTTTATTTTGAGATGTGGACCGGCATGAATTTTCTACGAGCACCAGCGTAGACTAAAAATTGCAGGAACTTCACGGTTTACCACGAAACTCCCGCTTGCTGCCATTGCAGGAGGCGAGCAATTCAGTACTGACACAGGTAGAGTGAACAGATTCCAGCTGAGCAGAACACCTGCTGGATCAAACTTCTCCCCCCCAAAAAAATTATTATATATTTTATTTTTCCACAAACACATATGGAAAATGTATGAGGAAAAAAGCTGGGGGAAAAAACAGAATTCGAGCAAAAATGTCAAATGGACAGCAGTGCTCTTGGGAAAGAATTTCCTCCATTTTTGGGCAGCCTGGTAGCTGAAGCCACACAAACAAAATGAAGAACAGCCACTGTCTGTATGACAGCACAAGGAAGGTCTAATCATGGAGATGTGAGGTCTGTGATGTACCTCTATCAACAGAAACGGTTTATATATGTGGCCCAAAGAAATCTGGGAATTTTGCCGGGAATTTTTCTTGAATTTTCATTTAAAAACACGTTATTTAGTTTGTTGACAAAATGTGTTGTTTTTATGAAATCACACCTAAAACTTTCAATCTATGTTGTAAAAACGGTTTGTTAAACATTTTGGGGGTTTTCACACCAAAGTGAATTACTTTTTTCCAGACTGATTTTTCTGTTTTTACATGACTTAATGTCTAGTGTGTGAATATAACATGGAAAAATGACAAAAAAAACAAGGTATTGCTAAATAAAATGATACCAAATTAGCAAGCAAGTAGTCTTTCAAATAGAAAATATAGGAGATAAATTTAAAAGTATACAAAAGCCAGAGTTTCCTAGGTTCCAAAGGGTTAAGATTTGCAAAACTCAATTTGCAGCTATGCAAAAAAGTAATCTAGTGAGCAATTTAAATCTCTTTTCATGAATGACTACTTTTGGAAGAAAAAGAAAGGTATTTCTATTGAGGATGGAGACATGCACAGGCCCTTATTTACTGGAAAGCGAACGTCCTGATCCATTTGTCAATTACAATCTCATTGTTGTACAATACAAAGACCAGCGGGATAAAATGAAGCAGTCCCTATTACAACGATTTAAAATATTAGTATTAGTGTGCTAAAAAAAGGGGGGAAAAAATAGATAACAATTATTTTAAAAAGGGAGAAAAAGGTTTAAAAAAATACTCAAGTTCAGTAAAAGATGATCAGTTTTATTATTTTATTTTTTGGCATACTACCACTGTAGATTTAAATTTGATGTTGAGATAAAGCATAAAACTCAAAAACAAGAAGGTAGTTATTTCCATGTTCACTGATTGGTGACTGTTTTTGCAAATGGAAAAGGACAAAACCACAATCAGCAGAAAGTTTACATTCAAATTAGCATGCAATTACACAAAAATGCTTCTCTGTTGAGCCTCCTAACACACCTAAAATGTGACATGGTTTGAATTTTTGTAGGATGTTTTAGTATGTCATTTAGTAGTGTCATTTTTTAAATGACATTGTTGCCATTTGTCACTTAACATTGTCATAAAGAATACCAAAACACTATACTTTTTTATTTGGTTTCACCTTATTTTTAATGAACTTAATGTCCGATGCATCCACATGTACATGCATGTATGTGCATTTTCAGAAGCAAAATGACAACTATTTCAGAATGTCTCCAAGAGTCAGCGTTCTGTTAAATAAATCTGATCACTTATGTATGCTCGCAAACTTATTTGCCAACTTCCTTAAATAGTCAAAGTGAAGTAAATTGCTATCTAAGTGAGCCATGTATCTTTTTAAAACAACAAATATAGCATCTTAAGCTGAACGGTTCTTTAAATAGCTACGATGTTCCTTTAAAATTGTTGTTGATCTTATTATCTCTGGAATGAGCGTTTAAAACTGTTGAAATTCAGTGAACTTCATTAACGCCATCATGAATATTCAACCATTACATGATGCAAGTAGCGGCGTTGACGCGATCTTACCTTTTGTCAGCTCCCATTTTCTGTACTTGAGTCGCGTAACCTCTAAGGTGAAAACAACATAAACAAAATATTTAAGCACTAAGAAATATATTCTATATTTAAAACAACAAGTAAATTACCAACATTTTTAAATAAAATATTGTTTGTTCTGAGAATAGAAAACGAAACATGGATTCCAGCCATATTTGTAGAAAAAAAAAGGCGTAGCTAAAGAAAGGCCAGCTAAACAACGTTAACAAAATATTCGAAGTCCTTCGGTTGAGTTCTAAGTGCAGAGTAACTCACCGTAATGTATACGCTGAAAATTCAAATAGGCTCTATAAATGTTTATGGAATGTCTGCAAAATAGTGGAGGAAAAAAATCGTCATCTCACATTGAAGGACTAACAGCACGTAACGACTAGCACCTTCTTTATCCCAAGATGCAACGCGGCGCTTCCTGGTGCATTGTGGGTAAACTTTAAAAAATCCCCTGAGCTAGCCTTACAAGCTGCGGTTTAGGTTAAATCAAAAAAAAAAATCGTTAAATAAATAAATACCTAGTCAATAAATTATTGTGATTACTTTTAAGTGTCTGCTTTTTAAGTACACGTTACCAGTTGCTGCTTTTAAAAAAAAAGCTGTCTTTCTATTGTGTTCACATCTGGCAAAATCAATGTTTGTAAAATACATACAGTCATCTACAAAATTGTCAATCACACATGCAAGAATTATTTCTACTGTGGTCATTTGTACCTAAAACGTCTTTGCCTTAAATGATCTCTAAAAATATCTCTAAAACATCTCACATGAGCTGTTTGAACATCTGTTCAAAAGAGTACATCATCATCTTCATTTCTCCTACCACTTTCCCGCTGTGTTGATCTGGACTGTTGTCCTCCACCTTCTTGACCTTTGCTCTTTGTAAGCTCGCCGTTCCACCTCCCATGCATGTCCTTAACAACATATAAATTCCTCTCTGCTATACTCCAGAGTTTTTCATACAAACTAGACTTTCTCTAGAAATCTAAAAAGACATATTGAAGCTCCATTAACCTTATCTGTTCTTTCCAGAAGCCTCTCCAAAGCAAATATAGCATCTGTGGCTCTCTTTCTTGGCATGGAACCAAACTGTTGCTCACAAATGTTCACTTCTCGTCTCAATCTAACTTCCACAACTCTTTCCTGTACCTTAGATGTGTGACTCATCAGGCTTATTCTTCTAAAGTTACCAAAACTCTATAAGACTTCCTTCTTCTTAAAAATGGGCATCAGAGCACTTCTCCATACTATAGGCATCCTCTCACGAGACCTTGTTTAACATCTCAGTGGAAAACCTTATGCCATATTTTCCTAAACACTTCTTTTACTCTACAGGTACATGGTCAGAGCAAATAGCCGTTCCAGTCCTCATTCCATTCCTAACTTGTTTATGTTTACAAGTTCTTTGCTTCACAGCAGCTTCTGTCTAACATTTTTACTTCTTATATATAAATAAGTGACCTTCACTTCTCTCTCCTTTAAACTTCTGTCAATTTCTAGCCCTGCCTTTAGTCACCTTAACCTGCTCCAAATCCTTCCATGTCTTCTCAACCAGTACATATTCACCATTTTCTTCTTTGTCTGTCTGGTTTGTATTTTTAAAATAAAATCCTTATTCTGTTGCCTACAAGTCAAAATTAAGGGTAACAAAATATAAGCAAATTTCTGCCATTTTGTAGTTTAATTGAGTTGTAGTTTGCAGATTTGTTTCTAACATGAAACATGACAATCAAATAAGAACATTGAGAAAACCTATAATTCCAAACTGTAAAATCCAAAATCCATACAACCTGTTTGATACACTAAATCTGTGATTGATGTGCACAAAATTTGTTTATGTTAGTATATACACAAATATTATTCTGTTTCTTTTAATTAAACTTTATACATTTTCTAGTATTCACATCATTAAATCTTTAGTAGTCCAGTTAAACAGGATAGAGCCAAACAAAGCAATTCCTTTATTGTTCATTACAGTGTTAATATTCAGAAACATTTGCTGTACAAACATCCTCAATAAAGGTCACTATCTAATTGTTCAAGTTGGCACAGAAGTCCCCCCCTCCCATTTATTTTTAATATAAGTCTCTGGTTTATTTTTTGATGACACTGCATTCTAAACTTTTACAGCAGGTCCACTTCTGAGAGCCATGATGTCATTTTAAATGAAAACTTGAGGATTCCCACTTTGTTCTAAAAATAAAAATGACGCTGGAGTCAGCCGTACCCAAAGATGGACTCTTATATTTTACGTTCAAATATGCTATGAAGACAAAACAACACAAAAGTCAATCACTAGATATAAAAATGGTCCGTATGATCCCCAAAAACAGGAAGGTGGAGTCCAGAATGCTTAGTCCAAAACCTCTGGGTGGTGGATGGGTACATAGATTCTAGGATAACATGATGTCCCATGACCCTCTTTAGGTCAGAGTCTCTCCTTTTGTCACCTGCATTCACAAAACATAAATATTTAACAGCTGTCCAGCTTTGAGGCTGTGAAACACTGAAGGGCTGGTATACTTACTCTGGCCTCTATGTACTCGATCCTTCTCTCCAACGCTGTCAGCTTCTCATTGAGGGTGGCCAGACGGGACCGACAGGACATGTCTGTTTGGGTTAAAATGCGTTAAAAAAATCTTGCACCGGAAAACATTTAGCTAACGAGCAGTCATGAATACATCCCATTAATGTAGCTTTTTAAGTTATTTCGGGTTACAGCTTTAAAGATAGACGTTAGCACCCCTACTGGATTTATCATGTACTCTGTCAATTTGAAGCTAAAACATCTACCATGTTTGAAAATATAATTTAAACTTGTAAATTTATCCTCAAATTTCAAAGAGTAAACTAATAGCCTGCAAGCTAACAGGGAGTGTCCATTAAAAACATCAACATCGGCTAGCTCTACTAGCTATCGCCATCTTTCTACGCTTCACACCAAAGTCGCAGATCGAAACCTTACCGAAGGAGTTCAGAAAGTCGGCGATTTTTTTGATGCTGCTTGTTATTACTTCTATATACTCTCGATTCGCCCAGTCTTGGTGAATCTCCCTCTGAACTGGGTCTTCCTGGCCAGCCATGTTGGATGAGTCGCAGCCCGCAGTATCGAGCGCCGAGGCTAGCTACCATCCAGGAAGCAGAGGGCACCACTAACACCCGCAGCACACATAAACTCTCAAACTGTCACACTAAAACCAGTACACTTATTTGGTACATTTTACTGTTTTTTGTGCTAATGGTTAAAATTAAATCAGTAAGTGTTCAAAAGTCACATTTTATTTTAAAATTATTAATTAAAAATGCTAAAAGACACTTGTTATCTGTGGGAAAATACCTTGCAACAGCCAGTCAGCTTTAAAAACAATAGCACAGTAAAAACATTGTATCAAGCTAAAAAAAAATGTTTTGTAAAATGCTTTTTGAAGAAATCTTTATAATTTTGCATGGAAATGTAATATCTCTTATCTTCTTCATGTAAGGCTCCATGGTGAGGATTATATAAAATACTCACCCTTATGAAAATCATGTTTTAACATGTCCTTGTAACATTTTTTCATGATGGAGGATGTGTATGAAGAAAATTAAGCTTGAAATGGATGCTGAGTATTTCTTTATTTAAATCGTTGTGAATCAGGAGCCTGTAGCAATGACAGAGTAGGCAGGCTACGGCTCTCCGCTCCATTCCAATGCATACTTGCAGATAAAAAGACCCATCTACATCTTTGTTTTCATTGTCCAAGCTGGCATCTGGCTCAACATTTCTAGGACACAGTTTGTGCAGCGTGACAGGGCTTCATCATAAATTCACTTGAGTTGTGGGCAAAGAAGTAAGCTTCTGCTGACATCCCATCATCCCATTGTTTACTCTCTCTCAGTAGCTTACAGCCCCTTACAACCCCAAACTAACATTAGTGCTGCAACAAAAATGGCGAGCAATATCTTCCCAGAGGTATAGTTTTGATCCAGATGACAGCGCAGATGAGGAAAAAGAGGACGTACAAGCTATTTTTCTGCACGTGGATGCATAAGCACGGAGCGAAGCAGTGAGACTTATGACCACCTATTCCATTTGCTTAGCCATAGAAGGGAGGCTCCTGATTCACAACAATTTAAATAAAGTAATACTCAGAAATGCTATTTAAATCCTAAATTCTTTATACATGGTCTCAATCATGAGAAAAATGCTAAATATTTTATTGTAGCATTTTTCTCATGAACACCAAAAACATGATTTTCATTAGAGTGGGTCTTTAACAGTAATTACAAATGACAGAATATATTTAGCAAAATCTATTTTAGGGTATTTTAACATCTTCCTTAGAAGTTGACCTGAAAACAAAGCGCAACTAAAAACACGCTGTGAAACTGTTAGTAAAACAATCTGGCAGAAGCTCTGTTAGCTTCTGCTAGCTTGAGTTTCTCTCACAGAGGGGACCTTCTTGAACTTGACAGAGTCTCTGTTTCAAGTATTGAAACACTTTCGTTGTAATCTCACTTTTAGTAGCAACAACCTTCAACAGGTTTTGGAGCATGTGGTTTGTTATTCCAGGTCTAAAATCACAAAACTGAACCAGTTCCATAGAACAGAAGAAACTTTTTCTGATTTGGGAACAAGTTCCTCTATAGTTGCCATTTTTAGGCGAGACCTTACTCTGAACAATAGAAGCCAGAGAAAGCAGAAAGCTGGGAAAAATGAAATCCAGATTTAATCAAAAATAAATCTTCTTTAACAAAAACTTTGAAATAATCGCTAAAATCAATGTATCATAAGCTGACGCATCAGCAGCCTTCTTTTTATGTTTACAGTCTCAAAATATACAAAAGCTGTTTGTTAGAGACGCACTGGCATTTATGAAGGAAGGTTGTTATTTCTGAAAAATTGCTAGAAGCTAGATTTAAAAAAAACAAAAGGAGAGGCTTTAGTGACTAATTCTGTAGGGATGATGATTACGTACGTAATTATGTGCAGTTTAGGTGAAAAAATAAAATAAACTTCATAGGTTGTCTGCTGACCAAAGAACACAATTAAAAAAATGTACACATCAAAACCAACAAACATCAGTACGACAACAACAGCCAAAAGGAAACGTTCACATATTGGCGTTTGTGTAAGTATTAAAAAACAAACTTTTTTCAAGCTTTCGACTTGTAGAATTCTCTGTTTTTATTGTCTATTTTGTGAATTATGTTTAACTTACTGTGTATTTGTTAGTAAAGGTTGGCACAGGGTAGATGACACCGTAAGAATTTAATTGCACTGAGAACCTGGCTTCCCCGTTGTCACAATAAACACTGAATCTCAAAAAGAACAAAACTACAAAAACGTAGGGTGTTATGCAGCAAAAAATCCAAGTTTCAGATTGTATTATGATGTTTTGGGACCAGCTTGGCCAGAAGAAACGTTGTATTTTTCAACAAGTGATGCCGAACTTTTAAGCTACAGTGTATAAATAAAACTATTTATATATTCTATTTTAACTGTGAGCCCTTTTGGATCTTTTTCCAACATGTATGGAACTCCCTTTTTATGGGAAACTGTTTCCCATTTTAGTCATTATACTGTGAAATGTTCTGTCAGGTGTTGTTTTAAGTGTACATTATGTACATTATTCAGATACAAATAAAAAAAAAATCTTAAGGGGTTAATGTGTACTGCTGCAGTTTTTTTAATATAGGAAACAAAGAGCAGACCTTGGATACAATTTATTTCTCATTTCAAAGCAACCAAATTAAGACATTCAGGTCAACACAATGGTTGAGTCAAACCTTTACAGATTTATCAGAAACTCCTAACACAAAAAAGGCTTAAAGAAGTGTCTTCATTAAGTAAATAAGTGGCAAAACCATAGTGTAGAGTAATGTCAATGTCCTAGTCTCTGGTACGCTGAGCTGGAATGGACTGATAATCTGGTTCAAATATGTGTTAACTGATAGATTAATCTGGTCAGGGTGGTCAAAGCTGATACTGCTGCAGCGACCAGAGAAACGTTCAAGCACATTTTATGATCTCTTTTTCAGCAGTTCTTTAATGTCTGCCTCAATATCAATAGTGAGGAAGTTCCTGCTGTAACGCTTGAAAGGCTCTCCATCAGCAGTGACCAGGAACTTCTCAAAGTTCCAGGATACGTCATGCCTGCGAACTGGACTCCAGATGATGTACTTTGGATCAGTCATGAGAGCCGTGGTGTCATCGCAGGGTTCTGGGAGTTTTTCCTTCAGGTAGACAAACAAGGGATGGGCATCCTTCCCATTCACATCCACCTTCTCAAGGAGCTGGAAATTTGGTTCAAAGCCATTCCCTGGACGGACGTACTTCAGACAGTTTAGGATCTCGTCATTCTTGCCGTTCTCCTGTTGCACACAGACATCGTGATGAGGCAAGGCTGTAGTCCACAAGCAGCTTTAAGTCCCACTCCAATCATCTTTTGGTCTACTTTAAGAGCGTTTCCAGTGATCTTATTTTTGCCTGATTCACAACAATTTGAATAAAGATTAAAATAGCAGAATATATCCTACATCATGAGAAAAATGCTACAAGAACATGTTAAAGACACAATTTTCACAGCAGTGGGTCTTCAAGCATAGCAGGGGTCAATTTATGCTTATTTTATACATCCTATAGGAGTTCTTTATTATGTGATATGTTGCAACATGTGGGCGTGTAAACAGTCATGCCAGAACAACTCCAAGAGAAGAAAAATGTAACATTACCACGTTTTAATGCTAATAAGAATTTAGAAATGTCAACAGTCGTATTCTATTGAACAAAACAATGTAAAACTTTTTACATTTCAGTCTTATGGTTTAAAACTCAGCCTTTACACATTTAATATGCAAGTTTTTTTTAAAAGAATAAATGTCTGCATTTGAATGTTTACACAAAATGAGTTAATCTGTTTAGACTTTTCTGGACAGAGAAAATGGATCTTACCTGATGGCCAAACTGGTTACAGGGGACACCCAGAATAACGAGACCTTCTGCAGAGAAGCGCGAGTGAAGCTCGTTCATCTGGGTGTAATCCCTGACAGTTGTTCCTCACAGGGACGCCACATTCTCGATCAGGACTACTTTCCCCTTCAGAGCAGAGAAACTAAAAGTTTCCCCAGACAGGAGCTTAGCTGTCAGATTGTAAAACCCTTTGAGAGGACCTGCCATGTTTATGTGTCCAGTTAGGTGTGAATATGTCAAACGCCAAAGAAAACACGCAACTGAGGCTAAAATATTGTCAGTTATATTTGTTTCCTTCAAACACCACCTTCTGACCCCTTTAGGGGCGGGGCTTATGTGAAGCTAGCATTTGTTGTTTTCCTAACCATCTCTTGACTCTTTAGTCTCTTAAAAGCAAAAATCAACCGTTTTATTTTGTCTATTTTAATTACATTTAAAAAGAAAGCAAAAACTACTTTAATATGATGGGAAAATGTTAGTTTTTTATTTTATTTTCTAGATGACTTGTTGGAGTTAATGGTTAAACGGCTAAACATGCATTAGTAACAAACAATAATAGGTCCAACCCAAGTAATTAATAATTAAGTAAACATAATCAAAGTTTCAGTATATTACACACCATTATGTCGCCTTTTCCAATATATTTTATGATTATGTTTGTAAGGTCGATACAAGTGTCACCCCTATAGTTTACACAAATGGTATCTTCCAGGAAGTAACCATGTCGTAAACGGTTTACTGTAGCCTGTATTCAACGAAATAAACTCATTGTAGGACGTGTTTCTTAAAAAAATAAAAAGCACCCGCTTTGGAATGCCAGCCTAAAAGTGAAACAGCAGGTTTTCGTTTCTAAAGCTGTAAAATAACAGTACCTGCGTCGCGTGTTGCGCTATGACAACAGACTGGTTCAGTCCGAGCGCGGCTCATATTCTACTCATTCTTTTTATTTTAGTAGTTGTCGGTTATGTTCTCTACTCGGGGGCATGTACGAAAGTAACAGTGCGAACAGGTAGTCCTCCAATTAAAAGGATAACGTTTGCCTATAAATTCAAAGTCGGAGCTTATAAACATTGCGGAGCACTTTACAGGGAGGCACACAGTCTCGGACCAAAGCTCCCGTTTATTGGAGTTTTTTACAGTGATCCCCAAAGAGTAAGTATTTAAGATTCAATATAAGATGGTGCTTTAAGTCACCACCGTCTTAGCAGGTGTTTATACTCTATCTCAAAACTTTTCTCATAAGTTCTTTGTAACTTGAAGTTCTTTTCAACAGTGTCACGATAGTCATTCACAAATTCCACCACTAGATGGCAGTGATGTTATTCTTTTTTTCTTCTTTAAAAGACAAAAGTTCCTGCTAAATGTCAAAAGTAAAAAAACAAAACAAAACAAGGAAAGCTTTCCAATCAGCCAATTAATACTAATTGTGAACCTTTTCACCCAATACATTACATTTAATCTGATAAGTTACAATGATAGGTTCCACCTGTTGCCCTTAGATTTTACAATTTGTTTATTCGAAATGTATAGATGCATTTCCAAAATCTTGTGATAACAACATTCTCTTTGAGTGCTTATAGGCATGAATCTGCAGCTGACATTATCCAAAAATACAGATATAACAAAGTTAATGTACAGGATGTTTTCCACTTAAATGTGTTAATAATTAGTAATTAAACACCTCCAGTGTCTCTTATCACCATTAACATTTACTTTTAACATTAGATGCACTCACAAACTTATGCATTGGAGATGTTTTTATATTGTTTCAGCGTGAAATTGTCTCTTTTTTTTAATTTCAGCTCCTAAAGGGAGCAGGAGACTATGGCAGCTGAATGTTTTCTTGATGCCTGATTCTGCTCACTCAGGGGGCTTCAAAATATTATAGTTTTTGTTCCCTCAATTTTAAGAATAATTCCAGTTTGCCTCACCAAGAAGGATGGAAACAACCTGATATTAAAAAAAAATATTACTGAGGTGTGGAGGTACATGAGTTATTAAGAGGGGAAAACTGGAACCTGGCTTAGAGTAGGAAATGCCAGATTCTCTACCAAAAAAAGAAAAAAGGAATGAGCATAATTTATTTTTTTCACTTAGCTGCTGACACTTGAGGCATTACCAAGAAACAAGTCAGTGAAAAATTAGAGTAAAAATAATGGTTGCCTAGATTTTACAAATCAACAGCTTTTTCTCCCCTAATGCGCAGGTGAAATCTGGTCTCATTCAGACTGAAACAAGCGGTCAAATGAAAGCAGCACTTTCAAGAGTCTTCAAGGAAGATCCTTTTCCTCAGCGCATATTTACTTCTGGTTTTTGTATTTTTAAAAAGTGATAGCAAAAAATAGATTGTGGACAGCCAATCCACCAGGACTTTTTCTTCTTATATGTGGTGCCACTAATATTTGTTAGACCCTTAAAACAATTAACCAAAAAATAATGCAACTACAAGAGTCTGTACTCTTTTGCTTCAATTAAATAAAGACCTGCTTAGATGAAAATAGCATCTTTGGTGGCATTTGAGGCAATTTTCAGATCATGGAGGACGTATTTAAAAAAATTAAGATTAAAGTTACATTTCTGAGTATTTCTTTTTTTCAAATTGTTGTAAATCAGGAGCAGATGAAAAAATTGCAGTTGGAAAAAGATTGAATTCATTTCTTTGTACACTGGGCAGATCACAAGCTACCTACTCAAGAGGAGCTCAACTGTTAAAAAGCATCTACAGAACCTGATGGAATGCAACCAGAGTATTCTTCTCAGTTTTGCTTCAGAATCCTTTTGTTATGCTCATATTCTTTTTTTTTTTTTCCCAGGCCTGCAATTAGGCCAGAAGTGGGTCTTGGTTCTTCTGTATAGTCACAGCCAAGTCCTGATCTGAGCTGGAATAATTGGTGTAATGATCTCAGCTCATTAGTGTCTGGGCCTCAGGATGCCATTCAGTGGCTACACCAGCAGCTTCACAGACTGCTCTAAATAAGAAGACACTGTCTGTCCACTGTTGTTTGCAGTGGGAAGGACACGTTTAAAAGTTCAGCTAACAGATGAGAAGTGTCAGCATGGGAAGTTTCATCTCTGCTATTGGTTTTCTCACTTTTTACAACCTTTAATCAGTCTTCTGATGACACAAAAAAAAAAAGTGCCTCAACAAGAATAGAGTGGGTCCTGTGATGGTTGCCATGGATACAGGGCTACAGCAGCTTTCTTGAAGCCGCTATTAGGAATTCTGGGTTTGACTCTCTAAACCCCTTCTCCTTCACCAACCTCTTCACAGTTTAAAAGCGTGGAGTGTCTCTGAACCAGTGCAGCCACTTCACCCCCCAGCTTTTAATGCAATACGCATCCAAAAGGAAAAACAGGCGAATGTCTTCCACATTCAGCTGATCTTGACTGAGGTGTAATGTCATTCCCCGCTTTCTGCGTATCGTCCAGATCCTGTTCAGCTGCTGTTCAACTGAGCTGCAGGATTCCTTCAGTTGAATTTTACAACTTTGTTCCTCAGATAAGCTGTCAGCCTGTTCAAGGAACATCAAAAGACATCCCCCTTGTGTTGTAATGAGTGCAGCTAGAGGCGCAACAAAGGCTACAGAGGATAGATGCTGCAGCTTTTGATGGTTGTTCTTTGTCGGGATGCTTGTTTGAAGCCTCGTGATGGTTAAGTGATCTGGCCCAGCTGTGAACCCTCAAAAAGAATCAAACTGTCAGGAAGGAACCTAGTCCAGATGTGGTGGAAAAACTATTCAATTATTTGTTTGATTTTATTGATAAACAGATAAACATTTTTTTAGTTTGATTAATTTGATTATTTCAAGCAATTTGCAACAATAACAATAAAAGGCAAAAAACAAATAACATGTATAAATACATCTCAAATCTATTCAGGATATGAATTCATAAATTGATTAGAAAATAAATATAAAATAAATAAAAGAAAAGGTCGCTATTTTCTTGCACCTAAAAGAGATATTTGTACTTATGCACACATGCCGTAATGAATCCATTAAATACGATAATTGTAATCGATTTCTTTGCATTAGAAATCATAAGAGGGCTGATGTCTAATTGCTGTCCTCCAAGAGAATCATTGTTCAGAATTGTATAGAGATCCCCCTCTTCTGTGGCTCCATGATTCCGTATAATGAGCACCAACCTTAAGGCTAATAAAGATTAGTTCTCAAGCACAATAACTTTGCTTAAAAGTGTCGGGTTACGGAGAAACCAGGAGATTTCAGGCTATTTATTCCATGGAATGTCAACGGCGTTCCCCTCTGCTCACAGAGATGGAACTCCCCGCTGACCCTGGGGTATTCATTTGTAAAAACCATCTCCCTTTTCTTCTTCTAATGGGCACTTGGGTGTTTGAAATGGAGAGTAGAACAATAATTGCTGTGCTGCCAAATAATCCAATTGGAACTCAAATTAATGAGTACATTTTACACCAGCGTCTGGCTGATTTCATTACAGAAAACCCCCCAAAATATAATGCTCTGCCGTATTCACACCCTCCTTTATGTTCACTGTTACGTCTGCAACTTTGTTTTTTAGAGATGCAGAAGAACATTACCTTCTCCTTTAACAAGATCAAGCAGCATAAGTCAAGTTGATGCAAAAGATGAAAGAAGAAAGATAAAGACAGTAATAGAAAAGGAGGATGAAAAAGCAGGTGGTGAGCCGTACTGTCGGGGACGTCACCTCTGAAGTGCTATAAATTAAACAATGCTGCTCTTCTCATTAAATATACAATAACTAATGTAGGTGTTTTAATTATTCCATCAAAGTAATAGAACATTTTCTATTACTCACCTAATGGAAGAAAAAAAAAACTCCTTTATAAACTAAATGGATGACTCCACGCTGGCAGTAATTTAACACCACAAAGAGTGGAAAGTATTATTTTGAAAAGCATTTGATCCCTTGAAGGTTTTCTTGTTGAAGCGACAGTTGATGGTAGATGGATCCCAAAGTATCCTTGATGAATAAAGTATTTTACTAGATTACACATAATAACTGCATTGATGTGTTTCCTACTTATGTTGTTTCATGCTTCAAACCCGACTTTCTCTTCGTTTTCAGGTACTTGGAAAGCTTTGTTGCTATGCTGTGGGCAGCATCCTGAGTGAGGACGAGAGTCAAATCAACATGGAGCTCCTGCGGAAATACGAGGCAGCAGGCTTTAACATCTTTTGCTTTCCCGAAGCCATGCAAGCGGTCACGACGTCGTTCCCCTACAGGACATATCTTTCTATTTACCTCAGACTGATAAAGATCTACCCCCCTGTGCTACAATATATCAAGATCAAGGTAAAGAACTTCTTAGAGCCTTAACTCACATTTCCTCATTTCCTGAGACATGTAAAAAAAAGTTTCACAACTACAGTGTGTTCCAAATTATTATGCACATTGGATTTAAGTGTCAAAAACTCTTAGTTTTCAATTAAACTCATGGATGCTGTTGTGTCTCTTTTGATCACTGGTATCAATCTCAGATGATTAATTTGTCAGGTGAGCTCAATTAAAAGAAAAACTACTAAAGAAGGACGTTCCCCATTATTAAGCAGACCAACATTTTCAAGCAAATTTCACATTTCAAGCTGCAAAAAATATCATAACAAAGCAGCAAGTAAATATTTGTAGCTGCTGGTGTCTCTGGAGTCCCAGCACTCAGAAACAGAACCGGCTGCAGTGGACCCAGACAAACATGAAGACTTGTTTTCTAACAGTCTTGCTCACTGGTTAGAGCCGTGCAACCCTGGATGATCCAGATGGATGGAGTAGTGGGTGGTTGGTGGATGGGAAGCATGTCCCAACAAGAGTGTTATGTCAGCAAGGAGGTGGCACCGTCATGGTTTGGGCTGAAATCATGGGGAGAGAGCTGGTCAGCCAGGTCGGCCTCTGAAAAGTATGTGGAGTTTCTGACTGACCATTTTCTGCGCTTTCCGTAACAAAATTATCTTCATGCATGACAATGCACCATCTCGTGCTGCAGTAAAGCCTCTGCATAATTGGCTGCTATGGGCATAAAAGGACTGATGGTGTGGCCCCCATCCTCCACTAACTTCACCCCTATTAAGAACCTTTGGGGTACCCTCAACCCAAATGTCCCAGAGTGCGGGGGGGGCAGTTCAAGGAGGTTTGTTCAATAACATTTAATACATATACTCTAATGGTTAGTGACTTGCAAATGATGCTGACTCATTTGCATTAAGTATTTAGAAAAACATCATTTGCATAATAATTTGGAACACGCTGTTTATATGTCCTCCATCAGTGGCATCAATAGGACTATTATAGGGGAGCTAAAGTACCCCTAAAAAGTCTTAAGCCCTCCCTAAACAATTGGGGGATTTAATTTTTTTTACAATTGCAGAAAAAGTCAATGTAAAGATGCAGAAATATAAGTAAAAAAAAATACTATAAACCTGTTGCTATATAATCATAAATCTCAGTCCATGTAAATAATAAACCAGGACCTCATTAAAACAAGGTGATGATCAGTGGAAATAATAATAATACAGGGATGCCAGTTTGGCTTAGTCTCTTTAGTTTAGTTTAGCAACCAGCTATTGTTATTTCCGACTGACTTTATGTGTTTTTGTATAAATACCGGAGTGAAGCCCATTGAGAGAATGAAGAACTAAAAGAAAATTGCTTTTGGTTTAAAAAAAGTCTTAAGAGGAAAACTGATCAATGGATATCAGCATATAAATGTACTGCAAGTTGTAGAAAAAAACAGACTAAGCATTTCCTCTCAGCTTCTAGCAGCCTCCTCTGAGCCCAGAGGCTTGTGTTTGTTGGACAGGAAGAAGCTTTTGTAGGTAGAGGAGACATGAGCCTGAATCCAAAGAGAAGAGCTCCTCAGGAGGATCTCTGAATGCTGCTTTAGGGGATGCTGGGAGGGTGAGTCTCTGTGATTAGCAGTGGGTGCTGCAACTATCACAAATTTGAGAGGAGCGCCAAAACAGGTGGCTACACCACAGGTTGTCTCCGTCATTATGCGTCCGCTGGGTGAAGGTGTTTGTGTGTGTCCTGTCTAGTTTGTGCTGCCATCTGCTCGCGTTCTTTGGGTCTGGCTCTGGTCCACAAACACTTTGCCTATCTGAAAGGTCAGTGTAGATTTCTGGCTCTAGCAGGTCGGAAGGGCTGACTTCTTTATAGAGAACCATATTTTGTTATTTTTAAACAAGAATTAGGGTTACACAATCTGAGGAAAACTCGCGATGTTGGTGAGCAAGATTTCAACAAAATAACAAATAATTTTCATTTCACTGTGCCAGTTAGCCTATATTTAAATAAAGGTCAACATAATTTAAATCATTCTACAAATGACTGATGTCTACACAAGAGGAGGCAGAAATCTGACATAAAAGGGCTCCATCTAATGCTATTTAATTTGTTAAATGCTCCAAGCTGCCATAAGATTGTTCTAGCATGTGTGTAAACATTTAAGGTAACCATTTATCAACATTTTTACCATCTTTTGTTGCATAGGCTGATGTTGCTATGAAGATAAATTTGCGATTTATTGTGTAAGCCTAATAAGAATCATAAGTATACCTGTTGAACCAGACATAAATAGAGTAGCCATTGATGGTTTGCAATTTTTTTAATCTACCTTTTTGATTTTCTAAAATGAAAGTTTTTTTTTACAGACTTTCGTTGAATTCGTAAACTGTAGGTTTATGTTAAATGTGGTTTATGTAAAGTCCTAAAGACATAGATACACATATAAATGTATCATTGAATAAACTGAACTTTAAAATTTGCCTTTAAGTTGTGGGCGGTACGGCTGGCACGGAGTAAGCCTGGTTTCTTTTCCCATCATCCCTTTGTTTACACTCTCGCCAGCTAGCTTATAGCCCCTAACAAAAACCCCACACACGCATAATCGGCACAACAAAAATGGCGAGCAATATTTGAGCTATCTAGTTGTACAGTTTTGAGTCAGATACCGTCTCTGTTGAGGAGAACAAAGATGCACATGGATCTAGTCATCTACAAGCAGATGCATCAGAATGGAGCAAATGGAATTTGTTGAATTTTCTACATCACAAAAACGCTCTTTTTCCAACTGCATTTTTGTGTCTGCTCCTGATTCACAACAGCTTGAAAAAAGAAATATTCAGAAATGCTATTTTAACCAGAATTTTCTTTAATATATGTCCTCCATCCACATGAACAAGTTAAAAACACCAAGAACATGTTTTTCACTGGAGCGGTTCTTTAAAATCATATCAAAGATGTACATTTCCTGTTTCAATACAGTGATGTGTGAATAAGTGGGAGCTTTCCCCCCCGATTTCTTATTCCTTCCTTAGTTTGTAGAGAATTTTTAATTAAAAAAAAAACCTTATTTCATTAAAAAAAATTATACTCTGCAACAATTATTACATCTTTTGGAAAAAATCACTAAAATCAAATTTAGGTTTTAACTTAGGAAAAAGGATCAATTGGATCAGTTCTAATAAGGTATCCATTAGAATAAAAATGCTATTAAAAGTGAATCAAACGTAGAAATAATAAAAATGAAGTTAAAACTGCATAGAGTAAGAGGTTTTAAAAAATACTATAATGAGAAGCAGGAAATTAATAACTAAAAATGAAATTTGTTCTTTGTTTGAATTCTTTTTATATCTTCTCTGACTCAAATATTCAGTTGATGGCTAACACGAATCCCAAGTGAGGAGACCTTTTCAAACAGGCTGATCAGCGTTTAGCATGCCTAGCTTGTCCTGGCAGAAGGATTTCTGTCTGTTAAACACTTTGAATCACTGCCCCATGGCCAGGGCTGATATTTGCCTTGTCAGACCATTGATTGGCGTCAGTGTTTTTCTTCTGTGCCTTGGCTTTTTAGCAGCAAACGACATCACAGATGCCTTGGTATCTTGAGAATAGGTTTTCACGGTGGCCAAGGCCCGCCAACAGGAATGGAAGGGGGTTGCTGAAGGGGGCGAGGAAACTACTGCTGACATTCACGGAGATCTAAAGGCTTGTGAAAGGCAGATGATGGAACATTTGTTTGCTTGAGGGCACTGAAGTTTTTTGCCAGCACAGGCCTTCTGCACTGAATGCAAAGCAAGTTTTCAATTGTTCTGTAGAAGCAGCTTTTTAGTAGAAACTGACACATAGTAAAACGTGCACCAAGTCTCCTTTTGTAAAGAATGGGGCTTCATTTTTGGAGCCTGACTTTGCTTTTCTTGTCATCTACACAGGAATCTGTGGGGAAAAAAAAGTTTAGTCTGGTGTGTTGGTCAGAATGCATTCTTAGTTAACTGCTGTACTCTGAAAAAGGTCAGTAAAGGTTGCTGTCTGGAAAAAGTCATGGAGGGCCATGCAGATTTTATGCCCCTGGTTTCAGATCAATATAAAGCCTATTGCAAAGACTTTTCAGACTGGTGAAAAGAAGTAATTCTAAATGTTAAAAAATATTAGTCACTTTTATTTTAACACAGAAAAATAGCACAGTTTTTGCTCTGCAATGTGCAGGTGCACCCATTGACTGTTAAGGAGAACTGGACAGACTGAATGTGACGTCACCCATAGAAAATGAATTGATGCGTATGTAAAACGAAACAGAGTATTACACATTCTTATAATTTTACCTTTACTTTATATAAATGACAAAATTCAAAAATAATTGTAAAGTGCTAACATTAAATAAAGCACATTGACTGCAAAGATGTAATCCGACTGGAAAAATCTGTTGGTCTGGCCTGAGTCCACTTAATTTGGTCCGAATCGAGTCTTGAACCTTGCGTTTGGTCTGTATTCACACTGCTGTCAACAGAACATTTCTGTTTTGAACCAAAGATTGTAAACAAAAACATGCGACTAAAGATCTCTATAGTCAATGACCAGGTATTATGAGGGCGAAGCAAAGCAACAAACAAAGAAGTCCTTCACTCTGCAATCCTTGTCTGAATAGTTCACTTATTGAAACTTTATATTTCGCTGACCAATTTTGAACGTCTAAAGCTCAGGCACAACACTTTTTACTGGTGCTTTGGTATGGTGGAGGAATGCTGTAAGATGGTTATTGAGGAGACGACGGCTATACACACGTGGACAAAATTGTTGGTACCCCTCTGTTAAAGAAGGAAAAACCCACAATTCTCACTGAAATCACTTGAAACTCACAAAAGTAACAGTAAATAAAAATTTATTGAAAATTAAATAATCAAAATCAGCCATCACTTTTGAATTTCTGATTAACATAATTATTTAAAAAAACAACTAATGAAACAGGCCTGGACAAAAATGATGGTACCTTTATAAAAGATTAAAAACTATTTGACCAAACTGACATGATTAACTCAGGTGTGTCCTTTAATTGACATCACAGGTGTTACCAAACTCATAATCAGTCAGTCTGCCTATTTAAAGGGGGACAAGTAGTCACTCTGCTGTTTGGTGAAAAGGTGTGTACCACACTGAACATGGACAACAGAAAGCCAAGGAGAGAATTGTCCAAGGACATCCGAAAAAACATTATTGATAAACATCTTAAAAGTAAAGGCTATAAGACCATCTCTAAACAGCTTGAACTTCCTGTGACAACAGTGGCTCATATTATTCAGAAGTTCAAGACCCACGGGACAGTAGCCAACCTCTCTGGACGTGGCCGCAAGAGGAAAATTGATGACAAATTGAAGAGACGGATCGTTCGAATTGTATCCAAAGAGCCCAGAACAACCTCCAAAGAAATTAAAGGTGAACTCCAAGGCCAAGGTGCATCAGTGTCAGATCGCACCATTCGTCGTTGTTTGAGCCAAAGTGGACTTCATGGGAGACGACCAAGGAGGACACCACTGCTGAAAAACAATCCTAAAAAAGCCAGACTGGAATTTGCAAAAATGCATGTTGACAAGCCCCAAAGCTTCTGGGAGAATGTCCTTTGGACAGATGAGACCAAACTGGAGCTTTTTGATAAGGCACATCAACTCTATGTTCATAGACTCAAAAACCAAGCATACGAAGAAAAGAACACTGTCCCTACGGTGAAACATGGAGGAGGCTCAGTCATGTTTTGGGGCTGCTTTGCTGCATCTCGCACAGGGTGTCTTGAATGTGTGCAAGGTACAATGAAATCTGTAGACTATCAAGGCATTCTGGAGAGAAATGTGCTGCCTTGTGTCAGAAAGCTTGGTCTCAGTCGCAGGTCATGGGTCTTCCAACAGGACAACGATCCAAAACACACAGCCAAAAACACCCAAGAATGGCTGAGAGAAAAGCGTTGGACTATTCTAAAGTGGCCTTCCATGAGCCCAGATCTGAATCCCATTGAACATCTGTGGAAGGAGCTGAAACATGCCATTTGGAGAAGACACCCATCAAACCTGAGACAACTGGAGCAGTTTGCTCATGAGGAGTGGGCCAAAATACCTGTTGACAGCTGCAGAACGCTCATTGACAAATACAGAAATCGCTTCATTGCAGTGATTGCCTCAAAAGGTTGTGCAACAAAATATTAAGTTATGGGTACCATCATTTTTGTCCAGGCCTGTTTCATTAGTTTGTTTTTTTAAATAATTATGTTAATCAGCAATTCAAAAGTGATGGCTGATTTTGATTATTTCATTTTCAATAAGTTTTTATTTATTGTTACTTTTGTAAGTTTCAAGTGATTTCAGTGAGAATTGTGGGTTTTTCCTTCTTTAACTGAGGGGTACCAACAATTTTGTCCACGTGTGTAGGTACGCTGGTTAGTTTTGATGACATATAGATTGTCCGGAAAACAGTGTGAGAAACAATGTGCATCACATTAAAAGTAGGTTGGATGAGCCTCCATTCATCCAACCACATTTCAATTAGTTGTTGCGTCTCATTGTGGCTTCACATTTGTCCGTGCATCTCTGTTTACGTCATGTAATGACAACTTTAGCATTGTGGACATCACAGTTGTATACGTGTAACTTTTTCTGTCCTTTAGTTCAAAAGCAAAGAGGTTTTCTGCATTTAGTTGCTACAATTGGTGTCTTTTATATGTGGTTTCTCTTGACCTATTAATAATGTTGCTGTGCCCCCCTCTCATCAAGTATGTTGCATCATGACCTGCAAGCCAACTTTCCCTCAAGAGCCTCAGTGCAGTTTGCCTGTCAAATGTTCAAACATGACTTTCATCCACGCAGCAGCTGGGAATCAACCATTGGTGTCAAATGTCAAATCTACATATGATTGATCGGACTTAAACTTTATTCACTGTTGTTCTGTCGTTCAGAATTAGGATCAGCAGGGGAGGGTGAGACTGCTGTTTAAGAGAGACAGTTATTTTTAGATGTAGGACAAACAGTTTTTGTGCTTTTGGCTATTTTATCAATCTGTTGGGATGTGGTAAATTTGAGCAACACTTAAACTACTTACTAACAAGGTTTGTTTGAAGTTCTCTGTCTGACTTTGTTTTGCTGAACATGCTCTCAATTTCTCCTACTTAAAGGGTTTTACCCATTTGAATGAAATGTTATGGAAAATGACATGGGTAGCTCCAAAAAATAACACATTTAGAGTCCTGCTTCTGCCAATCGTTCTGCATCTCAGTTTCTTGCTTTGTGTATTTTCACTAGTCTGACAATACACACATTACAGATTGTGAAGATAAATGTGTAGGTGTGAATAAATCTTAAATGTTCAACTGTTTTTTATGCACTTTATGATCCTTCTGTCTTTGACTTACAAAAATGTAAGCGTTAAAATGTTTTAAATAATTTGTTGTAAATAAATATATGACACTGTCTTAAGTGTTTTGGCTAAAATATTTGAAAACCTAGATACTGTAGGTCTTATTTAAAGCTACTCATGTTTAAAAATTAAAAATATTTAGTGGCAAGGCTCCAGGAGTGGATGAGGTTCGCCATGAGTACCTCAAGTCTCTGGATGTTGTGGGAGTGTCTTGGCTAATGCGTCTCTGCAGCATTGCGTGGCAAATGGAAACTGTACCGGTGGACTGGCAGATAAGGGTGGTGGTTCCCCGTTTCAAGAGGGACCGGAGGGTGTGTTCCAACCACCTGGGAATCACACTCCTCAGCCTCCCTGGGAAAGTCTATGCCAGGGTACCTGGAGAAGAGAGTCCGGCCGATAGTCGAACCTCAGATCCAGGAACACTAATGGGGTGTCCGCCCTGGTCGTGGAAGTGTGGACACTTCTACACTGTCTTTAGGGTGCTGGAAGGTTTATGGGAGTTCGCTCATCCATTCCATGTGTGTTTGTTTATTTGGAGAAGGCGTTCAACCGCGTCCCCCGTGGTGTCCTGTGGAGGGTGCTCTGGGATGGGGTCCGGGGAGCCGTACTGAGGGCTGTCCGGTCTCCGTCTGACCGAAGCAAGAGCTTGGTCCGCATTGCCGGCCGTAAGTCGGAACTGTTCCCGCTGTATGTTGGACTTCGGCAGGGCTGCCCTTTATCACCGGTTCTGTTTGTAGTCTTTATGAACAGAATTTGTAGGCACAGCCAGGGGCCAGAGGGGGTCTGGTTTGGAGACCACAGGATTTCCTTTCTGCTCTTTGCAGATGATGTTGTCCCGTGGCTTTATCAAACCAGAACCTTCAGCAGGCATTGGAACGGTTTGTAGTCGAGAGTGAAGCGGCATCTTGGAGTCTTGTTTATAAGTAAGGGAAGATCGGTGATATTGACAGATGGACAGGAGCAGCGTCTGCTGTTATCCAGTCGCTGTACTCCACCATAGTGGTGAAGAGAGAGCTGAGCCAAAAAGCAAAGCTCTCAATTTACCGGTCAATCTTTATTCCAATTCTCACCTATAGTCATGAGCTCTGGATCATACCTGAAAGAACAAGGTTCCAGATACAAGCGGCTGAAACCAGCTTTCTCTGCAGGGTGTCTGGGCGCTCCCTTAGAGATAAGGTGAGAATCTCTGTCACCTGGAGAGAGCTCAGAGTAGAGCCGCTGCTCCTCCACATCGAGAGGAGTCAGTTGAGGTGGCTCGAGCAGCTGGTCCAGATGCCTCCTGGACGCCTCCCTCGGCAGGTGTTCCATTCATGTCCCACTGAGTCCCCTGGGAGGACCCAGGACACGCTGGAGAGACTATGTCTCTCGGCTGGCCTGGGAACGTCTCGAGGTCCCCCCAGAGGAGCTGGAGGAAGTGGCCGGGTAGTGGGAAGTCTGACCATCTTTGCTTAGACTGCTGCCCCTGGACCTGGTTCTGGATGAGCAGAAGAAGTAGGAAAAGGATGGATGGAATTTTTTTAAAGTTTATTATTTTTTTTCAATAACCCAAATGTAGATGACATTTCCATAATTAGTTGTTTTTTTTAACAGAAACATATGCTCTTTCCTTCTAGAAACTTTTCAATTATTTACAAGTGTCTTTTTAATAACCCTTTCCCTTAGTTGCTTACATTTTTCTAGCTGCCTGAATACGGTTGCATACAAACAACATTTTGCTTTTTTAGAGAAAAAGTTTTTTTCTTATAGTTGAATTGGATCACGAGTGTCAAACTTTAAAGCTGTTTTTCCAGGACTGGATGCCACTGGAAGCTCACTTTAAGACCAAACTTTAGACTGCAAAAGGAAGTTTTTAGAAGCCCTTAAGCTCAGTGAAGTGAAAAAACATCATTAAAAGTGGATGTTAAATCCTGAACCATTGGTGAACTAAACTTAAAAGTTGAATCTGTCTTTGACAGTTTGCAATAATTTGGTCATATTTCCTGGATGCAGAATAACAGCTTTATCAGTACACTTCTTTTTGTCAGTTTCTTTATGGGATTCAGCTTTTTCTATATAAAAGAAGGGAAAGAAAAACGCACATGTGCACACACTGATTGTTAAAATATTCCACCAACGTAGCCAGGTCTTAGATAGATATGCAAATGGAAGGAGTTTGCTTCAGTGTCCTCTGGAGAGGGATTTTCTGAGAAGCAATTCATAAGTCAATTTTGAACCATTCAAGTATGAGTCTTACAACAAGGGTGGGGCATTTAATCGAGGTGTGGAGTTTGGGGAGAATGGTGAAGGAACAAAAGGAAACCAAGAAGATAAAAAAGAAGAGACTTAACGGTGCTGTTCAGCTCCACAAAGTCCTTGGTTATTTGTCAGGGTTGAATAGGTCTTTATAAAGGCGGTTGCTGCTTGAGTGACACCTGAACTTTTTGTTCTGGCACAGTCACTCATTACGCCTTCAGACCCTTCTGAACCAATTATTCTTCTCAAATCTCCAAAATAATGAAATAAAGACTGTAATAGTTCTCTACAGATTGAATGCTACATAATTCTGTAAGGTTTTTAGGCCTACAGTCACTAAAAATAAAATAAAAGTACTATGTAGGAATAACTTGCTGCTGTCATGCTGCTGTTTTGACATTAAAAGGAATATTTTGACAAAGCAAAAGAGAATGCGGAATCCTGCATTCAGATTTTGTTGGCATAAAAAAGTGACAAAATAAATGGAAATAAATTACATAGAATAGTGGGTAATGTGATGAAGTATCCTCTGCAATGTTAAAGATTGCTGTGATTATCACAAGGCTTGATAAAATTGTCAAATGTTACTTTACCCTCCAATTACATGTGTATTTTTTAAACAGCCACTCTAACAAAAGTTATGTATTTGGTGTTTTCAACATGTTTTTCTTACATTTTTCTAATGATGGAGGACGTATATAAAGAAAATTAAACTACTGATGTTTTATTAAGTATTTCTTAATTCAAGTTATTGTGAATAAGGAGAAGATGAAAAAAAATGCTGTTGAAAAAAGCCTGTAGTTGGGACACAGCTGCCACAGCCTGTAGGCCACAAGCTCGCTGCTACACACCATTCCATTTTATCATCCAGTTGAAGACAACTAGATCCATGTCCACGCCTTAATTTCCTCATCTGAGCTGGTATCTCAGATATTGCTCGCCATTTTTGTTGCACTAGTAATATTAGGTTAGGGTTATGAGGGGCTTTAAACTAGCAGGAGAGCATCTAAACAAAGGGATGATGGGAAATGAAGGAAGGCTTACTCCACGCCAACAGTTCCGCCCAAAACTCAGAGGTGAATTTCTGATGAACTACTGCCGCTTTGCAGAAACAGTTTTCTTGAAAACAACAGTTTTTTTTTATTTTGGCTAAAAACGGCACAAGGGATAATACCAGATGAAGTCTGCGTCTTCAGAAATTAATGGACGACTCGAAAACCTGAACCAGCTGCTTCCATGAAGTCTGTTAATTTCTGATAATGCACACCTCAAAGGGCATTATCCTGTTTATACCACTGTCACTTAAGAAAGAAATGTGAATTCAATCAAGTTTTGTACTTTATTCTTGTTTTTTTTTTTAGGTTGAAATTAACAACCTCGACTATAGCACCAAAGGGAAGCAATATGCGGATCGTTATGATGGGTTACAAAAGCATCAGTTCAGAGAGAAAGGTCACCTCTTACCTCTTGTTTTTGTCCAGATGATGAAACAAAAGTTTGTTTCAACAAAACAAAGCCTATGGTTTAAAAAGTTCAATTCTTACTCGTGTCTTCCTCCTTCTTTAGATTCTTTTCTGTCTTTCTCTTCAGCTGCATCCCAGTCTTCAAAATTATCAAATTAACTAAATAGGTTAATCATAATTAAAAGACCACGGGGAATTATTTTACAACAGATCCAAAGATGATCAGAGTGGGACTGCTGTTGCAGTTGTTGATTTGCTGGTTAGGGATGTTTGTGTCATTTTATTTTTATCAAAATATTTTTTGCTGCTGTTTTGTTTTTTAAATATGTAAATCAAAAAGATTTTTTCATTTTTGAGAGAACCTTTTCTAGCTTTTAGCTTTGAAAATGATGAAACAATAAAAAAAACCTTTTTGCCCATTTAGACCTTTTTTTTTCACTGCTGATTTCTTCCCTCTTTGTTGATTCTTTGTTTCATAACTTTAGCAAAGTGTTCTTTTGGGTGATGATGAACAGATCATTGGAGCCTAATTATTTATGATGCTGGTATTATTGCCCAAATGCTAAATCAAATTTACACCAGTCAATTCATAAGGTCACAATTCCGTTTGATTTAAGATTTGATCACAGTCACAGTCCCAATCACCCATTCACACACACTGATTGTGGCCCTGCTGCCAAACACTGGCACCAACCTTTAACCACCAGAGGCAAATTGGGGTTCAGTGTCTTGACCAAGGACACTTTGACACATGGGCGGGCAAGGCGGGAATCGAACAGCAGTAGGTCAACAACCCTACAGCTGCTTCACAGGCGACTCTGTTCTGTATATACAGACTGAAACTTATTGAGGTTGTTAGTGTAGTAGTGGCATAGTGCATTTGCACTTAACTTTTCTTGGAAAAACAGTCTGCTTGGATGCAGGTCTGTGTGTTTGCATTAAGCTTTTCTTCCTGCTGGTTTTTCCATTATAAACCTTTCTTTGAAGGATTAGTATATATTTTGTACATATTTATATTATTTTATATATGTAAACACGATTTGATTATTAACTATCAATCTATGATTTGTAAAAACATAAGGTAGTTACATGAATATCTCCACATTTTCTATATTTAAGCAAAACTAGGTCATTATATCTGACTATGATTATGTGCAGAAATTGTTGTATGGATGCAGAGGCTGCAGTACAACAAAACGTGTGAAGTTTGGCTGCTGCTTGTTTGAGGTCTTTTTATAGACACAGGCTTTACAATGACAACAGTTGAAACATCTAAATATCTTTACAAGGAAGAGGAAAGCAACAGCTTCATTGTAAAGTTTCTACAGGTTTAGATCCAAACCTACAAGTTGTGTAGAGAAACACCTGGAACCCATGAATGCAGTAACACAAACATACCTTATTGCTAATCCTCTCCACCCAGTGACATTTTGGCAGGTGAAGTAAGAAAGCATCAGTGACTCCTGGCTGAAGCTCGTGCTGCTGGCTCTCAGACACTGGCAAAGGTGTGACAGGCAGAACTGCCCTGCAGGTATCTCCATCCATCCCGTTCCAAAAATAGCTTTCCAAAACCTTGTACAGAAACTTGCAGAGGAAGTAAGTGGGCAAATGGATGGATGTTACAGGGGCCCTGCAAAGATGAAGTTAACTGGGGTGGCTGCCACGAGTTTTAAATGCCGCCGACCATCTCAAATGTCAAGGACGCTAATACTCACGCTCAACAAGCACAAACTGCAGTAGCATTCAGAGCATGTGGGTACTGTACACAAAGTGCCTCAGTATGGAAAGGATTACAAAGTCTCAAAATGTTATGGTTAGGATGTCTGCTCTCAAAAGAGCATTGTGAAAGTAGATCAACTCAGCTGAAGGTGTGAGATTTTTGACAATGAGTCCATTTAAATCACAAAAATCTCCCACCATTACCCCATGTCTTGACATATCTGATTTTTCATGTGATATCTATTCTGAATAATCCACTTTCCTTATCTGACAACAGCATTTATCAAAAAATTAGATATTGGATAAATGCCCCAAAAAAGCATTAATTCTCAACATCTTTATTCAATATACTCTAGTTTTACATCTCCAAATTTGGAAATGGAATATGAGAGACGGGTGTCACATTATACCAAAGAGTAATATTGTGTATCCAAAGTCCTTTCCCTGTTATTTTGTACAAACTGAGAGACATCGCTGAGGAGGAGTTGTTGTTTGGCAGACATGTTAGTTGCTCCTCCCATTCGCACAGCTAATTCTATGACATCTGTGCTGCTACAGTGTTTCTGAAAAACAGACAAGAGGGTTTTTTTTGTTTGTTTTTTGACCGGTCGTGGTCCAAATAAAATCCGATCATGGAATGCTAGGTAGACCAGTGTTTTCCAGTGGTTGTGTCTTTAGAGTACGTAAACAGGCTCATTGACAGTCTTGAACAGCGTAAGCTGGAATAGTCCCATAGAAACTATTGGAATAGGGTAGTGAATGCTGATAATTCTTTAGCTTTCACAAAGGGTGTCCTAAGACCCAAAAGGCAAAAGAAACAACCCTTGAGAGAAGGAAAATTACTAGTATCAATGCACCCTCTCCAACATATCAGAAGGATTTTTTCACAAATGGAGAAAACAACAGCAGTGGTGGATGGTCTATTGAACAGACTCCACAGGAACAATTTTTCTTCAATCAGGAGGAAATAACAGAACCCAGAAAAACATCTAAAGAGCCACAGGCTATAGTTAAAGTCAGGGTTTTTGATTAAAAAAATAAATAAAAACAAATGTAACACTTTTTATTTTAATAAAAGCACTAAAACATTCTTAAATACACAGTGTTTTGATACAGTATCTTATTATAGTGTCATATGTCACTGCAGCACAGCTATAGCAGAATTCTTTACATTTCTGGAAAGCACCTTCTGGACCACATAAAAACAGGACAAAATATGACACCACATGTTTGAGGCACAACAGTGATGGAATTAAGTTTTTGTGTGAGGAGGGCTTAAATATGGACTTGAATTCTATAGGCATGTTTTAAAACTCTCTATCGAAACTAAATTAAAACAGTTCTAAAAGAAAGATTTCTTCTGCCTTGATGTTAGTCTTACTGCCAATTATGACAAATCCTTGATTACAGAAGTTGCTGCCAGAGGCAACATAGCCAATTATAAAGTTTAGTGAACAATTCATAGAAGGAGCAGTCAAGTTTGGACTAGTGTGTTTCCTTAATAACTAAAATAATAAAAAATCTACAATTAATTTGAACAAAAGAATTGTAATTTTTTTCTGCTGTACTCAAGTTTGTTTGACTCTATAAATCATTTAAAGCGGAACATATTGTGACTTAAAAAGATGATATTCATTTTACTTCACTGTAAATATCAATTTGAGCAGTTGCTGTTTGACCGTTGAGACCTCGACCAGTACAGCAAGCATTAAGGAATAAACACAAAATGCAATTTTTTTACAGAAAATCCCGATCTCTTTTATTATCTTCCACAAGACCAAGAAGAAGAGATTTGTATTCTTCCCCCCAAATTTGCCTCCAGTTAATGAGTAGTTTCTGTTGATTTCCATGCACAGCCAGGTCTTTGCTGCCAGCTGCTGACGAGACAGAGAAGCCTTGTTTGTTTACCTGAAGACATTTCATGGAAATGAGCCTGATGTGTATTCTGTCTGAAGGGACTGAAAGTTTCTACTATTGCTATTGATAGGAGACGTGCTCTTCACACATCATCATTTACGTCAGACCATAAAAAGACTATTTCTTTATAGTTTTTGTCATTTTGTTTGTTATCTGCCCTTTACACTGAGCAAAGTCACTCTGTACTCAAACTCAAAGTGCCCACATACTTTGTGGAAACATCAGATGCTATTGCTTTAGGCTTAGTGGCATGTGCATGAAAATCATGAATATTTAATGTCTCCATACCCACGTTAACATAGCAACGTGCATGAAAAGTGACTACTAAAAAAATTCAGCCACTGCTTCATGTCATACTTTTCCATTTTTTGTGAATCTAAACATTTCTATTTCAGGGAACTGTTAAATCTGAGAAACATCTCTCTTGTTTTTGCCTTTTCACTGAGAATTACACATGCGATCTTTGGGCGTCTGCTCCTGGGAGGATTTCCAATTGTCTTGAATTATTTTCAAATCTGAGTCAACTCTGTGGGATGATGTGGGTTGATGAAATCAGGCTAGTTTTGGCATGGACCCGCTAAATCTCCCAAGATTTGACTAGCTGCTGCCTTTAGATGACCATTGTCATAACTGTCTCCTCTAAACTCCTAAAACTTGCTTTTGTGGAGATGGTCTGTATCACGTATCCTCTTAATCTCTAAACCTGAAACCACTAAGGTTAAGTCTGTTATTCTCATATTTCTCCTGCATTTTGGTTTTTTTTTAGCTCAATGAATCATAGGTCAAATGTTTTGTATTTTGTGTTCTGTTGCCCAAAAAACAAACACGTGAATCATGTGCTTCAAGTTTGTTTTAGCCTTTCCTCCAAAGGAAAATATTAAAAACCTGCAAGTGTCAGGGTTCCTGTGGTAAGGTTTATGATGGCCTGCAGCAGCAGGGTCCTGTCTGTAAGGACCATATTGTTTTTACATGGACCAAAAATGTAAAAAGGCCTTTAAAAGGCCTCAAAGGAAAGGCCTAAGCCTAAACATACCTGACCAGTAGTACAAGGCAAAATACATATGTATTGTTTCTGGATTGTTTCACTATTATTCACGAATTTCAAAATACGCAAACGAATCCAAAACACACCCGTCGGGGATATCCAGGAGAGCTTTCGAAAATATTAGGGAGGGGTGTCATGTCTTGTACCAAAATGCGAGATTTGGTAATTTTCGCACTTTTCCACAATATGGGAAAAACGACACTGGTTCTTCCGATTTTTACGAAACTTCACACACATGCCGCCAGCCGGAGTCTACAACCACCACAGAAGTTTCATTGACCTTTGATATCCGGAAGAGGCCGCCATCTTGAATAACAAAAAAAGCCTGTTTAGTACAAGCTTGAAAGGAAAACTCGTCCTGGGGATTTTCATCAATCGTGGCCAGGAATGGCAGATAACTCTGGGATGGATGTTTGTGGTAGCAAACTTAGGAGGGAAGGCAGACACCTAAAGTCATGGTTGTGAGTTTCAGCCCCGTGTCAGAGATGATGACCCTCCAAATAAAAGTTTTACTCGCATTTGATGTGTGGGCGGTTGTTAATTTAGATCTCTGATTTTTATATATATAGATATAAATATCTATATAGATATATCTATATAGATATATCTATATAGATATATAGATATATAGATATAGATATATATAGATATATATAGATATATATATATCTATATATATAGATATATATATATATATAGATATATATATATATATATATATAGTTGTTATTTTAATACTTCAAGATCACAATAATTTTACAATTTCCAACTACTGTTAAGCACCAAAAAAGAAATGAAATCCTTTGTTCAGATATTGTGCAGTTTGGTGTCACTGGTCTTTCCGCTCATGCTGACTGCCTGTTGACACGTCTAGTGTTGTCATATATCTCTGAAGAAAGCAAATGCTGCTCACCGAAATAGCACAAGGTCTGAAGAAAGAAGTAGAAACCTTTGACTTAATGAGAAGACATGATACACGCTTTTGTGACAAATAACATACACTTCAATCGGACACTTACAATAGATTTTCCCAAGTCACACAGAGCCATAACATAAGGATGAAAGAGCTGCGGGTTGTCAACCCTTGTTCTACAACTTTCTCCTGACTGCATCTCTGGAGCTCAGCCACAGTGATCTTTGTTTTCTTTACCTCCCTCACCAAGGCTCTCCATCCCCTGATAGCTCAGTTTGGCCAGACGGCCAGCTCTAGGAAGGGTTCTGATTGTCCTGAACATCTTCCATTTAAGGATTATAGAGGCCACTGTGCTCTTAAGAACCTTAAGTGCAGCAGATATTTCTTTGGAACATTGACCAGATCTGTGCCTTGCCACAATTCTGTCTCTGAGCTCTTCAGGCAGTTGCTTTGACCTCATGATTCTCATTTGCTCTGACATGCACTGTGAGCTGTAAGGTCTTATATAGACAGGTGTGTGGCTTTGCTAATCAAGTCCAATCAGTAGAATCAAACACAGTTGGACTCAAATGAAGGTGTAGAACCATCTCAAGGATGGTCAGAAGAAATGGACAGCACTTGAGTTAAATATATGAGTGTCACAGTAAAGGGTCTGAATACTTAAGACCATCTGATATTTCAGTTTTTCTTTTAGAATAAATCTGTAAAAATGTCAAATATTCTGTGTTTTTTTGTCTATATGGGGCGTTCTGTGTACATTGAGGAAAAAATTAACCTCAATGTTTTTAGCAAATGGCTGCAATATAACAAAGAGTGAAAAATGTAAGGGGGTCTGATTACTTTTCGTCATTTTATTATTTTTTCATTAATTTCATTCAGGGCTGCACAGTGGCGCAGTAGTTAGCGCTCTTGCCTCACAGCAAGAAGGTTCCTGATTCAAGTCCTGGCTGGGGGACTTGAAAATAGTGTCACCAATGGGGACCTTTCTGTGTGGAGTTTGCATGTTCTCCCCGTGCATGCGTGGGTTTTCACTGGGGCCTCCAGCTTCCTCCCACCATCCAAAAACATGCTTCATAGGTTAATTGGTTACTCTAAATTGTCCCTAGGTGTGGATGTGAGTGTGCATGAGTGTGTGACTGTGGCCCCTGCGACAGACTGGCAACCAGTCCAGGGATGTCCCCTGCCTTCGCCCATGAGTAGCTGGGTTAGGCTCCAGCAGCCCCGTGACCCCGAAAGGGATAAAGCGGTTCAGAGATAATGAATACTTTTCGTACCCACAGTAAATGCCAAGGGACTGTCTCATGGTAGATTCTGAGTTTCAGAGCCCAACTATATCTAGCTGGGTTTTCTCCAGGAGCTGTGGTGCCTCCTGCACTTTGTAAATTTCAAACTTCTAATCTACCAGGGTGACCTCCAACACTTGGAGGCTGCGCTGGGGGCTCAGGGATAAGCCCACACACACCCCGCCCTCTCTCACTATGAGCAACTTCAGAATGGTGGTGAGTCCAACCTGTCGCAAGAGACCGAGATTGGCTCCATTCACTTCCAGTGCTTTGCCACTGAAGAGCTTTTCAACTCCCTTGGTGACTTCAGCATGGGTGATGGACAGTCCTCAGCTGCTGTTTCCTCAGGAGGAGGAATGTTTGCAAGCCTAAACAAATTCCATAGACCTTGGGGAGGGTCCCGTCTACCAGGTACTTGGGTCTAGAGCAGGACTCCAGCTATGCAAATCCGGGCATGGAATAGAATCTTGAAGGCTCAGACTCAGAAAGGGGGTTCTGATAAATATATGTATATATACATGGATGTATATTTAACTCATCTCTTTTTATGATTCATATCTTCAGTTTTTTTATACTCTCACACAATCCCTCTATATTAATCCGGACTTGGGACCGGCAGAAGAGGTCGCTGGAGTGTGACCCCTTGTGGTTGCATTACAGACACACCACACCACACCACACCACACCACACCACACCACACCACACCACACCACACCACACCACACCACACCACACCACACCACACCACACCACACCACACCACACCACACCACTTCAGAGAGTCTTTGTGGTAAGAACGTGATCAGATACCTCCTTCCCCCATAGATTTGCATCTTCAACATTGATAAATATTAATGGATTGGCCATCACGTGACATAGGTGTTTTTATTAGAGAAATAGTTTTGTTACTTAACTTTGTAAAGTTTATTAACCATTCAGGCCTTTGAACTTCATCCGTTTTCCTCCTTTCTGGGCTTGGGTGATGAGCATTTACAAGCTCAGTTATATGGATTCCAGTATACAGAAAAGAATCACAAATCACAGATATTTAGGAGCTATGAAATGCGTTACCTGTAACACTAGGAGGCACAGTTCTTGCACTATTTACAGATTCATCTTTGGAGATAACATATAATCAAATATACCACAAGATAGATAGTTTCCCAAGCTTTAATATGAACCATGTTTTGTGAAAATCAGTTATGAAATGAGGGAGCTAGCTCGATTTTTGTGGTTGGTACCTGCCTGTCCACTGGAACAGCAGTGTTCTGTTGACGTGAGTCAATGCATAGCAACGGCGCCTGTGTTGTGTAGCAACGGCGCACCTCACTGTATATAGCAGCGAAGAAGCGAAGGCCAATCCAGTGATATATATCAATGATCTTTGACTACAACCTGTCCCCAGCCCAGCTTGTTGTGAAAAATGCCTTTTTTTGATGCTCTCTGATAGATAGATAATCATATATATATACACACATACACAGTGGGTACGGAAAATATTCAGACCTCCTTAAATATTTCATTCTTTGTTATATTGCAGCCATTTGCTAAAATCATTAAAGTTCATTTTTTTCCCCTCAATAATGTACGTCCTGTCCCTGCAGCTGAAACCCCCCCCCACAGCATGATGCTGCCACCCGCTTGTTTCACTGTTGGGACTGTACTGGACAGGTGATGAGCTGTGCCTGCTTTTCTTCACACATACTGCTTAGAATTAAGACCAAAAAGTTCTAAGTTGGTCTCATCAGACCAGAGAATCTTTTTGTCACCATCTTGGAGTCCAAGCTCCATTCGGGCTTTAATGTGTCTTGCAGTGAGGAGAGGCTTGCGTTGGCCCACTCTGCCGTAAAGCCGAGACTGATGGAGGGCTGCAGGGATATATATATATATATATATATTTTTTTTTTTTTTAATGTGTCTTAATATGGAAAAAGAGGGTAAAGTCTATAAATAAATGTACAAATTTTAATTTTTTGTAGCATTTTTCTTATGATGGAGGACATATATAAAATAATTTAAGATTAAAACTGCATTTCTGAGTATTTCTTTTTTCAAATCGTCGTGAATCAGGAGCAGATAAAAACCCACACTAGAAAAAAAAAAAAAAACACTGGTTTTGTGACGCAGCAACTGCCATGGGCGGAACAAAGTCTCCCTGCTTCGCTCCGATTCCTAGTTCTCCTCTTGCAGACAAACAGATCGATGTACGTCTTCATTTTCCTCATCTGAGCTGTTATTTGGCTCAAAACTGTACTGAATAGCTTCGATATTGTTCATCATTTTTGTTGTTCTGCTAATCTTAGCTTTGGATGTGGGGGCTGTAAGCTAGCTGGAGAGAGTGCAAACAAAGGGATGATAGGAAATACACAGAGGATAACTTCCACGCCAACAGTCCTGCCTACAACTCAGAGGCATATTTCTAATGAGCTCTTGCTGCTGCTCTGCAAAAAACAAAACAAAACACAGGCTTTTTGATTTTGGCTAAAAACGACATAATCAGAAATAAATAACCACTGGGAATGATTTTACAATAGAAAAGACATAGTCTGAGTGGGTCTAATTTAAATAAATTATGTGCATTTTATTGAGGGAAATAAGAATTTGATCCCCTAATAACAATTCAGTTTTCTGGTCACAGATTAGTTAGAATCTACTAATCAACATGTCAACTCAGTCGACGAAAAAAACGTCTGACTTCTGTAATTGCTAATAAAGGTTTTGCCGCTAATGCTTTTCAGCAAAATGGTTCAAAGTCCATTTCTTGGTTTTCTTTGTAAATATCTATTTCTCACTGTTCAAATAATCCCAGTATTAGGATTATAGGCTGTCTTTTTCAAGCGGGAAAATCCACAAAATCAGCAGGGGATCAAATGCTTATTTCCTCCTCTGTATAAAGGAAGCGTCGCAAAAACATGGATGACAGTGTTTGGTGTAGAAGAACTTGAACCACCTGCACAAGCTTTGACTTTGAAGTCCTGTAGGATGAAGAAGAACAAAGTCTGTGAGCCAGACATTATTTTTCAGCGTCACTGTTTGACCTCATGAATGAACTTCTGGAGAACCGATCAAACGTTTCCACGAACACTTCCTGAAAACCCATCCCAGAAGAGACACATGTGTGTCGAACTCCAGGCCTGGATGGCCGGTATCCTGTCGACTTTTCAGATCCTGGTTTTTGATTCCCTGGATCTTTTGCATTTGTCCATAATACGGTATAAGGGCAGAGTTGGCTTTAAAACAAGCATAACAGCGGTCCTCAAAGAACTCCAGTTTTGACAGGTGATTTAGATAGATAAATATATGCTGCTATGATGTAAGATACAACTGCTGAAGAGAATGTCACTGCTGACATAACTAGGTTGAAAGACTGACTTTTTGAAAATTGTTTTAAAGAGAAGTCTGCTAACTTTTCCCCAGAAGTCGCTTGGCATGTGTCTCTTGAGTGCACGAGCCTGATTATCAGATGTTAAGTGTAACAGCACATCACCTTCTTTGATCTGGAGCACCAGCTGGAGTCTGGGGGACTCTATTCTTAGGAACCATTAAGAAACAACAAACACAAAAGTTCAACCTCTTGGGAACTGGCATGAACTCCCCATGAAATTGCGAAATATTGCTGTCACTACAAATCTTTCAATCTGAGTCCACCTCACTACATTGTTGCAGGTCATACATGAAATACTGACTTTTAAAAGCACGAGAAAATTAGGAATTTGCATATAAAAAGTGCATTTTTAAGATATGTCTGTTATACTAGATGCATCTTTAAATAGTCTGTCATACTGTGTGGTTATTTAAAGTGTTGTCTAGCATTTATCACAAGCAGAAAGAGCCACAGAGGCAGACTATTTCAACGTTACCAGACGATTGGAGAGGAGAGTTGAGAAGCAAAGAGAGGACCGCAGCGTGAGCAGTCTGAAGCCTCAAACAAAGATGGATTGCAGGGGTCTAAAAAGTGATGCATGACATATGCCAAGAGAGAAGTGAGCAGTTCTCTTTAGGTCTGGAGTGAGCTGAGAAGGTCCCCATATACAAAATCACAAAACCATTTTCAGTTGCAGTTAACTGGGGACACACTTGACAGATTATCAACCACTGTCATAAATAGCCTAGTTCCCAATCTGTTTGATGCACAGGTATGTTGAAAGTTTGACTGAAAAGCAGATGGTGTTTGTTCCCTTACTATTAAAACTAGAAGTGCTGGGCTGTCTGTAATGTGTTTTTTGTTGTACATCATCAAATTCAACATTTAAGTAACACGTTTTTTATTGTTCACCTGAACATGAACTGTGTTTGATTTGCAACATGTCTCTTAGCATGGACCTCAAGAGCGGAATATGCGGGCACACCCATTCGTGGAAATTTACAAAGACGGTCAGATCCAGTTCATGGCACCCCTGGACCGGCAGTTGGATTTTTGTGTGCCTGAGTACCGATCGGTGGAGAGGAGGCTGTCAGAACAAGAAGAATCTGACAGCAGCACAGATGTCTCAGGTACGCAGTCTCACTGTGCTTTATGAGCACAAACATGCAAATGACAATTTTTGATTAAACCTTCATGCAGCTGCTGTATGTCAAGTCTACAAACGTCAAATGACAAGAAAGTTTGACAATTTAGCACAAATGTTTTTTTTTTTTTTTTTTTTTATGACGACTTTGCATTGTCGTCAGACAACATATGGACAGAGAGAGATAAATGTTTCTGCAGCTGAACAGTTACTGAAGCATTTAGCAAAAGCAGGCCAGATTATGGGCGCTTCATTTGAAATACACTTCATGCAAGCTCTGTTGTAATATAATTTGGCTGAAACAACACCAGTCAGCACAGCCTGTATCTAGCTGCTCCTTCTAACTAATGCTCTCCTCTTGCTTTAGGATATAGTCCAACCTCTCAAAAGTCCTGATCTGATTGAAAGATCTGATTGCCTTTTTAAACAACTTTTAAAAAGCAATTTCAGAAGATAATGATATGATTAAACAATTCTGATCACTCATTAATTGTGGACTAATGAAAAATCAGGTTGCTTATACCATAAAGATTTTTCATCTTTTTTTTTTTTTTTTTTTTACTTTATTCTCACATTGTTACAGAAATAAAATGGTTTGGGCAAATATCTTGTGATCCATTATCTGAGGTGTTTTCATCGGACCAAGATGCACTTTGGGGACATTTCTGCTTTAGCATTTGTTAGAATCGAGGCTTTACATTCTTCTGTCATCTGCAGGCTTATTGCTGCCGTATGGCTAGTAGCTGGACACCGTTTGGTTTCTTTCTTTGTTGTCTAAATGGATGGATTTATGGTGGCCCTGAAAGAAAAATGTTCTCAACAAATTACTCAATGCAAATACATATGAAAGATCACATCAACAATTACAATAAAAAAAAGTAATAAAAAAAAATTACGTGTTAGAATTAAAAGAATTCCTGAAACCAAACCGTTATAAAAAGAAACTAAGCTACATAAAATGGCAAAGTTTTGGAAAACAAAAGTACTTTCCAGAAATCAAAATGAAATGTGAAAAAATAAAACAAAATAGGAAACATAAAAGGTAGGTATTATGGGAAATCACTGCTCGGATGAGGAGGTTTGTTCATCTTTTCACCCAGAAGCCATTTGGCATGGCGATATCTTCTGACATTTCTTTAAGCTTCTCCTGCTGCAAAAATGAGGTGATTGCTCAATAAACTCATTAAAGAGGTTTGGTCAAGATGTCGTTCTGCTTTCCCTCTTCTTAAAACTCAAACATCATCATCCAATCAGCGTTGCCCCATAGTGCCCACCCTATTCCTGTTTATTATTTTGTTTCATTTTTTTAACATTTCAATTTGGTTTCTGGAAATTTATTTTGTTTTACAATTTTTTTTTTATTTTTTTTTAATTTGTCATTGTCATCTTTAATAAAATGCTTTTGCCTTGAGTGATTTGTTAATGTGATTTGCACTTCAGGGCCACCGTACATCTTAAACCTTTCAATAACTGTTACGGTTCCTTTTATTTTATTAAAGTGAAACCCAAAAGCAAAGTGACTGCAGAACGATGGGTTAATAATGACAAAACCCCACGGAGCTCAGGGGAAATGCGAGGTCATGTGATCACGTCTGCCACACACGGATAAATAATTTATTGGTCAGATTCAGTTCAGAAATAATGCTTGTTAATGACATTTTTTTTTAATCCTCTCTAAAAAAGTGACTTTTTGATTGACATATGGGGTTTGCTGTTTGTGTTTCAGCGCGATGTGTTTGGGTAGAATTGAAGGGAATAGGATCTTGTCTCCATGGCTGTTTTTGTTTATGAGTGGCTGTGCTGAGGCAAAGTGTAACTGACACCTACTTAGGTGTTAATGAAAAGCCTGAAGAAAACAGCTTCTGGTGAAAGTGTGTTGCTGTTCACCATGAGGCGATATGGAGCTATGTAAACCCCAAACAGAATGTTACCTTTCACTATCAGATAAATAACAGACATTTAAATGTTTTTTCACGTCAGAAAAAACCAACCCTCAGGAGATAAAAACTGAGAGGTTTGATGTTTATTTCATAATAAATACAGAAACTAGCTTTTTGCAGCTTTAACTAACTCGGGTAAAACCTGCAGAGGAAAAATCTAAGACTATATGAGTATAAAAAAAAAACAAGAGAAGATAACAGTTATACACTAAAATAACCTAAAAATGTATTTTTTTAAAACATGCCTGAGATGCCAGCATTTTTAAACACAGCTATTGAAAAAGTAATGTTTATAAAGTAAATGTTCTACTCTTATTTTGGTGGGGCAGCAATAGTAATGTAAATAACTGAAAGATTCTTTATCTTTCTTAATCATTTTAATCAGATGTTTAGAATAGTTGCCAATAGTTGAACAAATTAGCCGTGTGACAGGTTGGTGACCTGTCCTTTGCCCAACAATGGGCAAGCTGGAAAAGTTCTGGCAGCCCTGTGACCGCGATAGCAAGTTAAGTGACTGGATGGATTGTTGAACAAATTAATACATTTGAACTTATATTAAATATATGACTGTTTACAACCTTAATAACACAAACTTTATTATTTTACGCCTAAGAGATTACTGTTGGTTTTGAGTGTGACTATTTTTAATCAAAACTAATGTCTAATCCTTTCACATTGTAGAAACGTTTACAGTTTTTGAATTTGATATTTAGCAGCATTCCACTATTGGTTTCTTTTTGTAATTGTTACAGAGAGGGAAATTAATTGTTTGATTTAATTAGGAAGAAATTTGCACACAAAAAACTATAATATTCAGACTCTGGTGATTTTTCTGCATCTGGATTCCAATTTTCAAAGCAGTTTGACATGACTTTGAAGTTTCGATTTTTAACTTAAATTCAAGGAGGTTCTTATCCTGATTTAATTAGGGTTTTTTCTTAGGTTATACCTTCCTTATAGGAAGAATCTCCTTTTTGTTCAAACCTAATCGGACAAATGTACCTAACCTAATAAAAGGTTCTTTGTTAACACCTTTTTTTCAGCGATGCTCTTCAGGCAGTGATCGCCTGAAGGCAGGAAAACACCAAAGACATGGCTTTTGTTTTTTGATCCTCTGCCGGGGCTTAACTCCAGCTCTCTTCAGGCTTCTTCTGACTTGATTTTCCTCATCATTAAGTGGAAAGCAGCTCAGCTGGGTTTAAGGGAAGTGCCTCTTTTAACTGGGCTGAATACTCCACTCCCTCACTGTTTCCTGGTTTGCTTTGGCAGTCTGTTCTGCTCGTTGTTAGTCTTTGCTCCTTCGTGTTCCCGGGATCTCTCTGACAGATTTGTTTTGCTTTCGCAGTCTTTGGAACTGCCTGATTCATTGGCACTGACAGCTTCTTTAGCTGCATGTTGTTGGTTCACGGTGATAGCTTCTAAATGAAAATGTCATGCCCCCGACCTTTTTACCCACTTAATGGATGAAGAAATAATAGGGCACACCTGTCAATATAACCTTTGAGCCAAATGACAAGTTATATTTCAGGTCCTGTGTAATTTGTAAACACCTCCTTCAGTTTCTGTAAGATTAATCTCATTGTTAAGATGAGAATTGTAATGCAGTGCTCATGTAGATTTTTAAAACGAGCCTTAATTTATGCAAGCGTATTGCATTCAGTAAAAAAGGGTGATCTTCATTTACATTTTTCACAGGTGTTTTTCATTCTAATTTTTTTTCCCGGGTATTTCTAATTTTACAAAAGTAGTAACTACAAACCGGCTGGGCATGTAGCTCATGAAAACAACAAGAAGTAGAAAAAAAAGCCACAAAGTGCCCATGTCATAGACGCGGGCAGGGACAGAAGAAATTAGAAAAAAAAATTAAGACAAAATAAAATAAAAAAAGATTTTTTATTGAAAAACAAGCAAATAAATCTCAAAGATAGATAAAAATTTTATCTAAAAGTTAGAAAAACAAAACATCATATAAAAAATCATTCAAACCTTATATTGTGTTTGGGTCCAAATTGACCGGAACAGGTTAAAATAAATGTTTTGAAAAACAAGAAAGTGTCTATGACACGGACACATTGCGGCTTTTCAACTTTTAATTGCAGATCATCTTATAGTTTTAATGAGCAGATGAGGTCAAGGCCATTTTTCATTGCTCTTGTAGATCTTACAAAAAGTGAGAACTAAAAACATCCTTGATTTTTAAAGCACGAAAAATATTAAACTAAAACTATTCCCTTATTTCTTAATGCAATACATCATCATTAGTTACAAACTGTTTGCATCCAGACATTTTTGCATGAAAAGGTTCATCTCCACTTTTAGTTTTCTTCTTTCCACTGTCACATTTTGATTTTAGCAAATATTTTTTCTAGTTTAACAGCTAGAGTTCAAGTCCCAGATTTTACCCACTCAACTTATATATATATATATATATATATATATATATATATATATATATATATATATATATATATATATATATATATTCTGGAAAAGCTGAGCGGTGTAGACAAATCTTGCTCCTCATGTGTCATGGGCACAGTGCAGAGTGGAAGTGACATTCAGGTCCATGTCTTTGAATGGTAATGTGACAGACAGTTGTGCTCCTGTCACACCGAGATCAACTCAGCCGGAGTGAGCCAGTGGAGCATTCAGGACACTGGAAGCTTCTTCGGTCCAGTGACACCTTCAAACCGCCCCCCTCACTCAAATGCCTACTATCATCCACCCCCCCAACACCCCATACCAATCCTTTCTCAGTGACCTCATCATCCCCCTGCTTCTGCCCCTCAGTCAGCCAGACACTAGAGATGTAGCACTTTCTGCGAGCTGTTTTTGATTTTAACAGTTTTTGATTTTGTATTGAAGTGTTTGGGAGCCGTTTCAAGCTTGAAATCATGCGAAAAACAGCCCCAACCTGATAACTCTACTCACTATAAAAGCAAATTTAATTCTGTGAGAAACTGATAATAGTGAGCAGTGAGTCAGCTTTTCAATTCAAATTAAATTCAAACCAGAATTTAAAAGAAAATGATGAAAGTTTAGCAAACTTGACCATGAAGATCTTTATGCTTCCATGAAGGTTTTTGATATGGTACTGAAACACCCAGATCCAAAAACAAAACATTCAGTCAGGCATGATGTGCAGACGCCATTCCCCTCTGCTCTGACCTGTATATCAGGAAGGGACTAAAATCTCTCAGAATGTTGTTTCATCTGAGGAAACTATTACCAACCAACAATAGCAGGTTTTCCTAAAAGAAAAAAGAAACATTAAATAACAATGTTATGTTATGTATAAATAAAATCAGGGTCAGAATAGTAATGCCGTCTTTGTCTTTTCTGGAAGCAAAATACTTTGTTTTTTACAAAGTAACAATACTTTATAGCAGAGGTAGCCAGACTTTAATTGGTAAACTGCTTTGCTGTCATTGTAACAGATGAGTTATCACAGTTCTCAGTTGCCAATTTTAAACATTAGTTTTACTTTTTTTTTCTTTTCTGAATTATGAACACCACACACATTTTGTATAGGGTTGGACACATCCACAAGGACTTAGTAACCATTTAAAGAGATAATCTGTTGAGCCAGTTGAAGATGTTTATAATTCAGTGAGATGGAGGAAAGTCATTACAACAGATGGAAGGTAGTTAAGAACTTGTCCTATTATTTGAGAGGCTCTCACACAAACGCCTTTTTTATTTGTAAAATACACTTTGAAAAGGATTTAAAACTCTCCTGAACTGCATGAAAACATGCAGAATAAGTCAACTCGGTGATTGATGGACCTATTGATAATTTGTTAATTAACCAGCTTTCTTTGTGAGCAATGATTTCCTATGAAAGTACAGCTAAATCAAAGCTGCCTCAATGTCGCAGCTTTAAACCAAAGCGGCTGGATGGCTCAGTTGGCTGATCTCAGGCCTGGTGCGTGGGGAACCAGGGTTTGAATTCCAGCGAGCGCAATGAGCTTAATCCAGTGTGGGTCAGATCCTTCCCGCTAATGCTTTTCCATGTAGTCACAACTGGACCCAAGTCTGGGTCTCCCTGTGCAAGTCCCCAGCCCGGATAAAATACATGGCTGTGTCAGGAAGAGCATCCGGTGTAAAACTCTGCCAAACCGAGTGGCGACCCCTGATGGGATGTGTCAAAAGGTGAACAACAGCTTAACTAATCAAAGTAGCATTTGTAAATAACTTGGACAAAAACATTACTTTCTACTATGAAGTTAGTATAAAACACACCGTGATTTCTTTCTTATTTCCATACATTGGAATGTGATTATTTCAAGCAAAACTAATTCAACTAAAGTAAACAAACAAAAGAAATATGTATATAAACATATATCTATCAAACTTATGAGGAATTGATTGGACATTTTTAAAAATTTAAAAGCAAAAGAAGATAAAGAAATACACACATAAATACACACATACGGACCATATACATGGTATGTATGTGTGTGTGTATATAAGTACATGCATGCATAAATAAATGCCATTGACTGTCTTTGAGAAGTGGAATGGAGTGACCCCTCCTTCCTAGCATTCCAAACAGGAAGTACCCGCTGGCTCCAAGAAGCCAAAGTGCCATAGACTGTCCGAAACCTTTGACAGATTTCGGACCAATTCCATCTTACTGACGTCTTCTAGTTCCAACATGTTAGCATCTGTATTGTACAAAAACGGCGAGTGAATTCACTTCACTTGGTTGGAGCTGAATGCAAGTCATTTTCTATAGGTGACGTCACTCTTACTCAGTCCAGTTCTCCTATACAGTCAATCATGTATAGAAACAAATCCACGTACATTCATCCATTAACACAAATAAATGATGACAAAATTACTAATAATCATAAAAAGACATAATTTTATGTATACATACAGTACACTAAATCCATTAAAATACATATGTTAGCAAATATAACTTTCTAACTAATAAATATTATACTTTTTCATTTTTTACCTTAAAAAGAACAATGTTTTGTTAATAGTAGCTTATTTGTCATTATATGAATAAAAAAACCGAGAGCCTAGTTTTTTGAAGCATGTCAGCCAGGCTTCACGCCAGTGTGACATTAGCGGTGTATTAGGACATACTTTATTCACCTCATTGTGTTTGGATTATTTCATCTGCTTTGTGGAATGAAAAGGGGAAAGAAAATTAGCTTCAGTTCATTTCTGAATATGAGGATATTCATCCAGCTGCCAATCTTCACAGTGTGATGGGTGTAGGGTTTAACAGTAGAATGGACTTTGCAAAATGAAAGGAGGGGACTTCTCCTGACGTGGTTTACGGTTCCGTCTTGCTGATAGTTGCCATCATCAGAGATGTAATGAGACAAACATGAGCGGTCAAGGTGCTGTCGCCATCTCTGACGTTCGTCTTGCTATCCAACTCATGTTTAAAACTTCTTTGAATGTGAAAACTTAGCCAGGTTGTGTCAAAGCACTTCAACAGCTCCCTTTGCGACCCTTCATGGTCTGCACTGGTCGTGATTCAATGGGCTTTTTTTCTCTGTCATTATGTACAGTAAATGAAAAAACATAAATCATGCGAAGCATTCACTTCCTGCATCTTTCTGGCTTTAATTTTAGTCATGAATCAACTTTATTGAGCATTGCTCCAAGTCATCAGCATGAAAAGCAAATGCATTTCTCCAAATAAAGATACTACAACTGATGTACATTACAGTGCAAGCTGGATTTTTTTTTTCTCCCAATGACTTACGATTTAACTTTAAATTAGCCTCAAGAATTTCATAAACAGTGGAAAACCAAACCTTTGCCTTTTTAATTTTTTTGTGCTTTATTTGAATTCCCCCCCTTGTTTAAATGCACATGGAGGACTACTTTATCATTTGTGCTTGTGGCTAAAAACCCTACAAGCTGGTTCCGTATTTAGCACAAATTATATTAAATAAATTCATCTCCAAGTGTCATATGTGAGTAACTATGTGTTTATTTCACTCCTTTTGTTTTGTTGCTTAATGAAGCTGAATTCAGGAATCATATGGTATGAAATGAGCGTCTCTGTTTGGTCTTGGTTTCACGTAAAATGAGTCAGGGTGGGAGGTCACTTGCACAGCTAACAGCCACGCTGCATGAGAGGAGGGAAAGCCAGTGCTGACAAATAAAACAGTTAACAAATGCTGGTGGAAATTATAGGATTTTAGGTTTTGCATAGAAAACTTTCTAGTAAATGTACAACCTACATAATCTGACAATATCTAATCTTGTTTTTTCCTTACTTTTAATTTACTTTCTTTTGTAATTGTAAAATTAAAGCGCAGTAAGAAGCTGACAGTTCATTATCAGCTTTTCTCCGAAGTGTCAACGTTATCAGTTTGGCTAGAATTAACCGTGGTTTGAGTGTAGCAAATCAAATCATTTTCCTGAATCCTTTTTTGTTTTCACTGACAAGTCTCTGAACGTTAAGTCACAGGAATTACATCAAGTTTTTCTGTTTTATCATGGTTTCACATTTAGCTGTAAAATAAACGATATTTTTTAACTCTTTTGTAACGTGATTTGATATCGTCTATTGGGTTTGGTCTGTTGTAGTTTAACCAGTGACTGTACATGAGAACTGGACAGAGTGAGTGTGACATCACTCATAAAAAATGACTTGATTCAGGCTCCAATGAAATAGAGTCAAATCAGTTGCAATTTTTTCGTGAGATGGACATCGCCATGTTGGAACCAGAAATTGTCAGGAAGCAGTGATTGGTCCGAGTCAGTCTGAGTCAATATTTCCACGGCAACTACTCTCACCAATCAGGAGTGAGCTCCTTGGAAGTCCAAACCCTGACCACTTGAAAGCAGGAGAATCTGTGAGTCAAATGTTTCAAATTTTCTTCGTAAGACCACGTATATCTGATTGGTCACTTTATAACTTAAAGAACTTGTTGAAAAGAAAAAAAAAGTCACAAAACGATGGTTTAGCAAGAACATGTTTTTAGAGTAAGAATGATTATTCTGACAAATATAATGACTGGGTGTCACTTTGTCCAGTTCTATTATACAGTCAATGGCTTTTTAAAGCCTTTTGTATATAAAAATATATGTATTTGTGGTCAAATTATTATTTTAAATAACAATAAATCTTTTTTTCAGATGATTGTGCAGCAAACTCATACAACGGCTTGATGTCCCTCTGTTTAATCCCCATTAAATCCATGCAGATTGATCCAAAGGTGGTGTTGCAGGATTTAAAGGCCTCAAATCTTCAACTCTCCTATTGAACTTGGAATTTGTGTCTCTTGTGTGTTCATGTCTGCCTGTCTAAATGTTACAAGATGTTTATTTTGAGTGCAGTGTTGTGTCGGAACTCATTTGCTCGCAGAGATTAAAGGTCAATAAAGCGGCGCACTTGGACGTGTCTCGGATTGTATTTACCTGCGAGGAGCGACTCATGAACACACAGGAGGCAGAGCTTTGATGGCTTATGCAATGCTGCCCTATTAGAGCATTTAAGTCCTCCACGTTTCAACACCTCGTTGTCGGCTTTCTGTTTTAAGTCGCAGCACAAGGTGTTGGAGCTGGTATCTCATAGTTTGTTCACAACCAAAGACATGTGACAACCACCATGTGTGATAACTTCTCCATCTGAGAATAAAAGAAACGCGTGGTATTTTTAGATGTAATAATGTGAGAGCTTTCTGAATGAAGAGGATGCTACTGTGCTCTGTGCTGGTTATTTTTCCTGACACACTGATTCTGGACTGAAAACAAAGGACAGCTTAAACGGCATCATGACGACTTTGGTTATATCCAAGCCTGATTTTTAATTTTTTTCTGGGCAGCCTTTCTTCTCTCACGAGGAGATTGTTTTTAGCTGTCATTTCACCATCTGTCCCTTCTCTTCCTTTGTTCCGCGCCTGCTTCAGGTGCAGAATCCAACAGCGAGGACAGCTCCGAGAGGGGGGTTCTCCCGTCAGACAGCAGAGAGACGTCACTGGCGGCGTCCTCCGTCCGAGTTCAACAGCGCAGAGTCCAGAGGATGGAAAGAACTGGACAGGGAGCAGACTGAAGGACAAGAGAAAAATGATCAGCATCATAGAGATTCCAAACACAAGGAGGTTCCCATGCAGCAGAGGACGGGTGCTGCTGGGGGTGAAGCATAATACAATCAAATATAATTGATTGCAAAGGCGCAGAAACTTTTGAGTATGAAGGAATGTGACTTCTGATTAGCTTGGATTATCATGCAAAGGAAACACCTAATGACTTTAATTACTTATTTTTGTGTTGAATTTATTTTGTCCTTCCAGAAACATAGAGATTTACGTTTTAAAAATGTTTTATCTGGACTTAAAAAAATTGAATGTTTTATTCAGTCAGAAAACTAGAAAGGTATTTTGTCTTTTTTTTAAGACACAAAAAAGAAATTCATTTCTCTTTTAAAATTTTATTTCAACTTTCCAAGTTAAATGTGTTGTCAGGTTTGTGTTCTAAGAACTTGAAATCTAAAACTCCTGACATTCTTCATAATTTTGATATTGAAAGGTTGTTTGTCAGAGCATTTTTACTTGAAAATACTATAAATAAATAGCATTTGCAAATTTTTTTTTTCAACAATGACTTAAACGTCCCTGAAAATAGAAAAATAACAGATAGTTTGTTTGATTACCTGCAACATTTCACAGAAAAGTCATAAAAAAGGAATTTACCAAAAACCTTTCATGTAAGTTGTGACTTTTTCTAATCTGTGATCTCTTGTATAACATTCAGAAAATAAGTCACAAGTTTTAAATTGAATCAATCTGTAGCATGCACTGCGTGGCAGGATTAATGGTGTTGAGAGGTATAACTTCAGGTTGAACTTTGATTTATTTGTTTGTAATTGTTGTTGACTTCTTGCAAGGCTTGCCTCACAGTAGCAGGTAAGGTTAGCAGTTCACGCCATACCAAGGCAGATTGTATTGTCCACATATTTAAAAACACTGGATCCCGAACCAATAGAGGTGTAACGGTTAATCAATTATTCAGTAAATTGATTTATTCAATCAGATCGATCTGTCTGAGTTAAATTGTTAATCGAATCGAATCGAATGGAATCGGCCTTTGTCATTTTAGAATCATTTCAACATAAATACATCAGTTATAATTGATACTGGAAAATATAGTTTGAATTTACAAAGACGTGACCATACAGTGTGTTGAAATATTCTAATAATGTTCCCTTTGTATTATTTTGATGTAGAAAAACAACAGAGAGCTGAACTTGATCAAACTAAAATGTGAATGGATTTGACATTAATTCTTGTTTACTTGTTTGTTTGTTCACATATTTAATTTACACTTGATTATCTAACAAGAAACAGAAGGAATCTGGAAAAGTTCACCTGCGCTGTTCAGTACTAGGTATTTATCTGAGTCACACTGGTTGAATTTTGGCTAAAGATGTTCTGGATCCATTTTAGGTCACTGAATTGGATCTTTCAAACTGAACCAATACCATTTATGAATCGGATCGTCAAACGCTAATTATGTCTGTCAGCTATTAACCTTATCACATCATAGACACTCAACAATAATTATTGTTGGTATTAATTTTTATGTGTATTTTTGCTATTATTCTGTCTCTTCTGTTTTGAAAGACCCACTCAAATGAAAACTGTGTTTTTAACATTTTTTTTGTTGAGTTTTGGATGATGGAGAACATTTATAGAAAAAATTTAGATTAAAACTACATTTCTGACTATTCCTTTATTCAAATCACGATGAATCAGGAGCAGATGAAAAAATTTCACTGGAAAAACCTTGAAGTTGTTATGTACGAGCTAGAATCGGCAAGGAGACGCTTCCTGCTTTGTTCCCTTCTGATGCATCCACTTGCAGACAAACAGATCCATGTACGTCTTTGTTTTTCCTCGTCCGAGCTTCCATCTGGTTCAAAACTGTATCCAGCTTTACCAGTTTTGATGTAAACCATCCATGCATTGTGTTTCTGACTTCTTTTTTCTTGTTGTTTGTGTCTGCTGTGGTCTTGCACTTCTTCATCTCAAACACTGCCTGTAGTGTTGAAAGTGGAAGCATTTGGACAGTCACAGTTTGGAGCAGAAACCTTCAACTGACTGAGGCTGCATTCCCACTATTACAGCCCTTCAACTTAACTATCCTGCTTTCTGGACTGATGTGAGGGTTTTTTTTTTTTTTTTTTTTTGAGGATAGTTACTGTAGTTTGAAATAGTTTCTGCAGTCAGTAATGAAGTGAAGTGTTTGAAGTGAAGTAAATTGGTTGGCAGTTTTCCACCACCTCCCATGCAAGGAAAGCAACAGACTCAGGATGGCAGTTTAAGAATTCAACCCTGATTCAAAATGGAATTAAGGTGAAATTTAAACTTGAAACCAACATGAAGGCTTCTTCATTGGGCTGGTAGCCAGCAAGGCAAATACCTTCAGAGAAATGTACATTATGTGGAGAAAAGGACTGAAAAATATAATGATGAGAAAAACTTTGGCTGTGAATCCTAAAAAAATGACTTGATGTGATTTAAAGAAAGTGATTACGTTTCATTGGCAACTGAAGTGGAAGAATGGGTTGAGATGTTTCTTGGCATCTATAATATGGAGAAACTAACATCTTCACTCTGTTGGAATTTGATAAATGTAGTTCTATTTGGAAAGAAGACAATGCATCACACAATCCAGATCTGACTTTGTTTGGGACTAATGCGTCGATGCTAGAATGTATGGACTGTAAATACTCGATTGTAAAGTAGACATCTGAAGACCTTGTTTTCAGAAAATTAAACAGCGACCAGATGATTTTCTTACATTGGTCAGTGGCCGCCCAGGCACATTTGGAGGTCACGCGATGGCAGTCCAGTGACAGGCGGGTGGCAGAAAGGCAGCAGCACAATAACTGACTGACAGGAGGGTTTCCAACGTCCCCATCATCGTCTGATGATCGACCAATTACAGACTGCCACCCCCCTGCCCCTGTGCTGCCATCCCACTGCCACCATCCGATAGTTAAAAATCGGCTGTTGACATGAACCAGGGGGCCCGGCGATAACCAGACGCCAATTTGGTGATCGCGGCCACCGCGGGTCCATCGTTAATGAGACAAAAATCGAACAAGGGGTGTGATGGGATATTCTTAAACACAGACTTGGCGCTTAACAACAGCTCTGCAGATGTAGAAACGTCTGCTGGAAAAGTTAGCATGTCGGGAGTGTTACGAGACAGTGAAACCTCTGAGGAAAACAGCATGACCTTTAAGGCAAGTTGGAGCTGCTTTGCTGTTCATAACAGTGACCTTGCTGGCTAAAGGTCTTTAAACTGCTGTCTGCTCTTACTTCTCAGCGAAATGGAAAGACACCCACACACCAATGGGCTGTGTTGATCGGCAGACACGAAATCCTTTTCTCAATTTAAATAGGCCTCAGACCTGGTAGAATGCTGATCTTTTAGCTCACAAATAATCAGCAAATGCGATGATCAATGGGATGTTTTTGTATTTTTAATCTAAATGCTGATGACTCTAAAAACAGAGTTAAGTTCCCTGAGGAGAAGATGAAATCAGTATGGATGAGGTTCGACTGTGGGTGCTGAGACACCTTTTTTTCTGCGCAATTTCCAAGCCCTTCCAGAAGAGTAAAAATACTTCACTTTAAGTTGAGTGTAAAGGTGAGATCTAATTGGTAAGAGCTCAGAGAACGGTAGCATCTGTGAAACCTGCCTAGAAAAAAAAAGATGGTGTAACATGTGGATGCAAATCCTACACAACCACTTGGATGAAGATGGTTTGAAAAAGAGCACAAGAAAAAATCCTCAGGTTTCAGAGGCACAAATGAACCAAATTCTAATACAAAGAAGAATTGAGTGATTTTTTTTTCAGGAAACGTTTTGTTTTTTTGTGTGTTTTTTTATTTTTGGGGAGGAGTCACTCAGTCCAGTTCTCATGGACAGTCAATGAACTGGACCTCACTTTGTTCTGTGGGTCACAGTAGTACTAAAGAGTGAAATCATACATTCAGAAGCCAAGTTTGGTTTGAATCTGACTAATCTGTTGATGTATTAAGCCCCATATCATCAAGCCACCTCCATCTGCTACAAAAACAAGTTTGAAACAACAGAACTTGGCAGGCAAAGTTCTCCTGCCAAACACAGTCCAGTGATTTTATACTTTTCACCTGTTTTTTCACACACTGTCATGTGTAATTAACTTGGTTTTTAGTTTTGATTAGTTCAGTTCATCCTTAAAAATGTTTTTTTTATGTCTTAAAAGCGAGTTTGAATTTTATTTAATAACTTTTTAAGGGTCAAGGGATGTTCATATATTTTGGCTTGTGAACCCTCAGACACAAAAACGTTTATTTCTTTTTCACTTATACCTTAAACCGAAAAGTTTATTTCGCTTAAAATAGAAAAACATTTCTCATGAAGGAAATGGATATGTAGCATCGATGTCCTCTCCACTAACTGGTGTCTCTATACAGGAAAAATCAAAGTAATTGTGGACATTTGTCTACTTAACTAACAATAACGGTTAGAGACTGAAAAAAGATCACATCTGCATACCAAAAACACCCTAAAGAGAGGTAATTGCAGATTTTGGACTGATTGTTCTTTCTCTGTCAGTGCTGACAGAAAGCATAATGTATGCTGACCACCGGCTTTGCTCCTGTCCTCTTTAATTTCACTCGACATTAATTGGCGTTCTCCTGTCTGCACTCTGCAGGCCACCCACATGGCTTCAAGTGTTGCAATGTAAACTACCATTCCATTTCAGGAGAAAATTGGTCTGTTGGCTGAAGAAATTGTTCAACAAGCAGCACCCACTTCTGCTTTTAATTGCCACTGTTCCCAGGAAGGACTCGTTACTTTCATGTTATCATTTGAACATCATGGGATGGGTTTTGCTTGCATGAGTGCAGAGAGGTGTAACTGCAATAGAGGTGAACTTTAGCTTCCTGTGTTCTCAGTGGGCTGTTCAATGAGGCAAAAATAGAGTGGAAGCAAAACTTTTTATATTTAATTCTTCTTGAAGGATCCAGAATTATCCAGACTTAAGGCAAAAGCTTTAATAAAACAGTCATTTTACCACTTTCAAAATGTGCAGCAATATAACTTGGTTAAATACAAGCCTATGAACCAATTGGACTCTGACTTTTCCCAAATATGTGTGCAGTACTTTTGAGTCTAACATTGTTTTGTCTTTAAAATCTCAAAACACAAAAGAGATGTGAGTGTCACTACTTTAAATGACTATAGCAGTCAAACTGACTTCGTGTTTTTAACAGGGGGTTTCAGATTTCACAATTTCCTTGATTATCCTGGTCTCTCTCTGGCTGTTTTGTCTTTTTTTATTCTCTCTTAAGTTAAAATCTAGTTATAGTTTCATTCTAAGCCCAAGAGAAGCAAAAAAGAACAAATAAGAAAAAGAAAAGAGTTTTTTCATGAATTGCAAAAGGTCTGATTAGAATAGTACTCCACAAAGTCGAACTAACTAGGTGATAATGCTTTAGTAACAACGGAAAACTCAACAATAGTTTTAATGTAGTGTCTTAATGTGTTTTTATCCTTCTTAGAATTTTTCTGTATAATCCAATTATATTAAAAGGAAATGGGTGGGATTATTTAAATTCACTTCCAACAACTCCTTTTCAGTCATAAATTGAACTCTAATCAACTGGAGTGAACATTCACTCTTTCTAATGAACCTAATGTGACCAACATGTGTCTTGTATGCATTACTGCAGAAATCTCAACTTATGATTTTCAGTCGTTACACTGTTATTTTCTTCTTACATTTACATTCTTGCAGTACATTTTTCTTTGTTTTAATCAATGCATTTCCTTTTTTCTAAACTGAGTTTGATATATCCGTGTGATTTTTTTGTTGTTGTATTGTCCACTATTAATCCTCAAAATAAACCAATAAATCAAATCAAATAATGTCCGAGCAGTCAAAATAACTGCTGATGGTCATTCAAGTAGATATGAAAGTCTGGTGGATCGAGTGTCAAAGACTTGACATTTTTTATCCGGAGGTCATTTGACTTCAAATTCCTTGTTAAATTGAACATTTTTGATTACTTTCATGGGTGATTACCTGTACTGTGTTCGTACTTTAAAGCTGCAATTCACCACAGATTACATGTTACTGTTATTCAGTTCTGTTTGAGAGTTGTAATGCATTACATAGTATTTTATTACCTGAAACATTATATCTGTAGACGCAGAACTATATTTTAAGGTGAAACATGTGCCCCTGATCTGTTTTTTTAGTTCAAATGAGGAGTGATGTGATGTAACCATGACTTTTAATCATATTATATATTCACAAATCACAACCTGAGCCTATTTAAAAGGTGGTAGATGTGAAGTGATTATGTGATGATATGTGTGAATGGCTTGGCACCATTTTTTTTTTTTGGATAAAGTTTATGACAACTATTTTTCTTTACTTTCAGACTGTAATGTCTGACCAGAACAGGTCACTTTTGAAAGAATACAAAGATAATAGTGGTAATAGTACACATTTGTCTGAAGGATTAAAGTTATAACAGCGATACTGATCTTATTTTGCTGTGTTTTGTGAGACCCGTGTGTGTCAGTTGTAATGTGTGCCACTGATATGTCTGATTATATGTCTGATTATTTCTCAGTGTGTGGTTGCAGAAGTAATTCTTACTTGTTTTTAACTTATTTTTTAACTTGTAGATGGCAATAAATTAATGTATCTTTTTCTTATAAAAAGGGTGTCAAAACAATCAACTGCAGCCATAGTTCAGATTTTGTTTGTGACTGTTTTATTCAGAGAAATCTGAGACAGTAAGCTTAATCCAGCAGCTGCTTGTGATGAGTACACTATAATGATAGTAAGATGTTATTGTTACTTTAGGAGAGAGTTGCTCCCTAGTGGTGATTGCATGGGGCCCTGTTTCAATGAGAAAAGCTTTGCCCTTGTGACGGTGGAGTGCTGCCTCTCATGTGAAGTGTGGTTCAGCTTGTAATGAGATGGATGTGAATGAGGAAGTTGTGATCTTTTCCGAGTGGTTGACAAAAAAAAAAAAAAAAAAAAAAAAGATTTCCTTTTTTAAGTCTAAATTTAGCTGCAGGCAGAGTGCATCTTGAACCTTCTGTTTAGACAGATTACTGAAATTACAGAAATTCATCATTTCACCTGAAAAAACTTTCTTTTGGATTTTTTTGACGCACCTCACGTGTTATTTTTGTCTCCATGCAAAAAGTAAGTGGCAAACGCGCGGCATGAGCGTTGTAGTCAGAGGAAGAGGCTGCGCGTCCGCCCGCGCACTCATTCATGGTCAGATGGAGCAGTGGGCAGTTGCGTCTTTGTGAGCTGCGTTTCCCTCTGGCTCGGAAGTTCATTCGCCAGCATCACTCGCGCGAAACGCCGCGCGGTGAATGTTTGGTTTTGATTTTGGCGGCGGTAGGTAGAATCTCCACCACCCCCTGATCCCTCGGTGCTTGTTCGTGACTGGTGCGTGCTGTGCGGGATTGACTGGGAGGTACAAGTTGGAGGACACGGTGAGGAGTTTTTTCCAAGACGCGCCAATAAGAAAAGCACTTCAGGACCAAGGACAGATCCCAACAGCTGCCTGCCAAACATGCCCAAAGTCATCCACATCTGGATTCTGATCTTCTCCTGAAGCCCCTGTGTGGTCTGCTGACGCGCGAGGAGGATCTGCAGAGACAACCACGCAGAAAGGCAACATAAAACGGTATGCACTCAATCCACTTTGCCTTTTATTGCTCTTTTTTCTTGTGGAAGCTGCTCAGTATATTTTTATTAACAGAGTCAGATCTTTTGGACATCACTTCTCCAAATCAGGTCGCACCAAATTCTGATCACACAGGAAATCCCCGAATGTTTATCCATTCGCGTAAAATTGCACACAACCAAACATCTTTCAGTGTTTCCCCTATCTTAATACGAGCTGCTGCAGAGAGCTGATTGTATGAAGTGGTCTTTTATTTCTCGTTGAAGAGAGAATTAGATTGCTTTCTTTTGCAAAAAAGGTATTTTGTCCAGGGATCCCTTATTGTGGTAGAAAGCTGCAGCTGCAAACACCTGGAATTCTCTGTGGAGCATTATCAAGGCTGTTTATTTTCAAATGAAAAAAACATTTAAATAGCCTCAAAAAACTAATGTTTTTTTTAGTGTGATTCATTTGTGCACACTATCAGAGGGTCAGCCAGGGTGAAATGAAGCAGAGGCACTTTCAGGTTTAAAAAGACAATTAATTTGGACAGAAACCACCACAGCGTCTTAGTTCTTGTACAATTATGCTGCCCAGCAAATAATGAACAACAGCATTTGTGTGCTGGGAACCACATCCTAGTAAATGCCAGCTTGTTTCTCCTACCCAGGCGTCAAACGCATAAAGAATTTAGGTGTCAGGCAGCCATCAGATTGAAAGACAAACAGACTCGGCTGATTTCTTTGGGATGTTTGATCAAATGCCGCATTTGATCCACGCGCAAATACAGTCAGCTGGTCACAACAGAGGAATCCTGATCCCTTCATCTGACAAGTCCAGGTGGAGAGATAAACTGAGTCGCAGTTGGAAGATTATATAATGCAGGAAATCTCAACAAGAGCATGCATCTTCATCAGTTTATGGAGGAAGATGAGAGAGTTAACAAATTTTGGAATGAGGGCATCTAGCTTCTAACTGTATTCCTGCACCCTCAGATGCTGAAGCGCCTTTTTAAATGTAAATCTTCTGCTCTGAAAGGACTTGATTCAAAAAAAAAAAGGTAAACAAAACATTGCACTTTTTAATGATGTGACCAAGAAATTTATTTTATTTTATTGTAGCATTTATTCTAAAGTGGGAAGCTAGATTTCAAATGTCACTATAGACAAGAACTGCGCTGATGCTTTCATTACTAAACCTCAGCAGCATATATAGCAGTTAGATTAAATGTCATTTTCTTGTCTTTTTTTAGTGTTTGATAAATGTGCAGTCGCTCTGTGTCTGCTTTGAAAGTTCAAATTGATGCAAACAAATATTTTAGTCACCTTTAGGAAGTATTCATAAATCAGAGCATTGTCTTTTTACCAATTAGTGCATCTTATAATTTTCTCCAAACGTTTCCTTTGCCTGTTTGTCAGATATAAGTGTTAGTTTTTAATGAAGTGCCCACATTATGATTACTCCTTTTATGCCAGCCACCATCATTGCTGACTCTCTGTAGTAAATCTGGTGTTTGCACATTTTCCATCTTCTAAAACGGAGTGTAGTCTCAGAACATCTAAGAAGATTCTTCCCAGGAGCTTTAATGCAAAAGATGATGGTTCAAAACCAAGAAAAGCAACACTTCCTTATGGGTGTTGATGCCATTTTATGAACATTTTAATTGTACATAATAAAAACCATCCAAACGCAAAAAAATTACCATTGAATAACACCAATATAAGACCACAAAACTGTTGTTTTTTTATTTGTTTGAGGAAAATCCTCCTTTTTTAATATATATTTCTAAATGTAACAGGTAGCTTCAGTATTTATTGGCTGTTTTTAGATGTTGAAAATGTTTTTCCAAATGTCCAACTTTGGCCTACTTTGCAGGGGTCAGCCTAATTGGCTGCTCGATATTGCACCGTTAATTCACACTGTGACCCAGTCACTGCAGCCATCTGCTCCAGCAGACAGCATAGAAAAGCAATTAGATTCCTAATGCTGAACTCTTCAAGATGCATTCTCACCTTTGTTCTAATAATAGGAGCAGCAATGCCGTACACCTGTGCCTGCACTAGACTGGGCATTGAGTGAATCAGAGAAAACCTAAACCTCACATTTATCGTCTTTATTAGCATCACACAACTTTTACTCAGAACTTCTTCTAATGCGGGCTGTAATTTGCAGCTTTCGCTGGACATCCGTTATCACCTGATGCTCCAGTCAGGTTCCAGTACATGCACGCTTGCTTAAATTGTGCAGCCGCAAAAGCGAGTGTTTTTCTATTTGCATTTCCAACTGTGACGCTATACCTCTAAAGGAACCGGAATCAGGACAAATTCAGTTTAAGTTCAAATCTGCTGAAAAACTGAAGAAACATGTGTAGTTGTTGGATTTTTAAAAACACACAATATCCTTATGTCAACAAGAACTTTGTTCTGCAAAGATCTGCACTTCTTCTAACGACCAAGTTCTGTCAGATTTACCAAACTGATATCAATAAAATGTCACCTCTTTTTTTTTTTATTAAATCCTCCCTGCAATACTCTGGAATGAATGCCTGCTGATGTACAGCGTAACAAACTTATGTGCTGATAATAATCCCGAGGAGGTTGCAAGCTAGGACTCATTGAAAGTCAATAGACTCTCTTAATCCACTTGCGTTTGTGTAAGAAGCTTGGAAAAGCACTGCACTGAAGGAGCTCACCTCTTTCATTCAGACATCAAAACAATTCCTGGGGAGATCTAAACCTGTAACCTCAACATGATAGGAAGCTCTATTAGCATACATGTCTCACTGCCCATATCCCCTGCAGTCCCACCCTTATTTTTTTACACACAATGTTTCCATGGCAACCCCAGCCATTGAGTAGAACCACAGTGAATATCTGCTCCATAGTCTTGGATATATATGCATCACTCAGTAGGTTTCCTTAAATATGTGTGCATGTTGGATGCGGTAACAGTAAAAGGAACTTAATGCAAATTTGATTCACAGTTCCTTCAGAGCATAAAGGATATGACATCATCATAACTTTTACTATAGAAGTAGACATGATCACCTGACATTTACAGTTTGATTTAAACTCATTTACATACATCTCCTGCCTCGTCATTAACATGAGGAGACAAAAAAAGCCCTGCAGCTTCAGTACTGAATGGTACACAAAGACGCATATTTTTAACTTTTGACATTTATGCTGTTCTATGCCTTTCTGTGACAAACAGCTAGGTTACTAGAAAAACACGTCAATATAAATATGAAAAAGGGTATAGGAATGTGTTATTTTTGTGTTTATAAGCATCTGTTTCATGGATTGATTAATGGACATAGGTGCTGACAGATGCTTCATTCATTATCCCTTTTTTTCTTCGTCTGCACGGTAACATCAGACATGCTGTTCAGAGAGAACCTAAATGTAAACTCCCTCCAGACTGAGTGAACCTCCATCTGCCTCTTCATTAGCAAGCTGAACTCTTCCTGCTACTTGATCTTACCATGCTGCACACAGTGCTCTGTGGGACCCCTTCTGCCCATTACTGGCCTCTCCACATGTTTATGTTGGACTTGCTGATACCAGGAGTTTTACCGAGTATGTCAAGGTTGCCGCCTGCAGCCAAGCGTGAAATCATCATGGACGGGGACTTGGTGATTGGAGGCCTGTTTCCTGTGCACGAAAAAGGTGATGGGACGGAGGACTGCGGGAAGATCAATGAGGAGAGAGGGATCCAGAGGCTGGAAGCGATGCTGCTGGCACTCGATGAGATTAACTCCAGCGATCGCATCCTTCCCGGACTCCAGCTGGGCGCCCACATACTAGACACCTGCTCCAAGGACACCTACGCTCTGGAGCAGTCTCTAGATTTCGTCAGAGCGTCCCTCACTAAGGTCCATGATCCGGGCTTCATCTGCCCTGATGGCTCCAGACCCATCCAAAAAGAGGTCCCACTGGCCATTTCTGGGGTTATAGGAGGATCCTACAGTGACGTCTCCATTCAGGTAAGGAGGAAAAACAGTTTTGTCTTAGTTTCAACATACAATATCTGGAGATTAAAATATATTTCATAAAGTTTCCATTGATTTCATTAAATAAAGTGAATATTTTAAGTGCTATTTTGTAAAATATTCACCTTTATATTCAGTTAAATATTTACAAATCAAAGTTTCTAAAGGAAGCAGTTTTTTCTCTGACCTTTTCATTAGAAAACCAAGACTATCTTTTATTGTTAATCTTAAATTTCCGTTTAGTTACTTGGCGTGCGGTGCGGCGAAAAAGGGCTGCCTCTTATTGTGTTTCTGTCCACACAGAAATAATCAAAAAGGTGATACTACTTCCTTTGGTGTTGAAGCAAGATTTATTATCTAATCCTCGGCTTGAACTTGTTGTCAATTAGCACATCAGAATTTCATTCAGATTCATGGAAAAGTAGTAATGACTGGATGGTTGCTTGGAGTTACACATTTAATAAAGCGGCTGTCGTGTTTGTTTCTGGGTGTTCTTTACTTTATCTTTCCTAGATTGGAGCAGACTATTGCAGTCAGTCTGTACTACAGCCTGTAGCTGTAATAAACAACATGGAAGGAAAGAAGTTCAGACAGAAACACTTCAATTTACTTTCAATAAACCTGAAATGACAGAAGCTGTTATTTTATTTCATAACACTGCTGTCAAGAAAAGAAAAAACAAACTGAAAGAACCCACTAAAGTTTGTATGCCAGTAGAAAGATATTATAGATTTAAGTTTGTAGGAAGGATGTTTCTGCAACTGAAATAGTCTGAGCATGAAGATCAATGTTCGTTTCTATCAATATGGCACCAGGTATTCAAGCGCTGGAGAAATCTCTCTAATTTATCTTTCCTTTCTTTTGTGTGTATGAAACTCACCACAATCTTTTACTCATCACCTATCAGATTTAATATTATGCTGATTTATCTTTTTAAAAAGTTTTTTTTACCTACATGTTTTTGTGTTTAAAAACTGACTGACTGACAATTAGAAACCCGTCTCTTGTTTTCGTCTGACAGCTAGTGCTTCCGTTGCTCCTCCACTCTGAAATGAGAGGATGATGTGTTTCTTGACTGGTGTATTGCCTTGTCCTTGTTATTTTGTCACACTTGTGTTGTAGAAAATAGTTTTTAGTGCCATCTGGGATGTAATGGCTTTAAAACCAAGCATGCACAATACCTCTGCTTTGGAAGTTTACACATTTTTTATCAACGGGTTTAACCTGGCCTTTGGGGAAAATAACAAGAAACACAACAATGAAATCATGTCAAAGTTTTCCCACGTTTTTCACGGACAAATAACCACAAAATGAATTGTGTGCTTTCAAATCCATTCGGCACATGCCACAGAAGCCCCTTAATGAAAAGCTGAAATTGCCTCAGAGTCACAAAGCGCATTTTGACCAGCGAAGCTCACATTTTCAAAAGCCTTTGTTTTTTCTCAGCAGCAACCAAAAGATTATTTCAGCCACGTGTTTTTGCATCTCCACTGGGGTCCGAGGTGCAGCTAAAAGTAGATTAAGTTGAAGGGTGTCGCTCCTCTTTGACACCTTTAGCTGGGTGTTTTTTTTTAATCACACCGCAGCCTCGATGCTCAAACCAACAAACTAATTAACTGACTATTTCTATATGTGTCATTGTTCAGTTGTAATATTGCTAAAAAAACTTTTTACCAAACAAAAATTACAAAAGATTCAGTTTTAATAGTTGATAGTGTTTTCTTTTTAATAGATCATCTTTTGATCTATTTTAAAGTGTTCCCAATGATCTTTTAATTATGCAGGTTTTAGACAACAAAAACAAATCCGTTATAAAATGGTAAAAGATTAAAAATCTACTAATTGGATTTGCCAAAAAAACAACAGCAACAGGGTAATGAGTGGTGGTGGTGGTGGGAGGGGTGTTGGTAGAACACTTTGAAAGGAGGTAAAGTGAGGACAGTAGAGTGGAAGGATCAAAAATACATATTTTGAAAGATTTGTATTTATTTAATAAACATATATTGATATAAATGATTTCTAATCATTATGATTTCTTAATCTTTGTCAGTGATGAAACTAATATTGACTCAAAAACTTGGGAGCAAAGCTTTTTACTGGTAGGGCAGCTTCCCCCCTTACCCCCCAGTAGTTCCGCCCCTGCACTGCAACATTTACTGACACTGTCATGAGGTGAATGTTCTCACATTTTGGTTTGAAGATGATCTCCTTCTGTAATTGTCAGAGTAATGCCAAATTAACATGTGAATGTGTTCGTGGTGGGGTCAGGTTTTATTTCACATTGACTTGACGGGATGTTTATTTCCTTACATCTCATCATTAAAAAAAATGTCCGTAATCCAAACTTTATAAATTGGTAACAAATTGTTATAAAACTTAAAATACTGTAATGAAACACACAAATAGTTCTGGGTTACTTTAGTGTTCCACAATAGACATTGATAATTTGATAATTAAAACAATGAAAATGGAATTGCTCTTTCTACTGTTCTCTCCACAGCTGCACAGGTATAATGTACATTTTTTTTGTTTGGGTTTACAGGCACTAACCTGCACAAAAACAGCTGTATGTTGAAATTCTTCTTGGAATTGTTTAAAAAAGTGAGTGGACATGAAACATGTATCCTTTGCCGTGATACCCCACTTTTTATGTAGGTCCCAGGTTAAAGTAATAACTGCCTTAGTTCAATGTACGATTTAAAAAAAAGACATTTACGTATTTTTCTTGGCTGTGCAAATAAAATCAGACAAGTCTGCATTCCCACTGCCTTCTCGCTCTTGTGCTTGTCATGCTTGTATTGTGTTAGAGTCAATGTCAGTTTGACCTTTTTCTGTTTTAAAAATAGAATAATTTTCACAGAAAAGCTTAACTATGAAACTTCTTGAGTTTGGCAGGATAACATTTTATACAAAGACTATGGTTGTATTCAGACTGCTGAAATCGTTTGGTTCGGTCCGAGTCCACTAATGTTTCAGATTAGACTGCGTTTGGTCTGTATTCACTCTACGGGAGATTTCTGTTTCGGACTAAATCTTACAAACAAAACCAGGTAACTAAAGATCTCTTCAGTCATTTGCCAGGAACTATGAGGCTGGTCAAAACAACAATTTTATTTATTTCTCTGGGAACGTGCACATAAAAAGCATTGCATGCAATGTCCCAGAATTAGTCCAGTGGCTTTTTTTCATCTGCTGCCCTGGGCAGATGTTAAAATTGTCATCCTAAAAAGCTAAAAATGAGAAATAAGAGATACATTTGAAATATCAATAAAAAGGATTAACAAGAAAATACAATTATAAGACAATCACCTAAAATACCATTTGTTGAAAAGATTCATACCTTACAAAGAATTAAAATAAATACAAAAGACATAATTGCACATAATTTGCAGTATTAAGAGACAGTTTCTGATGTGCTTTTTAACCAGATTGAATGTAGAAGCTGCTAATACTTTGAGGGACAGTGTTCCACTTTGCGCTGCTGTTACTGAGAAGACATTTTGGCTGAAGACACTTCTCCACAGAGGAATTATACAGTCTCCTCTCACCGACCTTCGTGTCTCTCTTTGGAAGTTAGTTCTTAATTGGACAAACTGGTTGAGTGGAGCGGATGAAAAACCATTCATGATATTATAAAACAGACAGACTTTTTGTATTCTTAATAAAGTTATCCCAGCTTAACAGCCTTTTTTATCATATATTTTAGTTGTTTGTTTGTACAGTTACTCTAAGGGTTTTCGTGCTGTTTTGTCGGCCTGTGACTAGGTTGTGAGACAATATGTCACGTGGGACAAAACCATAGCACGCATAAACATTTTGGCAGACTGAAGCGATAAATGTGCCCGAATAAATCTAAAATTAGACCGATTAAATTTAACACAGTTACACACTCTTTTGATTTTAGGTTTAAATGTCATTTTTGTGTCTAATAACTTTCAAATTCTGAAACAACTTCTATCTTTTTTCCAGCAACAAAAACATCTGCCTGTGCAGATGTTGCCTGTGTTTTGATTTGGAGGAAAACATTGCAACTGTCTTATTTAGAGTTTTAAAGTTGATCCAACCATTCAGCAATATGACCCATGGATTCAGAGAGAATTTCAGCCACCTGAAATGTGTTTTTAACAGGAGCATAAATGACAGTATCATCATCATACATTTGTATGAGAACATTTTAAAGACTTTAGGTAGGTTATTTATGTAAAGAGAGAATAGAAAGGGCCCTAGAATGGACCCTTGTGGGACACCTGTGGACAGCATCAGAACAAGAGAAAGTCCGACGTGCAGCGCTTTAAAGTCCTCGTCAGGATGGTTAACTTCAGCGCATGCCATGCAACGAGATACAGAAAAGCATGTAAGAAACGTTTTCACCTGCATTATAATAAATGGTAAACAGTTGGACCAGTTATTTCCTCTTTGATAACTCAACAATCAGTGCTTTACATTTGTCCGCGGCTCACCGGTCGCTTCATTCCTAGTATGTTTACATCACATGACTTTCGGCTACAGTGGCCTTTATGGTCCAGCTGTTCCGCTCCGAGAGCGTTTTGTATTCAGACTGAGGAATCTCAGACCGAACTGAACCTCAGTCCTATTGGAAACAAATCGAGACCTCCTAAAAAGATAGATTTAAAGAGCGGTTCCTGGTCCCGTACCAGGGTTCGCTTGCGCGTATTCAGACAGAACACTTGTTCCGGATTATCAAGGCAAACAAACTCTGGTTCACCTTTAGCGGACCAAATGTATCCAGTCTGAATACACCATAAATTTATCATTTCAGTGCAATTAAAAAAGGTTTTTTGGGTGATTAGCTCTCACAGGTTGAAGCAAATTTTTTTGATTGATTGAATGGCAAATCCCGAGAATGTCAGTGATAGATTACAATTCAGCCTCTTTTTTGAAACCAACACTTTTCAAATGTTATCGCTGATTTGTTTTTTTGTTGCTGATATTACATAATTTGTGCTCAATTTTAAAAATGCACAGATCTATGGCAAAAAAGAAGTTAATTAAATGATAGAGATCTCAATTCAAAATTCGCAAAGTGCAAAATTGTGCATTTTTATCAAACAAATGACCCTGTAGTTAACTGTGAAACTGTCCCGGTGTACCCCTCCTTCACCAGACAATAGCTGGACATTTGTCCAGGTTCAGTCAGTGCTTCTTTTATCTTTTCAAGGCCATTGCTTAACCCTTTTGTGTACAGTACACCAGATACGTATCCATCTCCATGTAAATGAATAGTCCTAAAGCTGTTATTTGGCATATGTTTTAGTCAGTATACCCTCGTGCTGCCTTGTTCAAGAGTCCCATCCCACACAAGATGTTTTACACAACTCTCCAGTCATTTCTCTACTTCTCCCACACTGTTCAGATTGTTCCACTGTTCGACTTTGCTCTTGCAAATATATGCATTAAGAATTTAGAGAAATTGTTAGAGTGGATGATGATGCAGTGGTTAATGCTCTCACCACACAGCAAGAAGTCTCTGGTTCAAATCCTGGCTGGGTTCTTTCTGTGGAGTTTGGATGTTCTCCTAGTGCATGCGTGAGTTTCGTCCGGGAATTCCAGCCTCCTCCCACAGTCCAAATGCATCCTTCATAGGTTGATTTGTATCTCTAAATTACTCCTAGATGTGCATGTGAGCACATGAACCTGCAACAGACTGATGAGCTGTTTAGGCTGTACCCTGCCTTTGCTCAACGGTAGCTGTGTTGGCTTCAGCAACCCCACGTCCCTGAATAGGATCCAGCAGGTTCAGAAGATGGATAGATGGGTTACAGTAGCATTTTTATACATGTCTGGGGTTGCACATTTAGTATGAAAAGAATTGGTGCTGGGCTGCTGTGGTGCTGTGGTGCAGTGGTTAGCGCGCTCGCCTCATAGTGAGAACGCTCTGGTTGGAATCCCGGTTGGGAACTTTTTGTGTAGAGTTTGCATGTTCTTTCCGTACATGTATGGGTTTTCTCCATGTGCCTCTTTAAATTAAAGCACATGGGATTCATTGTGTTCCACGTGATAGGATGCCGACCTGTCCAGGGTGTACCCTGCCTGCGCCCAACAGTAGCCTGGACAGGCTCTGGCAACCCAGAAAGGGATATAGCTGGTTAAGAAAACCGATAGATGGATTGTAGATTTGATTATATAAAAAACACGTAAAACAAGGAAATTGTTGCTTTGTTATATTTTTTGGACAAACATGTCTTTTTGATGTTTTGTGGTTAGACTGTGTATTTGAGGATCAAGTTTTAGTGAAGAGATTTTGCTTCGGGAAGACCAGGCAGTCACTTGGGATGACTGAGTTTAAACAGGAGCTCTCACAGCAACATCCGTCTTTTTGTCAGCAAGTTTATTTTTGTCTTAAGAAAATCAACCTCTAACACTTCATTTAAATTCTTGCTAGAGGCAATGGGCTGAAGAATAATTGATGAGTTTTCATTGTCTCTTACTGCAATTATTGCGTCAAAGCAAAGTGCTGGTTATGCAAAATACACGTGTAAAAATCAGTTCTACTGGTGGGCCAAAAAAAAAAGTAATTAGGAGTCAACAATTCTGCAAGTTGTCCAAATTAAAAAAAAAAAAATTATTAAAAGAAATTAAATTAAAAAGAGAAGTATGTTTTCATAGGTAAGCTTAAACTGAGGACATCACATTGTCCAATTTTTACAGAATGTATTTGTATAATGGTGCAGAAAATAAGCATTTGATAAATAACAGAATTCACTTGAGTACTTTGTAATGTAACCCTGGTTGTCAATGACAGAGGTCAAACATTTCTTTAGGTCTTCAACAAGTTTGAGCACAGTTTAGCTGCTATTTTGGTCCATTATTCCATGCAGATCTTCTCAAGAGCTGTGATGTTTTGGGGCTGTTGCTGGGCAACACAAACTTTCAGCTTTCTCCCAATTCCAAACAATCTTTATTGGATTGAGGTCCAGACTGACCAGACCGCTCCAGAACATTGAAGTGATTTTTATGTCGCCACTCCTTTGTTGCCCAGTAAACGTTTTCAGAATATTTGTTACGCTGGAAGATCCAGCCCTGTTTCAGCCTCAATGCTCTCACAAATGGAAAGAATTTTTTGCACAAATTTGTAACATGCGTGTTGCCCTATTCATCCTGTCCTTTATACAGATCAGTCATTCTGTCCCTTTTGCAGAGAAGATCCCCCAAAGAATGATGTTTCCACCACCCTGTTTCACAATGGATATGGTGTTCTTCAGCACTCTCCTCCCTCAAAACTTGTTGAGTAGTGTTTCTACCAAAGAATTCCCTTCTGGTCTCGTACAACCACTTGATATTCTCCCAGCCCTCCTCTGGATCATCCAGATAGTTTCTGGAGAACTTTAGACAGGTCTGGACATGCATTAGCTTAAGCAGGAGGACCTTCGGAGCCCTGCAGGATTTAAATCAATAATGGCGTTGGGTGTTAGAATAGTAACTATGGATGTAATGATCTAATCATGTGATTGGAAATCGGGCCTGACCATGTGGTTGATGACTCGATTGAAAATCGGATGTTGTCTCCCAATCAGTATCGGACATTTATTTTATTCTGTACATGATTAGTGCTTAATATCTCAAACTTAATGTTCCACATAAATACTATACTAGAAGTCTGCATATCACCAAAGGATCACCACAATTCATTACAGCTCTAGTTTGAACCGGAAGCTAACAAAAACAGTTCAGCTACGCTACGCCAAAGCTAAGCTAGTGAGATGTTCACAGATTCGGAATTCTAGGATCAATAACTCTTTTAAAGATGTTTATAACTGACAGTAAGTGTCTCTATCAGGTCTCCTTAACGCAAACAACAACCTAAAAAGGCATTTTAACAAATAAAAAGATCTGTTTTTTGTTTCTCATTAATAAGAACAGCGCTCTCCTGATGCCAACACACCAACGGCAGTGAGGTTGCAGCTGCGAGAAAAAGAGATTCAACCCATTAAGTTCTGATCCTTTTTTATTTGTCTTTGACACTGTCCCAGTTAAGCAGAATTAAGTATTGTGGTAATAAAACCCAAAACATGATGTCTAATCACGGACGTCATCGGAGCCTTTGTTACTGTGGTCCCAGCCTTCTTTTTCTGGACTATTTCCTCACTGTTCTCCTGATCAGTGATTAAAACGTCAATTCATTAAGAATCAGAAAATGAAAGACAGAAAAAAAAAACGGTATCAGAAGTTTGCATTTCCTATTGATATAATAAACCAGATTTTACTCAAACACGCAAATGCTCAAAAAATAAACAAGTGATATTTTAGTTACTGCATTTATCTCTTAAATAAGTCAGTCATCATTTACTAACAATTGGCCTGACTAATTAACGAGAGACACTGCTTTCATTTGCTGTGAGGCTAATGAAGCAACTCTTGCTGTTGTATAATTATCCTCATGTGTCTGTTTGTTCAGCACTGCTGTGGCTGTCATGCTTCACTTCATGTCCCCTACAGTACCGGTATTTGAATCAGACTTCATATCTTACAATCTTATTATCAAACAAGATTAAAGTATTTAAAGTTTATCAGGGGCCTGTGCTGGTTAGGCAACCTTTTCAGGGTGACCCCACCTTGTACCTTGTACCCCACAGTGGCTGGGATAGGCTCCAGCCTATGACTTTGGATGGATGGATGGATGGATGGATGGATGGATGGATGGATGGATGAATATGGAAGGATTAGCTCATCAGTGTAAGCCACTAGTAAGGTGGCCCTGAAGTGCAAATGACACCAACAAATCACTTAACACATTAACATTTCAAAGATCACAACAATTAAAAAAGCAAAGCAAAGAATGTATTGACATTACATTTTAGTGCTTACCTTACCTTAATGTTAAAATGTTTTTTGACATTTAGGTTGTATTTCCTGTATATTACTTGTGTTTTCAATTTTTTGTTTTTGTTGTTGCAGAAACTGGAAAAGGTAAGTACTATGAGACATTGCTGAGTGGATAATGACTTTTGGCCATCCTTTCAAACAAAGTTATTTTGTGTGAAGTGATACTGAATATGCTCCGTTCTAATCATAAAACCTTTATCACCTTGTGGACATTGAAGAATTGGATAAAACTCAAACTTCATAATTCGAACGTCATCATCCATCAGTGATGTTCTATTGTACCTACCTTTTACTGCTTTTTATTGTGTTAACTTTTTTAACATTTTATTTTGATTTCTGGAATTTTTTTTGTTTTCCAAAATGTTACTTTTTTTGGAATTGTGCTTTGGTTTCCTGGAATTTTGTTTTTCTTTCTAAAATCAACGTTCCTTTTTTATCATTTGTGTTGCTTTTTAAATTTACGTTGTGATCTTTAATATGTTTTTGCACCAAATGGTTTGTTGTGTAATTGTTTCAGAACAATCCCACTTACAATCAGTAGTTAGATGAACATTAAATCTTCTTCTTTCCTTTTGTCTTTTCTCTTCTGTGTGCTTCTACCTCCACTAAATCAACCACCATCTGTCCTTCTACGTTCCTCTCCTGGATACCAAACCTGCCCATCACCTCTTCATCACTGCTGTTTCCTGCACCAACTTGTTCATTGAAATCTGCACCAATGACAACTCTCTCCCCTCTCGGGATGCTCATCATCACTTCATCAAGGTCCAACCAGAAAGTCTCCTTCTCTTCCAGCTCACATCTTACCTGTGCATACTCAACATTAAACATCATTTCTATCTTCAGTCTCATCACTCTATCTGACACTCTTTTTCCTTTAACTTGAACCCTGCTCCTAAGCTTCCTTCCTTGCTACCTTTCCACCTGGTCTCCTGAACACAGTATGTCTACCTTCCTCCTCTGTATCATGTCAACTAACTCTCTACCTTTTCCTGTCATAGTTCCAACATTCAAAGTCCTCACTCTCAGTCCAACACTTTCCTCATCTCTCTCTGTAAGAACCCTCCTTCCTCCTCTCCTTCTTTGACCAACAGTATTTCAATTTCCACCTGCATCCAGTCAGTGAACAGCATCAATGGCGGTCGTTGTTAACCCGGGTCTCGACCAATGTTGTATAGATACCATAGAGCTGATCAAGCATTTTAAGGAAAATTTAAATCTGATTGAAAATCTTGATAGATTGAATTTATGATGTCTACCAGCGTGTTAATCTGATTCAGATGTCTACATCTGCTAATTTTGAAGATTTGTTTGCAAAAAAAGCACATTTGTTTTCTTCCTTCCTCCTTTTTTGTTGTTGTTTATTTGCTTTGTTTTTCCATCCTGCCTTTGAATGGGAAACTTCAACAACACTCAACGACACAAAGAGTGGAAAACCTTTTTCTCTTTCCTGTGTGTTTTGTCTTTCATCTGAATACTTCAGGCTGAATTAGACTGAATTCCTGAATCCTTTTGCTCAACAGTCTTTGTGTTGTTGCTTCAATTTCACAGACACTAAAACCAATTGAGCTGTGAGAGCAGCAAGAAGCTCATGGTGGGAGTTTTTTGAGAGGTCAACGGTTAACACTGTCCCCATTTATCCCTCTGAAGCACTTTGTGCAGATGAAGGGCATTATAAAAGTGAGAAGGACGAGTGCCAAGGACCCTCATGGGGGACTGAGAAGAGATGCTTTTCCCATCTGTGGGGTGCATTTCTGGTTGGCGGGGTCCACCTGCGGGAGGAGGACGGGCTGATGATGCCTGTGACAGAGCCAAGGATGAGAAGAGCCACTTTCTCATCGGCCTCTAAAGACTCCTTCATAATTATCTCAAGAGCATTGGCATTTTAATCATTTCTTAACTGGTGTATTGCCTTGTCCTTGTTATTTTGTCACACTTGTGTTGTAGAAAATAGTTTTTAGTGCCATCTGGGATGTAATGGCTTTAAAACCAAGCATGCACAATACCTCTGCTTTGGAAGTTTACACATTTTTTATCAACGGGTTTAACCTGGCCTTTGGGGAAAATAACAAGAAACACAACAATGAAATCATGTCAAAGTTTTCCCACGTGTTTCACGGACAAATAACCACAAAATGAATTGCGTGCTTTCAAATCCATTCGGCACATGCCACAGAAGCTCCTTAATGAAAAGCTGTAATTGCCTCAGAGTCACAAAGCGCATTTTGACCAGCGAAGCTCACATTTTCAAAAGCCTTTGTTTTTTCTCAGCAGCAACCAAAAGATTATTTCAGCCACGTGTTTTTGCATCTCCACTGGGGTCCGAGGTGCAGCTAAAAGTAGATTAAGTTGAAGGGTGTCGCTCCTCTTTGACACCTTTAGCTGGGTGTTTTTTTTTAATCACACCGCAGCCTCGATGCTCAAACCAACAAACTAATTAACTGACTATTTCTATATGTGTCATTGTTCAGTTGTAATATTGCTAAAAAACTTTTTACCAAACAAAAATTACAAAAGATTCAATTTTAATAGTTGATAGTGTTTTCTTTTTAATAGATCATCTTTTGATCTATTTTTAAAGTGTTCCCAATGATCTTTTAATTATGCAGGTTTTAGACAGCATTAAAAAAGCTAGGCCATAGTTTCTGTAGAGCAGGAGTTGTTCATCAATAATTCATCTCTGAGTTGCGGGCGAGACGTCCGCCCTCACTTCTCATCATGCCTTTGTTTACACGCACTCCCAATAGCTTACAGAAATACTCATAAATGCAATTTTAAGCTTAGTTTGCTTCGTTAATGTCCTCCATGATGAGAAAAATGCCACAAGAAGGCATCAAAAACCCATATTTCATGGGAGCGGGTCTGTAATTGTATTAAACTAGTTTAAATCTCATGTTTAAATGCAGAAGCTGAATGCAGAAAAAAGCTAATTAAATCCTTAAGAAAATCACTGAAACACTTGCATGGCTGTTCAGCTGCTGGGCAGCCCTGCAATAATTTGAAGTTATAACATCTCTCCTGCAGTAGATCTGATGTTTCATATTTCTTGGTTCTCTCCAGTTTATTAGCTTGGGTTGGCGTGCGGTGCGGCGAAAAAGGGCTGCCTCTTATTGTGTTTCTGTCCACACAGAAATAATCAAAAAGGTGATAATACTTCCTTTGGTGTTGAAGCAAGATTTATTATCTAATCCTCGGCTTGAACTTGTTGTTTTGTGTGCGAGTGCAAATCTCCAGCTTCTAATTAGCACATCAGAATTTCATTCAGATTCATGGAAAAGTAGTAATGACTGGATGGTTGCTTGGAGTTACACATTTAATAAAGCGGCTGTCGTGTTTGTTTCTGGGTGTTCTTTACTTTATCTTTCCTAGATTGGAGCAGACTATTGCAGTCAGTCTGTACTACAGCCTGTAGCTGTAATAAACAACATGGAAGGAAAGAAGTTCAGACAGAAACACTTCAATTTACTTTCAATAAACCTGAAATGACAGAAGCTGTTATTTTATTTCATAACGCTGCTGTCAAGAAAAGAAAAAACAAACTGAAAGAACCCACTAAAGTTTGTATGCCAGTAGAAAGATATTATAGATTTAAGTTTATAGGAAGGATGTTTCTGCAACTGAAATAGTCTGAGCATGAAGATCAATGTTCGTTTCTATCAATATGGCACCAGGTATTCAAGCGCTGGAGAAATCTCTCTAATTTATCTTTCCTTTCTTTTGTGTGTATGAAACTCACCACAATCTTAAAAAGTTTTTTTTACCTACATGTTTTTGTGTTTAAAAACTGACTGACTGACAATTAAAAACCCGTCTCTTGTTTTCGTCTGACAGCTAGTGCTTCCGTTGCTCCTCCACTCTGAAATGAGAGAGGATGATGTGTTTCTTGAAAGCTGTACAGCACCAGCAGCAATTTGGCAATTAGAGACCAATTAGATCAATTCTAAGAAATTCTGAAGCTCGCAGTAATGGCATGCAGAAAACGGCACACCGACACCAGCTAATGAAAAGAGAAGATACTGTTGACACCAACTAACATGTGCAGTGGGTAATATAGAGGATTAACGAGACAACAATGGTGGTTTCACCCCGGGTCCACTGTCAGCTTCAGTGCAGTTGGCTTTGGAGCACTTTAAATGCAGGAAGGTTTTAAAGATTTAAAATCCAATAATTAATTCCCAAAGGAAGAAAAAGGTTGAAAAGGAACACATGATATCCCTTTTGATTGCTTCATTCAAAACAATAGTTTGGGTTATTTTTTTGAAATAAAAACGTGCACTACGTGTGCTAATAACAATAGATTGACAAACTCAGCTGCAGTTATGATTTCTGAGCAGCGAATAGAAACATTAATGTTTTCCTCTTGATGTTATTTCTCAGTAAACAAGGACACCCTGTAGCAAATGATAGACCAGACCCACAAATCATGAAAACACATTTTTACAGCAATGTGTGACGTTCATTTTAAATGCATTCTTCATGCAGACTTCCACCCTGTGGGCAGTATATTCTAAACTCTTTTTCTCTTGATCTGATCATGGTTTTGATAGGTTTTCCACCTGTTTAAATGACTCCAATCTAAAATCTAGACTCATGTGAGAGTACACATTTAAGCAAACACTAGAAAGTTAAACAATAAATTTTTCTAAATTGGTAAAACGATCATTTATTAAAAAGAACTGACAGATTTTGCACACATTTCGTATTTGTGGTGCTGTTTGTACTACATTCTACACTGAATTGCGTACTTTTAAAAAAATGCTGCTGAAGAGCTCAAACTATAAAGATAATGATGACGACTTCAGTTTGGACACGTTTAAAGTCCCACTCCAACTTTATTATTTCTATCCTAAAAACAGTCCCAGTGGTCTTTTAACTATGATTTTGAAGGCTTTTTTTGCCCAAATTAAAAGGCCTGTGTCGTTCTTGGAAGACATTTGTTTCTGCAGGGTGGCAGGAGATCAGTAGAAATTTGTGGAATTCGTGGAAGTTAGCTCAGCTGATTTACCATTAGCACTTTGTTTACACTCTCTCCCGCTAGTGTGTAGAAATGTGACTGCTGCCTCCCGGTTACAAATGTTACGCACGACCACCAGCTGAATTTGCTGAAAAACTTGCATTTAGGTCGCTGTGCGGTGGTGTTTTGGCAAATGTTACCATTGTCTTAAAGCATCTCACAAGCTCTGCGAGCAATATTTGAGCCATCCAGCCACACAGTTTAGAGCCAAATGGCTTCTCAGACAAGGAAAATGACTACGGTAATGGATCTATTTGTCTGCAAGTGGAGGATTCAGAATTCTAGTGGAGAAGGGAGACTTTGGTAAACCTGAGCTTTTTCAACCCGTAGGTTGTCATCTGCTCCTGACGATTTGAATAAAAAAATACTCAAAAATGCCGTTTTAATCTTAAATTATTATATACTTGTCCTCCATTGTGGAAAACATTGGAGTGGATCTTTAAAAGAAAAAGTGGAAAACATGAAGTTAGAGAAATAAAAAAAACACAAGATGATGCTCATTGAAAGATCACAATTTCAGCAGCTCTCGAGGCTGATGAAGCTAGTTTCACTGATTCAAGGGTGTTTGTGAGTGGCAGCATCAACACTCCTCATTATCACTGTCTGAATTTGCCACAAGGTCTCACTCTCCTTGATGTACAGCAGTTGGCTCCTGCTGACACTTGCTTTTTCCCAGATTTTGAGTGATATCAGTCCAGATGTGACTGCTTCTTTGTTTTTCTCGTAAACAGTCAAAGGTCACATCTTGGTGAAACCAAGAGAACATTAGCAAAAAGCATAGAAAATGTAGACAGTCAGATTTAGACTTTTACAAAGCTCCTGATTTGTTTGCACAGGAAGGGAATGATTTTTGAATATAAGGATATGGATCCAGATCTAAAAAGAAACTCCTACAGCTTCTTTTTGAACTCCTTCAGTTTGCCAATCCAAAGGCATTGCTATCAAAGCTGAGCCTACCTACGTGTTTCTGTGACCCAGTTTGATGACTTTCTGCCCCACGTTAGTTCAAGAGGGAAAAGATAAAAACAAGAATCAAAATAGAAGATTTTTTTATTATTGTGTTGATGAATACAAGAAAAAAAATCACAAGATTTAGACCCGAGCAGGCCGCCTACCCATTGGCTCTCTGTCTGCCAGCCAGGCGTTCCGCATAGCGTGCAAGCTCTGCCACTCAGGATCCGGCGAAGTGGTTGAGGTCACTGCAGCCTCATGGACGCTGCGACAGGTTGGCAACCTGTCCAGGGCGTAACCCGCTTTCGCCCAACAGTTGCTGGGACAGTCTCCGGCAGCCCCTGCGGGTTAAGAAAATGGAAGTCCAGGACAAGAACCCCCACATCGATCAGCCATACTGGATTTGTTTTCACGCCTGTCCATTGACTTAACACTAAAACTTGACGCCTCAGTTGCGTCCAGTGTGAAAGCAGCTTTAGTTTCAGCTGCCCTTCCGGGTGGATATGGGCAGTCTGCAGACAAACAATGGGCAAACCTGTACGAGGCATGCAGGTTGCTTGCAGAAAATAACAAGTTTAGAGATCACTTGATGAGCTTGTAGAGCAAACATTTTTTTCTATGGGCAGGCTGTGGGAAACAAATCATAGCGAATACTTATGCTACGTTTACACTGAACATGTGTCGCGTGTTCAAAAATGCACAGAATGCAGCTTCTTGAACGCTTTTTAGAATATGGTGTTCTCACTGGACTGTAACCCAATTTTCTTTGAGATTAATAAAGTGTATATCTATCCATCCATCCATCCAGGGCCGGCCCTGGGCATAGGCGAGCTAGGCGATCGTCTAGGGCGCCATCTGCTTGAGGGGCGCATAATCACAACATTTTTTAGTTTATTTTTTTTTACGTTTTTTTCATGTATTTTTATTTATTTCAGACAGTTTGACACAACTCTTTTCATGTAACAAATATATATATGTCTACATTTTTTATTTTGTGGCCACAAAATCAAGTTTGTTGTGTAGTTTCTGTTTCGGACAGTAGGGGGCACCAAACCCCCCTTTTTTTTTTTTTCAGCCATGCGGCAGCGGCGGCAGCGGGGGGCGCTGATGCGTCTTCGCCTAGGGCGCCACACAGCCCAGGGCCGGCTCTGCATCCATCCATCTATCTTTCTATCTACTACCTAATACTTGCACATGTACCGTCAGTCAGAGGAGGCTTGTATTGGTGAGACATGTCAAAGCGGTGACCATCTCATGAATCTCACTCCAGGCTTCTTCTTTTCACAGCTCTATTCTGATAAATGAAAGACTTGGTGTAATATAATTCCGGTCAGACACAAACCACAATTATTGAGTTGTTCTCTAGGACATATTTTCAATCGGTTGGCTCTTCTGTGAATTAAAGGGGACACCATCCATACATCACTTCTAGATCCAAGTGCCCGACTGGTCAAAGTTCAACAGGTTTTGTAAGGATTCTGTGCTTTAGTTTGGGTTTTCAGTTCTGTTCTTGGTTTTGGTCCTGTTTTTTTTTGTTACTCTATCAGCCACTCCAGGTTCATGTTGATCGTCCACAGTTGTTCACGTTTCTGTCAGTTACCCTCAGTCTATGTAAGTGACCGGTTTTTAGTTTAGCCCTGTCAGTTCATCTGTTCTGGCACCTTTTTGTTTCCCCGTGGTCTAAAGTTTCAGTTTATTAATGAAATGTTTTGCTTTTCTGCCAATTTGCCTGGTCTTCTGCATTTTGGGTCCTACACGACCACTTCCTGACCGGTTTAACTTTCAACGCGTGGTCACGTGTTTTTTTATGTAGAGCTTGAAAACAGACTTAATAACTTGTGTGGTATCTGCACTCAGTCATGAAGGAGCACACCATACTGAAGATCAGAGTGTGGCATAAGGACACCATACGACAGCATCACTGTCAGAAGTGCGTGCAACTTACATTAAGCTTGCACATACTTGACGCGCGTACCAAATGCAGGACAATGGTACGTTCTATTTTCATGATGTCCCTTGAGGGGGCTGCATTAGCTTCAAGGGAACTGCAAGACACACCTGCGCAGGCTGGACAATCCAAAAATTAGCAGAACCTGTACAGGTCAACCTCCTTACATGCGACTTAAGGATGACGACCAAGACTAAGAGCTTTTTAAAACTCAAGATAATTATGGCCTAAATAGAGCTGGAGTTTTGCTGCAGTGGATTTTTTTCAACTTTCTTGGAAACTTCTGCTTCTGCATTTGGCAGTTCAGGTCTCAAAGCCAAAGACTCCTTTTCAGTAAAAGAAGTCTTGAGATCAAGAGGATGCTTTTTTCTTGTCATGGCTTCCTGAGTCAAGTCAACAGCTCTCCACTCGCTTTACACACTGTGTTGGTAGATCTCTGCCTTCTAAGAATAAACATAAAGCTTGATTTCCACTCATTGGATTCCTTTAGTCTTTTTTTCTCTTACGATGCAAACAAAATCACATAAAATCTTGATTACTTTTTTCAGTTTCAGATTGAATTTATTGTCATGTGCAGGTTCTCACTGACACACCAAATGGGTTCGAGTACAACCCAAGAGATCAGACAGACATCACAAATACACTCACACAGTTCAAGGTTGACTTGCAGAGCAGCCGGATAAAGCTCCCCAATGCTTGGCGCGGGTGTCGATGGGTCACAAGAGGCGGGTAAGGTTGTGGTGGGGAAAAAAAAACACTGCAAACATGTTAATTTTTTTGGATGGATTTTCTTTTCTATACATTCAACTCTACATCAGAGTTGCCCGACTGCAGGCCTCGAGGGCCGGCCTCCTGCTGGTTTTCCTAGAAACCTCCTCATCTGCTGCTGGTTATCTGGATCAGGTGTGTTTTTAGCCAATAAAGCGCTTCGATGGCAGGTTGGTTGGAAAAAGTTGTGGCATTATTCCTATTTGAATTAAATTGGAGCGACTTGTTTCCTTGGTACTGATAAAATGATCACTGAATCTCAGAAACAAAGAGATTGTTTGTACTTCAATAATCAAAACGCATTGCCCATGTTCAGTACATACTAATTTTCTTAAAAACTGCCTCATAAAGCAGCTGTGACTGGAAATAATAGAAAACAACCTAATTGTATAGACTCTGCACGATCTATTACAAAAGTAATCAAAGAAATAGATAGGAATGGAAACAAGCGAGCCACTGAGACTGTGACCGTTGTGAGCCTGTCAGGTGACATGCTGCCACAGTAATCACATTTTCAGTAGAAAAAATATTGGTTTGCATATATTAGTGGCTGCTCTGTGCATGTACGTGTGTGCCCAATTATTGCAAAGAGACTCTGCTCGGACAAAGAGAATACTGCAGGGAGGGGGCATCCATAATTTCTACTCTGGAAAGCATTCACTGTGTTCCTAATGAGGCACCTAAATAACAAAACCAAAACATTGACTTAACTTCATAGCTTGCTGCCACAGTTAGAATTGTAAATTACAAATAACCTTACATTCTAATAAAGTCATTAATTTAAGTTCGTAGGAACTTGCATAACCAGCTCTGCTAAAATGTGCCAACGGGTTTAAAATGTCAAGACAAATGGGCGCCACTGCAGGCTGGGTTTTGTTATCTGGCTGAGAAAAGGAGGAGGAAATCTGAATGAGGATGGACAGACGGTTACTGTCACACACTCCAGTGCTGCTCTGAAAGGTGAGCTGTCAAACTCTTTCTCCTGGAAACGGCTGATGAAGGTAAACTGGTTGTTCCTGGAAAATGAAACCCACTTATTAACAAGCGACGACTCAAAACAGCTGACGACAACGCTGGTTCACTGCTTGAATACGGCTCATTGCTAACTCAATAAGTGAGCTGAGTTATGAGATGCAACAGAATGGAGTTGTGACGAGAAAAAGATTAGGAGAATGAGAGTCCTTTCGAAAAAAAAAAGAAATGCATTAAATCAAAACTTGAGAAAAAAAAACCCTGTAATGCAGAGGTAGAGCAGTTTACTAAAGGCAGTTTACAACATTTGCATTTGTTCTTTGAGTTAATCTGGAATGTGTTTTAGAGTAAAGAGGACCTGAATATTTGATTGTAATGATGGTGAAATGATTGTTTGGTATATGAATGAACAAAACACTGGAATGGCCACTCAGACTTTTCTGGTCTTTTATTTTGTGATGAGATTGAAACAGTGCCAGTGCTTCCATTGTGTTCTTTGGAAGTTGCTATGACTTCAGAAATCCACCAGAGGTCACTGTCATTGAAGTTTTGAAGCTTTTTTTTGGAAACCACTGTCAGGAAAGCCTCAGTGCTTCATGAGGCTTCACTTATCCACCACTAAAGAAGAACTAATGAACCTAAACTGCCTCTTGTCATCTGATGACTACTCACTCCCCGCTTAAAAACTTGAGGCAAATCTGAGCAGGTTGAATGGGCCTGTGCCAGATGAGCAAAGTAGGCCACTTTCAGGTAGGAGGAGGAGCTTATGCAGCCTGGTAAAAATGAGTCATGACCTTTGTTTGCATGTAAGATTGATGTTTTCAAGACTGATAAGGTGTCTGCTTCAGGAGGTGATCGATGTTGTTATGACTTTGTCTAAAAAGGATTCGATTTTTGCCAAACATGCCTTATTCATACAGGTATTTATCATTTGAAATAAAGGTTTGGTTGATTAGGTTGGTGGAAGTGAACAGCTGTTTGTGAAATGTGAAAAAAAACACTGCAATAGAAAAATTGAACACTAGCAAACTAACAGAAAAAAAGAATTGAGAGTGACACCAGCGTTGGTTAAAAACCACAGATATGAACAAGATTACGTTGGTAAAAAAGTCTAAAACGATTGGAAAGTAAATAATCGGTTTCCAGTAAACTTCGTCAGTCTTTCTTCCTGTTGTGCTTTTGCTATCTTTGCTTTTTCATGTGTATGTGATGCAAACAAAAAGACGTCCAATCACATGTTTGCTTCTTCCAAGTCAGGTCAATTGGACAGCATCGTATCACCACAAAGTTAGTTGAATCTTTTCTGTATCGATTCGTGGACCATGAATCGAAATGCATTTCGAATTACATGAGAGGGAAAGATACACACCCCTACTGATTACACAGCCCTGAATCAGAGTGCGAAATGTTTGAGGTTACATGCTAGAGTGCAGACAGCATTGATAAAAATGTTTTTCTTGGCTAGAAAAATATAGATTTAAGTTTATGTGCAAAAATAAGCTGCTGCTCTTTACCAGAAAGTTTTGTTGTAATACTTCTCAAACCAGCTGGGCCTGAAAGGTGTGCTGAGTAACAGCTCCCAGGTTTTAACGGTGTGCAGAAATGTCTGACTCTAAGTCTCTATAATGAGATTCATACAATCACAGGGGGGACTGATAACTCTGTTTAAGCTCTTGTGGGTTGCGAGTGAGGTAGAGGAGAGAATGGCCTTATTGTGAGAGAAGTATCATCCAATTAGATCTATGGGGATGCCATTGTTTGGAAACCCTCCAGGCATACAGTGATGCTTGAGGGAGGAGGCAGTCTTACCAAAGCCCATGGGTGTTCACTAATCACCACTGTGTGTGATGAAAAATCCTGCAGCGTGACAAGTTTCCTCTGCCCCTCAGTCACAGCTCCACAATACGCTACAAGAAAATCTTTTCTGAGGTTTTATGCAACTCATTGTTTTCATTAGCCTACAAAGATAGCATGCAGACATTCAAGACAAAGAACAGTTGTTACTTCTGGTGACCACAACAACTGATCATGGAAAAAGTTATTTATATTTTACAGGAGGCGGATATCATGATAGATTTCATCATTTTTGAATCCTTTTTCAGAGTATTTCTAGCTGGGAATGATGGAAATCTGGCTGTTGTTGTAATCTGGTGAAGGAATTTGTGACATTACAGCTCCTGGGAATGTGGATCCCTGATGGGCTGAGAAGCTTAAAGACAGAGGAGCACCGCATTGCTGCTGACTCCACCGTCAGTTATTCAAAATGACAATCTGACAGCAGCTACACTTGAATAGTTCCAGTTCAAATACTCACAAGACACCATGTCATTCCGTGTTAGAACGAAAAGGTGAAATGTTCTTCTTGTTCAACGCAGGTCAGAATGGGTTAAAGATGAAAGAGGGAAACAGGACGCAAGTTATTGATGCTTTGTGATGTAGAAATGCTCAAGAACACATCGCATCTATACATAAAAAGTTTAATTTGTTTCATAAAAAAGGTGAGAAGTCGTTTTAAAAATTGCGATTAATTGTTTATAATTCATTCCTGACTGCACACAATGCTTTAGTTTATAAAATCAAATTGAAAGAAATGTTATCATGTGTTGCTGAGGATACCAACTTTTTATAAGATGCATCAAAGATATTTGCTGTTACTGTGAGTTTACCATTTCAGCTACAAAATTTCATATGATGAAATAATTACATTCATTTGATCTAATTAAACAAAACATTCTCTAACCATTTTAACAATCTAATTTAAATTTTAAAAAATGCATTGATTGAAAACAGAAATAAATGAATGACAATCAAAGGAGATCCTCTTAAAAATGTAATCAGTAGAGATTTTTTGCAGTAATGCCTAGAATACTTAGATCATATTAGATTCATTAAATATAGTGATTATTAACTAAATCTAAATGAACGATGCCAGTTTTTTTAAAATCTCAATACGAAAATTTCTGTTAATGTAGCTGTAGTAAAAATGGTTAATTTAAGTGTCAAAACTGAGAGTCAAAAACGTTCAGCTTTACTCTTTTAGAAATGTCCTATTTACAACAACACATGAGCTGTAAATATTTATTCAGAGAGACATTTTCCGTTTTGATGTATCTGTTTTTTGATGTATTTTTGTAATCAAATTAAATTTAAGGGGGAAATTTAACATCTTTGCCAGATTTACATGCTATCTTCCTTAAAGTCCCACTCTGATCATCTTTTGAATGCTTGTCAAAGCAATCCCAGTGTTCTTATAATTACGATTGTGCCGTTTTTAGTCAAAAAAGAAAAAAACAGTCATTTTCTAGGACATAGTTTCTGAAGAGCGGCAGGAGTTCATTAGAAATTCACCTCAGAATTATGGCTGTTGGCCCGTTACCCCACCGCCAATAATCTGCTCCTTTCTGACAACAATTTTAAACAAGAAATCCCGGTACTCAGAAATGGAATTTTAGGCTTATATCTGTCCTCTATCATAATGAAATGTCTCAAGAACATGTTAAAAACACCAAAAACAGATTTTTCTTTGGATTGGGTCTGTATAGTGTCTTGATGATAGGAAATTCAAAGTTGCATTTTATTTTTTATGGAGAAAACGGTTTTGGCTTCTATTAAATGATATGTATATATCAAAAATAGATATAAAAAAACTCATGTTAATCGTATGACAAATGTAAATGAAATATATTGAGTTTTGAATGTTATTCATGATCACGCCTGACTGAATTTTCTTTGTGTTCAGGTGGCCAACCTCCTGCGTTTGTTCCAAATACCTCAGATCAGCTATGCCTCTACCAGTGCAAAGCTCAGTGATAAGACCCGCTACGACTACTTTGCTCGCACTGTCCCCCCTGATTTCTATCAGGCCAAAGCCATGGCTGAAATACTCCGCTACTTCAACTGGACCTATGTGTCAACTGTAGCATCAGAGGGGGACTATGGGGAGACCGGCATCGACGCCTTCCAGCAGGAGGCTCGCACTCGCCAGATCTGTATTGCAACTTCAGCTAAAGTGAGCCGCTCCATGAACCGGCAGGGTTATGAGAATGTGATCCGCTCCCTCCAGCAGAAGTCTAATGCCAAAGTGGTCATCCTGTTCACCCGCAGTGAGGATGCCCGCGAGCTGCTGGTAGCTGCGGCTCGAATGAACGTCAGCTTCACCTGGGTGGCCAGTGATGGATGGGGCGCACAGGAGAGTGTTGTGAGGGGCAGCGAGACAGCAGCAGATGGGGCTTTCACCATTGAACTGGCATCCTACCCAATCAGAGAGTTTGAGGACTACTTCACCAAACTGAACCCATACACCAACACGAGGAACCCGTGGTTCAGGGAGTTCTGGGAGCACAAGTTTGCCTGCAGGCTTGAGGAGCACGGCTGCAGTGAGCGTAGCTTGAGAGATGGAACTTTTGAGCAGGAGTCAAAGATCATGTTTGTTGTGAATGCTGTCTATGCTATGGCCTATGCTCTGCACAACATGAGGCAGGCCGTGTGCTCCAACACATCCAAAGTGTGTGATGCCATGAAACCAGGAAACGGGAGAAGGTTTTATAAAGAGTTCATCCTGAAGACCAAGTTTGAAGGTAAGAAAAGAAGTGAAAGCAAATGTCTTTTTAAAAATTTTTTTTTACAAGATGATGCGCGTACGCTTGTGGTATAATTATTCATGGCTGCCTCCCACACTCTCAGCTCTGCTGATCAATACAACTCACAAATGTTGCAACAACCAAAAGCAAGATAATGACAAAAAACAAATGTTCTGCTCAACACACATTTCCCTTTTTTATTCTGTCTCTAGTTAAAGACCCACTGGGATCATCTTTCGATTCCCGGTGGGTCTTTTAATTATAATTCTGCTGTTTTAAGCACAGTTTTAGAAATCTGTGTTGTTTTCTGGGACACAGTTTCTGCAAAGCGGCAGGAGCTCATCAGAAATTCACCTCTGTCTGTTGGCGGGGAAATAGGCCTCCACTGATATCCCATCATCCCTTTGTTTACACTTTCTCCCGCTAACTTACAGCCCCTAACAATCCCAAACTCACATTAGCTGTGCGACAAAATGGCGAACAAAATCAGAGATATCTATCCGTATGGCTTTGAGCCAGCTGCCAGCTCAGACGGGGAAAATAAAGACATTAATGAAGCTTTTTGTCTGCAAGTGGATGCAACAGAATGAACGGAACAAGGAGACTTTGCTCCACCCCTATCAGTTGCTGCGTCTCACCTTATACCTTTGTTTAATTCCCTTTTTTTTAAAACCTGCTCCTAATTCATTCTAGATTTGAATAAAGAAACACTTTGAAATCCAGTTTGAATCCTAAATCCTTTTAAATATTTCCTCCGTCATGAGAAGAATGCCACAAGAACTTGCTAAAAACATCACTTTCATTGGAATGGGTCTTTAAATGACATAGAATTTGTGAAGTTTGTGTGAGGATCTGTTTTGATTCTCAAAATGTAGAACAGACATTTTTGATGATTTACCATTTTTTTGCTCGTTAGTTTTACAGTTTTTTTATGGTTACTAAAACTCTTGACTGTCTTACTATAGAAATAAAAGTTATACTTTTTTTTTTATTCAACTTTAACCATTTTTTTCCTCCAATTCCAGACATAAATTATTATTTTAAAAAAAGAGCTTTTATAATTTCTTATTATCATTTGTCATAAAATTGCTCAGTGTTTTTCTCGTTATACAACATCAGATAGTAGAAGCTGCATGGATAATAGAATATGACTTGAAGCTTTTGATGTAAATGTCTCTCTCCACCAGCTCCGTTCCGACCTGCTGACACAGACAGTATGGTGCGCTTTGACTCCTTTGGTGATAGCATCAGCCGCTACAACATCTTTCACTACCACAAAGAAGAAGGAAGGTTCACGTACAAGAAAGTTGGCTACTGGGACCAGATCCTGACCCTCAACACCTCCGTAATACCCTGGCAGGGCTTTGTTCCTCCAACCTCTCAGTGCAGCGATCCCTGCAGGAAGAATGAGGTGAAGAGCATGCAGCCTGGAGATGTGTGCTGCTGGATATGCATCCCCTGCCAGCCCTATCAGTATCTGCAGGATGAATTCACCTGTGCTGACTGCAGCTTCGGTCAGTGGCCGCTGGCTAACTTGACTGGCTGTTATGAGCTGCCTGAAGAGTACATTCGTTGGGAAGATGCCTGGGCGATCGGCCCCGTCACCATCTCCTGCCTTGGCATCCTGTGTACTCTGTCGGTAGTGGGCCTGTTTCTGAAGCATAATGAAACACCTGTGGTCAAAGCAAGTGGACGAGAGCTCACCTACATCCTCTTGCTGGGAGTGCTGATGTGCTACAGCATAACCTTCATCTACATCGCCAAGCCGTCCACTGCTGTCTGTACGCTGCGACGGCTCGGCCTGGGCACGTCCTTCGCTGTGTGTTACTCAGCCCTGCTAACTAAGACCAATCGCATCGCTCGAATCTTCAGCGGGGTGAAGGATGGAGCTCAGCGGCCTCGCTTCATCAGCCCTGCCTCCCAAGTAGCCATATGTGGCGCTCTTATCTCTTGCCAGCTGCTGGTGGCTGTTATCTGGCTGCTGGTGGAGGTGCCAGGTGTTCGGAAGGAGGTGACCCCGGATAGGAGGAATGTGGTCACCCTGAAGTGCAACAGCAGAGACACAAGTATGCTCATGTCGCTCACATACAACTGCATCCTCATCATCCTGTGCACTGTTTATGCTTTCAAGACCAGAAAATGCCCCGAAAACTTCAACGAGGCCAAGTTCATTGGGTTCACCATGTACACCACCTGCATCATCTGGCTCGCCTTCCAGCCCATCTTCTACGTGACTGCCAGTGATTACAGGGTAACAACACACTGCATGGCATATTCATAGCATACATTAAGTATTGATATTTGTTTAAACTTCTGCATAAAACCTGAGTCTATGAATGAATGCTCCTTCTGCATTTTCCCTCCTGTACAAGAAGGTGTCACTTCCACATTCTGTTTGATCATCCAAAACATGAAAGCTTTTGTTGCTGCATGAGCTGGAAGATCTTTTTAAAACAACAACAGACACTGGAGCCAGATCAGACGTGAATGCTCCGACAGAAATCCTTAATTACAGCCGTATTGATTCATCAAATCGCTGCATTCTGCAAATGTCTAATCTGGCATTTCAGGTGCAAATAGAGGAATTCTGTTCAGACAGAAGCACAGCTGACCCTCACACCCACTTCACCAGGAGAAGTCATCGAGAGTGCTTTGTGCTTTGTGCTACCTCCTCTCTATAGTCATGGGAAATAAGGCACATCTGCCACCAAAGGCTAATTTTAGCTTCTCAAAAATGCCAACGAGGAAATGAGAGGCGAATGCATTCTGCATCCAGCTTGCATTGTAATAAACAAACAAAACTCTTTTTTTTGTAACTACATACTATTACCTGCGCGATCAGTCAAAGTAAAGATGCAGAACTTCAGGGGTACAGTAGAACTGACCACCTGAGCCCTGAGTGCCGTCGCCTGAGGTGGACCTCAGGGCTACTGCCACGCTGTTTTGGTCAGAGAGTGCATCAAGCTCTTCGGTGTGCAAACAGATGTTTGGGGGAAGGGGGGGTCACGGTACGGCCGTGCACCCCCGGCCTTTCATATCTGTTGTGATCTCACTTCACTCAAATCGTGGAGAAAAAAAAACGAACCTTCACTGGTGCTCAGCGGGGCTGAAGTGGCCAGCAGAGCAGAGCAAGGCAGCGGCAAAAAGGTCCCGAGTCGAGAGCAGACAAACTAATTAAACGAGTGAAAGCTTTGGCATTGAAAAAGACCCTCGTCCTTTCAGTCTTTGTGACAGAAATAATAATGGCTGTGGGTTCAGTTGAAGCTTTTCAAACTGGAGTTGGATGCTGTGATGATAGAGTAACCTTGTTGTTTAGTGAATCATGATGGACTGAAGGTGTGACAATGAGATTCAGATGTTCTCTGATGAACAGAATTTGCTGAGTAAATGATTAAAATCTGGTCTTTTCTTTTTTTATAAGATCATTTTTAGAACGATCAGTGGTACATGCTGCCTAAATCTGCAGAGGAACGTTACCACAAAATATGCATGATGGGACTTCAACTATTTATCTTTCAAAAAGCTTTTCTTGAAATGATCTTCCTCCTCATCCTCGTCACCAAAGAGATCTGGCAGAGATGCCTGGACTGCAACCAACAAACCAGCACTTTGATGAAGTCCAGAGCCCACTTCTCCTGAGGCCTGAACAAATCTGGTTTTTGAGTTACCTCCTGAGTGGAAGACAAATGAGTTCCCACAAAGAAATATACATGTAGTTAAAGTCCCACTGCGATCATCTTTTGATCTGTTTTCAAAGCATTCCCAGTGGTCTTTTAACTATCATTATGCTGTTTCTAAAAAACATTTTTAAAAAAACAGTCGGTTTCTAGGACATAGTTTCTGCAGAGCGGCAGCAGTTCATTACAAATTTACCTCTGAGTTGTGAGCGGGACTGTTGGCATAGAGCAACCCAACCCCCTCACCCTTTAATGAGAGTTCTCTGTTTACATTATCTGTATTCTACCCACTGTCACTGAAAACGCCACATGCCCAAAGCTGAGTCTCTGGTTGGTTAAGACGGTGTGGCGACCTCCCCAGAGTTTAGTTTAGTTTACCTTTGACCCACCGCGCCGCAGGACCTCTGTTATATTGACTTAACATTGAAACTGGCTGCCTCAGGCGCGAGAGTTACACCTTTAAAAATGGCGAGCGATGTTGAAGCTATCTAGCCGTACAGTTTTGACAGCAGAGCCGGTTAGGTTGATATTCCAAACACAAGTACCATATTTGGCATGGATGTACCTTAGGACCCCCTTTTTCAGAAAAGCATGTTAGCCTCAAGAAAATTCAATGATTGATGCACTCAATTGTTACAACAAAAATTCAATGTTTAATTGTCCCAGTCGCAACATTTTTCATGTTTTTCACTTTTGGCCTCTGTTCATTGTTGCTGCCCAAAATATATATATAAAAAAAAGGATTGCCTGCATGGAAATTAAATTACCTTCATGTAAACCCTTAATGCCGAATGTTTCCAAAAATACATGTATGTTATGGAAGAAAGCCCTTTTAGCTGCTCACAGTATTATTCTAGTTTCACATTGTTCAGCTGTCCTGTTGTTTATCGGTGCATTTGGGGGGGAAACTCTCCCGCATGCTGCGTTTGTGCAGATAAACTTTCCCAGACTGCGGGGAGAACCCGTGGGCAGGGCTCAGACGATGCTCTGGGGGGTGACCGCAGCACTCCGCTTACATTAGCAGCAGTCAGACTAACAAGCAGCTGACTTTCAGGGACAGCCAGCTGTGCTTATCATGTGTTCTTCTTCTTGTCCTCATATATTCATGCACATAAAAATTCAGCATTTGAATGGCCAACATGCATAATTGAAAACTTTACACACATCCATAATTGAAAATGGAAATGTGACAACAATTCAGGAATAATAACAGTATGACTCACAAAAGCATAAAACGCATTTATTTGGTTTTGATGTTGATGCAGAGTAAAAAATACACTCTTAAAATGTATTAAGCATACATTTAAAGATTTATTTTTAATAATTTTACTTGTAATTTCTTAAAATATGATTGTATACATTTAGAGATCTTAGTTCTTTTCACACTGTTTGCTAAATGAGTACAAGAAGGATTTAAACTCTGACTTGTGTTTTTGCAGGTCCAGACCACCACTATGTGCATCTCTGTTAGCCTGAGCGGTTCTGTGGTTCTCGGCTGCCTCTTTGCCCCCAAAATCCACATCATCCTGTTCCAGCCTCAGAAGAACGTGGCCACACTCAGAGTCACAGCCAACCGCTTCAGTGCCACTGTGTCCACGTCTGCTTCTGCTCCCAGCTCGAGCTACTCGAAAGGTGCAAACACAGACCACACTGTGTCCCGGTAGAAAAGGACAGCGGCGTTTTACAGAAAAGCAGGACGCAAGGATTGAAAAAGCATTTAATTCAAAGAATAGCAGAACCCATTTTGCCACAGAAATACATTTTTGTACCATCAATGAGAATAAAGTTGTTATTTATTGTGAGGTAAGTGGGATGAAAGATGCAAACAAGGAATTTGGTTTGCAAGAAAGAGCAAATACATTAGCTACTTACATTTTTGATTTCAGATTCAGCTATAAAAAAAATCTGCAGTTAAAAATGCAGCAGAGATTGTTTTAAACATTTACTCTTTGCTTCAGGAATCACACTTGAAAGAAACCACGCAAACTGAGAGGAAGTTGTTTGATAAATAAACTGCGAACAATCATGGCTGAAAATCATAAGGCGTTCTGGGCTAAAAAGAAAAGAAACGACATCATTTTAAAGAACCGTTCTGAAGTTTGTGTTAAACTTGTGAAATAAAGGATTCTACTGCTTTAAAATTTCACAACAATCCAAAGAAAAACCACAATTTCCTTGGAAATAGATGATCTTCTTAACCACTCAAAATGTCATAATAAAAGAGAGCAAACAGTGAATAATAATGAATCATCGTCTTTGGCTTCTACCTTTAGGGGTCTATACAGCGAATCATCCGCCTCCATCTCATCCTATCCTCCGCATCCTCCTCACTCACATCATCCGTCCTTAAATCCACCTCATCTCCTTCCAGGAACCTCCTCTTTGGTCGTGCTCTAACCCCAGAACACTTTCGCTCTTAAAAGTTACACCATTGCTTTTGCCGGGAAAATTTTCCCCGATATAATAAGCCCAAAGTAATTGTCATAAAAGTTAGATCAAAATATGAGGATACATGATCAGTTTGAGTGGTTTTCTTTTATTTTCAACTGTGGCGTATGAAACAAAATGGAAAAAGATCCTCAAAACATGCTCGAAAATTAAGGAAAAATTAGGAATTTGAGAACAATAATTCCTAAAAAAAAAGAAAAAAATAATACTGGAAACTTGGCTTTTGGTTCACCCATTCCTGGGACATGTGAGACCTCCCTGGTGAAGGCACAGACTCCCTGACACGTGAACAGCTACAGGACAGAGGAACAAAAAAAAAATTCATTTTTTTCAGTGAGTAAAAATGACCATTTGATTAAAACGTGGTTTAACCATCAAAAACCACTCTGAAATGACCACTTTGTGATTTATATTCATAACCACTGCACTAAAAAAGGCTAGCATACACATTCCAGGAACACTCACTTACACATTCCTCACATGCAGTCCGTACGTGCAGGGTAGTAATGGCGTGGACACACCGGTCAACGACAGACTCTTAAGAGCCGTGTTCAAGTCTCACACCATGGCATCAGGTGTGGCAGGGAAAGCATCAGACAAAGCAGGGACCATATCAGGTGTGCCGGGTGAAGTAGGATGGGCAGTAAACCTAGAGGCTGCAGGTCCTGAGTTGGCATCGTGTCTGGTGGTCAATGATCACCAACTAACAATTGCCAAATTAAATAAACCTTAACCATGCGTTCCTCGCTAGCTGAAGCATCAGAGACATTAATCCTGTGACTGCTCAAGCTGAGTTTTATTCACCATCACTGGGTGAAATCCACCCAAAACTTTGCACTTTGCCCTCTTTCACTGTTGCCGGGTGAAGGGAAACACCCACACCTTCAAAGATGTCAAAACCAACGGTGAAGCTATCCAGGAACCCACGACACTCAGAAAAATGCAACATATTGAAAATCACGTAAATACTTTGGTAAAAATCAGCAGGTAAAAATGCTCTGGGGCTGAACCTCTCTCCTGGTAGCTCCAACCTCAGCATCCTTTCACCAGCATCATCACTAATCTCTCTATCCCGGTCACTCCCTAAGAGAACCTCAGCATCTCCAGCTCTGCATCATGATTCTCATCTTTTCTATAACACACCGCCATCACTTTAGACGTTCCTCCACCAGCTCCCTAGAGTTTCTTCTTTAAGACTTTTTCTAGAGCCAAGTATTTGCACGTCTTCCGAAATATAAAAGCTTCTCCTGTTTACGTAGTATAGAAATATGTGGTTGTCATTAGACTGATCTCTAAACTGATAAAGAAGATAATGTGAGTGGTGGTGGTAGGGCTCAAACATAGAAGGAAGTTTTGGTTGCAACAATTGTGTCTTAATATGCATTAAACATCTCCTTTGTCATCGCAGCACGTCTCAATAAAGATATTTTCTCTTTTATTTACAGGATAGGAGGCGTTTGGGTTTAATCTTGTATAAAAAAAACCCATAAAGTAGTAATTCTTTCAAAGCATCACGTTTATTTATGTTTTTGAACTTTGCAAATCACATTGCAGATTGGTTATCTTATAACTTCAGCTGCTCAGCTACATTAAGTTGCAGCAGTGAATCATATTGTTTTCTATATAACATTTAAGAATAAAAACAAATCATCAGAAGTGGTTTAAAGTCACTACTTCACTTTGACACGCAGTCCCACACGTCCTTTTGCTGTTTGGCGAGCTTTTATCTCTGGTTCACACTCTCATGGCTCATCAGTAAATAAAACTCGTTTGGCTAACACCGCTGCTTCCCCCTCCCAAAGGATCTGCCTCCAACTACGTACCAGCTGTCTGTAATGGCCGCGAAGTGGTGGACTCCACAACATCCTCTTTGTAAAATAATCGAGTTCCTGGTCCGAGCGGAGGAGCATCCTTTCACCGGTGAGGCTGGACTGGACCTTCCATCCCATCTCACGCTGCAGAGACAACTGCCGGGTTGGACCGCACGGCAGCAGCACTTTGGACTGTGGATGTTAACTTTTGGTTTCCACGTCAACCAGTAACTGTACAACCTTTTTGTATAGATTTTAAACGCTGTGATCTCCTCGGTTTACAGATAGATGTGATTCCATGCACTGTGCCTTGTCCTCAAAGAGTCTTGTTAAACGAGTGGTTGTGAAGCAATAGTGTCAATCCCAAAAAAAAAGTATTCTTGTCTTAACAGTGGTGTGAATATATCCAATGTTTTAGACATTAAAGTTGTGTAAAAAATGTAGCCTTTATTACATGAAACATTTGACTAACCTCAGTGTGTGGTGAAGCTAGAAACTATAAAAGAATTCTGTTCCTGTCGACTGCTATTTAAATGTGTGCTTTCTTGGACTTGGTGTAAATACGTCTTTTCTTTTTTGTATTAAAAACACTAAATTCCATTCAAACTAATTTGGAAAATTCTTTACTCCAAAGAGCACTTTTGGCAGAAACAACATTAAATAAGGGAGGCAATAGATGCTGCATTTGTTTACTCGTTTAGTTAGAAAGTAAAAAGTACTGAGAAGCTCTGACTGGAATAAACGTAAAGATTTGACAAAAGTACAGCTTTTAAAACCTAACATACAACAGTCTTCATGATTGGGTTGTTCTGGGTTCCTCTGAATGTGGTTTTCTTTTCAGAGGAATAATGAAGATTCCGTTTTTGGCTTCCTTTAGTCTCCACCATCGGCCCAACCTGCAAACACGAACAAAAACCATCATCGCGGTTAGTGATGAACACCTCACACATGGTGTACAAGTGGGCTGCTGCAATCCCAAATGCTCATAGAAAACCTCAGAATTAACTTTAAATCTGCTTTTTTCTAAACAATTGGTCAATCAAAACGTACAAATTTGATGCATACACATCTTTAAGTGACATCAAAAATGTCTACTGAGACAAATCAGATCAAATGATACAGAAATATTGAAAATGCTCAAGAAAAGATTTTTCTCATGGAAACTTTAAAACTGTTTGTAAGAATTTTGTTTGTCAACAGTATTTTAAGGGCCTGACATCACAAATGAACTGTAAATCCAATTTTACACTAATTATTTGGTACGTTTTAATTTTGTTTCTGTGCTCTAATAAAAGGAAAATAAACTGTTTATGAAAGATTTTCCTCATCACTTCAGTGAGTTCACTAAACCGGTTTTTATTAAACCAAAAATCACCAGGTAAACCAGCATAAATGTAGCTTTTGTCATCGTTTTTCATTTTAGACATTAATCTGATGATGGCTTGTACTTAAAATTTTGTTTCTTGTAATTACAGCACCTTTGATTCTGTACGGTTTCAGCACTTTTGTCTCTTTTACAGGCCGGTGAGCCTGCATTAGGCTAAAGAGACAAAACGTGTTCCAGTCGGAACTTGTGTCTTGTTTTTTTTTTTTTTTACTTCTCTGATCCATGCCATGTTTACTGAAAGTTTTAGGCCTGAGCAATGATCTCCTTTTCTTCTTGGGATGGTAAAAGCCTGCCATCTAGTGGAAGTTGCATGTACTTAACATGAACTTGCATTGAAACCCATCAGGAGTCTGTGGTTTCTATGGGAACATGCACTTTGGTTTGATACCTGTGCTCCTGTCCAACTCCCGCCACCAGAAAATGACCAGAGCTGGAAAACTTTAGACTGTTGACAAAACCAGACTGTAAGAAAAAAAAAAACAACATAAAATAAATAACTGAATTTAGAAAAACGGCTTCATTTTGCAGCAAATTAATGGTAGAGCTTACCACCGGCACGCTGAACAAAAGCTCTAACCCACGATAATTCTGCCCACATTTCCACACGTTCACCTGTGAGTTGTGAGAACCTGCATAGAAGACAACATAAAAAAATCGATCCCATCATTAAAGGTGTTTTGAAATGTGACGGCCTAACAGAGCCTAATGGATGCATCCTGCAGGTAACCATAAGGAGGACTCTCACAGCCAGAGGCACCTGAGGCAACAGTATCCGAGTTCTGAAGGGCCGCTACAGAGGACACCCAGTGCGGCTGCTCCAGCCCCGCGTCACCATGACAACCGTGAGCCTGCTTCACCGTGCTGAGAGGCTTCTTCTTGTTGACACTCCAAAGAGACACAGAGCTGTGAAACATAGAACAGCGTTATCAAAACGATGTCTTAGTTAAGGATAAATCGATGAAACGGAGCAGATGTGAAGGCAGAGAGCGGCGACTCGTACCCATCGTCTGCTCCTGTTATCATGTGCTCCTCGTTTATTAACTGAATGCAGTCAATCGAACCTCTGAAGAAGAAATGGGACACAGGAAAAATGACCATATATTAAGAACTCTAACATAAATACGGCGGGTTTTCTGTTTTCTATAAAGCAGCTTGACACAAATGTATGAATCCTTAAAATGCTGAGGATTTATTTAAGGATTGTCATCATAAGGCTCCTCTGCATTACTTTTAAAAATCATTTAACCAGTATTTCCTTCTGTTAAATGTTGACGTGGGGAAACATATTTAATAAAAAGTTCTATATTCTGTCAATTCCAAAGAGGAAACTTATGTTTTGACAAAAGAATTCCACATAGACTAAAATATTTGAAGCCTTTATTTCTCGTAATGTTCATGATTATGGCTTATAGATAATACAAACTTTAAATTCAGTGCCTTGTAAAAGTAGCATATCTAATCAGATCAATTTAAAATTATGATCATAACATAAATATGAGACTTCTAAAGGTGAAGTCATTCCTGATGCACTCCATCCTTGTTTGGGCCTTCTTTTGCATGAATGACTGCATCATAGAGGTGATCACTCCTGGTTACCGCTTAGGTGTAATGGAAGCCGCGATTGCGTTGACGCTGCCCTCAGGTCATCTGCATTGTTGGGTTGGTGTTTATCATCTTCCTCTTGACAGAAACGCATGTTTCTTTTTCAAACACCACGATCACTGAAGCAGCTTTTGGAATCTCTCAAAGCTGCAGATATATTTATTGCTTCTGGATGTCTTCCCACCACATGTTTTCCTTTCTCTCACTTTTGAATTAATAGGTTTGGATGCAGCACTCTGTGAGCAACCAGCTAGTTTGTAGCTTTCCCTCATTGTGAATGGTGTTGATGACTGTTGATCACTATGAGTGAGAGCCCATAAAAGGATTAGAAAACCCTTGTAGATGTTCCAGAATTTTTTAATCATTTTCAAATCATTTCACCTGTTAGCTATGATCACTAAATTTACCAGAAATAAAGGCTTGGAATATTTAAGATTGTATATGAAATAAATGGTTGTATTTCTAAATTGACTGAGAAAAAAATATTGCCCTTCTCCCCGATATTTTAGCTTTTGAAGGTGTAATGACAGTAATCATTCAAACATGTGAACTGGTCCTCCTGGTAGCCAGAAACAAGTTACAGAGTCAGAGGAATCATCTTTGAGGAAACTCACTCGTGTCCGTGGAACACCAGCTGAGACTCCTCTGCTATCTTCCATACTCTGACTGTGCCGTCCCGCCCTCCTGCCGTCACACAGCGTTCGCGGCTCAAACTGTCCAGTCCAGTGATGGCATCCTGATGGCCAAAACTACACGGAATTTATAAAAAGAAGTTAAAGTAAATTTTAAAACTTTGGCAGAATTAAAAAAGGGGCAGAAAAAGATTTTAAAGTTAATGAATCACAAATATCTATTAACATCTACAGCTCCAGGAGTGCTCTCTGCTGTCTGATCTGATTAAAGAACACGTTCATGCTTTCTCCAACAAAAGGCTAAGATTTACCATCATTCAAATCATGTAAAAAAGCTTTTTGAAGTGTTATCACTCAAAGATGTTTTTACATTAGATAATTTAGTTTTCAACTTGACTGTTACTTTATTCATAACTATCTTTTAATATTTGAGCTAAAGTTTTTTTTTTCTTCCAAATTCTCAACTTAAAAGCATCCCATGATTTTTCACAAGTCACGTTTGAGCCCCTCACAGGTCACAGTCTACAGTTTCAGGCTTGAGCAGAATCCAGACTTGAAGGTTTCATTTCCAGAATTTCCTTTTGTTTATAAGAACAAGCACAGATTCATCCCCTTGGTCCTAATAAGAGCCTCCTCAGAAGCCAAAAAAAAGACCTTCTAAATCCTCTTTTTTTTTAAATAATAGACCTCTATTTATGAATTGTGAATCCTTTCTTCTTGTTTTGCACACAACCTGATCCCTGCAGGTGGTGCTTACAAGATAGCTCCCAGAAACAGACGTTTTGCACACAAACAGACAAAACTTCACAAAAGATGAGACAAAATTATTGTTACCAAAAAAAAAAATGCTATCAAAACTACCATAGAACAAGTCACAATTAAAAAAGAGAAATGTGAGTTTGTGCACAAAACCCTTCAAATAAAGTCAGAACTAAAGGTTTTGAAAGTTTGTACCACTTTGACCTTGTGTATAAAAATCTTTGAGGAAATGAAGGAAAGGATTTAATTAGATTTTAGATTTACACAAGTTGTCATTTAAATTGTCCTCCTTCACACGTACGCATGCACATTTTAAAGTGTACACCGTAGTAAACATCGCATAGGAATTGTGTGGTTTATTTGGATACTCACAGGGTTTCTACATATGCGTTCTCATCAACATTCCACACCTTGACTGAGCGATCATGAGAAGCACTGTACAAATCATGAGTTCCCTTCCTGAATGACAAACCCTGGAAAAAAAATAAAACACAAAAGCTACAAATCACCTGAACTTTAAATGGGTAGAAGCTTTTATGCAAGACAATGTATGCGAGACATACCGACACAGGGCCTTTATGTCCTGTAAATTTATACAGATGTTTACAAGTCTCTCCCTCCCAAATCATGATGAGTTTGTTCATGTCTCCAGAGGCCTTGGAAGAGAACAAACAATATTTCCACACCTGATAAAAACCCTCTTGTGACGCCGTCTCCCATAAACATTAAAGAGAAGTGAAACGACATCTCACCAGGTATTTTCCATCAGATGACATGGCCATACACAGAATGTGAGCAGTGTGTCCTACATGGCGTTCCTCTGTACCCTTCCTGCCACCTGGTATTTTGTGCACCTTCTTACCAGTAGAAATATTCCCTAAAAGGGAGAATCAGATGTAAGCAGTTGCGTTAAGGTTTGTCAAAAACGAAAGTAATTGAATTTGATAAAAGAGGGTATTTGAGTGAATGCAAACATTTGATGATGGAACAGTCTTTGGCAGCAGAAAAGATGCACTCGTCATCAGGGGTTAAGACCAGGCAAGTAATGGGAAGCTTGTGTCCCCTTAACACCCTAATCTCTGTAGGATCTGGTGCGATGAGCTGAAAAAGAAAAAAAAAGATCAAGAACATGTTAAAAGCACCATTTTCCGTAAGAGTTGGTCTTTAAAAGGAGGAAAATCTAAATTCTTACCTCTTTGGCAATGTAGCGCTGGAGCTTTCCCTGCTGTTCAAGCTTTGAGGAAAACATGTCAGCAAATAAGAAACACACGGGTTCAAAGCTTTACATAGTATACAGCAGAAAATGAAAATACGTTTACAACTGTTTTCACCCTGCTAAAAGGAAGACAAATCTTACCACTTCTTCTTGAAGTCTTCCAGCGATCAAATCTGTCTCGAAGGGTTCATCTTCTGCTTTGTTTTCCTCTAAGGAAGAAAAACTGCGTTCATTTTTTTTTTTTTTACCGATACTCAGATTGTGTCCTGTCAATGTCAATGCTGTGAATCCAACTACTATACCTTCTTCTTTTAGCTGTTCAAGGTAAAGTTTGGCTAATCTGAGTTTCTTTTCTTGTGGAGTCTCGTCATAACCAACGTCGTCTCTGGCTTGCCTCTTTTTTGACACTGGGGGGCTAAAAAAAAAAGGCACATTTAAAAATATGTGTATTATTCAGTTTAAAAGCAGGATGCACAAATTTCACTGACCTGTATTTTTATTTATTTTTTGTCATTTATGCTTTTAAATTGTAAATTGGATGCCTATATTTGATGCCAAGCTTTAAAAACAGAATCACAATAACAACAATTCTTTTTACAGGGCCACATCCGTCAGTCATAGGTGGATGTTTTTCAAGTATTTTTTAAATGGTCAGAATATTGTCAAATGTTTGTAGGTCAACGCACCCTTCTGTTTCAGACTCGCTAGAAATCTCCTCGTTGTGTTTGTTGCTGGGTTTCTTTTCTCGCAATTTGCTCTTCCCGTCTGCGCTACCACCAACCTATGAAAAAAATAAAAACTATATTTTTAAGGACGTCATTCTAAGTACTCAAAAAGGTAACCGTACCGTTATCGATGTTAACTCTTGCTAGCTTGGTTGCTAGTTATTTACTTGCCTTTCGTTTGAGTCCTGGTGTATTTTTGCCCCTTTTTGCCGATTGGGAAGCAGCGTTTGACTTTATAAAGAATGAAGAAGACATAATAATGTGTTACAAGCCGCCTTATCTAAACAAATGATTGCCTATTGCTGTTTTACTCAATTGGATCAAGTCAACATTGAACCCATGTGGGTACACGGCATGCAGAGCTTGAAATCGACACTGCATTCTGATTGGTTAAATGTAATGCCTGTCATAATATACCCCGCCCTCTAACAATTCCTGGCATTTTCATTGGTTAAAAGGCGGCGGTGGGTTTACAGGAAACTGTACTGGAGGGAAATACTTCCCTCAGGGAATACGTTTCAGCAACTTTGTTCCGCACGTACTTGTAAAAAAACACACAATTTAAGAAACGCCGGTCAAATACCCACGAAAACTTTACTATTTAACAAACATATAAAAGATAAATATTTTCCTTATATTTAACCGGAAAGTAATGTGGTCCCTCCTTATGAATGACTGAAACCCCACCAGGACCGATGTACTGTAATACTGCGGTAGTACTACTACTTCCTTTACTACGCAGTATTTTATGTACTGCACTGCCTTTTGTCCTGCATTTGTCCTGAGTGGCCGCGTTCACAGATTTTTCTGGGGGAAAAACTGATCGGTCAGGTGAGGTGATTCTATGCAGCTCGACTTTACATCTGATTAGAACCGCGTTTGTTTCATTGTTGCCCTTAACTCCGCCTGCTGATGTTTCAGAATAGTGAGTATGAAGAACTGCGACCATTTAAATGATATAAACAAACCGGCCAACTTGAAAAAAAAACAAACACATTTTCTATTAAAAAAAAAAAAAAAAAACATTGAGCAGAAATAAAGATTATAATTCCGACTTCCCCAAGAGAAATAAAACATAGTTTGACGGAATCTTTGCTGAAATAAAAAATAACTTTTTTTTTTGTTTGCAGATTTTCCCCTCAGTGCCATGCCACCAAAGAGAAACTCCACATCAAGTCCCACACAACCACAAGTGAAGATGATCAAGATCGGAAGTGTTTCAGATGCGCACGAGTGTCACAACTTCTCAATGGAGGATAAATACCTGGAGGAAGATGCATCCACCCACATGCATCTTCTCAAGAATGAGGTTCCAGTCTGTTTATCAGATGACATTGTTGTATAATGTAAGAATACTTCATGTTGTTTGTTTTCTTGTCACGTCTAGCCTGAAAGCATTGACTTTGATGAAGAAAATCCTGAAAGTCCAGACATCAGAACCGACACCATCAGCCTGTTGATGAAAATAGAGCATCTCCAGGCACAGCTGAAGTATGAGCGCAGATGCAGACTTTTGGCAGAGAAGGAGCTGAGGGAACTCAGAGGTGGGTGTGGGCTCCACCATTCAGACTGAGATGTGAACAATTGCTGTCCAAACTACATTTTTTTAATTAGCTTGTAGGATTTTGATTGCGATTTCAGTCACTGTCAAGCAATTGGTGGATTTTTGTGTTGGCAAGATTTTACTTTTTCCCCTTAATTTTACATTTATATTGTTTTATTTCCTCATATGTTTTATCTTCTTTTTACACGACTCTGACCATTGTTTTTTCCTATGCAAATCAATATAAAACACTTTTTATCTATCCTGAAGAGAATTAACAGATTCTAATGCTTCATTTTGGACAATCGTTTATGTTGAATTCTCTTTTAATCTGATTGGGTACCTTGGAATATTTTTTTTTTTTTTAATTTCTAAAATGTGGAAAGCTTAGGAGAGTTTGAACAATAAACAACAGCCCAATATACTTAATAAAATAAAATGAAATAAAATGAAATAAAATAAAATAAAATAAAATAAAATAAAATATAACAAAAATGTGCAGGAGCGACTGTGAAGTTCATGATAGTGACTATCTTTCTGAATACATGTGCTGAACATTTTTCTTGTCTGCACAGACCCGGTGGTTAGGTCAATATGTGCTACCAACAACAAAGCTTAAAATACGTGCAGGCAGTGCAGCAATGTGCATGTTGGTTGCACGTGTTTTGTGCGGCCAAGATGAATTTCCATCGGTTTTTGTGCTTGCTCGCATGTATTTACGTGAAATTAACGTCAGCCAAAGTTCCCCCTTATCTTAATTTTAGCTATAAAATGTTTAGTTTTTCCTTGCTGAGTAATTTGTAACAATCAAGCTCGAAGAGCTAAAACTTTTTGTTGCTTTTGCCAAACCTGAGTTGCATGTTATTTTTTTCCTTCTTGAAGAGGTTTTAGGTTGACGTCATGAAATGGACGGCACCCCCACAGAGCTAAAGGCGGTTCCTCAGAGATTGAGGCGTTTTACTTCGGTGTAGGAAAAGGATCTTGCAAAAATAACTAATATTTCACTTTAAAAATCCTTTTTAGTTTAGCAAAGGCAACATGTTATCGTGTTTATGGATAAAGTGTACTCTGAAAGGCTTAAGAAAAGCACGGTGTGGGCTCTTTAAAGGTTTCTTAACTGAAATTTTAGGATAAAATATAAAAAAACATGTTTTCATTATTATTTTTTTTCTCAGTATAATTAAGAACCCAGACCATTTTGTTCATTCTGTGGATCAAGGGGACCACAGAACACATAACTGATATTCTTCTGTTCTACTGATGTCACAGTGGGATCTAATAACTGATATGATTTATAGTTTTTATATATTTATTTGGTTGGAAAGTCAACAAATTAAAACATGCATAAGATGGTAAAACATTATGTTTATTACTAAACATTACTGAACTTGGCACTGGGCTGCAGTCTGGTGTAGATGTTGGCACAGAAGGCCCTGGTTTGAATATATGGAGGGATGAAGGACATTTGTTGTTAATGTTTATTGTGTAACTAAACTTTGATCTAATTTTGCCTCATTTGACTCCTTCCGAAGAGATGAACACCCTTATGATACAGATGAGGCACACGGCACACGAGCTGAGGGTTACTCTGGATCAGGTTCTTCAAGGAGGCGAGGCAGCAGTTGCTCCGTCAACAGCTGATGAACCCGTCACGTTCCTAGCTGAGCCTGAGGCACAGATGAGAGCAGCTCCCAATGTTTCAGATGTGAGTGTTATGACCCCTGAACTCAGCAGTTCAAGGAAGTTTATATTTATGTTGCTGTTTTCTTTCTTTTAAGATAGAACGTGTTGTCCGAATCAGCTGTGATTTCCTCTTTATTGAGTTTGACACGTATATTTTCTTTTTTGTTTTCAGGAAGACGATAACTTTGTGTATTTCTCAGAGAATCTTCGAGTGCCAAAAAATCTCTATGAGCGCGTTGCGGAAATTGCAGATTACAAGAAGTATGTTTCAGCAATGCTGATGATACTTTTTGATAGAGCCACTCTGGCCACACACTGCCTTCAGGGCCGCAAGAACAGCTTTGTGGGAGAGGAGAGCCACAAACCTTCGTTGCCGCCCGAGATCCTGAAAAGCCTCATGGGTAAGAGAAATCCATTTGTGAGAATGGTCCTAAAAAAAACCGCTAAAATTCAACTTTCATTAGTTTGAAAACGATTTTATGAAGATGTTCTTTTTACAGATCACGTTGCAGAAAAGTTCTGCGTCGACAGCAGCCAAATCAAAACTGCAATCCGCACAAAGCTGAACAATGAGGACAAGCTCTTCAAGAAGAGACTGGGGATTGGCAGAGCCGAAAACAGGGCTGTGTCTGACCAGAGCTTTTCCCAAGATGCTTCACTTCTAGTGGACAATGGCGCCGGAATGAGCGACTCTCATTTCTAACTGGTCTGTCTTTATGTTTTGGGCATACTCATCTCGTGTCAAAAACTTGCCCCCTTCTGAATGAAAAGGATTTATTTTGCACATGGTCACCTGCTTCAGATTATTTCTTTCAACATTTGTACAAATGTTTCTCTTTAACTTCTTTTTAGCACACTTGTAGAAAAATGCAAACTTTTGAAGGAACACTAATAAAGTAAAAGAACTGGCATCAGAGTGGTTCAAATGTTACTTGAGTGAGTGAACTTTTTGTGTAAGTCTTGTGGACCATGTATCTTTTTCTGCCCCCCTGACAGAGGGGTGCCTCAAGGCTTAGTTTTAGGCCCTCTTTTATTCTCCCTGTCCTTGTCCCTGTTACCACTTGGCTCTATAGTAGGGAAATATGGTGTTTACTGGCGACAGCTCCGGGTCTCTCTGTGCTGTTGTTTTAAATGAATATGTGACAGACACCTCATGCAACAAATCTGGGAGTCCAGGTGGACTCTGAGCTAAGACTCAAGAAACAAATTAACTCGGTTTTAAAGTCAAGCTTTTTCCACTTGAGGCAGCTTTACAAGAAAGTGGAAATCCCTCTCGTCCTCTTAGAACAGCTGCTTCTAAAAGTACAGAAAAGAAAATTCAAACTTAGCGGGGACTGTGTTTTTGCCGCAGCGGCTCAAATACTCTAGAACAAACCCCCAATTCATGCCAGTCCATTGCCTGTTTTTAAGTGCTCTCTAAAATCCACTTTGCCTTTTAATACACAGTAAAGAGATTTTCTCTTTTATTTCATCACATTTTAATGTATTCTCTTTTATGAAATGTTTGTGCTTTTTTTATTTTATTTGGTTTTATTTTTATTACAACAATATAACTTTGTAAGCATTCTTTGTACATTTCTATCTGTTCCTTTACATGTTTTTTTTGTCTCTGTCACTGATTCACTGTGGCGACCCCTGATAAGCCAAAAGGTGAACAACAATAATAAATGTGATGGTAAATCATTCTGTGGAAAACACTGGTTATTTCAACTGAAATAACCATTTTTTTTACAATGTAGTCAACCCAACATAAAACAATGAGAGAAAATAACAAAAAAGAGAATCATTATTAAATTTTTAGATTTAAGATAGAGGTCTGCTAATTAGAAATAAATGTAAAAGCTTTGAGTAGTCAGACAATTTGTGATTATATATTTTTATTTTTTTTAATTACTCATTCATAAATGAATGGAATGTAAGTAATTTTTTTTCATGTAGACCAGATATATTTTTCAATCAGTTTCTTTGAAATGTTTTAGTAAGGGACCTTTACGCAACCATTTTCTTTTGTGTATGTAATATTTTGCTAATAACATAAGTAGATGTATTTTATATGCTTTGTTGGAACAAAAGATTAGATCAAATACAAACAGTATCCAATGTGTAGTTAAAGTCACATTTTTGTAGATATGCACAACAGACTTTTTTGCAGGTCACTCCAAAACACAGAACACAAAACACAGATACTACGTCAATCAGTCAACAAAGAGATGCTCAATACTCTCTCCATTTGCCTGACAAAACGAGCACTTCATACAGTTATCAGAAAAATATCAACTAACATAATATTTTACCGCGTAGTATCTATGTATAATTTTGAATATAAATTATTTTATTATATTGTTAATTATGTATTTATGGGGTTATAGAAAGTCTGTGATTCATGGACGTCTAACTTCTCATGGAAGACCATCGGGTACAGAAGGGTTATCTGAATGAGTTTGAATGACCTATTTGCACAAATCCTATCAAAATGGCTCATCCCCCCCAATTAAAATCATGTTTTGAGTTAAATTTAGATCTTCAAATTGTATGTTTTGTGCTAATAAATGTAAACTAAGTTGGAATTGACCTTTAAACCAGCTCAAATTCTTTTTGAAGCACATTTATTCACCTAAAAAATGATCATATGTGAACTATTCTCCATTATCATTCAGTAATTGATTAACAGTGTTAATGTTTGAAGCATAACACTAATGTAAATATACACTTTTTGGGTTGTTTTGTAAAATGTAACTTTCATAAAACTTTTACATTTGATAAAATAGAATTGTGAGGAAAAGGTTGTGTTTGAATTGAAAGAGTCCAGCAGAACAAAAGTTATTGATGAAAATGAGCTAATTTAAAAGGAAGATTTCCAATATGGACTTTTCAGCAAGAACTTTTGGCCGTTTTGCTGAAATGAAACCAATTCAGTGGCCATTTTTCCACAAGATGGGCACCGCTTTTTGAAGCCAGTCAACAGTGATTGGTCCATGTTGGTTCGAGTCAACATTTCTATGGCAACTATTGTCGCCAATTAAGAGTAAGCTTGCTCTGAGTCCACACCCTTTCCAATGAAAGTGTCTCAGCAGAATCAAACATTTGAGATGGGGGCCAGCAGGCACCACATTCCTGGTATTCGATTGGTCAGTTCATTTTTTTTTTGTTGCGATAGAAAATAAATATATATATATATTTAAAAATGGATTATCAAGAAGAAATTAAGAGAAGAGTGCTAGAGCAATTATAGTTATTCTAACAAATAGAATGATTGGATAATAGCTGATTATTTTTTCTATGGGATTTTTGGAGCCAGCAGATATTTGGAATGGGCGGGGTCCACTCTGTCCAGTTTCCATACACAGTCAATGAGAATTTTCTTTGGGTGACGTCACTCCAGTTCAACAGTCAATGGGGGTGGCAGCCGGATCGCTGACTGGCAGCAGCACTGATTAGACAATGTGAAAATGTCTCCGCACGGCTGCCGTCCTTATCAAGTGCCACCGTCCGCCAGCCGCGCGGTAGTCCGGGGATATTTAAAAAACGGAATACGTTGTCATTTTTAGGCAACATGCTTCTCAATAAACCCAGCAAGGACGAAGCCCCAGCGCTCAAAATGAAAGTCCAGCCACAGCAGGAGTCTTCGTCGGATGAAGAGTGTGAGCAGGCCTCGGTCGCAGATCCAGGGGACGAGCGTTCTTCGCATGGCGAAGAGGAGCCCGCTATCGAAGAACGGATAGTGTCTTTTTTTGAGGACAGACCCCATTTCTACGACCTCACGCACGCATCGTACAAGAACAAGCAGCGGAGAAATTTTGAGCTGGCAGAGTTCGCGTGCGTCCTGGGCAATGGCTGGACTGCCGAGAAGCTGTGGAAGAGGTTCGTGAGTCTGAGGACGGACTACGGCAAGCTCCACAAAATGATCCGCAAGAGCAAGTCTGGCTCTGGGGTAAAGAAGCTAACGCCGAAGCAGCAATGGAAGTTACGACGCATGCAGTTCCTCGATCCTCACCGGAAGAATGCTGCTGTTTGTGTGGAGGAAGAGCTAGGGAATGTAAGCATTAGCCAGGACAATATTATAAATAGTGTTTTTTTTTTCTTTACATTTGGAACCTGCGTGAATACTTCTGTCATGTGCTTCTGTTTTCCAGGTGCCCACTGTTCCTGCTGGAGAGGCAAGTGACGCGGAGGACGGATCTGACGCGGACGACACCCTGGCTTCCTCCAAAATCCCTTTTAACAAAGAAGGTGAGAGATTTCATTCATACCAGGGGCGGAGCTAGAACATTTTGTATGGGGGCCGGGAGGGGAGCAGAAGACTTTGAAAGGCTGGCAAATAAGAACAGCAGAATGGACGATCGTTACAAATAAAAGGATCAAAAATACATATTTCAATTAATTTTATTATCATTGCAATTGTTATTAATAGTAAAGTAAAAGCTTTTTAGTGAGGTCAAAGTGTTCAAGCTAAAAAAAATTGAATTGATATACTTTTTCTTTTTTTTTTTTTTTAATATATATAAATCCTTGTTAATATTAGGACTAATGAATCAAAAAATCTGCAGTGGTAAAGCCCCCCCCCCCCCCCCCTTTTTTTTTTTTAGCTCCGCCTCTGATTCAAACACATTTTTACCCCATAAAAGATTACTTATTTAAGTGTAAAGCTGATTTAAACACAAGTTGTTCATTCTGCTAGAATTAACCCAAAAGTTCTTTCATTACTTATGGTCTTGTGAATATACCTTTCTTTTTTTTTTTTTAAATAAAAATGCCAGTTTTGGTTTTCAAAATTGTAATCACAGTGATTGTGATGCTTTTTTAAAAAATGTTTTTATTAATTGATAATTTCATATTCACAAAAGTAAATTTACTCACACAAAGCCTTTATTTCTCTAACTAAAAATTTAATTTCAGGAAAATTTGAAAAACTTTTTTTTTTTTTTAAATACAAAGGCTCAAAAACATTCAACATCTGTAAATCTTTAGGGCTAGTTATATAAATCAACTTTAATTATTTTTTTTTACTTTTTATCTTTTTTTAACTTTTATTTTGTTTGTGTGTTATTGTTTAACGTCAATCTTTAAAATTAGTTTATGTTCTATTTTCAACAATATATAAGAATAATTGTACCTTAAACATAATGTTGAGTTGGGATATAGGCTATAGGACTGTCACGGTTAGTCGTCTAGTCAATATTATGTTCACTAATAAAATCGTCAACTAGTTTAAAAGTCGACATGTTGTTGTTTGTTTTCTTTCCTTTTTTACAACCTCGTTTTCATCTCAAAACAGACCCTTTTCACATGACATCAGACAAAATGGCAACATAGCCAACTGTGACTTTTGGTTTACGCATTTAGACCAGCAAAGAGGAGAACTAAACACAATATTTTACATAAATTATGTAAAATTTATGCAATTTTACATAAATAACAAAAGGTAACCTAACCAATTTTAACTGTCATTTTTACAGTATTTATTTATAAATGTCTTACCCGGCCGTATTCATTTTCCTCCCTTAGATCGTTCACAAATCAAGATACAAATGAAAGTAATCCTGCCTGAATACTGCACAGCTGCTTCCCCACATTCGTAGGGATACTAAATGAGTTGTGAAGCATTTCTCTCTTAAATCTGGTCAAAGTTAGACAAAGGTTACACAAATTTAAATAAATGATACTCCTTTGATTATGAAGAATTATAATTATTATTCTAAAAAAATATGCTAAAGCTAATGCTAACTTTCTACAATGAGGATGAGATGTAGAGCAGCAAAAGATACTGCCCAGTTAAAGTTGCTTACATTTCCGTGTTCGCAAAATCACTGAAAACAGAGCAAAAGTGAGACAATTTCAGCCTTAAATTAAGATAAAACAAATTAATGTTGGATTATTTTCTAACGTTGCTCCCCTTTGTTTTTACACATAGCCGTGTCTGATCTTAAGGATTATAAAGTTAAACAAAAATAACATTAATTTGGAAGAGACTATGTGCACGTCATTTCTAAAATATGTGCAGCCGGTTCTGAACGTTTTTCTTGAAAGCTGAAAATATGTGGCTTGATAGCTGCACTTAAAATATTTGCTGTGCCGCTTGGTAAACATTTCTATTTTTACAATTTCCTCTTAAAATGCCCAGCAAAATAACTAATACCCCCTATTACAACAACTAAATTTAGCCTTGGACGCAAAATACATGCGGACACGCAGCAATGTGCAGGCTGTTTTAATTGTTTTTAAGTGCTTGGTCGCACTTAAAATATGCGCGAATTTCACTACGCAAAATATGAACTGTTAGAATATCTGCTCAAGTGAACGGTCAATATTTTCAAAAGAACCACAAATATTTAATGATTATTTAAATTTGTATTTTGATTTGTGTAGGATCTAAGAGAGGGAATAAAATGACAGTTCAGTGTGACATTTATAAAATGAATATTGCACATATTTTCGTTAATACTGGTTAGGTTACCTTTTACCATTTATGTAAAATTGTGTTAAACTGCGTTTAGCTGTCAGCTTTAAACCTGTAAACCGGAAGTCACTTTACAGCCATGTCGCCATTTTTGTCTGACGTCACCAAAGGGTCTTTGACAAACATGCGCACAAGTGCCAATCCGGAGCAGTTGTGATGTCACCGGAAGTTTTAGGAAAACTAGTGAACCATGACCACGCGCCAACGAAGCTCGAAAGTGTGGGAACATTTTAAAAAAAGGAAAGAAAAAAGTGTGCAGTGCAATATCTGCAATGCAGAACTTGCGTTCCATGGCAGCACTACAGCGATGCACGAGCATCTGAAGAGGAAGCACGTCGTGACTGAATATGCTGGCGCTGAAGAGGGACCGTCGCCTAGGTAAGCTAAGCTAACTCCCGCAAACAGAGCACAAACTTACGAGTTGCTCATATTTATATCTGTAAATGTTATCTCTAGTGATGCCGATTTTATTCATCAGGCTAAGCACTCATATTTCACTTATTTTGGAACGTTATTGCAGCGACGTGTTTGAATGAGAACTGAAGTGACATAAATCTGTTATGTTATTAATCTGTTAATGTTATGTTTCAGTGGTAAAAAAGGACGTTCTTCTTCAATGGACGCCTTTGTTCCATGCACACCTCAGCAAGCAAAGGCCCTGACTGCGTCAATACTCCAAATGCTGGTGACAGACATGAGACCCCTGTCTATGGTGAACGACGAAGGCTTTAAGGAAATGATTAAACAGTTCAACCCGGATTACCATGACAACTACCTGCCAGACAGATCTCAGTTTGCCTCATTGATGGAGAAGAAATATAATGCAACCTCTGAGAAGGTCTGTCTCTCTCATCTCAATTTATTGGCATGTATGTATTAAAACGACATTTCAAAAGCAGCAATAACTCATTGAAATTAATAAACAAGTTACATTTAATAACAAGAGTTAATGGATCATAGGCCTCTCACACACAGACAACATCTAGAAATTTCACAATTAACTAATATTAGGAGTGAAGTTACTGGGCATTGAACAACTATTTAATTTTGCTTGATGCATAAATGCATACACGCTGCAAACAAACGTAACCTTCTTCATAATGCTTATTCTTCTTTAAGGTAACGGAGACCCTCAGGGGCGTCAAAGGTTTCCTCAGTCAGCCTGCTGATGTGTGGACCAGTTGTGCAAAAGAAGCTCACCTTGGTGTGTCTTGCCTTTTCTTGAAGACTGGAAGATGAAGAGTTTCAACCATGCCTCTTGAGGAGAAAATACTGGTGCAAATATAATGACATGAATGGAAGAAATTTGGACAAAGTTTGACATCTTATCAACCAATGTAAAGGCTGTAGTTCACAGCAGTGGTTCCAGTATGGTGGCAGCAATGATACTGCTTGAGGAAAAACTTGGATTCACTGTGCTGGACACACACCCCAGCTTGTAGTTAATACTGCTCTCAAAGCAGTATCAGCAGAGCACTGTGTGCTGCTAGGCATCTAGCTGTCTAGTACAAAGCTAAAGATGAAACGGAAGCAAGTGAATGTTAAGGAACATGCACTGGTCCAGGATGTTAGCGCACGATGGAACAGTACATTCCACAAGATAGAGACTCCTCGAACAGCACTGGCCTGTCACTGCTGCTCTCAGATCCCATGGTAACTCCAAGGGGAAACACTACTTTGACTTGAAGCCAGAAGCTGCTTGAAGAACTGAAGCAGAGGTTGGCACCTTTGAGACTGCTACTGTTTATCTTAGTGGACAGCAGCGCACGACCATTTCAGGTCTGTCACAGGTGGTCAAAGGGCTGACACAGGCTGCACATCAAAGCCGACGTGAGACAAGCTCAGGAAAATCTTTCATCAGCAGTGCAGAAGAAGGGATAACGCAGAGATGGAGGAGTATTTGCACCATCTTAGCAGATAAAGAGGATCCAGTTATTCTTGCAGCTGCCTCGGACCTCAGATAAAGAAAGCTAATGTTTCTGTCGCCTGAAGATGGCATCAGGCTGCAGGGGACTGTTGAAGTGCTTGCTGTCAAAGAAGCACAAATGACTAAGACACAGGATGCAAAACTGCAGAGGGCCAATGGTTCAGGTGTGAGGAGCGCTCAGAAAACTCTCCTTCAGTCTGACACGCAGTAAAAATGAGGATGGAGAATCTGAGGAGGACCGACAGATCCAAATTGTGATAAGTGAAGTTCAGCTGTCAAGAGTTCTCCAAGACATGTCGAAATGTTAACTTTCCTGGCTACAAACAAGAGCCTTGTGCTGTTTGGAATTGCGAGGAGTCAGATGGAAGTTGAGCTGAAAGCAGTTGTGAGCATTCAGCAAAAAAATGCACTTTGTTGTATTTGAGACAGAGACCAACATTTAGTCTGTGAAAAATAGTTCATTTGTTTTCGATGCCTACCTCATTTTTAAGTCTTATTTGAGTGTCAGAAACAAATAAAGGAAGCTGCATGTTTCATGTTGATGAGCTTTTGTCTGAATTGTCTTTATTTTTTGTTTGCATGTAGTTTAAACACTTCAAGTGTAAAGTTAATGATCATTATATGAGAAGCTACATGCTGGTGTGATGAAATGTATGCTTTCCGTCCAATTCATGTACGATCCGATTAGTCCACTATTAAAACTGTTTGTGGCAGCCCTAGTTTGCATCCTAGTTTTGTATTGTTGTATTTTTGGATTGGGTTTTTAACAATGTAATAATAAGCTGGCTTCCTCCACTTGCACTCCTGCAGAAGGCGTCCGAGGCAGGAAGTCCCAGCCCCAGAAGAAAGACAGCAGCAGCATCGCCGCGGTCCTGAGCGAATTCTTGCAAGCCGAGAGAGGGCGTGAGGAGGAGGTCAATTTCTGTTTTCAGGTTCATTGCTGTTAGAAAAGGTTTTCTAAATGACCCCTTGACATAAAAAAAACGTGTTTTCTACAGATTCGGGACAGAGTTAGGTTGGTGGACGAGCGCACGGCCTGGTCGTCGTGGTTTGCCTCGGCCTGTGCCAACGTGCCGGTCGAACGGTTTCGAGAGTTCCAGGGGGAGACGTTCTCCCTCCTGATGCGGTACTTGAACCCCGCCACGGTGCCTATCGCCACGCAACTTTCCCCGCCGCAGTACCAGCCCTTGCAGCACTCTTGGCCACAGCACCACCAGAGAGCTTACGTTCAGCAGCCAGACTCCTCTTACAATGTAAGCACAAATAGTAAAATATGCCATATTATTTACACAAATTAATTCAAGTCGAAAACTATTACTTTTCCAGATTACTGTGGTGGGTGAGCCGACCCATACCAGGCCCATTTCTGCCCCTCTGCTTTTGCATTCTTCTACTCAGCCGTCAGGCTGTCATCAGCATCACCTGCATAACCTGCAGGAACAGCAGCTGGATCAGGGTCCCGGATCTTTTAACATGAGTGGCTTTAGCATGTCGGTGCTAAGCACAAACATTAAAGAAGAGCAGAGTGAAGTGAGCTAGTTTTGTAGGAAAGTCTTTTGTATTTTATATTGAAGCTGTTTATTTCTATGTTTGAACGATGTGATTTATCGTTTTGTGCTTAATTGTAGCAGAACAATAGACTGTTCATAGAATATCTTATGGTGTCCTGCTCTGAGCTATATTTTGAAGTATACTGTGAAGTCTTTTTATTTCTTTGACATGATTGTAACATCGCCGCTTTCCCCGATATGCGTGAAGTATTTAATGGATACATCTGTTCATATGCTAATGACCTGCATTCATGTCGTAGAAAGTGTAGTTGTATTTGTGCCCTCTAGGGGAAACCAGAGACCTCCAAAACTATTCAGATTACTAATTGGTTTGATTTAACCTTTTTAAATTACTTTTTTTATGTTGATTTATGATTTATTTGTTAAATCTTATTTTAAAAATGTTCCCAGGTTGATAATCTCAATCATGAAGTTATTTATTTCTTGGTATAGCATATCATTATTATGTTGTGCTTTTGTTTTGTGTACACCACACACATTCTCCAGTCCTGTAACCCTTCAACTTCATTAAAAAATTAGCCGGGAATAGGATTCTCTTTGCCTTTCTCTCTGACCGGATCTCCGTTGAAAGAAGCTGTTAGACTAGCATTCCCTTCCAGAGTGTTCAAACTCTATCGTAAGTGTAGTCTGTCACTGCCACATGCTGACTGATGGATAGTTGAACACGGCTGGTTAGTAGTGAAAGTCAGAGGATGAAAGCAGCTTTGTGTTTACATGTTTCCATGAAGATGAGGTTGAGCTACAGGCTCCTCCCCTCCAGCCTGGAGCCGGCTGAGCTGTCATTGTGGATCACAACTCATCACTGCTCACTTTAGTAATATTCCTCCCTGGGGTTTAGTCTGTGCTTTACTATGAAAGCCCTGAAGACTGGTGGGTTTTTTTCTTTGTTTTTTGCAGTACAGCAGAAGATTGTTGCAGCTGGAAGCAACACCAGTTTGATTTTCTGCTCCTTTAATTTTTCACATTTTCATCAGGGTTTAGGAGAGAAGCCTTAACCATGCCTTTGGAAGTACTCAGAAGCTCTTGGAGGACCCACGGACTATTTTAACAATGTAAGAGTTGTGTCTTTGCTCAGTACAAACAACTATGAGAATGCTGGAATTTATTTAGAGACAAAAAGTTGCGAAAGCAAAATAAATGAACTTTAAACTTGTTGAGGCATAACATTTTGTGCTATTTTGATCCTGAGATTGAAACATGTAAGGCCAAGAATGAGAAAACAAAATGAGAAAAAAGATATTTCTTCAGCTTTTTAGATAATAGTCCCACTCACTGGGTTTGCATTATAACCTCGTAGTTCATGAGTTTTGTAACAGACAGGTTTTTCATTTACTTTACCAACAAGCTCAAATAACACCAACAGTTTTTATTTAAGTGATCAGAATTCTAAAAAAAAATACATTTGAAGACTTTCATTGTGCTAATTCTACTTAAAAAAAGTATTTTCTAGCTTTAGTTGAGATCATTTAAATCAATAAATAGAAAAAGTTCCTTGCAAATTGATTAATGTTGATTGATGTTCCAGTCTTTTTATTTAATTACTGTAACTATAACTGGTTTCAGCAGCTGCTTCAGCTGCCAAAACATGACAACATTTTTTTCTGTTCAGAACACCCTGAAGAAAAGCACAGAATCCAGAAAATAGAAACTTGAAATTGGATTTTTGGTCATTTAAGTCACTGAAATGACACTGAGAATATTTCAGGATTTTTTTGTGTGGAAAAATAAGACAACTATCTTAATAACATATAACTTTTATTAGAGAACCACAAACATTTAAGAAGACCAACCTTACCACATCAATGTTATATTCCCACTGATGCTGTCAGATCATCCTTTTTTTTTGACAACAGTGTTTTTCATGCAGTTTTAGCGTTTAGTGTGTCGACTACATCTGGAACAAAAGTGAACACCCTTATATAACACAAGGATGTACTTGTACTAGTTGTCTTCCTGGGGATAAATCTCCCAGCAAAAGCTGAATGCCAACAGCCGCTCATGCAGCAGAGAAGATTACAGGCCCGGAGAGCATCACCAGATCCCTGCCAGAGAGAAAACGCATGTATTTAGGACGCAGAGTCCTCTTCTGTCGCATATCTGACACCTAATTATGATTATTTACTCAAAATAGACCAACGCTGAGCCACATTATAGTACATGTACAGTGCAGCATTTATAAAGTGTCAGGAGAAAAGGTTTCCTCTTTGATAACCCATTGCAGAGTACATGCTAATCAATGCAGGGAGATCCCTGTAGCTGGCCTGAAACAAGCCTACTCATCTTTTAGAGGAGGGAGATGGAAGAAGGAAAGACTGAGTGTCCTTTATGAATTATTCCTATTGATCATGTTTCTGTCTCATTAAGGAGTTTTATAGAGTCGCCCCTTTGTTTTTCCCACAGATAGCATGAGCAGGTATTGACTGGTTTAAACAAGTTTTCTAGAAGGTGGTAGAGTCCTGCTACTTTATGCAAAATATGCAATATTACATATATATTTATTTAGAAATGATTTTAAACTTGTATAGGTAGATTTGGTTAACAACTTGCCTTGGACAGATTGATCTGGTTAAATCTAAATTGATTCATTGATTAGGCTACTGTCACATATCTCAAAATGCCACGGCGTTTGTAATTGGGAGGCAGCAGTTACATTTTTACCCAGCGGCTACACAGGCACATTTTCTTGTGGTCGTAGTCTAGGGGATGATACTATTACGAAATTGGGCGACAGCTGGGCGGCCACAGCCAGATCGCCAACCGGCAGCATCTCTGACTGGACGAAATGTCTCCAGACGGCGGCCGTCCATCTCAAGGGCCACCAGCCGCCTCGGGGGTATTTAAAAAGTGTTCTACGGCCGTCTGACTATTGCCGTTAACATTTAGGACCACGCCAACAATTAAAAAAAAAATCAGGTGGCTGCAATAAAATCTTAAAGGTTCTGCCAATGCCTCCCCATTGCTAGGTGGCGTTTGTATTTGTGGCCGTAGCATTAAGTCGATTCATCGTCACGGCCCTAATGGAAAGGTAAGAATGTTTGTCTTTTTTGTAAAAAGAAATGAAAACAAATGTTTCTAAAATGAGCAGAACAGAGTCGGCTAGCCGCCTTCTGGATAATTTTTGCAGTTTGCCACCAATGGAAAAAAAAAAATCCTTTTCTTTGGTGTTTAATGTAATAAGTCAGCTAAAAAAATCTTCAATAATTGGGGCTTTGCCACTTGTTGAGGCAGATTTTGCCAGAGTTCTAAACACAGCTGGATTCATGTAAGTTATTTGAAGTTATTTCTCATGAATGCTCAATTATTTTGATTGTCTTTGCAGGGATGAAGAGCTGGTTTAGCTTGACCCTGTTCCAAAGACAAGAAGGCCAGGGATTCAGGTGCGCTATTTGAAAGCTTCATTATGAAACATGGAAGACGCCAGTATTTTTCCAATAACTGATGACAATAACAGCACGTCTGTTTGGGCAGCGGTACCCTCTGCTCCCAGCAGGCAGCTGGGCAGCCTTCACAACCCGCACAAATGCTTCAAGGACCTCATGGGGATGTTTTTCATGGTCGCTCTAAATCTTCTGGCCCTCCTGGCCAACACGGCCGTTCTGGTGGTGGTTTTAAAAGCCCCTCATCTCAAGAAATTTGCTTTTGTGTGCCACCTCTGTGCCGTGGACCTGCTGTCTGCCATCTTGCTCATGCCACTTGGCATCCTGTCCAGCTCTCCGTTTTTTGCTGGCGTGGTTTTTACCGTGCTGGAATGCCAAGTGTACGTCTTCCTCAAGGTGATCCTCATGGCTGCCTCCATTTTTACCATCACAGCCATTAGCGTGGAGCGGTATTATTACATTGTCCACCCCATGCAGTACGAGGTAAAGATGACCCTAAAGCTAACGGCAGTCGTCACGGTGATGGTGTGGGTGGCTTCTGCCACGCTGGGGCTGTTGACGGTGTTTGGATGGCCTTTGACCAGCCGCCTGAGCTCCATCAAAGCCTCCCACTGCTCTCTGCACTGGAGCCACAGCCGGCATAGACAGATTTTCTCCGCTCTCTTTGGTGTCACCTGTTTCTGCCTGCCAGCTGCTGTCATTTTTGTTGTCTACTGTAATGTATACAAGGTGGCCCGCTCGGCAGCCCGGCAGCGTGGACCTTTGCCTTCATGGACGGGCAGCCAAATGAAGCATCGCTCTGACTCCATCAACAGCCAGACTACCATCATAACAACATGCAATGCTCCATGCAGGATTGTGCGTGACCGACCTTTTGGTGGCAGTAAAGCTGCTCTCACCCTTGTGGTGATTGTTGGACAGTTTCTCGCGTGCTGGCTGCCTTACTTCGCCTTCCAACTTCACGTAATACTCAACGAGACTCCTGAGATCCCTGATGACTTGGAGCCAGCAGTCACCTGGCTGGCATATTCCTCTTTTGCCATCAACCCGTTTTTCTACGGGCTTCTGAACCGTCAGATCAGAGAGGAGCTTCGTAAGCTCAGGCGCTGCTACTCTGCCCGGCCGGTCGAGATGGGCTTTTCCAGCCACGAGGTCTCAGGTCACGAGAACTTTCTGCAGTTCCTGCACAGGACCAGCTGCACTTTAGAGACGCGTGCAAGCTTTGCTACATCCAATCCTAGAAGCACTGCAGATCAGACTGGTTTCAGGATACCCGGACAGATCCCTGAGGAGTTTAGTTAAGCTTACCTCACTGCTTCTGAGCACCCTGCTGGATTTAGTAGGCTGTTGAACAGAGTTGTAAAGTACTTAAGTAAATGGACTTCGTTACTTAACTTAAGTACTTTTAGTGAGTATCAAAAATATAAGCAACTTTTACTCTCTCCATGTTTTGATTTAATATTTGTGGTCTTTACTCACATTTACTCAAGTAAATTACTCAAGTGAATGTTATGTATTTACAGTTTTATCTGCACTTTTGTTTAAAAAAAATGAGTAAAAAGTTTGTTGTTTGAGTATGAATCTGTCTGTTTTAGGGACGGTGTGATAACAGCTTATTCTTTATTTTTTGTTTGTTTTACTTACATGTTAGAAAATAAACTTGCTCCGAATTTTTCCAAATTTGTCGAATTTCATATAAAACTACGTACGGCTGTGTTAGCAACTGCTTTTAAGAACTTCTTTATAAATGTCCTTTTAGTTTCTCCCTGAAACCACGTGTGTAAACACATGAACTTATAAGTTGTTTTCAATAAATTACATGTATTTGTGTTATGGGTTAAATCTGCAGGTCACTTGAATTTAAAGAGACATTACATTTACTTGGGTTTAATTATGACATATAAAATACAGAAGTAAGTTTCTTTCGAACTTTGTGTAATAGACTGCAGTAATTTCTGTTTTCTATAAAATAAAAAATCTTAATGAATTTGTCACATAAAATAGTGATTTATCTTCTTGTCTTTGAGGGAGACTTTGGAAAAATGTTCATAGTGAGAACTGGTTATTGACTTTATTAAATAAAGAGTCTATTTCTAGGAAAGATTATAAATATGTTTTACTTCATTTTAATTTTTTAGGATCATTTTGCTAAATTCAAAGGTTTAATGGAATGTTTATGAACAGGTTTTTTTTTAAACTTGATATTTTGCAAAATCTCAAGGTGTTTGATTATGTTTTTAGAAGAGGCTAATAGCTAATAAATAAACTACAGTTCTAAGCCTAAAACAAAATCAAAAATGAATGTTTTAGTGATTTTACTGTATATTAGACATTCTGTTCCTTTTCTGCATTTATGCAGCTGTAAGTCAGCCTGGTTAATACTGGATTAGATAATGACAAAATGCCATTTCATAACAGATTGTCCTCATAACAAGTGTAAACACAGTTTAGTAACTGTTCTTGCAGACAGCACGATGATGCTTCTTTTATGAATACTGTGACAGAAAGTATTGCCATCGTGCACAGATTGAACTTTAAGGATAACTTCAGACAAAAGAAAAGGGCTCCGTGAGGTAGACGCCCTGAGATGTGCACACACATACATTCAAAAAGCTATATGTAGAAGTGCATAAAGCCTCTGCTTGGAGGAATTTCACTGAATCCAGAAGTGTGACTGTGAAAGGGGACAAGCTAAAAGACTAAAAGAAGGCCCCTTTATGCAAACATGCATTCACTGTTACTGAAATCCACTGTATTTGTTTGGATTTACAGTAAAACAACAGTTACAAACAACCGTCTGTGTTTAGATTTCATTTTTGCACCATAAAAGGCATAAGGAGAAAACAAGAATGAGGAACCTAAATTCAATGATGTTTTAGGGGTCAAGAACTATACTGAAGTAAGTATAATTTTATGCTAAATATAAACATTTTCATCTTTGATAGTCACCGTTATATGCTGACAAATAATTCATGAAGTGAGCTGTCAAAATAAAATAGTCTCAACAGAACAAATTCAATGTTTCTCTTGTAATTCAGATGGATCAACTGTTGTTTTATGACAGTATGGACTTAGTGTGGTATGAATCAGAGTTCATACATTTATTCATGGTAGGAAATACTTTGGCCAACAGAGTTTTCTCACACATTTGTTACCCGTTAACCCATCTTCATGATTTCCTGCCTTAAATGAAAGCAGCTTGGTGAATTTCATATCCATTTAAAAATTCAAATATTCAAGTCCCTAATGCACCGCTAGTCTGTGTAAAATGTGAAGGCAACCATTAGGTGTGATGGTGTTGAGTGCATGCTAAGATGTGATAAATGGCCAGGCTGACCCTTGTCCTGAAAACAGCTGGAGTGGCAGATGCTGAGCAGGAACAGTGTTCTGTATCTGTCGTGTCCCACATAAGCTGATCTTGCTGTTGGGATCAAACTGTCTGAGCTTTGGATGGCGTTAGTATTGCTTTGGAAATTAAACACTTTTATGTGGCAATTTTTAAAATCATTTTTAGTGTGAAAATACAAAAATGAATTGAGAACAAGATAGATAGTCCATCTTGTAAAGTAGGTTTAATCAAATAAACCTCAAGTTCGTCTGTTCAGGGATGGATGAACACCCTGGAGGCCAATCCATCACAGTTCTGCAGACAGACACAAGTCATGGAGCTCCCATCTTATTTGATCATCTAAAGCCCAGATTTTTGCACCAGGGGCAAAGGTAGGACACAGCAGCGAGAGGAAGATGTGATTACTTAACTTAACTTGAGCACTGAACACGAATCTGCTGACCTCACCTTTAAAGCCTGAAACAAACAAACCCCATCTGGTGCAGAGGACGGTCCATTAGCATGCCATTGTCTCCCTCACTCAGGCAGGAAGTTCTTAGCCATCGATACACCATGTTCTCTACGTGTCTCTATCCAGCAGAGAGAAATGATCATAACCATGGAGACTGTCACATGGTCATTGCGGGATAGAGCAGAGGGCTATGAGCTAATGCAGGCTGTCACGTACTTTGTCGTTAGTTATAATGCATTATGAGGAGTCTAGTTTTGTAAGACAAAATCGTACTGTTTGTTTTCCTAAACAGAACTTTATTACATCCAGATTATGACAATACAGAGGAAATTTATTTTAATTTAACACAACAGTGAACAGCGTGATGAAGCTGTAGGGGACAGAAAAATCTAATTTGGTGTTATAAAAGGCAGCACAGGAAACAGAAGGACAGAAGCTTCTTTAAGCACAACTATTAGCACTCAGTGAAACCTTTGCACCATTTAAATACAACAAATTCCATTAAATATATTAACTGAACAGTAAATTCTATCTATGTATTCTATCATATGTAAATGAGTTTTGAAAAAAGTGAATGAATAATTCTTAAAGGGCCTTTATCATGCTTTTCTAAGCCTTTCAGAGCAAACTATATCCATATATACCATAGATTACCTTAATGATGCTTGTACACTATAGTGATTCTCTTGTTCTCTTCTGTACGTTTTTCGGCACATAAAAACTCCTTCATACTTTCACTGATTTCACCGCTGTTGGTATTAAAGAGCTCAGTCAGCTAGTTAAGGACATTACTGGATGTAGTTTTGGTATTCATATATGTCATACTTTTTTGAAATATTGAGCAAAATATGCCTCATAGGAAATAAATAACAAATACTTAAAATTCAAAAACGTTGTGCACTTTGAAACCTATGAACTTCTGTATACTTACCATTCAAATTTTAAAATGTTTAGCAAAGAGCAGTGTATTCAGCTTTTTAAAACACCTTATGGTTTTTATGCAAACAGAGTTAAAGTTTTATGCAAATTTTCAATGTAACTCCATGAACGAAATGTTCGGGATTTAGCTTGGATGATGTCACAGCTAGAGAGGTGCAGTTTGATTTTTAAGATGACATTTTTCTAGACAAACTGCCTTTACTCAAACACTGTTTGTCACAAAGTCACGATTTTTTCACAAAATCTAGGGAAATGGCTCTGGATTAAAAAAAATGTGACCCTCAAACCTGTAGGGCAAACACATTTGCCCCTACAGCCCCTAGTCTGACACAAAAATCACTCAGTTTGCTTAATCCCGCCTATATTAAATCTTCTTGCTGCTTTTTACACCAAATCATGGTTTTAGCTTGTGATTGTGAAAACATACTTGAAGTTACTGACATGAAACTTTCACACATTGTGGCCAAAAGGCTTGTGGAGTCGTACAAAGGCTCAACTTTTTTGAAGTAAAAGAGATTTTAAGAAATGAACATTCGTTTGGAAATAGCACATACTGAAGCCGTGTCAATGGAAAACATGGCATTTTTAGCTCAGCAGTAAAAAGAAACGTAGCTTTTCTCATCATATTTACATAAAAACTTTATAATTGAGACTAATAAAATGTGTATCACTGAATTCCTCAACTTGTAAGCATCTCAAAACTGAAAGAACGATTTTGATCTGACTTATTCTTTAGACACTGTCAATTTGTTCGGGACAAAGTCTGGTCATCTCAGACTCTGCAGTGTGTTGTTAATGACATGCAGCTGTACTCACCCAAAAGATATTCATACCTTTTACGCATTTAAACATTTTCTGCAATTTGTGTGACTTTTTGTCAGGAAATTCTTATAATTTTCTATGCACTTTTAAAACCAATGGAATGTTGATATTGGGCTAATTTGGAATTAAGCTGATATTTTAGCTCAAATAACATGCTAATGTTTTTGGCTCTTCTGGCATATACTGAGGTTTTTTTAGGGGGCTATTTCAGGCTGAATCCGTATTCTTCACTTCTCCCTACCCCTCTATTTGTGGGGGCATTTGAGGGCAGACCCTGCTGCCCCACATTTAAAGTTAAGTTTGTTATATTTCTTATTAGATTTTTTTTGCAGAATTTATCATTTATACTTGCACACAAATTCATTTTTATTTTACACCTTCGATAACAAAATTAACTTCATGATTTATGCACACATTTAGTTAATTTTGTTCTGATTTGTTGAGTAATTCTATTCTTTTGAGTTCTCCTTGAGGCCTGATGATGTGGCAACAGGGAGGAACTGGAAATCTTCTTGGACACTCGCATTTGGAGATGATGGAAGGAGAAGACAAAATTTAATTCTTTAGTTAAATTATTGTTTCTTTTGTTGAAATATGTTAAACTTGCTTTTAATTATGTATTTAGTTTTGTTTGTTAATGCTTTAAATGACTAGTAATTTACTTCATTAGTTAATGTTTATGTTTTGTATTGTTGTTCCCCCCCTTTTGTGTCATTGGTCTGATCAGCCAGTATAAATTCTCCCTGATGTTTCCTGTTTGGAGGGTCAGTTTTGGTTTAGTTGGTTTGAGCTTCTGTTCCTGAGTCTCAAGTTGACCACATTTTAACTGAAGTCCATGTATTTTTGTTAGGTGAAATAAACAATCTTTTATTTAAAGATCTTTTTTGACCTGTGGCTCAATCCCCATGGCTAAGCAGACCTTGACCGGGCATTTGAAGTGGAAGTGGTGTCTCTGAAAATATTTTTTCAAGAGCTAACCCTCCAAGCGGAGGGAAACAGAGCCGTCCATCGTGAGGGGGTTCCAAACCGTGCTATGCCACAAAGAAGAAGCCTCTTTCTTCACCTGGGTCTGCTCTGAAGCACATACATTTATTACTAGCATCACAGGCTATGTCTCAACCTAAATGCAATGTCAATGACTCCCAAAGTTGTTTTTCATTATAAGTCCTTTTTTGTAATGCTTTGGCTGCAAATCAACTGCTTTATGAATAAAAAAAAGTCATTTTATGGTTTTTTTTTTGCCTATATAGTTTGTGCCCCTAAAAACGTGCATACAGAGTTAAAGAGAAGTTTCCAGAGTCAAATGAGGAAGAGTGTGCTTTTTATAGCAGTGAAGAATAGCTACCAGTAAAGAGAGGTGCAACCAGATAAGAAGACTGAAGCTCAAGTAAGCTCAAAAATGCCAGCAGATGCAGAATGCTGCATGCAAAGAACAAAAGAACAACATTCCAACATGATATCATTTTACAGCTTATTTACCTACAAAATTACCATGTTACATACTTTTTTTTTAACTGAACACAAAACATAAAGTACACTTGAGTGAGCAGAGAAATAGACCATCATAAAATAAATATATATTTTTTTTCTCTAAAAAATATTGTTTATTATCCCTAAAAGATGAAGTAAGATAAATGATAAATAATTCTTCCACGATAGGGTTATAAATGATTTGATCCTTTGAAAAATAAAAGAAATGCAAGCAATCCAATGATACCTGACTTATACATTTAGATCATTCATTCATTATGTTAATGCCTGATGCAATTAGTGTGTTTTCACTTCATGTTGTAAGACTTAGCAAATAGATAATTGTTAGAAACAGAACTGTGTTCAGTGAGAGGAGATAGATCCTCCTAATGTTTAAAGTGGATGTATAACCTGGTTGCACAGCATTTATCGATATTTTTCAGTTTCCACAATCTTATGTATCATCTTTGTTGTACAAGCTGTGGAAAAGTTTCCTTAAAATTCCAGATGAGGGCAGTATTGCCCTTCAGTCTATAAATCTCTTTTTCTAAATATAAATAAATAGGAAAGGAAAATCCAAATTTTAAAAATGTAACAATAAGTCAAAATGTGATATTGATTATGTGTAGAGCTGTGTGTTTGTCTCTGTGATTAATCTCCACTGCAGTGTTTTAGTTTATACAAAGCATCTCCATGCTTACAGTATTTTTAAACCCCCTCTCACCCACTCTCCACCCCTTACACAGCATAGGAAAATGATCTTTACTTAAAAGACCATCTGCAAATGCCAGTCAGGGCATCGTGTCGTTCCTAAAATAGCTGCGGTGAACTGCCAGCTAGAGGGGTCCAGTGAGTGGGCGTTGTCCTGTCTGCGGGAGAAAAAAGTTAGCTCTATCAAAACTAGGCTTTCTGCAAACTCTGAAATGGATAGCAAGATAGCAGAGGAGGATTCAGAGGAAGTGGAGATAGATTTAGGCGACTCCAGTGAAGCTGAAGAGCTGGAAGTAGAGGAAGAACTTCAGACGCTGTGGAAGGCCCAGCCCTCTGTGGAGGAAGAGGAAAACATTCACACATCTACTCTAGTGGAAATCAGTGATACCAAACCTCTGATTAATACCAGAGACCCCCGAGGAATCAACGATTGTCTCAAGGTACCGAACTCCCACTCAGGGACAGAGTTGGGCTTAGTTTATGAGTAGTTTGAGCAGATTGTGCCACCAGGAACTGATTCTTGAGCTCCATGTCAACACTGACTTCATTTCCAGGTAACATTTGAAGATGTGATCGCTGAGCCGGTTTCAGTGCGCAGTGGAGACAGAGTCTGGATCTGGAGCAATGCCCTGTTTGAGGTGTCAAGGGTTTGGCTCTACAGAATCGTTACGGTGGTTTTGGCCATTCCAATGGCCGTTTTGTCTGGCGTGCTCTTGGCCATCTTCAGCTGCTTCCACATCTGGTGGGTATAAATAACTGTGTATCCACACAGGAGGATCTTTGTTGTCAGTGTTTACCTGTTATTAATGTGAACGCGTTGGGAAGTGAGTTTGTGATTCTCTCGTTAGTCAAAGAACAATTTTCTCAAAGCAGTGGACAAAGAGACATTTTGCTTTAATATTTACTGATTTTGTTTTGCAGCATTTCAAGCACAAATTCTGTTGTTTCATTTACTCTGCCCATCAGGTTTGTTTAAAAACAGTCTTTCTCTGCAGACTTTCCAAACCCCTCAGTATCTTTTCTAGAGAAACAGTTTAACGTTGGAAAGATTTTGGAGTTTTCTGCAATAAAGGACTTGTGTAAAATAACGTATTTGGCTTTTTTGATTTTAATTTCTTTAATCAAAGGACTGAAACTGCATTTACTAATCCATTTACTACTTTTGGATGTTCTTGCTCATTCTGAAGCATGTTTCCCTAATCATACATACATCCCTGATGGCTGTTAGAAATCAATCATGTTTTTTATGCAGAAAGAAAACAACCAGAACAAGCGAGGATCTTACAAAGCCTGTAAGAGTTTGGGTTAAATGTACAAGAGAAAAAATGCTATTTTCTGAGTTTTATTGCAAGTCCAAACAGCAGACACACAGGTCTACACCTCAGTGTTGATCCTGAGTTTCATCCCTGATGGCCTCAGTTCAAATCCAGCTTGTTTGTTTCCCTCCTAATTATTGCGTTTCCCTCTGTGATAGGATGGTTGGTCCCTGTGTTCAGTGCATCCTCATCGGCAGTCGTTGGCTGGAGAGCCTGTGGAACGTCACTCTGGGAGTGTTTGTCCTTCCGTTCTCCAGAACTGCAAGGAGATGTTGTGGAGGCTTCAGCATTCACCTGGCCAAGGAATGAGACTCGCTCAAGAAGCCCATCCACAATGGACTTTGTCATGAAATGGTTTTAATTTCATACGGACCCAAGAGAGCGGTGATTGTTTACTATTTCAGATTCAAATATGGCAAAAATGCATTTTTCCGGGGTGTTGTTAAAAGAACTTCTAATTAGAAAGGTTCCCGTCAGCCCTAGTAAATTTCTGTTTTTGAAACAAATGTTCGCACACATTCTGAAATTAATCTTGACAACACTTTTAAGTTCTTTTTTTCACTTTAAAATCAGAGAGATATGGAAATAAAAAAAAAATTGCATCATTTTGTTTGGCATCTGCAAAAATGAATGTTTAGGTGAGAGTTTTTACTTTTATATGAATTAAAACTGCTGTTTCAAGTTTCAAGTTAGGATATTTTTTTTCTCATGATAAGATCATTTATTATTTGAGAATATTTATTTAAAATTAGCTTATATATTAGATTGTATTTTTAGAAAAAAATGAATTAATAAGAATGCAATGACATTCCTTGTTTTTGCTTAAAAAGTCGTTTTTCAAAAAGCACATTGGAGAGAGCAAATGCAGCATCTGTCAGTACAATTTTACAAAGTGAAAACTTTAAAAATAAACTTTTTAGTTTTAAAGATTTGTTTACAGAATGAACAAGAAAAACTACATTATTCTAACTTTATTTATTGAGGGAAACAATTCAACGACACAAATCTTTATTTTATTTTGACTTGCCTTGTAATTGTGAAACAATCTAAACATGGGTGATTTTTAAATTTACTTTAAATCCATGCAATGTAAAATAAAAAAAAGACAATAATCAATAAAAAGCACTGTGCGAATATGGGACAAAAGGCAGAAAAATGTTATTTTTCTCTGCAGGAAATACAGGCAGTCTACACCCTTTGTGTGGTGGAATGTGAATTCCTATAGAATAAAACAGTTTTGAGGAGTAAACATCTCAAACTAAAAAGAGAAATGGAGAAGCGGCACATAAGAATAAAAGAAAACATTGACAAAAGTTTTTAAAAAACATTAGAAATTCTCTGAACATAGATAACTGCATGCATTTTGAAAAGTGACATACATATGTTTTCTTTGTCAAAAGTCTGTTTTTGTGCATTTAACAGGTAAACATGAGCAGAAAAAACCCCAACTTGATTTCTTTTGTGACTTGAACCAGGCAGAAACAGGATTCATGGAGCTGTAGTCTCTTACTTGCTTGCATTAAATGCAGGAGAAAAAGCTGAGGCTGAAAGTATTTTACATCACATTTTTCACATTTTATATAATACCGTTTTTGTTCTGCTCTCCGCTTTCTCGAGTCTTTGTGAGCGTGAGATTTATTTTGTCTGTTTAGCTTTATTTTAAACACTTGACAAGCTTTATGCCACGACTCGCAAAGCTTCTCCTGTAGATGATTAACAGGCTAAATGACTGCTGGATGCAGGAAGCTTTCATCTGGTGTCCTTAGAGAACTGCCCCCCTATGCTGGATGTGTGTGTGAGGCTTCTCTGACTGCTGGCGTTCTTGATGACGTAGGTGGAGGAGCTGCTCTTGTGCCTGCGTTGTTGATCACAGCTGCAGGAAGAGTCTGTCAGGTAGTGTCTACAGCAGCAGAAGCACTGAATCAGGTCGTGGAAGAGGTGGCCGGCGAAAAGCATGTAGATCCAGGGGTTACAGCAGCTGTTGAGACTGGCCAGCAGCATCGCAATGATGAAGGCCATGTCTGGGACGAGAGACAAAGACGTACATCTGTCAGGTTACGGTGAGACTTCCAAAGCATCTGAAAGAATAAACATTTTTTTCCTCTGACTGAAGATACATCCAGATGAAAAACGTTCAAGCAGTTTTCATCAAACAAGTTTTTTTTCTGTGTCATAAACATCAAGTATTCAGAACGGATGCTGGTGATCCAGAGCATTACTCAAAACACACTTACTCAAAAAGTACAGAGTGTTACTGCAGTGTGCAGTCCAGTGACTCAAATAATCACTCTCCCATTTTATTTCTCTAAAGTTCTTTGCAAAATGTTACCAAAGGAAAAGCCCAGAAGAGAAGACTGGAGATACCGGAGACGCTACAAGTATAAGCAAGCATAAAATATTCAAGCACTTTTTTCTTGAAATGTTGAAGTGTGTGAAACCATCCACTCAGGAAAGCTGGAGTTGTACCTGCACTCAGGAACTGCTTGGGGATTAGGTGATATAGACATTGACTGTACAAGACAACTGGAGAGAGTGAGTGTGACGTCATCCAAAGAAAAATGGTTTTATTTCCTGCTCCAACAAAATGAAGTCAATCAGTTGCCATTTTTTGACGATCCAGATGGCACAATGTTAGATCCAGCAACAGTCCGTAAGCAGAGATCAGTCCGAGTCAAACTTTCTGTGGCAACCACTCTCACCAGTCAGGAGAGAGCTATGTGGAAGACCACACCCCTAACATTTGAAAGTGAGCTACACAAAATCTGTCAAACAAATGTTCTATTGGGATCCGATTGGTCAGTTTATAACTTGAACAACTTTCACTACAGAAACAATATCATGAAAACAATTCAGATTAGTGAGGATCTGTTAAAAATGAATCATACCAAGAATGGTATTCTGACTAACAGCATTACTGACTAATAGCTGTTTATTTCTCTATAGAAGTCTATGAGATTTGGGCCTTTTTGGAGCCAGCAGGTACTTCCTGTTTGGAACGCCAGGGGGGAGGAGTCACTTTTAGTCATATTCTCATATAGCCTACAGTCAATGAATATAGATAGACTTGATCATCAGTTTATAAACCAGGTGATTCTGAGTAGGTACTAGAATAAGTCAATAGTAATAATGTCTCTTTGTTACATAATTCAACACAACCTGCTTTTGCATTTCTTTTTACTCTTCAGACATAGGCTTTGAATAAATTCCCTCCCTGCTCACTACTCAGTCCACTATAGGGCGTTTGCATTTTGCAGAGCTGCAAACAATTCCATCATCCAGTACTCTGGGAATTATCCAGAAGTCTCTGCGAAAAACTAGCGTGCATCGATGCTCATTAGATTAGCAAATGAGCATGAAGATACCCACAATGCATTGCATTTGAACAATTTGACATTTGATCGGACTGCATAAAAACCCAGAGCAAAAGATAGTCCGGTACTATTGCCTGTCTGGGGTAAGTGAGTGGCGAGTGACTTCAGACGCAACCATAGATTGAGACCAAAAGGTCTTGCAGAACTTGATGTGCAGCATCACTTCCCTTAAAGCAAAAGGGTTCCGATGGTGCAAATGAGCGCACGCTAATTCTTGCTTGTAACAACAGAGTCTTTGGTGTGTGTTCCTTTATTCCCGATCCAGACAGCTGTGGTACTTTCCTCAAGCACATTGAAAAAAAAAAAAACAACCCGTAAATGCCTTCCTTTTCACTTTTATCTTTCATCTAATGGTTCGAATGAATTAACAGCTCAGAGATAAAGCCTGCTTTTTACAACACTCTCCTAAATTACTGGAAATTTGGTTTAAAGATGAAACAGATTCAGACCCAAACAAGGTTAGAAGGAAAAGGAACGCTTGAAACAGTTTTCGCCAGAAAATTGGTACCATTTGTTGAGCTCTAAAAAGTCTGTGAACCAGCAGATTTTTATCCATCCCAGAAATAGGTGATTTCACAAGACCTGATTTTAAAGCTAAGCACTGGGTGCTGTTGATATGAATCAATTAATTAGTGCAAGTCTCTCATTTTAATTACTTTATTTCTATTAAAAAATGTTCATCATTGTAATGTCAGTTTGTAAAATGTTTGTTTTGGAAAGAAACAATTATTTGCAAAAGTTGATATTTGGAAAAGCTGCTAAAAATAAAAGCATTTCTAAATTGCACATTTATTATCATTGGTTCAGATTTTCTCCAGTTAAGTTCAGATTCAGACAGGTTGCTTTTTAGCACTTGCAATGAAAGCTATAGCTTTTAAAATTTTACAGTGGAATGTCAGACCACCTCCACAGTATTTGAGCTTCAGATAAAAAGTCCTAGTTAGAAATAAAACAGCAAACTGACACTAAACTGCTTTTTTAAAGAGCCAGAAAACATGTTTGTCTTGTTCTTTTTTAATGACTACTTTGTAGGGTTGCAAATACTTCTAATCATTATCAATTTTCTCTCAATATATTGATTTACTAAATAAATGCCAAACTCAAAGTACTGTTTTTTAGCACCCATCAAACAACACAAACAAGGTTTTTAAGTGTTTTATGGTTATTTAGAGTGGAGTATCATGGCTATAGGCCTTCCAGTTCTTTTAGTAAAGAAGGAATACATGCCAGCATAAACTGTTTACTAGGGTCTCTGTAAAAAACAAAAGATAAGCATGAACATTTTCAGCGTCAGTCTTTTAAAACAGTTTTTTTTTTAATTGGGAAAGCATAAGCCTCATTTTACTGAGCCGTACGGTCCGGCATTTCGAGCATTTCCACTATAAAATGGACCGAACCGTACCATTTTTGGGCCCCCGCTGGTTGTAGGTCCACAAAAAATGGAGCAAACCGGTAAAGGCAGATCTGCTGTCGTCACACGATGGAACTCATTGATTGGTGAAGGTCACTGTGGCAATAGAAAGCCCCAAACCAGCACCAACATTTCTACTCAGCTGTTATTCCTGTTTTCTGTGTTCCTCTTCATGTCCTGCAATTCTCTCTCAAACAACATGAAATGCTTTGTATTTGCTATAGTCACACTACTGTGATGCTAAGCTACAATTGGTCTAGACTCCGCATCCGCAGCCATGGTCCAGCTTTGAGTGGAAACGAGGCTATACTGTACATTTCTTGTGTTCCGTTCACATGCTGGTCAGTGATTCCTACAAAGAGTGATAATAAGGTGAATGTTCATGGCTTCCACACTTTGAGAGCCCTCGAGCATCTGACCACTCTCCCCCAAAGTAACTGCTGTGTCCCTTCTGTAGTCACAGAGGGATGCAGGAGCCTGTCCTGGCTACTGTTGGGCAAAGGTGGGGTACATCCAGGAGAATTGGCCAGTCTGTCGCAAGGCACACAAACACTCTCACACACCCACCTAGGGACATGAGAGTAATGAAGCATATTTTCAGACTGTGGGAGGAAGCCGGAGTCCCTGGAGGAAACTCACACATGCACAAGCAGAACATGCAAACTCCACACAGAAAGGTCCCAGCCGGGATTGAAGCCAGGGCCTTCTCTGAGAAGCACTGCGTCACTGTCCAGCCCCTTTGTTGTTCTTTTATAAATAAAGTTTCATTGATTGTTTTTTTATTACACAAATCAGATAACGAACCAAAACAAAACCCCAAAAATTGAGGTTTGAAGCGAATGGTGGGGAAAGTGAATCCTTGAACAAACACTGAGATTTCCATCTCACTTTTCTTTCCTTTTATACTTTATTGTGAACGCAAACTTTTATATTTAATGTTCCATTTGAAATCTAAAGACATTTTTTCATGCACAGAGATGGAAGGTTTCTGTGCAGTTTAGGTATCTGTATAAGAATATTTTAAAACTTTAAGTTATGAAAGCGACAAAACTGTAATTGGTATTTCCAATAATGCAAATCATCTATTTCCAGCTGCTGTCACTTTCTGTTCACTTCCTCCCTCGTTGCCTGATGGTTAGTAAATGCACCCTCTGTTCTTCTTGTAGACATGTCCAGATTATTTTAGTTTATGCCCTCCATCTTTTAGCCTTTTCTGAGAAGTTTGATAAAGTTTTTCTGGACAATCCTGGAGTTTTGCAACAAAAAAAAAAAAAAAAAAGATTTTGCAAAGTAATTGTAAATGACTAATGAGATGACTTTTGTGAATGAAAATATATTTTTTCTTTTGAGTTCAAATAAGAAATTAGCTGCATCAAAATAAACTGGTCGTTGATGAATAGAAGTTGATTGGGAGCAGAAGAAATGTTTTACATTGTAGGAAAGAACAGAAACGCTTGTCAAAGAAATCTGCTAATTTGCTGCAAAGTTGACTAATTTTAAATGACCTGGGAAAAAAAAATCAAAGTGATGAGAATTTTTAATGAAAGTGCATGAAAACACAAAAGACCTCCAAAGAGCTTGAGGCAGCCAGGGAAAACTCTGGACGGATTTCAGCCTGTTTCATAAGCTGCACTCTGCACCAAGCAAGGACCCACAAGCAAAAGCCAATGAAAGGGAAAAACAAAATACAGAGAAGATGAAAAAACAACAGTTAGGCAGATAATTGATGGGAACGGGTCTATAGATAGAACAGAATGAATTCTGAGGAGTTTGTCTGCAGCCTTCAGATGAGCAAATCATGGTGGAGGTTCTTGTCAGGCTGTAGCTTCCTATATGAGCCGTTTTCCTGAACGGAGTGATGTATTCCAAAAATTGTTCAGGACTTTAAAAATCAATCAGAAAAATATGCAACTCCAACAACATTCGGATGCTTTTAAAGAGTTCGATGTAAAATATTAATTAAGCATGTGCGTCTGCTTCCTGTTACAGATGAAATCATGTAGATCCTGGTCCTCAACTGCAGTCAGGAATGACTTCTTTCCTTTTTCCTATAACAGAGGTTTCAGGGAGTTTGGGGTTTGTTCATCTGCTTTCTCTCATCTCATTGCTAACCTGCCTGTTTTGTCAGACTACAAATGTTCCTGCATTTTTCATTTTTGTCTGTCTCTGACGTCCTGTCACAGCAGGCTGTCGTCCTTCCTGAGTCTGGTTCTGCTTTGATTTTTTTTCCTCATCTTGTGTTTAAAGGGAGTTTTTTTCCCCTTCACTGTTAACTTCTGTTTGCTCCGTAGATGAATTACACCGAAAACCCTTCAATCTAGTCTGTTGGTCATTTATAAATACATTGGAGCTAGAAGATTTTGTTTGAGAGGGGACAGAAGACTTTGGAAAGGTGGCAAATGAGAACAGCAGAGTGGAAGGAACAAAAATTATAATTTCAAACTGTTTTATTTATTTATGTATTGATGATTTCTTACTCTTTGTCAATAGTGGTACTAATATTGACCGCACCTACAAAGAGGATTGGCTTATTAGAATGATCTGGACTGAACTGGATTTTAACATCATCATTTCTCATACTCTGTCTCATGTGTTTAATTGTTTGTGAAGTTTTCTGGAACAACTTTGTTTGTGTTTTAGCACAAAACACAAATACACAAAGGACAAAGATGAAAAAAACCCACCAAAACTAAGAAGTGACTGGTGAAAAAAACTTTGAAATCAACCAACAAACAAATGGCTGTTACTGATCTTAAAAGTTATTGCGTTGAAAGGAAACTGTCTTTTTTATGTTTTTATTTATAAGATTATAAAAGTTTGTTCACTTTTCTGCACATACCATCAGGGGTCACCATTGTAAATCAGTTCTCACTGATTTGGCAGGTGGTTTAGCAGAGAGTTTTACGCCCTTCGCGACACAACCTTGTATTTTATCCGGGGTGGGGACGAGTACAGGGAGACTTGGGCCCCCTTGTGGCTTCATAGACAAGCGTGAAGGGTGTTGTCTGAGGAACCACGACCGATGAAGCTCATTGAGCCTCCTGGGAAGAGAACCCAGGTTTCCTGTGCGCCCAGTCCTAAGATTGTAAAAGTAACTCTTACATGTACACATTTCACTTTATTCATTTGAACTAGTGAGTTTTGTTACTACTGACCATAAAGTGGAATGAAGAGCAAACTATCTTCCAACTTAGTTTTCTTGTAAAAATGAGTTTTTCTGAAGTTTTCAGACTTAAACATGGTTCAGTGACCAGAAAGACTTCTTAAAGGACAAAGAAAGAAAAAAAATTCCATAAACTCTTCATTTCAGAATAAAACATTTCAGGCAAACAGTAAGTGTTTTTTTTTTTAATGTAAAGATGTTCAGAAAAAGGACTGCTCAAAAGATCAGACCTGACTTTTGTATGTGTCATTATTAAAAAGAATAACAGCATTTTGTGATAAAAGAATCGAGTTCATAAAATATTTTTGGTGAGAAGCTTTAGTTATCTGCTAACCAGAACAATGTGAACAAATAGTTAAAAGCTATCTAAACAACCACTGGGAAGAGCTCTTTCTGTTGGGAGTCCCTGCTGCTGCTGCTGCTGCTCTGGGAGCTCTCAGCAGATCATGACTGTAAATGACTCTCCTGTTCATCTGTATTCACTTTGGGAAGGTCTAAAGTCAAATATCTTTGTTCTTCCTCCTGTGAGATGAAGAAAAACGTTTCACCATTTGAAAGAAATGAAAATGTCAGCAGTTTAGGAGCACTGAACGTCTGTGATCTTTGTGACAATAATCAGCTCTAAGCATTTCTCAGCCCGTGGGAGGAAAGTGTCTTTACCTTCTCTTGGTGCAGCAGGATCCCACGCAGACCACATCTGGACGAAGAAAAAGGGAGTCCAGCACACAATGTAAGCAATGACCACCACAAATGTCATCTTCACTGTGCGGATTTTGGCTTTGGAGATGAGCCTCACGCTGCTGACGCGCGACAGTGGATGAGTTCCTTTGGACGTCCGTGGAGTGACGGCCACAAAGTGATCCTTTCTTGTTTTCATATTGATGTTCTCCCAGATTTTAAAGCATATTAAACCATAGCAGATGCCCAGAATTGCCACAGGTAGAATGTAAATGCTCAGACTCATCCACGTGATGTAGGCTTTGGCGCCCCACGGATGCACGAAGTCCCCCCAGCAGTCGTAAACCCCGTTCCCGACCTCCTTCAGAGAAAAGATGTAGGCTTGCGGGGCGCTGAACACCAGACTGAGCATCCACGAGGCGATCACGCACATGCGGTCCTTCTTCTTGTTGACTGAGCGCAGTGGCAGGCAGATGGCCAAACACCTATCCACGGACATCAGCACCAGCATGTACGTGGACGCAAACATCCCCACGACCTGGAGGTATTTGACCAGCCTGCACAGAATGTCGGGTCCATAGAAGCGGAAGGTGATGTCCCAGATGAGCTGCGGCAAAACTTGAAAGACTGCAACCACGAGGTCTGCAATGCTCAGGTGTTTCATGAAGTAATACATCCGGGAGTGACTGTGCTTGGTGGTGTGGATGGCCAGCAGGACGCAAAGGTTGCCCATGAAAGCGAGAAACAACACCAGGACCAGGACGGTCACTTCCACTTTGGCGACTTCTTCATTCCGTTTCAGAGGATTCACTGTGCTGTTTTCTGCACCACTTTCGTTTCTGGCTGAATCATTTCTGGCTGAAACATTCTGAGACCAACTTTCCAGCTCAAGTAAAAGGTCCTCCATCGTGCGTAAAAGCGCCTTTTTACGCAGCAGCCGCTTGCTCCTTTTTTTTTTTTTTAAGGTTTAATCTAAAATAATAGGAAAATAAAACATATTGGAACACTGTTAAGGACTGGAAATACACTCACATACTTTGAATAATAAAACTACATAAAAAAACCGAATAGCTCAATATCTGTGCGTAATTTTGTCTTACAAAAATCTCACCTTAAAAAGGATCCTCTGCGGTTGTTAGACTCTTTTCGACGCACCTCAGTTCTCGTCTGTTCTGTCGCTGCTATAAGATGGTGCTCTGAAGCTCTGCATCCTACAAATACCCCCCCCCCCACTACACACACACACACACACACTATCCCTCCTCCATCTCTAGCTAAAGTTGATTTTGACCAGACTGCACACAGTTCTTCCTGCTGTCCACCCTGTCACTACACTGGATACGTGACCATTTCCATTAAAACTAAAGGTCCTCCTTGCTTTACTCTGAAATTCCTCCTTGAGAGCATTTGGTTCCATAGGCCACATAGTGCCAAGCATGGAACTGCCAGCAGTTATTCCTTCTCAGAATGGAATCAAATTTGGGAGTCATGGAGTCTGGGACTGTTTACATTTTGGGCTAATCCTAAAACATGGATGTTTATTTTAAAAATGAAAGGCATTGTGTGGAGGGCAACAATGTAGAGCACAAGATACACAAGAGCAAAGCGCCTGTGTCATTCGAATCCACTTTTTCAGGATATCATCATAAAAAACATTCATTTTTAATTTTTTATCTTTGACTTGTACAAAAATGTAGTCTATCTATCTATCTATCTATCTATCTATCTATCTATCTATCTATCTATCTATCTATCTATCTATCTATCTATCTATCTATCTATCTATCTATCTATCTATCTATCTATCTATCTATCTATCTATCTATCTATCTATCTATCTATCTATCTATCTATCTATCTATCTTTTGGCCCTTTATTCATGAAGGTTAAAGTAATTTCTGGCACTTTCTTTGTGCTGCAGCTGCAGAGCTCAATGGGACTGCACACATTACAAGCAATTTTATTTGTTTATTTTTAGTGATTTTTTCTATTTGCATCTTTGTCTCGTTGTTGTGTGTGTGACTGCTGGTTTGGCTGTAGGAGTTAGAATGAATAGAAAAAAATATTTTTCTTTACTCTAAAAAAAAAACCTAATAGAATGTAGGAAAAAAACCAACATGATCCCCAAAAGAGAGCAGTTTCGTTCGTATGGATACTGAGGAAGAGGGAGGGACTTCCTGGCAGGCTCGGCCAGGGAGTTGGAGGAAAAGGAAGAATAAAAGTCCTTCATCTCAAGAATCTGAGGAGGAAAGAATTGTGGAGGGTATGAGGGTTGTTAAAGTGAACGTGGTTGATGAATTTAAGGTTATCTTTAAATTGAGAGATGAGACGGTGGGTAAGATGATCAAGGAGGTGTTGGGGGTGGTCAGGCAGGCCCAAATTCTTAATGATGGAAAGCTACTGCTGTCTTGTGTCTCTGAGGCGCAGCTTAGAAGGGCAGTGTCCTTGAAGAGTATTGGAGGTAAGAGGGTGGAAAACATTTGTTCCTGAGAGCAGGTTTGCCTGCCTTTAGTGGGTGGTGTATGGTGTGTCTACAGCTTGGTCTATGGCAGACCTAATTAAGGGTGCAAAGGGTAATTCTTATAAGGTCCTACAGGGACTGGAAAAGTTTTGATACGTCTATTGTTATCTTAGCTTTTGGGGAGGGTGTTCCGCCGGAGCGAATATTTTTGGGTTGTTTGTATTTTAAAGTGTCCCCTTATGGGAGACTTCCTCTTAGGTGTCAAAGGTATTATGGGTATGTTGCAGCGGCTTGTCGAGGAGGGAGACAATGTGGAAGGGTGGTGGTGATCATGAGCTTGAAGGGTGTAGCAGTTTTGAAGTGCGGTTCCTGTGGGGGAGGGCATGTTACAGGGAGCAGCGTTTGTGAGTATTAAAAGAAGGAATTATTGGTGCAAATGTACAGACAAGAGTATTAAGGTGTTACCTATGCAGATGCCGTGAAACAAGTGTCTAAAGATAGTAGGGTGGCTGCTGAGGGAATCAATGCAGGAGTATCGGTGCTGGCTTGACTCCGATGCATGTTCCTGATGATACGGTGGTTCTGAGTAAAGTTAATTTTTGGCTTTCATTGTGGAAGTGTTGAGTGGGGTCAAATTGGCTCAGAATAACTCTGATTTGGTTAGCACTGTGGTTCAGGCTGCTGATAGGGTTTTGGGGTTCTCATGAATTGACCCAGCACATCTTCATGCAATGTTTTTTTCTGAGGATAAGGCCAGTGGAGATCTGTCTTTTTGACTGTTAATTATGTTTTGTGTTTTACAATGAAATGCTGGGAGTCTAATTGCTAAAGGCCAGGAACTGAAAAACTGTATTTTTAACCTTGAGGTGTGTTCAAGAGACTTGGCTGAAGCCAAGCTTGAGCTTTGTTATTCCTGGATATGTCTGCCATAGGAGAGGCAGGAGAACACCTGGTGGTGGTTGTGCTGTCTTCAGCTTGGAGGGGGTGCATTGTCATAATTTGCCTGTTGTCTCACCTCTTGAGTGTGTTGCAGTTTAAGTTTGCAGTGGTACTGGGTGATTGTCCATTGTTTATTTTTATAACCCTCGTCTTCCCTTGGATTTTGTTGAGCTTGAATAGGTTATGGATCAGGTGCAACAACCGGTGTTATGGGTTGGAGATTTGAACCTGGTGGGGATGGTTTGGGCTATGATTTGTTTGTACATATGGATGAATCATCGCTGATGGAGTTGCTCTGTTTGATTAATGGGGTTTGGGAGGAAGGACGTCTCCCAGATGGTTGGAAGCACGCTGTTGTTGTTCCGATTCATGGACTTGCATGTTTCTCTGGGGGAGTTAGAGTGTAGAAGCATGGCCCTATTGCTAGTTAGGCAGAGATCTCAACAACTCTAGGATAGTGAAAGCAAAGGCAGACATTTGTTTTCTATTCATCCACGGTGTAATGTCGTGTTTCCTCCTCCGTGCAACATGAAGATTACCAGGTCGCGGTTGTGGCACAGTGTTCTTGCTAGAGGATTGTCTCTGATTGGAAGGCATGACTCAGGGTACTGTGATCTGTGGGGAGTGTTGGAATCAGTTACTGATGTGGTCTTGGCCTGTCCTCAATATGCAGAGTAGCGTAGGGTTCTATTTGGTGCTCTCACTGATCTTGGTTTGCAGACTTTTTCTATGCAAACATTATTGGGGCGTGGGGGAGCATTTTGGAAAGAGGACTGAGCTGTTACTATCTTTTTTATGAGATGCAGGACTATACGGGACCTTACGAGGTAGTTTGTATTTATTTTAACCGTGGGAGGGCAGCATTTCACTTCTAGTGTCAAGTCTGTCTGGCAGACGAAGAACCAGACGAGAACTAGAGAAATAGAACTAAAAATCCAAAGTAGATTTTGGAGGAATTCTCCAACACATTTAGTTTTTTTCTTTTTGCAAAACAGTAGCAACATACATTGTGGATTAAAGAGTAAATGCAACGAATTATGGGTTTAATTTTCACATTTTTTTTTTTTTCTGTTTTGCGTGTTACTGCTGCATCTTGTTTTGTTTTAAATCATGCAGGCAGGCTTCCTCTCAGAGAGCATGAAAAAAAAAATCCTGTTTTAAGGTTTGCTACTTATTCTAAATTTTACAGGAAAATTTGTGTTGACGTGACATGTTTGTTTGCGTCGTTTATCTCTGTGTAATATCGTGAAAGCGTTCACAAACAGACTCTACATCATATAAACACTTACACATAACAAGTCCAAATCTGAATAGGATGAAGTGAGAGCGGAAAATAGATGGATGGAGCATCAAGCGCAAAGCAGCCATTTATTTTGTTTATGCTTCAGGCTGGATTTGATTGTAATGACCAGAAGGTCATTTTTATTATTTATTTGAACTGGGAAAATTAAGCATGGATAAGTTCCTAATACGTGCTGGAACAATGAACCTCAAACTCTGTGGGAAACTCATTCATCTGTGTCAAACAAAGAACATCTTTTCGCTTGTGTGTCACTGAACCCTCACTCTTTCAGGCTGTAAAATCCCATCATGCAATGGTTTAGCATGTTTATTTTTTAAAGCAAGTGTAATCTTACAGCAACAATATATTGGGTTCATTGGGATCTAACGGTACATTTTGATAAATATTTCAGACTTCATTCAGAATTTATTTAGTTGGTTGTCGGGACTCAAATCATGCACTTCCACAAAAAAAAAAAAAAAAAAAGAAACTTGTCTCAAACCTAAACTAAGCAGAGTGGAATAAAAATTCCATGGTCTTCAAACCTGAAGTCTAGATCTGTGCTGTTTGAATATCTAGACTGAAAAACTAAAAAAATGGTGTTGTAACTCACTGAACAGATCTTTCAAGCCTAAAGTCTAGAGGTAAAAATCTTGAAAATTCTTATTTATTTATTTTTTTACGCATTTTAATTGGGATTTGTTTGACAAGTTCCAACTTAAAGTCCCACTTCAATAATCTTTTAATCTTTTGTAAAAGAGTTCCCAGTAGTCTTTTAATTATGATTATGCTGTTTTTAACCAAAATAATGAGGAAAAAATCAGTCATTTTCTAGAACAAAGCTTCTGCAGAACGGCAGGAGTTCTTTAAAATTCACATCTGAGATGTGGGTGTGGAGTAAGCCTCCCTTGACTTCCCATCATCCCTTTATTTACAAGCTCTCCTGCTAGTTTACATCCTCACACTCTCAATCCAACATTACCGATGCAACAAAAATGCAGGCCCAGATGAGGAAAACAAAGATGTAACTGGATACATTTGTCTGCAGGTGGATGTATCAGAATGGAGTGGAGCAGGGAGCTTGTGGCCCACTGACTGTAGCACCTACGTCACTGTTACAAGCTTTTTGAAAGAGCATTTTTTCTGATACAAAACAATTTGAATAAAGAAAATGGATCTTAATTTTCTTCAAATATGTCTTCCAAAATGTTAAAAACATCAAAACACCATTTTGCTTGAATTAGGTCTTTAACAGGTGAATTATTTTGTGAGAAGCCGCTGCCTCTCCACAGGCTTTCTGCTAATAAAAAGCTTTGATAGGTTTCTACCTGAACCGTGACAGATGACATAACGTCTTTGGAGGATTTGCAGAGTTTGAAAACAAACAAAAAAACAATGGTTGTGCGTTCATTTTGTCTTCAGTGAAGTGTAAAGTAATCAGAAAATGCCAGCAAGTTCAAGAAGCAGCAGGAATGTATGCAGACTCATAAAACGATTATTTGTTTGTTTCTTTTTCTCTCTTGAGGTTTCAACTGCAAAGTCTTAGTTATTCAACAAACTGCTTTTAAATGTTTTAGAAAATAAAATAACAAGAGAAGTAAAAAAAGAAAGAAAAAAAAGAAAAGCCACAGCAGAACCTCAGCTCTAAAACAGACTTGACAGAAACAACACTCAGCTGCCTCCAGGCCTCTAAATCTCACAAACACCCTACTGAAATTTCATTTCACTGCCACTTTCTTGTATTTTAGGAATCATAAAGTCAAATGAAAGTTGAGTCTCAATCTTGTTACAGGCTCTGTGTCCATAACTCGATGAAAATTTGAGCGTGCTGCAGCTCTGTTCTTGACTTTCTGAAGTAAAAAAAATATCTGGGCCCGTCTAAACATTTATGGCTTCGGCATATTTATCTGGTTTCAAAAGCAAATGTCAAATTCCTTTTAAATGGTGCAGCCTCACCATTTCAAACTACAATGTACAGCTGACCCTTTTTTTTGGCTCTGCGGCCCAATGTAAATCTACGAGCTGCAGCAAAGATAAATTTAAGTATAGGCCACCCAAGATATAGATACTGAATGGAACTATATTTGGTAAAAGCAGGGAATGTCACAAGACTTTGACATGATTCTGAAAGTGTCACAATGAGTTCCCCTGGAGATGTAAACAAAGAGGGGAAGAACGCAGTCTGACACTCAGCCGGGCTCACACAGATTTCTCATCAGTTCATTAGAGTGTTTTAGTGGCAGATGTCTGACACATTGTGGATGTCAGTGAGGAGATCTCCTGCTGTGGGAGCGCTTGAGCACATGCAGGTCAGAGCATCATAGCATAACAAAGCAGCTGCCTGCTCATTTCTGCGCTCTCAGGCAGGTAAAAGGCTGCAGCCCCTCTCTTGTTCCTAACCTGAAGCATATGTGTGAGTGGAGGGGGGTCCAAAACCTAATTCAGCAGCAAATCATGCTAGCATGACTAATAAGAAGTCAAAACAAACACGTTTCAATAAAGATCATTTCTTTTCTGTGTCTTTCATCCGTATTTACAATGTTTTTTTGTTTTTTTTGGCAGATGTTGATTTTTTTTCTTTTTCAAAAACTTTTAGTAACATGAAGATAAAGCCTGACACAATTAATTTAATTAATTGAATGTTTCCCCTTGTAAATGAGAAGCTTCGTTAAAGCACAGTCACTGAAAATAATATTTATTTTATAGCTTTCACAGTTTAGAAAGCATCATTAAATATCTTACTGTGAAAACACACAGTCCAGGAATCTTGATTATATAATTTCTTATCCTAACTTGATTTTCTCTGTAATTTCTCTTAAAGTCTCACTCAGATCATCTTTTGATCTATTGTAAAAGCGTTCCCAGTGGGTTTTTCTTTTTTATTACGATTATGCAGTTTTTAGCCAAAATAAGAAAAAAAAAACCCGGCGTTTTCTACTGTTTCTGCAGAGCGGTTGTAGTTTATCAAAAATTTGCCTCTGGATTGTAGGCGGGACTGTTGGTGCAGAGTAAGCCTGCCCTTATTTCCCATCATTCTTTTTTTTACACTCTGTCCTGCTCACAACCCTAATCCTTACATGACCAGTGCAACATAAATGGCGAGCCCTATCAAAGCTATCCAGTCACACAGGTTTGTGCTAGGTGCCAGCTTGGATGAGGAATATGATGACCGTCATGGATCTATTTGTCTGCAAGTGAATGCATCAGAATTGAGTGGAGTAGGGAGCTTGTGACCAGCCCAGAGTATTTTTTCACAAATAAGTTCTTTTTAAACTGCTTTTTTTTTCTGCTCCTCTTTGACAACGATTTGACAAAAAAACGTAGTAATGCAATTTTAAGATAAATTTTCCTTATATGTCCTCTATTATAAACAAGAACATGTAAAATAAAAAAAACAAAACACAATTTTTGCTAGAGTGGGTCTTGAAGATTTAATCTGGAATAAATATGTATGTTGATAATTCTTGACTGTATATAGATACTTCTGATTTGCTAAAGTTTAGACAAAGTCCTTTATACAGAATCCTTGTTTCTTCAGTGACGTATGTAGAACTTTTAATGAAAGGAATGAAATTGGTTGTAAGGAAAGCTTGCTACTTGTTTAGTGTTGGAGAACAAATTTATTGAAATAATAACATCGCTCTCAGATCCTTCTAATTAAATCTTTAAAGTGCAAGTCCTGAATATATTTTATTCAGTTGAGCGAGAAAAAACAGACTTCATTTGAAGACAAAAAGGTTTTTTCAACATGTGGATACCATTTAAGGAGATAAAAGCCAAGAAAACCACAGAGAATCCTTACAGCAGCAGCATACTTTCTGTACAGTAGCCCCTGGCACAATTCTGCAAGGCTACGACTCAAAGCATCTGTAACATCAACAGTTAAGCTCAGTTTCTGGGAAAATCAATAAGCAGAAGAACCGCATGCAATCTACGAGAAGTGGCTTTTCATAAACATCCTTCTCTTTAAACAGAGAATTTCAAAGTTTGAAAGTATTGCAGTGTGTCAGGGTTGGGTAAAATAAAACGAAAAATGTTTTATGCATCAGACACTAATACCGTTTTTCAAGTTCTGTACAATTATTTTAAAGTTGAGATTTCTGCATATGGAATATAAAACTCCCACACTCTTTGTGACACCAAGCATCAAACTATTGTCAGCGTCTTTAAACGTCAGTCCATTATTTTCCAATCATCTGGGGTCAGGGGGCCACAGTTTAAGCAAAGATGCCCAGACTTTTCCCCACTTCCTCCAGCTCCTCCTGAGGCGTTCTCAGGCCAGCCGAGACGTCGTCTCCAGCATGTCCTGGGTCTTCCCTCGGTTCTCCCCACAGTGGGACATGACCTCAAACATTACAACAATAAATCAAATGCAGCGAAGCTTCACTTTAATCAGAAATTTTGATTAGAGTTTAAGCAATGTTGTTCAGAAACCCAGATTTCCCATCAATATATTTCAATAATTTCATTTCTGTGGCCTTCTGTCCCTAATGTAGTGGAGCTGTGGTCAGAGCTTTGCTGCACAGTGTTCATGTTTCCAGTTCAAAGCTCAGCTGTGGGGCCTTTGTCTGTATGAGGTACATGGCTGCTCGCTCTGTGCCAGCATGGATTTACTCCAGGTACTCAGCCTTCCATCAAAATCTAGAAACATGCTTGTAATTTCATATGTTTTCAATTATGCTTAACATTGTGATTTTTCTTAATGACCTTAAGGTTGCGTATTCATTGTGTGTGTTTTTTCTTACAAAAGCTGGGACGAGCTCCAGTTCTATTCAGACCATTTAATGGCTTATTTAGAAAGCGGTGGAGGTTCTCCTCCATCAGTCATTTATATAACCCCAGTTTGACAATAGAAAAAAAAAAAAACATTTGTTATGATCGGGACAGTTCCTGGGAATCTGTAGGAGTTACTTAAATGTTTAGGATGCAGGTGCTCAGTGGGAAGGGCTGCTATCTTACAAACAACTGAAACTTAAAAAGTTTCATAGTCATTTCAGTTAAATACGATTGGCTAATGTACTTTTTCCATCTGTTTGTTGGGTATACACAGTCCACTGGTGGTTTCCAACACAGCCCATGTTAAATGGAGATTTGACCCTGTTGTAATACCAAATTGTGGTTAGATAAACAAAGGAACAAATCAAAACTGATAAAGCTAAAAAATATTCACTTTCACAAATATTGATTTAGCAATTGTCTTCAATCTGAATTTATTTCTTATTCGAAAGATAAAAAAATTCTGTCATTCAGGAATGTCACATTCCTTGCGTCAAACTACTCTTGAACCAGAGACAATGTCGAAAGTGTCTTACCTGGGTAAAGGAGAAAAAGATCAGGACTAAATGAAAGTAGATTTGCCATTTTATTTGTAAATAAAGCCTGGAGGGAGAGAGGAGAGACACAAAATCCAGGTTGCTCAACAACCTCAAATCCAACATGAGGTTTCTACAGTCAGTGATAATTTTGGATACTATATCATCTGCTGGTGTTGGACTACTGTATTTCTTGTACTCGAAGTCATTGCAGTCCATCCATCTATCCCTCCATTCATTAATCCATCCATCAATCCATCCATCTTCTTCCGCTTATCTTGGACCGTGTAAAAGGGGTGTTAGTCTAAGTAAGGATGCCCAGACTTCTCTCCCCCCGGCCACTTCCTCCAGCTCCTCTGGGGGGACCCCGAAACGCTCCCAGACCAGCCAAAAGACATAGTCTCTCCAGCGTGTCCTGGGTCTTTCCCGGGGCGTCTGCCCAGTGGGTCATGCCTAGAACACCTCCTCAGGGAGCCATCCAGGAGGCATCTGGACCAGATCACCTCAGCTGGCTCCTCTTCATGTGGAGGAGTAGCATCTCTACTCTGAGCTCTCTCTGGGTGACAACCTATGTCAAAGGGAGAGACTGGCCACCATATGGAGGAAGCTCATTTTGGCTGCTTAGATTCGGGACCTCATTCTTTCAGTCATGACCCAGACCTCATGACCATAGGTAAGTGAAGATTAACCGGTAAATTGAGAAATGTTCTTTCTGGCTCAGGTCTCTCTTCACCACAATGCGGTACAGCAACCGCATGACGGCGGACGCTGTTCCAATCCGCCTGTCGTTCTTGTGCTCCAATCTTCCCTCACTCATGAACTCGACTCCAAGATATTTCAACTCCTCCACCTGGGAATGGAGCACTCCACAAACCAATAGAGAGAGCAAACTACCTTTCTCCAGTCAAGAACCAGACATAGCGAGCGGTGCTGACCCACATCCCAGCTTCTTCAGACTTGGCAACAAACCGCTCTGATGCATGCTGGAGATCCTGGCTTGATGAAGCCAACACGACAACATCACCTGCGAAGAGCAGAGAGGAAATCCCCAAACCAGACCCCCTCCAGCCCCTAGCTGCGTTTAGAAATTCTGTCAATGATGACTATGAACAGAACCGGTGATAAAGGGCAGCCCTGCCGGAGTCCAACACGCACTGGGAAGAGGTCTGAATTACTGCTGGCTTTTCGGACCAAGCTCTTGCTCTGGTCAGACAGAGACCGGACAGCCTTCAGTAACACTCCTTGGACCCATACTCCCAGAACACTCTCCACAGGACACTATGAGGGACGGTGTTGAACACCTTCTCCAAATCCACAAAATACATATGAACTGGATGAGCAAACTCCCATGAACCCCCAGAACCTGGGGGCTGGGGAGGGTGATTACCCAGAAGCTGGAACACACTTTCCGGTCCCCTTTGTTGAAAAGAGGAACCTCTACCCCTGTCGTCCAGTACAGTGATACAGTTCCCATCAGTCAAGCAATGCTGCAGTGACATGTCAGCCAAGACATTCCCACAGCATCCAGAGGCCTGAGGTACTCTGGATGGACTTCATCCCCACCTGAAGCCTTGCCACCAAGGGGCTCATTGACTACTCCAATGACTTCAGTTCGGGTGATGGACAGCCCCACCCCAAAACCCTCAGCCTACGCTTCCATAAGAGAAGGTGTATCAGCGAGATTGAGGAGATCCTCAAAGTATTTCTTCCACTGCCCGACAATGTCCCCAGTCGAAGTCAACAGCTCCCCGCCCACTCTGAAAATGGTGCCCAAAGAATACTGCTTCCCCCTTCTGAGCTGTTGGACGCTTTGCCAGAACCTCTTTGAGGCCAACTGATATAGTTTCTCCATGGTCTCACCAAACTCTTGCCAGGACAGAGTTTCTGCCTCCAAAACAGCTCGGGCTGCAGCTCGCTTGTCAGCTCCTGTCAGTTGCCTCTGGAGTCCCACAAGCCGGTAAAGCTTGGTAGAACTCCCTCTTCAGCTTGACAGCATCCCTTACTTCTGGTGTCCACCACCAGGTTCATGGGTTACTGCCACGACAGGCACCAGAGACCTTGCAACCACAGCTCCAGAAAGCAGCAGAGACAATAGAGATGGAGAACGTGGTCCATTCGGACTCAATGTCACCAGCTTCCCTCGGTACATGTTTGAAGCTGTCCTGGATGAGGGAGTTAAAGACTTCCTTGACGGAGGGCTCAGCCAGACGTTCCCAGCAGACCTGCACAGTACGTTTAGGTCTGCCATGTCTTACCGGCCTCTTCCCCTGCCAGCGAATCCAACTCACCACCAAGTGGTGATCAGTGAACAGTTCCGCCTCTCTCTTTACTTAAGTGTCCATGACACATGCCTGAAGGTCACCTAAAATGACAACAAAGTCGATCATTAATCTCCTGCCAAAGGGTGTCGTGATGGGACGTGTATGGAAAGTGTATTGATGAGAACCCTTGTGTTCGAACATGATATTTGTCATGGATAAACTATGACGAGGACAGATGTCCAACAACAAGGTCTCCTTCAGGTAGTGGGCCCAATTCAATTCAATTCAATTCAATTTTATTTATATAGCCAATATCACAGCCACAGCCGTCTCATTGGACTGATATCAGAATATTGATATGGATGGTAATGGTGAACCAACCAGATAATGAAGTGGTGGATAAAGAACAGAGGAAAGCCGTTGTGATGGATGTGGCAGTACCAAGGAACAACAAAGATATGGTGCAGGATCTTCAAATTCCCAGACCTCTAGAGGAGGTCCTATTTAGGTGAGAAACCACCCGTGAAGGGAGAGAAGCACTTTTTTATATATAAAGATACAGACACAATGTAGGGATGTTTCTTTAGGGAAAAAACTGTGGCAACATTTATTACAAGAAAAGACTTTACCCAGCTTTACACACCATACTGACATAAGGAGGATTTAGTTGAGCTTTATAAGTTTTGAAGTCAAACAAACTCTTCTTCATGCACATTAGGTTTTATCAGTTTAGACTGAGCCTGGATAGAGCAATTTGGAAAGCCAAAAAGGCATGGAAGATTCCCAAAACCTCTGTCATGAAAAACAGAAGAAAGTTATTACACAGCCGCTGTGGGACGTCACAGCTCATAGCAATGATACAGCCTTTAGCAGGAAGTGTATGGAGGCATTGAAGAAATGCACTATATTCTAAAAAAACCCCAACAACAAAAAACAAGTACAAATAAAATTACAGGAAATCATTTTTATATTTTATTATACATATTAGTTTTTCTTAGGTTTCAGTGGAGTTTGTCACGTCTCTTGATTACGTATTTGCTGTCAGTTCTATCTGTTTTTGTTCAATCAAGGAAATGTGTCTGAAAATGACAGTCGAGGTGAAAATGGATATATTTGAAATTGGAAAAATAAATGTACATTTTCTTTTAATTGTCTCTTATTTGATAAGACAGGTTTGTTACAGGTTGCTTTCAAAACTAGATTGCTTGATTTGTTAAATAAATGTTTGCCAGAACACTTTCCTAAAAGCAAATTCCATCTGCATTGTTCTGTCCAATCATCAATGCTTTTCAGCTCAGCACATCACTTTTGGTTTTACAATGGTTACAGTTAACATTTCATTATCATTTATCTTTTTTTTTGCCATAAAATAAACAAAAACAGATGAATACATTTTAGATTAGTGCTTAGAGGCCACTAAATAGTCCTTCTTTGATTAATTCTTTTGTTTATGAAGATAAAAGAAGCAAATGAGTTCGTCAAAACTCAGAAAGTAAAACTTCTCCTAATGACCTTCAACAGAACATTTGTCTTAGAAAAGCTGAAGTTCCAGTGTGCATGAAGGGTGAGTCTGGGTTTTCTTGTATGTTTCTATCCTGTACCTCTGAAATATTCTGAGCTTGTTTTTAAAAGCTGTCCTCTTACAGATGACATCCGCCATGGTCGTATTGGTTAAAATAGTGCAGTTTAAATATATTCACACTTTAATTATTCACGATAAGGAAAAAAATATAAGCATAAAGGTTTTAAAGACCCACTTCAACAAAAATCGTATGTTGGTGTTTGTATTATGTTCTTGTGGCATTTTTCTGACATATATGAAGATAATTAACCTTAAAATAGCATGTGTGAGCATTTCTTTTTTCAAATCATTATGAATTAGGAGTAGATGAATGAAATGAAAACTATTGTATTTGTGACAGAAAATACAATGTCTCTGCTCAGCAACATTCTGATGCATCCACTGGTTTGAGTGGACTCAAAGGGGAATTCTTTATAAATGACTGCCGCTCTGCAGAAGCTGTGTTCTAGAAAATGACATTAAAAAAAATGTTGGCTAATTATGCTATAATCAATAGATCAAAAGATGATTGCAGTGGGATTTCATGATGTACATCATCTCAAATCATTTAAGTTTTATTAGATTTATCTGGAAACATGAAGTCTACATTTCATCTTTAACAAAATTTACACCAGAACAACTTTTTCTGCTTTGCAGATTTTGCAATTTATGATCACCTCCTAACTGTCTTGGTGGCATAACGCTTTATTGCTTCATTGAGCAAACGCAGATACACAAACGCTTTTCTCCTTTTGAGTTTAAATTGGATTCTCCATCAAGTTTAGATCATTTCCAGTTGTAAGCGGCAGCAATTCGATAATGAAAAGCTGCTGAAGAAAACACCAAAGGTATTATGACTGTCAGCCAGTTTTTGATGTGAGCCGCTGTTTCTTCTTCATCACAGTGACCTGCAACGGGAAATACTTCTGAGCAGAAAGTCTTTAGCATTTATTTTTGGACTCTTTTCCTTCCTCTCATGTTGTAAGTCTTTGCCCTCAACACATTAATGTCCACAAAGGAGCCAAACAATTGAAAGTTAGTCACATTTGCAGCTTTTCTTGTAGAAAAAGGAAATGAAAACCAGCATTATGGAGACATTACAGTTTATATATTTACTGTGAATCATTGTTTGTTACAGTTTTGTCTTGTCCTGGTTCTTTTAAGGAGATTGGAAGCCATTTTTTCTGTAACTTTTTACATTACATTTGATCTTGAAACTGGATCTTCTTTACAGCTCATAAAGGTCTGATGTGCTTCTGAATTTAAAAGAGGTGTTTTTGCTTCAAGCTGCAAGCTCCTCTGTGTTTTTGTTGTTTTTAATGTTCCTTTGGTCAAAAATATTATAAATCAAGCCCTGGACCTATGACACTTCCACTCGTCAGCTAGTTCTCTGTGCCGCTGCCAGAAGATCTAATGTGGTGCCTTGTCTTTCCATCCATCAAAGTAGGATGTTTTCTTGAGGTCTAATGGGCTCCATAGGACAGCAGTTATCAACGCTCTCGCCCTGTGACCTTCAGACACGTTGGTTCAGTGTTTGCCAAAATGAAAGAAACATTTTTAGACCTGGAAAAGTCCACAAAAGCGTTTTCTCACGCTTGTTTCACTGCAGAAAACCGTCTTTTTTATGCAGCTCTCCCTGGGGAATGGATCAGGATAGTGTGCAGGGCATTGTGACAGCAGCTTTTTATTCCATCAACTTACAAGCAACCGTTTGTGAAATCATTAAAAATTGACTCAAACACTGACCTTTGATCGATGATCTCGATGTATTTCAAAAGAAAGCCTGTCACACGTGTGATGTAAGTGCGAGGCATGACATGATGGATGCACCTCGACAGACTGGGTCGCCTTGAAGCATCATAGATTGATGGGGATTAATAAGTATTGATTATACCTGTGAGGAAGATGGCACAATGTCAAATCTAACTGTTGCATCCTCACCTAAATGGGAAGTGCTCCAAAGTTGCTCAAAAAAGGGGCATACTTAGCTTTGTGGGGGTCTCAGGTGAACAATAACTTGGGGTTCAGTTTGTATTCATCGTTGCTTCAAAAAACATCCATCAAATAACTTCTTTACTGGTCCACTCTTAGACATGTTTTATGAATTTAAAAATAGAAACCACATTTAAATTCAAACTAACTAACTTGCTATTGATGGAATAGACAAAATACTTTCACATGAGCAGTCCTATGTTTTTTGAGTGATGTGGGCAAGGTAATCTCGTCTTTTTGCCTCATGGTTAGGCCACCCCTGGCTCAGAAAAGAGGAGGGAACTATTTCTTTGAAATTTTGGGCAAAGTGCTTCTGTGTTACTAAATGAGACGACAAAAGATGCTGAGGACAAATGGCCTTGTTATCCCAGTTACAATAACAGGCATTGCTTAAAGGAGTTTGCAGATCACAATGACACAGGAATGAAACGGACCCCCCCCCCCCCCCCCTTTTTTTTTTAGTATAATTTTCATTCAAAATGTAACTTGAATACAAAATACAAAATGTTTAGTTTAAAACAAAAAACTAGAGTTATTACACAAAATTTTGATACTCCTTCAAATAAATCCTTGGAAATTATGGACTTAATGGAAACAAGCTTGTTTTTTTAGACTTTTTTGACATTGTTTTGACCTTGTTTTTACTTTTTGTATTTATGCATTCTTATTTTGTCCTTACACATTTGACCTTTTGCTATAAAACATAAAAACTGTTTGAGCTCAATTTTGGTGGATTTGTTTTGCAAAAACATGCACCACTTTTAGAGTTACTCCTTCATGGTGGACTTATTTTGTACATTTAAATCATATATTTGTTTGAAAGAAGTTGGGGTTGCACTAAAAACATAGATAACAGCTTTAAAAATAAATTGTTGGAACAAATTGTAAAGTCGAAACAAACAGGTCAAGAAATGATTAGGGGTTAACAACTTCGACGACATCAATAAAATGTGTATTGTTTGTGTGTGAGCATGGACACTGACATACACAGTAATCAGATTTGATATGACTTATGGATTGATCAAAGTCCAAGAAAAAGATGAACTGACTTCACCATTAGGGTTCCCAAAGGGTTAGAGAAACACTAAATACTGGTTACTCTGCTACCAGCAACACTGCTCTGGTCAATATTTACTTTTGAGAATTCTTTCTGTTTTCTGTCTCCCACGGCTGAAATGGCATTTTTACCCCTGTTAAAAGGGAAAGCATGCCATTGTTGACAAGAAAAGATGTTTTAAACCAGAGATTACATTGCATCTGATCTAATGTGAAAACATTTAAAGGCATTAAAAAACAGTTGCTCTGCAGCCCTATTTGCTGTCTGAACGGCCTTCTCTGCGTGCGCTAACATGGCCGGACAGATCAAAGTGAAACCGTTGTTTGACATATGCATCCCTCCACGCCGTTTCTTTACCAAAAAGAAAAATACCAGACATTTTTAGTTCCTGGTGGGGAGAATTGCTTTGAGTTTTTTTTCCCAGCACAGTGGGGATCATTTTAAAAACTAAACAAGTATAATCAGTTACCCCCCCCCCAGCAGATCTAAACAAACAAATCTGAACACGAGCACTCCCCCCTCGAGTCCCTTATCCAATCAGGATTTACTGATCATAAAATCCTAAGTGTTTTCTGGCAGCATTCACTTTAAATGATAAACACATTTCTTTGTGACAATTCAAAAGTAATGACTTTGCTGCAATTAGAAATGTCAACGTCTAGTCCAACCAAAGCAGTGGAATGATCTTTTTTAACATCAAATGACCCATGATGTGTTGATTGCACTGAAAAAAATGAACACTTTCAGTAAAATGTGCTTATTTAATAAAAAGTACTTGTTGCCTCAGATCCTAATTATTTCTGATTTTCCGCAGACTGGATGGGTGTCATTTTGCCCTACGTTTCCTGTTGACCAGTTGAAGTATGTCTAACTTGAAAGCAACAATCAAATAAAACATGAAATCTCAGCTTTTTTTTTTTTTAAACCCTTACAAACCACTTGTAAAGAATGTATAGCTCTAAAAGCCACAGATCTACTTACAGTCTGTTTGATCAAATTTGTGGCTTTTTTCTTAGCATTTATTTCACCCCCGAGAATCCTGCTGTCTATCGCCCCTGGTTGTGCGATTGCCTACTGTAGTCCACAGGAAGAAGCCTAACACAAGCAAACAAACTGCTCTCAGCTTCGCAGTTTCACATGTAATTTGCTGCATGTGAAATCTGGGAAGGCCATGCAACATCTGTGTCTCATATGAAGCTGCAGGAAAAAAAAGGGTATCCATGAAATCGGTGGTTGGGAAGTTCTCAGCAGTGTAATAAAACAAAGCTTCAAGCCACTCATGCTATTTACAAAACTTTATCCCCATCAGATCTTGATCTAAGTTGCTCTCAACACTGACATAAATGAGCCACTCAACCGTGACTGTGAAGGACAGAAACTCATGTTGCTCTCTTGACCAGGTAAATGTGCTAAACTTAAACGAAACATTTATTTCTGCTGTGTGGTTCAGGCCAGGTTTCACACAATGACTTTTTCAGAGAATTGTGTGGTATGAAATATGGGTCTTAATCACGATTAAATAATTACAGACAATTTAGCGTGTTTTTTCTTGCATTAAGCTTGTTTTTAATCTAAAACTATTATCTATTATGTACGGATAATGCCCAACGACACAGAGGCCTGATCATGTCGGACGGTTGAATCTGTCAAAGTCCATCAATTTCTGATAATGGACGCCTTGAAGGACATTATCCCCCTTATACCATCACCAAAGACATACATATTTAATCAAATATTAGTTTAGTCTTTTTAGATTTTTGAGTTGACATCATTTTTCACCAAAAGTGGACTGTTTGACATACGGTGCAACGCGTTGTCATGGTAGCGGCTACAGAGCCTGCACTGACCTCGCTCTGCAGTAGCAGCAGAGGAAAGTGGTACCAATGCAGATTGTCACGAGAAGTTAAGCAAAGCATCATCTCAGAGGGGACGTTCACCTCTTACCATTTGTTTTTGACCAGAGGATGAAAAAAAGTTTGTTTCGAAATAAAGTCTGATAAGAAATAGTGTAAATCGTTCAATTCCTCCGGTGTCTCCCTCTTCTCTTCTGCTGCGTCCCAGTCATCAAAATGATCAAACTCACCAAACAAGTTAAAGGAGACTATAAATATCACTAATATCTTTGTCTTGCTGTTGTGATAAACTGTGGAATAAGGTATTTCCACATTGTTGTTCGCAGTATTCATAGCAGTGAGAGTCAGAACAGGCTGATAGTCTGACATGCAATCATTTATTTTGTTGTAGTTTGATTTAGTCACTTTATAGTTCTACTAACCTAGAAGATGTCAGGATTTGGATGCAGGACAGCTGGCAGTTCCACAAAACAAAGAGTCTTTATTAACAAAAAGATCCAAGATCCATATGCTGAAAAAGCGGCATCAGAGTCACTAAGGCAACGGCCATAAAAGCCCTCAAAGTCAAAAACCATGACACAACGATCCAAAAAACCTGGCAAGAGAGATGAGCTGCTGGTGATACAGTGAAACAAAACAAACCTGCGGGGAAGTGAGGAGTGAGTGTTCATTAAACACTGAACAGACGATAGGACACAGGTAAACACATTCAGGAGGAGAGGTGATCAGCCCGGGAGGAAAACCCCTACCAGGAAGACAAGAAATGATAGAGGAATGAGGGAAATCAAAGTAAAACAGACACAATGCAAACTAACACGCTGGCCTTAAAACACGACAGAATATATCTAGACAAACTTTTTTATGTAGGAATCTGTTTTGTTTGGAGATTTTAAATGCTGAGCTGCTTTTGATAAGAGATTTCACTGCATCTTAAAAAAATAGGAGTGAAAGACAAATGTGCACATTTTTTTACAAACATAAACACAGATCAGAGCAATGGCAAAGCAGAACACAAGACAAAAAACCGACAAAAAACAGCAAAAGATCTCAACAAACACAGCAAAGTTTCAAATGAAATACAAAACAAATCAGAAATATTGTTGTTTTTTTACTTTTCACTTTTTTTTAACGTCAAAGATCATTTAAAAAAATTGGTAACTTATTTTTAACTCCTTCAAAATAAAACAGGAAGTGACACACGCAGACACACAAATCTGCAAAATGAGCTTCGATTTGATCAAAGAAATGTAAAATGGGGTTGTTACAAACCAAAGAACTACATTTATAAGAAGAACAGCCAGACAAACAGATTAGACTGTTGTTGGAGTTGCATGCTTTGGTTTGCTTGTAATCTTTCCAAACTCACACCTCTATGACAAAAAGATTTCAGTAATCTAGGACGATTTACGGACAAAATTCATAGTCACTGCATTTTCTAGACAGAGCTCTTTGTTAATCTGTATTCACACAATATTCTAGAATCAATCATGATTGTATCGTCACACCTCTAAGACGTCCAAAGTTAAAGTTTTTACTCATGCAAACACACCTCCACACATCCAGGGACTGTGAAACAAACACAAACTGGTCACACTTTTGCACCTTCTATTTGTAATGGTTACAAAGTGTAATGATGTGCAGAAAGTTTCCTCCAGAGAGTAGCTCCAGATGTGATCATTAACTCAGTCTGTACAAAGAGACCGATTTTTACCATTTCTTTAATGTAAAATTTCCAATCCTTTCCAATGTGTGTCTTTCTCATTGTAAAATTTTACTCCTACTGAAAACTGAATCTTAAATTGAGACAAAATTGAAAGTTTTGTGTCTCTATATTGAGATCTGTCTCTGGGATCTGCAGGCTAACCTGCATGTTTTCATTTGCACATGAGTTCCAGCACTGATGGATTCTGAAACTCATTTGATGGGATCCTACCTGCAAGAGTCATTTCGGGACGTGGTTTGCCCCCGCTTATCACTTTATCTAATCGTTTTTTTCAGAGGGCAGAACTTCATACCTTCACCCCTGGAACACATGTGACTTTCACACTTTCTGGGTGTTGCCAGTAAAAGTTTGCAGAACTAAAGGGGGATTTACCCCTGGACTTTCTGATAATGGGAAACAGGCACTTCACTTCTGTCAGCGCAAGTAAAGCAAGAGTCTGTAAGGCTGGATTCATTTCACTCCCTTCTAATTTGCAGTGCTTTTTTTACCCTGTTAGTCCCTGTTACTGTTCCACTACACTCGGTGCACCTTTGTTGGGGGACAACCCCACTCTTTCTCTTTTTTCGACCGGATAAAGAAAAGAACATTGAGCTGAGTTGAGTTATGGTTTGGGGTTTGTGGTATGCTTTCATGTAATTTAGACGTCTCTCCTGATGCTTGTTATCAAAATGTAGACTCAGGAGCTCAAGCAGAGTAAATGATGCAAAAGAGCATGAATCCATGAACCGAAGGAGAAGAAGCAGCTAAATGAGAGGAATATTGAAAAGGATGAGGATTTGGATTTGCAAAAACCCTTCCTACTCTCAAGTACGAGGATTTTTAAAGCAATTCGGACACCATGCTCACCACTTTTTGTTTTCAAAATGGAAAAAATGATGTCACAGAAGTAGAGACCTAATAAAAAATAAAACCTAATAAATATGAGCATGAATCCACTATGTTCTGTCAATAGAAATGTGGAAGGTTTATAAAAGAAATTCATTCAAATTAATTTTTCTTCACCAAAATTGTTCAAACATTGTGGTCTATATTCACCAGTGAGCATTAATGCACACTGGTTTTTTGCAGAGACTTCTGGGAAGTTTCCAGAACATTGGATTATGGAATTCGGACAGCTCTACAAAATCGCAAATGCACTACATAGTGCACTTTGTAGTGAGTAGTGAAACAATTCTGACACAGCCATAGTTCACACCAGACTGTCGCTACCCGATACTAACTCATGTCCACCACCTACAGTAAGAAGAGGTTCAAATCTAGCAAATCTCCAGGCATATTTTTTCACAGCTCTATTTTGATTTGTGAAAGACCTGGCGTTATATATTTCCAGCCAGGCACAAATCACAATTATTAATTTCTTCTCTACAATCAAATTTCAAACGATTGGCACTTCCACGAATAACCATTTGTCACTACCAAATCCAGGTCCCTTATTGGTCAACATTCAGCATTTTTGCAATTTCGCAGTCAGAAGTTCAAGTGGTTTAGCTTCCAGGGTGTGATTAATGAACGCCCGTTTGTATGGAGAGCCCAAGACTGGACTGAAAAACTAGCATAACGACACGTAAACATTGGAGTTCTAAACTCAAAGCCTGAAATGAAGGTTTATGCACTTTTACATAGAATTTTCTTTGGAAGTGGCCGCTTAAAACGCGATCACATACATAAAAGGACATACCTTAGTATCACATACACAATGTGTGAACGTAACTTAACATCACATTCATGGTGTGAACTTACCTTAACATTACATACCTGTTGTATATGTACCTTGATATCACATACCCGGTGTAAACTTACCTTAACATCACATACACAGTGTATACATGCCTTAGCATCACATACCCAGTGTGTACGCACCTTAACATCAAATACACAGTGTGAAAGTTCCTTAGCATCACATACAATGTGTATGAACCTTAACATCACATTCATGGTGTGAACTTACCTTAACATTACATACCTGTTGTATACGTACCTTGATATCACATACCTGGTGTGAACTTACCTTAACATGAAATACAAAGTGTATACATGCCTTAGCATCACATACCCAGTGTGTACGTACCTTAACATCAAATACACAGTGTGAAAGTTCCTTAGCATCACATACAATGTGTATGAACCTTAACATCACATACACAGTGTGAACTTACCTTAGCATCATATACATGTTTTAACAGTATAACAGTAATTACAAGTTTGTTCAGTTTTTTATGGTTCCATTTTAATCTGAATTCTAGCTTTACAGAGGATGCTTGTCTTGTTTTTTTTTTATGTTCACTGAACTAAAAAGCCCAAATAAAACTCTGATCTTTTACAATTTCTGACACATTTACATTTTAAAATGATGTCTCCTTTGAAACAATGAAACCTTCTCTTTGGACTCACCAGAATGATTTGAGATTGCACATTATCCATTTTTCTTTCATTTTCTTTGCTAACTCCCAGTAAAATTCTGTAAAATTCTTCTTCTTTTTTTTTTTAAGAGGAGCATTAATGTGGATCAAATGACCTGGTTCTTTCCTTCTTATAAAAAACCCCACATAGCTGCTCCAGACCTCCAATGTGATGTTTGTTTTAAACCTGCTGGCTTCACTAATCATATCAAAACACTAATAAAAAGCCATTTTGAACAAAGAGGCCATATTGGGAAAGCTAGTCAATGGCCAATTCACCCCCTCTTCAGTCAGCAATTCAGTCTCAGTCAGGGTCCTAATCTTATTTATTTACCCTTTTAATCTCAATAAAAAAAAACCCTAAATGAATTAAAGCCGAATCAGTGAGCGTTTAACGGAAAAACAGAACAGTCAGGAAGACTCGCCATCATCAGGTTATGTTAAAAAGAATTTGCAGGGTTTAATATGGAAATGTCAGAGAGGAACAAACATTTTCTGTTTTTCCCTATATTTCTAAAGCAGGGCTAGAGAAAAAAAAGCCAGCAGCTCTGCATCAGCATCAGAGACTGCAACATCTTTTCAAGGTCTGAGTGTGGTTTTTTTTAATCATTTCAGATAAAACACTTTTTTTTACCAACAGGAGACTGGTCAGGAGCACACCTAGCCTCTGGTATGACGACAGCCCCCTGCAACCCACCACAAACAAACATTAGAGAAGAAAAGTCGATCATTGGATTCTTCTGCGAGCAATTCCAGCGCTGTTGAAGACTTGTTGTAATGTGTGATCAAGTGAAAGCAGCTGACAGAGCTTATCCAGTCCTTGTTCTCCAACAATTACCTCAAAATGTTGGGCTAAAGAGGAGAAAGGCTTAAACATTTAGATAATCACAGGAAATATGAACTGACTGAATGAAAGAATGGTCAATGATGAGGAAAGAAATGCATGCTGGGGCTGCATCCAGTTTCATCAACTCAGCTGCAAGAATCCTAACAAAACTAAAATACAACCTTTTCATTTTCACATCCAAATGTCATATTTCTTTTTTGTTTAATATTAAATGTATTTTATTTCTTTTTTTACAATAGGAAAAAAATAGTACAAATATGTGCCTTTTTAACTTGCTCCAGTTTTTATGACAAAGAATTAGGATTAGAAAAAAACGGTGTCCCTGAAACCGACTGGCAACCCGCCTCCGCCTTCGCCCAACAGCAGCGGGATTGGCACCAGCAGCCCTGTGACCTGGAGAACGATTCATCTGGTTCTGAAGATGCAAGGATAGAAATAAGAGAAAAACTAAATACATTTTTTCAAGTTCTGTGAACTTTTGTCCTGATAGAAAAACCTTTCCGCTTTAATTGACCTTTTCATGGCTAAGAATGTGTTTTTGCACGGCAGGATTTTACCACAACACTGATAATTCTAAGATTAAAAACCAGTCTGTGATACTTTTGGGAGTATAGTCTAATTCAATAAAAACAAAAGAAGTTATTTTTAATTGGAAAATCAATGATCTTCAAATAATCAATAGATTCTGTTTTGCTTGGATCTTTCCTAAACAATCAAATGTTTAAGGGATGATATGTCCTCCTGACTACCAGCAATGCAGATTTATCCTCTGTTGAAGACATTTATAAACCTGAATATCACCAAACCACCAGATACTACTGAATGAACCCATTTTGGTATCTACAGAGGAAACTCTGGGCTTTTCAGTTAATCCAAATGTGAAAGAGCGGGGCTTTGGGATATGTGGTTTTTTGTGGATACTACAGGGTGTAAGGAATATTTATAACATTGAATCGATTCATATTATAGTGTGCCGTTGCTAATCTGATTCATAGTCAATATTGGTTCATTTTGAATGATCTGATTTACTGACTTAAAACTGATCCAGAGATAAATACTCGGTTCCGCAAGTGCAGGTGAAGTTTAAATTACATATGTGTACAAAAAAAAAAAAAATTATTATTTTAAGTAATCCTTTCACATTTTAGTTTACTAAAGTTCAACCCACTGTTGTTTTTCCACATCAAAATAATCCAAAGTGAACGTTAATAGAACATTCACTGTACGGTCATGTCTTGATGATGGTTGATTAGTTTTTCTGCATCACGTGTGTGTTGTGATGCACGTGGTTATTTTTTACTTTAAAGTAAAATAAACCTACCGCACCTTGGTCCAAATGCTATTTTCCAATATAAATAATAATTATTTTATTTTGAAATGATTTCATATTGGTATAAGTCGATTCGATTGACAACTTGTCTCAGACAGATCGATCTGTTGGATTGTAGGAATAGAAATTGATTTATTAATTCATGGATTAACTGTTACACCTAGAGTGGATACAAAAGAAAAAAACGGCTGGACAACTTTCTTTTCCTCTGGTAGTCTGGAGGATGTAGGAATAAAACAAAACAAAAAATCACCGTGAGGCAGTTTATGGCACTCAACTAGAAAACATTACAAGTGGTGCTAATAAAATGTTGACCAGCAGATGGCACTGTGGAACCATCAAAAACATACATCAGCACGTGTACTGAGGGAATCAGTGGAAAGTTCTGAGGTTTAATTGGCAAAGGTGCAGCATTATGACTATAATTACCTTATTTTCTGCTAAATATGTAAAAAAATTAAAACCTCTCGAGTGGCTTACATTTTGACTTAAGATTATCTTTTATTTTTTAGCTTTTAATTTGGCAAGATCTGTTTTTAACTTTGTTTTTTTTATAGTGTCTGTTAGTTTTTTTTTTTTTTTTGGCACTTTACTGTGTTTCTTTTCAGAACACCACTCTGAAAACATTTTTTTTGTAAAATGTGTGACATTTGATCGCATAATCTCACTGCTGCCATCCATACAAGCACGTGTACCGAAGCCACAAGATAGACAAAATCCTTCCGAAATCTTTGACATTTCTTTGATTTATTGTTCTACTGATATCTGTGCCAGGGTAAGAATTACAAAATCTACACACTACAAATGATAATTTCCTGTTTCTATCATACATTGTTATATTTACAAGCATCCTTTAATAATATTTGTGGATTCATTTCAGTATATGTACCGTTAACACTTAAAAGATATATTGGTCAACCTAACGGGACGGACAACAAATATCACCAACAGTAAACAACACTTTCAGCTAAACATCCATACAGCCTTCAGCAGTCACCTACGATGCAGACAACTTTAGTACAGTTTCATTATAAGGAATACAGAAGTTTTAAATGCAGCAAAGTTCCCTGTATTGTCTGGAAGTGCATTAGTCTGTTGAATTGTGTCTTTTTTTTGGATGTTGTGGCCATTTTATAAAATATGAACCCAGGATTGTTCCATTAGCCTGTGCCGAGACATTCCGAGACTGACGGGGAAATAAACGGGGCTATAGTGGGATAATCCCTATCCAGAAATAAAAGGTTTCTTCTCAAATCTGACAAAGACTGACTTCTATAAAGCTGTAATCACAGTGGGTTTGTTAGAGTCTTTATCAGCTATGAAAACGAATGACGGAGAGAATCATAGACGCTGCTGCACATTATGTCCATGCAGGCGACGAGCTCTCACAGCAGCTGCAATCGCCAGCTAAAAATACGAGCTACTTGGTCCTGTTTGTGCTTCAGGTGCTTTGCCACTTCAACTGCTGTGCTGCCAGAAGTTTCAGGATATGCAGACGATTAACATTTATAAACCTCTAACTTGCTTTAGGCCACAATGCATAGAATTTCTGTACACTTAAAAAAAAATCCAACATCAGGCTGTGGTTTCTGCATGAATGAACTCCTATTTCTTTGGAGCCAGCCTCTAGTGGTCATGAAAGGAAGTGCAACTTTTCACTCTTGAAGTTCTACTTCCTGTCAAATAGTGCACCACAGTCTGCACCATCGACTAAGACACGTTTTCCTTCCATTAACATCTCAATAGGTTGTTTTGATTTTATCAGATAAATATTCCAGTGCATATCGTGGTTCCAGCGTAGGTATTTAAAACGATGCCATAAATAGAGTAACTCTAAAAATGTGTGTTGTTTTTCTGTCTTTTATTCTTGCCTCTGTATTAGTGGTGCGGAATGCTGATCCATCATGGTTCAAACATCAAATGAAATCAATATTGTGCATCTCTATAAAAGTTTACGATAATGGAGACTCATAGAGATGTGTTAGCACTGATACAAGTCACATTTGTGTCGTTGTGTGTTTGCAGTTTTCTGCAGCTGGCCACAGGTGTTTGCAGATGTGAGGGGAAGTTAGGGTTTGATGGAAGTCCTCCACGGCATTGTATAGCTACTGGACCGCTGACTGACTCACGCTACATGTTGCCCTGTTTGTCTGAGGAAGAGGAGGAGGTGGACGGTGACGGGGAAGGTGCTTTTGGAAAGATCCTCTCCGTGGGAGTAATTCCTGGACTGCCCAGACCAGATGAGCTGGAGCTGCTGGAGCGATGTGGCCCCTGGCCCTGTCCGATAACAGGGGCTGGACGGACGGGTCGGACAGGTGGGGGCCTTAGAGGCGCGTTCGGCCTGCGTGCTGAGAGAGTCGGCTTGAAGGTGGTCATGGTCTCGGAGGAGGAGCTGCTGCTGCTACGGCGTTGGGCTGCGTCTGGATCTCTGATCACCATGGTGTGCAGAGGACTGGCGGGCACGTCCTGGGCTCCAGCGGGGTGCTTGAGGGGCTCCAAGGTGTCAAGGACCACATCAGGGGCGTGCTTGGCTACATTCTGCCTCTCTAGCTCTCGCAGTTCATGCAGGGCTGTGTTCATTGTTTTTTCAATGTCCTGAAAGAAAAACCAAAAAGATCAACTTAGTCTAAATTACAAAACAAGAAATCAACCAAACTGTAGTCGTTTAAAGATCTGCTCCGATGAAAATGATCTTTTTAACTTGTCCTTGTGGCATTTTTCTGACATTTCTGAGAACATATATCAATAAAATGGCATTTATTTTCATTTATTCAAATTGTTATGAATCAGGAGCAAGAAAACCAAACGCCCCGTCAAAAAGCTTGTAGGTGTGATGTCATAGCTAAAAGCTCCCTGCTCCACTCCATTCTGATGCATTCACTTGAAGACAAACAAATCCACTTTGTTTTCCACGTCTACGCTGGTATGTGGATCAAAGCTGTACAGCTGGATAGCTCCAATATTTCTCAACCCTTTTGTGGCACCGCTAATGTTAGCTTGGTGGTTGTGAGGGGCTGTAAGCTAGCGGGAGAGAATATAAACAGATGGATGATGGGAAGGGGGCGGGTTTACTCTGAGTGAACAGCTGTTTTAACATGAGTTTCCTGCTGAGTCAAAAGTGACAGCATCAATAGCTGGACTTCGTCCCCAGACTCACCTCAGCAAGGGCCTCAGCCTCCAGTGCTTTGCGGTCCCCTAGGCTCGCATGCCGAACTGTGCCTGGTGACGATCGCTGAACGTGGCTGTCCACAAACTTCCTGTCAGGGAGGCTGATGGAACCAGCGCTGCTGAAGGTGGTGAGGCGCCGCTTTTCCGGGCTGTCTGTTTGGCACCTGCCAACAGCTATTTTATGAGGGCTACAGGGACGAGGCAGGACTCTGGGGGGCTGATCTGCAGCCCTGGTGGGGCTTTGATTGTCTGCACCATTCCTGTGGCGTGGAACTACAGCCCCGTCGGATCGAAATCTCACTCTGAAATCAGGTAAGACAGCGGATGAAGCTCTCAGGAACTGGTTGATATTTTACCAAAAACACACCACGTTTCCTGTGAGGCCATAAACAACCTACCGTCCGACTGCAGGTCCAAAGCGGTTCTCAGATCTGTGCTCGCAAGGAGACTGACGCTCGTTCCTGGAGGAGGTTCGGTCGTCATGGCGCGGTCCAGAGCTGATCTCACTGTCAGACCTCTGAATGCTGTCTGAGAACGCATCATCCCTGATACACACGAGATGCCACCCTTTACTCAACGGCTTCGGTAAAAAAAAAACCTTTACAACCCCTTTCCGTCTTAAGCTCTGTGAAAGCCTTCATCACATGCAGTGGTGTAAACGTATTGGGAAGGATTTGTACGGATAATGTAAGTCACACGCACTTCTGACGTACGGCTGATGCTGTCGTTCTTTACGCAGCACTCCAACAGTTTGTAAGGTTCCATTACAGACCCCGTAGGGACAGGGATCAGGTGCTTTTGGGCCTGATCCAATTCCAAGTTACTTGATTTTCTCGACCTGATACTTTTGTAACATGTTTAAGGAAAAGGAACAACTAGAAGAAACAGATCTGGGATTTTTTTCCTCTTTTTATTTCATTATCATTTAACACTTAAACAGAACACTTCTGTCAAGTAACTTGAACAATCAGGTGCGCAATAGTGCAACTATAAACTAGAAAAATGTTAACTATTATAGAGATAAAAATGAGTCACATGAGAACGTTTAGTAATTTTAGCTTTAATACCTTCTAAACTATTTTTAACCAAATGGGACTGAAAGCTTAATTTAAAAATGCTGTCTTTGTTTTAGCATGAATATGATGAAGAATTTTTAGTTTTTTTTTTTTTTTAGAACTTGTGTGATTCTTTTTTTTTAAGCTCATAAGACATCACATCACAGAACTGGGGTCCCTTCAGAGGAATAAAAAGAAGAGCTCGGGTCCTAAGGGGTTAAAGCTCTTTCTTTCCCGGCGCTAGTTATCAGCAGCTGTGCAGCCATCTCTGTCGGCAGCATGAAGAGAGCCATCCTCATTAAAATGAAACAAAAACCCGATCTTTTTTCTATTAAAATGTATTTGTAGATTGATGTTTGCAATAAAACAACCCTTTAGAGACACGAGCTGTCCCGGAAGTCTGAATGTTGTGAACCGTTCATGAAAGGCAGACTTCCATTTTTTATATGATAAAAGACTTGAAATATAAAGCGCAGCTCATATTAAGAATAAATTAAACATTTGATTTCCGATCACGTGATCAGATCAGGAAATCCCTCGTTAAAAAGAATTCTGTCACACCTACATCCCCTTTAGGTGTTGTATAAGAGTTCGCTACAACCCGCCGCTCACAGCATCACTGTAGAAAAAACCTGCATGAACTTTTTTACTCTGCACATTCATGAGCGGTTCATGACTTTGACATTTCCTGCAGGCCTCCTATGGGCCCTGTACAGGTTTACCTGGGGCAGTTCTCACTAAAACCTCGCGTTGGGCGTCTTCAAAATCTCGTACTGTCACACTCTTGTAAAAATATAGCTGCCGTGGGCAAAGAGAATCCTGTTTTCCTGTCCAGCGAGAAAATTCCTAAGAATGAAGTCAGCTGAGGCATGTAACTGCATCTGCCAGCCAATAAAAATAAAAATAACAAGCTACTTTCCCTTATTTGTAGAGCGAGACATAGTGTTTTTTACTAAATGAATCAGACACTTTTTATGCAGTAATGGGCTGTCACCAACAGATGGAGCTGTGCTAAAAAAAATGGGTAAATGGAGTCAAGAGAACTGAAAAACTGACAAAACATTTGCAATTGTTCGTAAATTATAAAGAAGAAATTATGTGAAGTCAATGGATGTATTTAGAAAGGCCCTTTCACCTTCAGCCTCTGAGGTTTCTGCGTTAAAGCAACTTCAAGCCCAGGATTCTCCTTTTTATCAACATTACAATGTTTTTCTCAAACCAACACTGGAATCTCCACCTGGAAAACAGACTCACGAGTTCCATTCTAGCAGCAGTTTGAGTGCGGCTTGGCTCTAAATCTCAGCTTGTTTGAAAAAGAACGAAACAATAAAAGCCAGACTGACGTTAAAGGAGTTTTGTTACTGAGCACTAAGTGTAAAAATAAAACGGATGAGGGTCTGCCAGGATGATTGCTCCATGGTCCATCTGGCCCTACAAGGTCACTGTGTGCTCCCGTTACACCAGAATTTGATTTGGACTTTGAAGAAAGCATTTGTGTTTTTGTGGCAATTAACAGCTTGTTAATTCCAAACAAAACCAGGTTTTTTTTAGGGTTACAGAGAAACATTTTGCTCATACTTACAAGTCTTGCACTACAATGTATTGATGTGGGATCAGCCCATCCACGCCGTTGTGTCTGCCCTCCCACCAGTCCTCTGAAGCTCGCATGTACAGAAGCAACGAGGCTCCTTTTTTAAAGGACAGCTCCCTTTGACTTCGACCCACATAATCAAATTTGGCGATGGCCTCAATCGGCTCCATTTCTGCAACGCAGAGCATGCAGCACGCATCACTTTCTCTGTGGAGCCCAGACAACAGCTGATGGGGGACTCACCTTCATCACTTGTGTTTGGTCCAGTGCCATTGTCAATGTCATCCAGAGCTCCTGGCTCACTGTGAGGACTCTCACTGCACAAACAGGCACAAAAGAAACTCCTTACTGATCCAATGTGTTATTCATTTCAAGACTCGTTAATGAATCCAAAAACGTTTTCTGAATCCGAATCCAAAAGAGCCTCACAAGCAAGTTTGCTTTCACATCCTCTGTATTTAAAAATTTCAATCCAGTTTTAAGACAGATGGAGGGGAAAAAAAAGGTTTTCAAGACCCACTGCGGTGAAAATCCTGTTTTTAACATGTTCTCGTAGCATTTTTCACATGAAGAAAATTACGATTAAAATGGGGTTTTCTGAATATTTCTTTGTTCAAGTCTTTGTTTTCCTTGTCTGAGCTGGTTTCCAGATCAAAACTGTACGGCTGCATTGCTCCAATATTGCTCGCCATTTCTGATGTACCGATAATGTTAGATTGAGAGTGAGAGGGGCTGCAATCTAGCAAAAGAACGTGTAAACTGCTGGCTAAAGGGAAAGGGGGGTGGGCTTACTCTGTGCCAACAATACTGCCTATAATTAGGAGTTGAATTTATAATGAACTCCTGTCACTCTGCAAAAACTATGTCCTAGAAAACCACACAGGTTTTTTGATTTTGGCTAAAAATGGCAAAATATTAATTAAAAAAAGGACAAAAAGCTAAAAGAATGATCAGATGATTATCAATTTACTTTTGAGAAAAAGGTTGTTTGCTTTTATTTGTGATGAAAGAACGGGATGAGCTTTTTCTTCATGTGAAGACACGTGTTTAACCAAAGCATAGCCAGAATCCTGGCACCTTAGTCATTATGGTAGCTCTCTTGGCTGACATGTGTTGTGATGTGCGTCTGTCCACTTACCAGTACTCTTCCACCCCTGCCATGCACTTCTCATAAACAGGTCCTTCTAGTTCTCGCGGGGTTGGGAAGATGGCCTCGTGATGGATGATTATTGTCTTAATGACCTCGTTGACATGCGCTTGGCAGGCCACGGGATCCTGGTCATCTGGTATGGGCATCAGGGTCGGGCCAAAGCAGATCGCGAGGTTGTAAGGGTCCATCATGTTCTCGTCACTGTACTGGGAAAGACTTGGAGACACGGAAGCTGTTGGAGCTAAAGCGCCAGCAGTGTGAGCTTTGATATGAAGAGACTTACTGGTTCAGGAAAGCAAACAGGTATCTCATAACAACGATCACCGGCCGTGGAAGAGTAACGATTATCTGCTGGATTTGATGAGCTCTCTCAACACCCGAGTCCAGCTCTGGCAAAGAAAAGAAAAGAAAAGAAAAGAAAAGAAAAGAAAAGAAAAGAAAAGAAAAGAAAAGAAAAGAAAAGAAAAGAAAAGAAAAGAAAAGAAAAGAAAAGAAAAGAAAAGAAAAGAAAAGAAAAGAAAAGAAAAGAAAAGAAAAGGAAAAAAAAGGGTTTATTCTAATGACGTCAAAGAAAGATGTCAAAACGAGAGGTTTTCCTTGGGTGGGACTTACTGGTGGACGATATAAGGTCGATGAAACACTCTTTAGGAAAAATGGGGTTTTCCAGCTCGCGGAAGTAGAGCTTGAGAACTCCAGCCACAGAGTTGATGTCATGGTCAGCCTGATCGTCCAGCAGAGGATCCTCTCCTGCAGATTGGCCATACTCTTAATCCACTCATTACTCATTCACTGCATTCACGTTGAAGTGACAGCTTCCTACTACAGCTTTCCTGTGTGTGCGCATTTCTAATGAGAGAGTAATAATGCAGTTATGTTTCCCCATTTAAACTGACTCCATCATGCTGACATGGTGTTTAATGCATTAAGTGGTTTACATGTCCATTACAGTGTGTCACACAGCCTCTTTATTTCCACTTAAGATTTCTGCTGTGGCTTTCAGGTGAGTAAAACATGATTTAAAATCAATCAACCTGGAGCTGACCTCTTTGAAATGCATTCTTAATGTCATTGACTTCAACCTGAGATCCTGGAACTCGGAAGATGCCCTGCTGCTGCAGACCTGCACAGACACAAACCGGTGAAAGCGTGGCAAATGATTGCAAACACACAGACCCAGTTCAAGTCAAGTGGATATTTAGAAACATTTCAAGCCAACATTTTCAAGCAGGCTTAGAAAACGCTTTCAAAAAAGGAAAGAACGGGGTATGGGATTTGTCCCAGCATTCCATCGATGCATTACTGAAAAAGGGAAAACCAATGATAAGAATTGCAACATAAACTGACAAACGATGCCTTACCGTAAAGATTGATGTATCGAATGCAGCTTTCAACCACCGAAGGTATCGGCTGTCCCGACTCCTAAAAACACAATCACTATTAGGAGAATTAAAAATATATATATATATATATATATATATATATACACACAACGAGCAAAGTGTTAGCTGGAAAATAAATTCATACTTTTAAAAATCTATTTGTTAAAGGCTCAATTCTAAAATAATATTAAAGTCCAACTCCGATCGTTTTGTGAAATTGTTTCAGGTGGTTTTTTTGTAAGATTTTGCGGTTTTAAGCAAAAACAGAGAAAACTTCTGTCATTTCTTGGACATACTTTCTGCAGAGCGGCAGCAGTTCATTAGAAATTCGGCTCTCACTTGTGGGCGGGACCGTTAGTGTGGAGCAACCCCGCCCCCCTTCCCCTCCACATTGCTGCGAGGTCAGAGCAGGGACCTTTTTTTTGTGTCTGCTCCTGATTCACCACGATGTGAATAAAGAAATACTCAAAAAGACCATTTTAAGCCTAATTGTCTTTATTTATGACCTCCATCAGGAGAAAAATGCCACAGGAACATGTAAAAACACCAAAAACAGGATTTTCTTCAGAGTGGGACTTTAAGTATGAACAGAAAACTTATTTTAGGACCACAACAAAGCATTTTCAAAGAAAGGTCAACGGGACAGATGCACAGACAAAACAAAGCGTGAGGATCCCGGCTTGCTATGAGACAGAGTACCTGACTCCTGGCACGGATATTCCGTCTTCCCCTGGGCAGAGAGCAGTAAGGCACGTAGACGGAGAAAGAGAGGCAACAACAACCACAACAGGTTAGTGGGAGAGACAGATTTTACAGAGACAGAGAAAGGAAAGACAAGGCCTGCAATGAAAAATCCTAAGCATCTGTGCCTTGTCGGGCATGAGTACATGGCCTCAGGGTGGAAGGGCTGAGACAGATTAGACTACTCCACAGCAGCCATGATGGGGGACACGCAGCTCAGTCTCTCAGAAAACATGCAGGAAACCTTTTCTTCTTCTTCTGTATTTATTATTGTTAAAGTGAAAAAGTTTGGTTTTATTTTATTGCGTGTTTTGTTATAGCTTCTAATTTCAGGCTGTGCTGACCAGCATATTTAGTCGTTTTTGTTTTGTTTTTTCCAGAGTGTAAACCGTTCGCAGTCTACGGCGGAATAGTGAAAATGAATCTGCATGAAGGTCTGCGGAGCTTCTCTGTTCGAATTCACATTTGGGCATTAACAACAACATCTGGGAACATGGAAAACAGACATAATGGAAAATGTCACGGGGCACGGAGCGGAAATCTAATTACACAACACGATATCTAGAGAAGATCCAACATTGATGAAACATTTTTCTACCGAGGATGATGCACACGTTTCATTTCTGCAGATAACTGAATGGAGGGATGGAGGGATTTTTCTTCTTTGCTTCACATAAAAGGATAACCTACTTCATACCAACTATTGCAGAGCCGGTTGGGTCGATATTTCAGACAAACGGTGTATTTTGTGGTACAAGAACCACATTTGGCATGAATGTACCTTAGGATCCCCTCTCACAGAAAAACACGTTAGCCATGAGAAAAATCTTTGTAAAGATGATGGTCTACACTCAATTGTTAAAAAAAAATCTTTATTTGCCCCAGTCTCAACAACACGGGAAGCTCAATATAAACACGTAAATATTGGATTTTTTCATGGCTAGCGTGCTTTTCTGAAAGAGGGGATCCTACGGTACATCCAGCTCCGCTAACAGTGTTGGATCATGGTCTGTGTTGCGTAAAATAGGTCCCTTAAAAATAAGTCTAAAAGTCTTTCCCCATTGGCAGATTTTCTTTGAATAAGCAAACAGGATTTAAAAAAAAACTGCCTTACCAAGAATTCCTATTTTAAGAAAAAAAAAATCTATTGCATCCTGTACTAATTTGCAAGTCTAAGAGAGAAAACACTTTAAATGTCTGGGAGCTTGATGCTCCTGACAAGAGAAGGGTTACAGCTGATACAAAACTCAATTTGAAGTATTAACGGCCTTTACTATTCTACAGTATCTCCCTCAGGCTGGAAGGCTGTGAGGACAAGCAGGCGGAAAGTGTGAGATCGGGTGAAAGAGTGAATACAGGCAAAAGAACCCCCCCACCACCCCAGCACTGCTAGAAAGACAGTGGAGCTCATGGACAGACAAAGGGCACAGATGAGCTAATACCTGGATGAAGGCCTCCATATTGCCGTTAAACAGCTTATGGTTAAATATGGATTGAGGTCTAGGCTTCCGGATTCTCTGGGGTTTAGGGGGAAGAATGGGGGGCCTGGGGAGATGGTGGGGGTTGTACGGTTGACATATGAGTATAAATAACACAGCTGTATTACACCACCTGAAATAATCTAGACAGACATTTACAAAAGCATGCTGAGGCATCTCATTGAGTTTGTAGAAAGGGGACAAATGCATGGATAAAGGGCAGCTTATGTAGATAATCAGATTTTCTCTCTTAAAAAAATCATGAAACAGTCCTTTTGGTCGACCAAAAGTAAATCTACAAAGCTAAAAAAAAAACAAATAACACTTTGATTTAGATTTTTTTATTTCCTATTTGAATGTTTGTCTGTGATAAGACTAGACCAGTGTGATTCAAAAGAAGCTAAAGGTCTTCCTCAATACAACCTTTTTTATATAAATTAACAAATAAAGTTCAGATTGATCATATTCTCAATAAAGTCCTCAATTGACAAAATAATGCAACTAAAAAACCCACTTTCTTTAGAATTTAAAAGCCTAAAAATTAGAAATGTTCCTGCACAGGAAGGATCCTTTAAATCATTTATTTTTCCTCAACATCTTACCTTGTAGTCCCATATTCAGCCCTCTCTCCTAAAAAGCACACAAAATAGTTTTGATTAATCAACTAGTAAGTAGTCAAGAGAAGTTGGTTGGACGGGCGACTGCTGGCTAATTTTACAAGGCTAGCAGATGGAGACGGAAAGGGGTGTTAATGAAAAAAAAAAGCAACTATTCAGCCAAAGTGAATAGGAAATGCATCAAAGCTGCATCTGACTCTGTGCCAGGCAGCGGTCATTCAGCGGTCGCCCTAGAAACGGCACAAGAGCCCCAGAAGGGGACAGCCTGTGTACTCTCTCTGCAAAGTGAGAAATGTAACCAGGGCAACAAAAGAGGGAGGCTATGGGAGCGAACTCGTACAGCGGCATGACTTCATGGAGCACACACATCTCACTGTAATCTAATGTGGATTTTACTTCACTTGTAGTTGGTTTTTAGTGAGACACAGAATGTTCTCGACAATCTTCCAAAAAGGAAATGACTTCAGTCTAGACAAGTTTATCTATTGCTTTCATTTTTTAATAGGAAGTATATGAAAACCTAAAGAATCTGTCCAAATAAAATCATTTGTTTTTGAAGTCAGTCCTCATACATTTAAACCAAGTTAACACAAATATGTTCATAAACAGCATTAAAAGCCCCTCTTTTACTCTAGGCTTGTATTTCTTTAGCATGTTTGTGTATATGTGGGATATACTGCAGACTAAGTGGACCAAAGATGACATTTCTGATGTGTTTTTGTTACATTGTTGACACCGTGGGATCTTATGGGTTAAATTTTAAAATCTGAGGTCAGTTTAGCCCTGTTTCCAATGAGCGGTCTGGTCCGGTGTTTGGAGCGTTTCCATTGTAAAATTGAGCCGCTGGCGCCACCCGTTGATTGGCAGAAAGGGATGATGACTTATAGAAAGCGCCATCTAACGTTCAAGCTAAAGTTTTTTCCTCTTTACGGCGGTATTCCTCTTAGCATCGTAAGAATAATGTAAGTTATACGGATTTATGTTGTTCGCTGGTGTTTATTAGTAAGGTGCGATTACTGGTTTCTTACTGACCATGCGCCAAAGGCTGCACGCACGAGGTGTGCATGTGATACGCAAGCACTCGTAGGATGTTCACACAAACTACAATCTGATTGTCTAATTTCCCGATTTCTAACAGTCAAGCTGAAAGCACGGAGCGTGCTACAGGCAGCCGTTCTTGCGTCAACAGCACTAATGAGCCCCTTGTGAGGTATGCAGGGTTTGAGGGGGCTTAAAAAAAATGAGAAATTGTTAAAGTGTTTGCTAAAACCTGTCATCCGCAGCGTGCCTGTAGAAAAACTGTGCATTCAAACTTTTGCTCCACGACCAGGTCTTTCCAAATACTGAACATGAACCTGCAGTCAGTCTCACCTTCTCCTAGTGTCTGCTTCAAAAGGTCGTGCTTAGCTTGCAGTTTCACTATGAGGTTGCTGCCATTCAGATACTCCTTGTACTTCTGAAGATGAAATGGACAAAAAGGAAAAGACTGTCAAAAAGGTTTTCAGTTTGGGTGTGTTTGCACAACACAGTGAATTGCTGCGAGGTTGTTGGAGAACTCACAGTGAAGTAGAAGCCTTCAGTCTCTTGCTGATTGGCTCGCCTCTTAGCAATGTTAGCCTTGCTCATATAGGAGTCAGAGGAAGCTGATTTGACCGACTCTGTGGATTGGCTGTGCTGGAAGGCGTCTGACACATCGAAATCCTCCACAGTAAGCATGTCCTGAAGGGTCTGCATGGTGGCATCAAGAGTCTTCTTAACCTGACATACAGCAAATGTAACACATATTTGAATATGTACAGTCAAAATAGCCACATTAACAAAGCATGGTATTTTATTTGAAATCAAAGCAAAAAACATTTTATATTATCAGTTTTTGGAAAAAACATTTGATGTTAAGCCACAGTTGAATGTTAGCCTAACTGACATACTGCACATCTTAACGTGATGCATTGTGACATGAGAGATTATCTGCAGTTCTAGCATGTTAGACAGACAGGAAGTGTGTGCATCTCCATATTCATGGCAAACACAATTTATATGTTGACCTTAAAACGAGTCTGTGTGAGTCATAGTGGCCTTTCTGATTCATTCCACAACAAGAAGCAAAGATCCGTCTCATAGAATGAAACCAATGTGATAACATCGACATAGATGAAGTGATCTGTTGCTTCCACTGTAAAAACAACAAAAAAGCAAAAAATAATAATGTGTACATGGTGAAACTAGTCAGAAAAATGTCTCATAAAAATACGTTTCTGGAGTCTGAGCTGAGGTGCTGTTGGTTAAGTTGCTCAATCTCTGTATGGTTGCATAGCTCCAACATAGCTTGCACTTTATTGTTGCTGCCCTAATGTTAGCTTGGGGTTACGAGGTGCTGTAAGCTAGCAGGAGAGCGTAAACAAAGTTGGGATATTATTGTAGGGTTACTTTCACTCCACAACTCACAAAGATTAATGTCTGATGAACTCCTGCTGCTCTGCAGAAAATATGTCTTAAAAATGAAACAGGCAGCTGGATTTGGGCAAAAAACCAAATCCTTTTAACCGCAAGACTACGGGGAATGATTTAACATTATCAACAAATAAAAACATAGTTGGGGTGGGATTTGAAAACAAAATATTCCAGATCTATGTTCAGTTGAACGTGCATATAGACAGCATGCGTGCTTGTTCCTGTCTGAAGTCTAACGCTGCCGTGGTCAGAGCTCCTCTGCAGCAGGCAGACACCTCTAGATTTTACAGATAAAAACAAATTCTGAATGACTGTAAATGGAAAACATGTGTGAGACTTCACTTTTAGGTGCAACTTTGCATGAAATGGAAAACCCTCACCGTCTCGTTCAAGTCATGACCAGATTTGTGGCAACAAGAAAACAAGATGCAACTATAAAGACAGCTCTGCAACTAGTGCAACAGGAAATGACAGACAAGAAAAAACCTGCAACATCACCCATTAACACCACAAAAACCAACTTACACAACATTCTGCTGTCATGGCCTAGAAACTTCAACTAAAAGAACTGACAGTACCTAAACCATGCATTTAATATCTACTGACCCATTGCAAGTTTTAAGCAAAAAATAAAATGTTTTAAAAAATCACTAAATTAAATCAAACTCAGAAACTACACAAAAAAAATATTTTTCCCATTTTTTTTCTCTTAAAAATGACAGATGTTGATCATAAAAAATATATATCTTTTCATTTAGCACATCCTTGGTTCAGCAAGTATGCATTGCTCTATAAAAATTTCTTTCAAGTTGTAGGTATCAGATACATGTAATCTTTTTTTACAGAAAATGTTATAAACATATCAAGAACTATGACTTTGAAAGCTAAAAAAGCAAATATTTGAATGTGCTGTTGGGGATGCCCTCTGATGATTCCAGCTCAGTAGCTCAAAATGTGGTTGTTAGAACAATCAAAAAAGGTAAAGTTTAACATTAACAAACATCATTCTTTAGCTCTGTATTTGGCCTGTAACATTACAATTGTGCTCATAAGTTGTCATATCCTGCAAGAAATTATGATTTCAAGGTTATTTTACTATGATTATTCATAGTACATGAATTATAAAACGTGTTTATACACTCATAGGTTGTGGTAGAGTGAAAACATTTATTACAAAAAAAAAAAAATCTGTTTAGCATTTTTAAATCATATGGACAACAGAGACTTCCCAAATGACCTTGTTCAAAAGTTTACATGATGACTTTGTTATATAAAAAAAAATGCCTACAAGCTACAAGTTAACGGTAACCACCCTCACCTGTGACTTTATTTGCCTGTAATCAATGTGTGCGCACAAAAGGTCTTGAAGTTTCTGGGTTCCCAATAGATCCTGCATTCTTCATCCAGTGCCGCACTGACATTTCTGGATCCTGACTCATGGGGAAAGCTAAATAACTGTCAAAAGATCTACGGGAAAAGGTAACTGAACTGTGCAAAACAGGAAAAGGCTATAAGAAAATGTCTAGGGAATGCCAGTCAGCATTCTTTGATCAAGAAGTGGAAAGTTAGGAGCTCTGTTGAAATCAAATTACGGACACAGACATTTCTGCGGCAACTGCCAGAAAAATCGTAAGGAATGCAAAGAAAAATCCACAAATAACTTCAACTTTGATCCAGGACTCTCTGGAATACTGTGGTACAATAAGGAGACACCTCAAGAAATAGGAGGTCAAGTCGCCAGAAGAAAGACTTTTGAATCCCAGAGAAGAGCTTGCTGACAGGACGCCAAACAGCCCAGAGCCAAGACTCCAAATTTCTGAACCAAAGTCATTTGGAGCCCAAGATTGAAATTTTTGGCCACAAACATTAACGCTACAGTTGGAGAGGAGTCAATAAGGCCGTTGATGAAAATAAAACGATTTCTACTGTGAAACACGGAGGTGGATCGGTAATGGTTTGGGGACGCGTGAGGTATAAAGGCACAGGAACCGGTCAAATGAATGCAGAACATTATCTCAAGATACTGGAGGAAAACTTGAACTCTTCAGCTCAGAGGCTGCACATGGGACGCACTTGGACATTTCAACATGACAACGATCCAAAACACAAGGCCAAGTCCACCTGTAGCATAGGGTGAAGCTTCTGGAGTGGCCGTCTCAGTCTTCTGAAGTCAGTTTTATTGAGCCACTCTGGGGAGGTCTCAAACGAGACAGCCCAAGAATTGAAAGGAACTTGAGGTTTTCTGCTGCTTTATTTTTTTAGAAAAATAAAGAACCTCATCCACAATGACCATGAGAGACTTTAAGCTGTTTTTGATGCAGAAGGAGGAAATACAAGGTCATGATTTGTGTCATTTGGGAAGCTTCTGTTGTAATTATGATTTTAAAAAGTGTTAACGCTGTTGTTTAACAATCCAACCACTAACTGTGAGTGGAAGAAAAGTGTTGTGTTATCATTCATATTCAATGAAAAATGAACAAGAAATCCTAGTTTCTTCCAGAATAAGTAAACTTTTGCGCACAACTGTACATTAAAAGATGATTGGAGTGAATTATTTGGCTAAAATAATTTGATCTTGATCTTTCAGCAAAAGCACATTTTCTTTAAAATTCTACACAATATTTAAAAGCACAAAGCAATTTTCAAAAGACCAACAAACCAACAACCTCTGATGATTGTTTTAAAAAGCAATATTTTTATCTAAAGGACTGCAGAGTCTGTTCTCCAAAGCTCAACTACAATCTGGATTATTACTAGGACTACAAATGTATTTCTTTTCCTATTTCAAACTATTTGTGTAATTTAGGGTACGATAACCAAGATTTTCTCCTTTTGAAGTAACCTTTTGACCTTTAACAGTTAGGATCTGTGTGAAGAGCCACTCACCTCTTCATTTTCGATCTTCAGAGTTGCGAGGCGAGACTGCAGCTGGTGGTAGCGCATCAGCAGCTCTGTCTGGACAGGCTGCTGTGCACTTACCTGACGCACCTGCAGTGAAAAACAAACCACAACAACGAATTTACAGTTGGGATGAATTTACAGAGGACAGCTAACAATAGACTCACCTCATCCCCCATGTGAGGCTGATAGTCAAACCGTGCCGGCGGACAAAACATCTGACTGTGTGTATCCATGAACTTTAGCTTATCTCCTCGAATGTCCAAAGATTCTACAGCTCCTTCAAGTAAATCCAAGCCTTCATGACGTGAGGTTTCAAGACTATATTCGGCAGACAGGTAGGTCCTCATGGTGCGCCCCAGACTGGCATGGTACCCCAAGTCACAACACTAAAAGCATAACAGATTTATATCAATTTGACATCAAATGGAAGTTTCTCTACTTAATCCGAAACAATAATGATGGTTTCTGTTAACATTTTTGATTTGCTTAGACTTTCCTTACATCAATCATGTCTGAAACATCATGTATGTAGTATTTGGCCACTAAGGCGTTGGTAGCAGCAAGATTGAGAAGATAGTCGTTCCGAGCTTTCGTACATTTCAGCTTGTTTTCAGAGTACTTGGCTTGTCTCTAGAGAGGAAAAAGAAGACAATCTCATCAGTGCAGGATGGGTAATGTCTTTCTAATGCTTTCAAAGGAGGTCGTGCTACAATAAATTGATTTAGTATCACATAACAAGTCAACACATCCAATATCCGCATGGCACCATGGAGACATTGGAGATATCGTTGATTTTCTTTTGCCATTTCTGAACATAAAAATGCTTTCATATTAGAACGTCATTAGAAATGCATTTAGGGTTTTTTCCTGGTTTTAAGACATTTTTGGCTCTGATGTACTCTTAATAATGTGACCGGAGGCAGACCTTCTCCTTCAGCTTTTCCATCTTCCTCACAGAGCTCCGTCGTTGTGGACGTTCATCATGAGCGTGACGCAGAAGGCCAGCACTGATGTCATTGCCCTTGCCAATGTGTTTCTCTTCCTGTTTCTCTGCCTCCTTCAGCTTATTCTCAGCACTGAGACTCTCGTTATGGTACATGTGGTACGTCTTCATCACCTGCAACGTACAGCACACATCAGACAAAACGCACACTATAATTTTACATTGTAAAAAACTCTTGAAATTGTAAAACAAAAGAAAAAGAGCATACAATAATAATAACACCACAAAATTTAAATAAAATCACAACGCAAAGATCTTTATTAAAAAATAGCACTTTCATATATTATGTTGTAATCAGTTCAAGTTAAACATACATCTTCTTTAAATGGAAAAGTAATTGCTTTTACAAAATGTACACTATTATTAAAGGTGCTGCAATTAAAAAGATTACAAAAATGCAAAAACTATGTTGTAAATTACATGATCTCTCTGGTATGGAAAATCTGGGACTTGTTAGAGCCACATGCTGTGAACAAATATTATTGACAGAATTTGGAACACACCTAAAAATGGCTTTTCCTACTTTAATAACAAAACAAACGGAATCCAATCTATTGTTTTTACCCAAAACAATCTAAACTTGGAGTAAAAAGCAATTTAGTCCCAGCATCAACCAGAACCTACTAAAACACAACAGGAATATTTGAAGAAAAAGCCAAACCAAAGCATTTGAAACAGAACTTCAGTATAAGTAATGAGCACAAGAAAACATGCTGACCGTAAGAGTCACTAAAATCCCTAACAGTTTGAAGAGAATTGCACCAACAAATACTAATTATTCTAATTTTCAACATTTTTTGCACCTTTTGTAGTTTTATTGTTGTTTCTTAAAACAGAAAGTGATATAAACACAAAGCTGTGAATCCAAACAAGATAATTCGACATTTAACTCGTTTAAAAATTGCTTTACTTGGAGAACAATTTTAGAGCGCAGCTATAGTTAGTCATTTATACAACCTTCCAGCATGTATTTGAATCATGTTTTGCCTAATTTACTACAAATGAGTTGCTGCAAAAACACATAACCGAGCGGTTTACTGAGCCCTACGGCCTCGGCCAGGAAAAAAAAGCATTCTAGATATTATTACAGATAACTATTTTTTCTGGTGCATCACTGAGATATACTGGTGAAAAGAAAACCTGTTACAGAGTTTTGAGCAAACTTAAATGTCTTATGTGAACTAATTGGACACCCTGATATTTCTGGTTCATGAAAGGGAGTGGAGCCGAGTCATTGTGCTTGGAGAAGTGCAGCAGTAATTCCACTGACATTTTTCAACTGCATTGCATCTCCTTCACCATTACTTGCTCTGAAATTTCAGTTTCCTAGCAACCTGGACAAAAACGGACACTGAGATCGATCCGGGAGAAAGGTAGCAAAGTGACAGCGAAAAAACATCTTTTCAGTTTTAACTTTGCAGTCTTAGCATTGTGGAAGTAGCACAGCAGTGGTTACAGATAACAGCATTATATATCAAGATTTAGCTTTTAGAACTTTTTCCGTCACAACACCAGAGAAATGTGCACTACTCTCTATACTGTGTGGCAGCTGCAAACAGCTTTTTTAATAATGCATAAATCTAAGACAGGCAAAATCAATATCAGAGTAGGAGTACTGTTACTGGAGCTTTGTGATGCTACATGAAACGTAATGGCTGCTGTTGTGTCTGTTTTTCAAATCTAACTTTGACTTCATTTGCATCACATTTCAACAGAACAAGACTTTTGTATTATAATATTTATTATAATATATATTGTAATATATTTGACCTCAAGTCGCACTCTGATCATCTTTTCATCTACTGTAAAAGTGTTCCCAGTAGTGATTTTGCTGATTTTAGCCCAAATAAAATTTTAAAAAGTGGTTTTCTAGGACCTAGCTTCTGAGAGCAGCAGGAGTTTTTGTAATTTGACTCTGAGTTGTGGGCGGGACTGTTGGCCTGCAACTCGCCCCTGTTTAGTGCAGGAACCTTGTGACATGCCCAGCGTGTTTTATGTGTCACAAATTAGCTCTTTTCCCGATGGCATTTTTCACAACAATTTGAAGAAAGAAATACTCAGAAATGTAATTTGAAGCTTAATTTTTTCCTACACCACGAGAACAATAATACTATAAGAAAATGTTAAAAACAAAAAAAACTAAATTTTTATCACAGTGGGTCTTTAAACTGACTTAAAGTAAATTGCATTCCCTGGTTTTGCAGAAACACAAACTACTGCAAACTACTACATATTAAATGTTTTTTTTTTTATTTAAAAAGCAAAAAAAAATGTAAATGTATGTAAAGAATGTAAATATGCAAATGCTACAGCGTTACTTGTGACTATGTGGACCTCTGCAGGCAGGCTGCAGCTGGAAGCTTAGCCTGGAACAAGACACTGTCTCCTTTAAATGATGCAGGAATTTACACTGAGAATGTTGTCCTTTCAGAGCTTCAACAGTAGGAAGAATTGACACATAAAAGGCTGTTCAGTTGTTAAGACGTATCTTCCGTGTGCAGTCTCAGGCCAGTTGATTCACAGACTAAAATTATGAAGCAACAAAACCCAGAGAGGAAAAGAGAAAAGAGCACAAACACAGTGACTCACCGTATAAAGTTCATTAGTGACTTTCACCAACTCCTCATGCATCTGCACGCCGATATCTTTACTCTGGCAAAGAGAAAAACAGCAAAACAACACATGAAAAACACAAAGTTTTAGACATTTTTACTAAGACTTCTGCCTTTCATAGCAAGAACACTTTAATAACAATGCAAAAGCTTTCATCTGTAAGTGAAGGTTGTCAGCAGGCGTTAAGATTCTGTCATTGTTGTGCAGCTGAAAAGATCTAATACAATACCCAAAGAGAGCAGGCAGGCAGGCAGGCAAAAATAGAACAGCACAGTCACTGCAGAACATTTCACATGGTGCAGTCAAAGCTTCAGAGAATAATGGGATGAGTGGGGCACCAAACACTTTCAGACACAAGAAAATATGCCAGTGTTTCCAATAATCCTTTTTTTTTAAATGTACCTCCTAAAAATCACTTCTGGTCCAAACATTGTTCTTCAGCATAGTCAGTATGCACTGTCATGCATTAGGTTGGAATCCTTTTAATTTAAGGTAACAAAGTTAAATCCTGTGTCACAATCATTTTTAGGAGAGGAGAAAAAATATTTTATTCCAACCTAATGGGCAGCGGCCCATCCTAACAAGTGCCAGAGGTTATTCATTCCACTCACTGCATGTGCAGCTCATTAGCACTGAGACTGCAGTGCAGATGAACCAAGCTTCTTTGCAAAAAAATTGCATTTTTCTACACAGTTTGCAAAAGGATTGTTCATGTCTTTGGGAATTTTCTTTATTGATTGACAGCTAATCTTGCAGAAAACCAGTTCTTCCCTTTACATAGTGTAATAATCTTCCATTTGCTGCAGATATTCTCTGTTTAGGAAGACTTGGAACAATGATCCAGGAGTGTTCAGAAGAGCTGCTTCTTGTTAAGACTTTCAGGGAAACAAAAAGCATTACTATATGAGTTAGCACAGGAATGAAACCTTGCTTTTGAAGGCCTTGTGATCCGGCTTTTGTTATAAATCAAAGCTGTCTCGTCGGAAGTAGAAAGCTTTTCAGCTGAGTGTAAAGCAGCTGTGATGAAAATTAATGCCAGCTCATAATTTATGCTTGATGTTATGTTTCTATGTTGCAGTTACTTCATCAAAAGTAAAGATTCATTATTTATTCATTCACAATTAGCGATTAACATGTGGTTTTTAGATGTCCCACAGAATATGAGGGTAATGACACAAGAAGAGAAGAGTCACTGAATCACTGAAGCGACTGTTTTTTTTATTTTTTAGACCATGATTTAGACCTTGATTTGACACAAATGTGTCTTTGCCTCAGACCAAGCCGAGCAGATGTCAATCAGATGTTTAGCCTTTTTTTGTGATCATGTTATCACAATGAATTCTTGTGTGGGGAAGGTCACATTAACCCTCAGCTTTTTGACAAAAAGGACTTGTTTGTGATTGAAATCCTCATTAGATTGTTGTTTTTTTAATTTAGCAAAACACTAAAATGGATCCAACCTAAAAATGAATAAGAATCAAAGCAGTTCTCTAATTTTTGGATCCAATATTTGATGTTGAATAACTTTCTTGTTTGATTACCATATTTTTCGGAGTATAAATCACGGTTTTTGCATAGTTTGGTCAAGGGTGCGACTTGTACACAGGAGCAACTTACATGTTTTTGTCTTCTTTACTATGCTTTTTGGGACCTGGGACTTTTACTTCAGTACAACTTTTACTCTGTAAAAGTATGTAGTGCCAGTCGCAAGGAAAATTAAGATTTTTTTTTAATTAGAAAAATAAATATAGCAAAAATCAACTGTTGCTTTACTGTCGCACAATTTGTTATTTACATTAAAAAAAATCCAAATTCATAATGTTCCTTTTTTAACTTGGTTACAATACGTATTGTTTTTTATATTTGATACCATTCAGTAAAGGACATTGGAAAAATCATTAACGACATGCTATCTGACTACTATTTCATTTAACTGCACATTACCGTCAGTGTGTCACCAAAGTTCCTATGTAACCCTGTTTAGTCATGCAGTCTGAGCGAACAAATTGTGCGACTGCGCATTTGAATCGTCTTTCTCATTCGGGTTCTGACCTTTTTGAAAAGTCTGAGGACATCCTCTCCAACATGAGCCAGGCGGACAATGACGTTGTTGTTGTAGATGTCACTGAGAGTTGCGTGGTCTCTACTCTCTCGTCGGGTCTGGTCCAAGACCAAATACCAGCAGTTCACAGTGGAGAGGAGATTTTGATCTTTTCTGAAATAATGAGGGTAGAAGACTTGGTTAGCATGTGGGCAGCAAACGCCTCGCATGTGCCGCATGTGGAATGGGCGACTAACAGCACTTGGGTCATATAAGCACAAACAGGCACAAGAAACAGACCCGTTCTGCCATTTCCTAACAGCTGTAGTACCAGCAGCGGGCTTACATATGGGAGATCAAGAGGCCGGAGCACATGGAGAGAAAAATCAGTTAAACATTAGTCAGCTCCCCACACACGCTAACTACAAGCACACTTCACTGCTAAACACATCAACATAGATGCACAAAAGGCACGCTGGCTGCCTTCTTGCTTAAGGAAACATGTGAGTTCAATTATCGTCACACCAAAGAGTTTGTTTGTCCTCCACTGGTTTTCAACCTTTACACCAGAAAAAGACATTTAAATGTTTTTGCCCAACACCAGCTGTGTTGAAAAATATCAGCCATTTCTTTAATCATTCATGAAAAAATCAAAAAAAGTTATTATTTAAGAATGAAAATTCATATTCATTCTTTATTTCATGTAAAAGTACAAAGATTGTTTTTACAGAGCAGCTGCTAACTCATGATTACAGAACTCATTTGTGGGTCTCTAAATCTAATACAAAAATGTCTCCATGCAGATGAATCTCACTTCCACGTCTGCTGAGAGTACACAAATATCATGATTTGTTATAATCTCATGCCTTTACATCATCATTTGAGTTGCATATTCTAATTTTCTGGAAAATCCGATTTTAGTAGGCCTATGTACCTGTTTAATATGATGTGTTCTTGTCACCTTGCCAAATAAAGCCGGTTTTACTCAGAACTAAATCATATAGCTTATGGCTAACATCCACAGTCCTGTTCTCTTCATTCATTTAGTCAGAATGTTTGCTTACTGTGAGAAGAACATTTTAATACCAGTGTTAGTCAGACCTAAACCAGACAGTTCAGGTATGAAAGCATGATGGTCTGTTTTAAAGCATTCCAAACACACCCAGATCTTAAGCCTGGACTTTGAATTAAGCTTATGTCAACAAAGTAAACTACTGGTTTAAGGGATTACAGAAAAAACTGTGAATCTCTACAGTAAAAGACTAAATGTACAAAGTGACATGTTATTAATTAATTTGTACCATTTGACCCTTGCTAAATTGCTAACAGACTTTTTTGATGAGTAGCAAAAGAGCTAGCTTGAAAAAGGCAGAGAGTAAAAATGCTTCAGATAGCACTGTTTAAAATAAATGAATCTCCAGGTGTGGCAGAAGGAGACGAAGAATAAAAAAACAGCTAAAAATATTCTAGGGAACTTTTTCCTCATTGTTGTTTTAGACTTTAGTGACATAGTAGCGTCTTAAAATCCCACTCGAATCATATTTTTTCTTTTGTAAAATTGTTTCAGGTAGTCCTATAATCATGACTGTGCAGTTTTTTCTCAAAATCAAAACGCCTCTGTCATTTTCCATGACATATATTTTCCCCCAGTGGCAGTAGATTATTGGAAATACAATTCTGGTTTGTGGGTGGGACTTTTCACTCTGAGAAGCCCCGCCCCCTTCCTCAACAACAAAAAGAGAAGCATTGACGTAGACCAGCCACTCAAATGCTGTCTACAGCTGTTCGTGTGGATTTTAGGGACACGTTAATGCTGAGCATTTAATGTGAAGAGGAATCTAGGCCAGCAGAGTGCAGGAAGAGCATTAATCCACTGTGAGGTTCTTGCAGAAGTGCCCCTGTAAGGAAAGCCTCCCTATCTTCATGTTTTGTGTGTCAGTGTTAGGAGTTCTTCTTTACTTTGACACTTTATGTCAAATTGTCCAAAAAGACAGAAAGAAAGATGGCAGAAGAGGCAGAAAGAGCTGGCCTGCTTGGTATTTAGGTCTGAGTCAGCCAGCTCATGTGAATGCGTGCATAATTCCACCAACTAGACAGCTGGGTACACTCCATAAATATGTCATATTCTAAAGTGATAATTCAGGCCAACTTTACATGGAGCACATTTAATTTTAATACTCACATGACTGACAGTTCCCTTATTTGATTGTAAGAGTTTCTGGTAAAACTTGCTGCTGAACTCTTTTTGTGTCATTCACTTTTTAAAGACCCACTCAGACAAGTTTTTGTGCCGTTTTTTGATGATTTCCTGAATATTTCTTTTTAAAATCTTTGTGATTCAGGACCAGATAAAAAATGCAGTTTTAAAAAGAGTATTCATATTTATTCTGTCTGAATTCATCCAAGTGGACCCCCGGGACTAGGAACCGCTCTCTGACCCATCGCTCAAGGTGGTCTCTTTTCATTTCCAGTCGGAGTTAGCTCCGGTTCGAAATCCTCAGTCTGAATACAATCTGTTCTCAGAGCGTAAGAACTAATGGAGAGAAAATAGACTCACTAGATTTGTATGTGTGTAAATCTTGATTTGTAACTTGTATCTTCTTGTTTGTGTGTAACTCTTGATTTGTCTGCGTGTAATTCTTGATTTGTAACTCATAAAATACATTTTGTGTGTAACTGTGTGTATTTGCAATTGTGTATTGACATGTGCAAAAAAATTTGAATTACAGACGCACAACTTTAAATTACAGCAGCTTAAAACTAACTTCACACACAAATCTTTATAAGCTCAGCACCAATCAGCTGATACAAACACAACCTAATTTATGCACAAATCTGATGTGAGACTATTCACATATCAATATCTGTGTGTAAATGAGGCGTTTAAATGCTGCTAGAATGCTGGGTCATCAGAGCTTTCTTATCAGCCGCTTTGAACTTAGATTGTGAATAATATCTGGTGAAAATGTGACATTTTTCCACTTTCTTAAACAGATATGCCCATTAATTCATATAAAAGTCTAAATATGATCTTTGAAATCTAATCGCATCACTTCCTCCCGGCTGCACTTTTCCTGCCAACGCCTTCGACATGGACCTCTTCCCCGAGCAGTGGTGTCCAGTCACGACGATAGAGGGCAGTGCGAGGTCATCCTGCCGAAGCCTGTGCCATGTTTGTATGTACGGTTTTATGTTTGTGTGTAATTCCTGACCAATGAGTGAAGAGATCCTTAGTCACGCGTTTTTGCTTAAATTCTTTGGTTCGAAACAGGAAAGTCCGGTTGACGGCAGTCTGAATACAAACCAAACACAAGGTTCAGGACTCAATCCGGACCAAATTAAGTGGATTAGATCCGTACCAAATGATTTTTTTCAGTCTGAAAGACCACTGGGAACACTTTTACAATAGATCAAAAGACAATCGAGTGGGACATTAGTGTATTTTTTATGTTCAAGTATAAAAATTTCTGCTTTGAATCTATTTACAGATATAAAAAAACATTTTTAAGCAAAGGATTAAGACATATTTGTTGGAATAATGTATTTTGCGTTATTAATGCTTTTACAGGAAAAATATTGAATTAAAAATAATTTATTTTAATTGTATCCCTATTTTAATGCTTTTTTACATGGAAATAGTTTACAATTGTAACTCAGTGAAGCTGGCAAAGTGCTGCAAGTAATTTTAAAAATCTAAACAGCAGTTTTTTAAAAAAGCTGAAAGGAGTGTTTGTTTTTGCATCCACTGATCTCTCCTACAGAACAAAAGAAAGAAGTCTACCTCAGAAATATCCCCTTTCCTTTGTGTGTCAAGATTTTTGTTCTTTTATCAGATTGAATTTTTGGGAAGACAAAGGAAATAAAGGTATTTGGGCTGCAGTTGTGTTAAGTTGTTTGAAAATGGAGTTGAAATGACAGCCAGAGCAGAAAGAGAAAGGAGTGGATAAAGAGTCTGACCTAGTTGGGAGAAACACAGCAGCCTGAAGCCACAAGCTTCCTTGGCCTGGCTTCATTTCAGGTCACTTCTTCTGCTTTCATCCCTCCTCCCGCTTTCGCCTATTATCCTTACTCTGTTTTCCTCTGTCTCAGCAGAGCCAGTGATCAGTGTGACACATATGTAATAGTTGTTTATCGGTCTGACACGTTTGACAGAGTGCTTAGCCGACGCTGTTGAGACTCACTTGAAGTGCTGGTGTTCTCTGGAGGTGCGGATCTTGGCTGAGTAGCGCTCAGCAAGTTTATCCAGGCCCTTGGAATACTCCAGCTGCAGTTCGGCCTTCCGACGCAAGAACTCCTGCAGGTCTTGCAGCAGCTGCAGCCGTGATTCGGACTGCTGCTCCAGACATCGGAACTGCTCCACCAGCTGGTTACGGATCTCTGCATGTCAAAGGGGGAAGACCAGCGTCAAAAAAGTTGGGCCCTCGCTGAGAAGCACACTGTTCCTCACGTCTATGTGCTGCTGTCGGCGCTGAACCCACAACCTTTAAACATTGTGCAGAATGAAGAATGTAGAGTAAACGCAAACATGGGAATGTGGACGTACTGATAAAAGAACAAAGCCATCATGACTGGGGGAAACTAAACGCCAAAGTGAATTTGCGTGATGCCTGCATGATAATGTGTGTGTGTGTGTGTTGAAATCTGAGATAGTGTGGGGGTATCTGCATGCTGGGACAGCACACGTGCATACAGTATGAGATGCATGTCTGATGATTGCAGCAGACAGCACGGAAAATACTAAATAGGTCAGCTTCTTTGAATGCATTTTGCTGAACAGGCCCTTTTTTTAAAAGGACAAAAAAAAAAAAAAACAGGAAACAATAACATCCTTTTGATCGTGACATAGCATTTTTTTTTTTTGTTTTTTTGCATACGAGGGCTGAAATATTACAGCTCCAGGTCATTGAATAAGAAAAAAGAATGTTTTGTTCAAGGAGAGTAAACAGATGTATAAGTACAGACAGGAACATATAACTATTTACAAAAGACCTTTATTTCCAATATCAAAAATAACAAAACACATCTAAGGATTAACCTGATATTTTATAGGTGAACGATCACACGTATAAAGCAAAAGACCCTTTTTTTTTTTTTTTTACTTATAAAGCATATTTTTGTCAAAGGTTAGATTTATTTTAACATAAAAAAACAGCACTTTTAATTCGTGACACATTATAGCAAGATACTATTGTCTGTATAAGAGAACTGGACTGAGCGAGTGAGAAGTAACCCATGGAAAATAACTTACTTCTAGTTCCAACCAAATAAAATTTAATTCAGTTGCCATTTCACCACAATATGTCTGTCGCCATGTTGGAACCAGACATCCCTAGTCAGCCATAACTGGTCCGTGTTTATTCTTAGTCTACATTTCTATGGCAACCACTCTCTCCAATCAGTAGTGCGCATTTTAGGCCACACCCCTTCTATTTAAAGCGGGCTCGGGAGAATCTTTCAATCAAACACTTCAAATGTTTGACTCAAGGGCACCTACTATTATTGAAGCATCTGATTGGTCAATTTATGGCTTGAATAACTTCCGAAACAGTAAAAACGTCGTGAAAAAAATACGATTATCAAGAACATGTAAAAAAAAAAAAAGGTATCAGAGCAAAAATGGTTATTCTGGTAAATAGAATGACTGAGTAACAGCTGTTTCTAAACAGAAGTATGTGGAATTTCGACTTTTTGGAACCAGAGGGTACTTCCTGTTTTCAAGACAAGGGGTGAGGGGGTCACTCAGTCCAGTTTTCTTATACAGTCAGAAATCTGGAATAAAAATATTTCAAAGTCAATTAAACTATCAACTTTTATTTATAAAATAACAATAAAATCCATGATGGATGCAGAATTACCATGGTACGGGTAGCTACTGCTGCTTGTCTGAGCTCATTTTGCTTGAAAAAAAGTTGCTAAGTAACAAAACCATTAAATCATTTCTCCACAGCACAATTATCCAGAATCATCATAAACAACTGTCTGCAGAGCCGCCTCCCACATGCTGAGCTGCTGCAGCTTAAGCAGCAGTTATTGTACCAGGCAAAAGAGGCATTAAACTGGCATGTGTGGACTAAACACACCGACGTGCACAAGGGGGTTTAAAACAAAGTTCCTCTCAGCAGAAGATCTTAAGAACCAATTGAGAAATACTAAGATGACTAATGATTCCACTATGAATGACTGCTGCTACATGAATTTGGGTCTCTGAAAAGGATGTTTCAGTTGGAAAAAAATGCCCCTTTGAGAAAAGCCCTTTTGTTCCTTTCCGCATGCGATATCTGCATGGATTAAAGAGATCACTTCCTCAGTATCTGTGTGTAGCCGTGAATGATTGAGCAAGACAGAGAAACAAAGTAAATATGTATTCCATCAATATGTGGAGATACAGTGATCTACCCCTTATGGCCCCTACACTTGCCCAGTTGCCTGGTTACATGCCTCTGGAGGCATTTCAATGAGAGCGGGCCAGTTCCCTGCTCTGACAGTCACAGCAGTGGAGTCAGGCTGTTTAGCATAATGGCCAAGGACAAGGGCAACATACTTTGCTTCAAAATACACAGCAAACAGCCTGTGATGATGAATGAGGCTGAATGAAACTCCAAGAGAAGGAACTGCACAGTGCTCTTGAACTAAAAACAAACTAGTGAACATAGCAATTAGTGGGCCTCTGTGACTTAAATCATTTTAATTCCACAGTGGCTGAGTCAAAGAGCGAGCAAACAACATAAAGAGCAAATCTAAATGGATTTCTCTTCTTAATTTTGCAAGAAAAGCATCAAATGCACTCACATTTTGTGCATGTGGCCTCATGTGTGTCTGCTATTTTTAGATCCTAAACTGTTACTAGGAACTGTGCAATACTGTGCTACATTCGATGAATGATTCAAGCCTTTGCAGGGTGATGCATAGTTACGCAGACGCTGCAAAGCAGTTTAACTGAATTATACACCAAGAAAAAAAAACAGCCCGTGAAGCCATTTCTCATACTTCAGATGATGGCACATGCAACAGAATGATGGGAGGCCAATCTTCAGTCTCCCAACACGTTGCAGCCGTAGAGGATAAAAATCCACCCCATCCGAAGAGTTATGGAAATGAACAAAAGATCATTTTGACTTTGTTTTACGAAACAAACATTTACAATTTATCTTGAAACACGCATAAGTAGATAGTGTCAAAGCATGGATATTTAGATTCTTAGATTACCTTCTGAAAAAAGTAGTACACAGTTTATTTTATATGTAGGTGTAAGAATCGCTACGATCCAAGTAGATCGATCCGTCTGAGGCTAGTTGGTAATTTAATCGACCTATACCATTATAAATTGTTTCTAAATGAAATAAATCAATGAAATAAATAAATGAATTCTTTCTTACTTGTTTGTTTGGACAGACATTTAATTGTCACTTGATTATCTTGCAAGAAATAGAAGGAATGTGGAAAACTTCACCTGCACTGTTCAGTACAGGTATTTATCTCTGAGTCACACTGGTTGAGGTTTTGGACAAAATATGTCTTGGGTCAATATTCGGTCAGTGAATAGATTCATATAAAATGAATCAAAATTGACTATGAATCATATTGGCAAACACAAATTATGATATGATTCAAATTCTTGATAAAAAGAACCACTACACTCCTAATTATTGGGTAAACTTGAGCATAAATAAAGCAAGTCCCCAATAGATCGTGTACATTTAGTGTATGAAGTTTACCAACCAAATACTTTTTCATTTACAGCATTTTAAGTTTACAATATATATAGTGTATAAAAACTAAAATTCACTTTTAGTGTAAACTAAGTACCAGTAGACATGTGCTGTTGTACACCTAAATAAAGTACTTTTTGCTCACGGTATTCATGAAACTGATCCTAAACAGAGTCATGTTTTTCAATTTCATCTCAAACAACAGTTAAAACTATTGTGTAAAAGCAGGTTAACAAGAACTCCCACAGTGACTTAGTTGCCAAAAGGCTCTGGTTTGCTTCTATATTTAGTCAAGTTCAAACTCAGAATGATTAAGTGAGACATTTATCATCCAGTGTGATGGAATGAGGGAGAGGCAACCACTTCTCCTCCTTAGTTCAGATGTTCTTCTAAAGTGTAGATCAAAAGTCAGCAAATTAAAGTGTTCAAAGTAGCCTTGCATGGGAATGACCAGTAGCAGTGACTGCGTGTCTGATAAGTCACATGGGCCTTAACCCAGAATGACACGCTGACATCATTTCGTTCAGATTAACGCTATGCTCCATGAGCACTTGTCTCCTACATGTAGCAAAAGGCAGCAGGACGCCTTTCATGTCTTTTTGTCTGACTTTACATTTTCTCCTTTGTTGCACCGAAGGAACTTCTGACACAAGACAGCCATCAGTGTTTGTGAAATCACAGCACGAACAGGAAAGTTCCTGGTGGGCGCAACTTCACACCGTTTTCGCTACACATTTTAGAAACTTCCACCGGGAGCATGCATCTGTAAGCGAGGAAACTGAATCTCATGAAGGAGGAGTGAAAAAAAAGGTATTGTTTCAGGGGTTCAGGGCAACACTGAAATTTCAAACCAGTATCTGCCAAAGCATTCTTGCTTCATGATGAATCCCAGCAGAGAGGGATGTGTGCACACACATCTGCAGAGAACATGGTGGTACAGTGAGACATCATGCTAGCATTACTATTTTAGTATCATCTCTGTATTAGGTAAGAAAGAAAATAAATCTGAAATAATATAACAAACATTAGCAGCACATTCTCCATAATTATTCTTTCTCCAAATTCCCATATAAGGTAATTCATGTTTTACAATAATTATGTTTTTTTTTTTTTTTTTTTTTTTTGTTTAAAGAAACGTGCTGGTGTCAAAATTGTGGAAAAATCTGTACCAAAAACAAAAAAAGTCGAAGAAAAAAAAAACAGAAGAGATGAAAACTTTTTTTTTAACGAAAGAAATTACAACAAAGATTTTTTTTTATTATTGAATACAATACACTTCCATACAAAACAGATCAGATTTCAGTAAGATTTCTGAAAAACCTTAAAGGTATATAGATAACAGAAATAGCAGGATACATGGCGAGGTGCGCTATTCTAAAATTGCTGAATTGTTGCTTTTAGATGGGAGATTGCTGGTAAACAAAGCACTCAACAATTATTAGTGTAATGTGCCCCTAAAGAATCAGTTATTTGATCAAATAAATCCCTGTGATAAATGGACAGTAGACTCTTTACGTTTTGACATGCTCAGCTCTAACCCTGAATAAAAACACAAGTAAATAAAAAGTGGGAAACGCATGTCTTCCATTTGATTAAAAGGTAGAGCAGTCACCAGCTCAACGTTATTGGAGGCCAGTGTCAGAATAAAGATCTCACTGCACCAAAGATCTCTGAGCCCCGTTAGCAAATGAGCTTACAATGTCAGCTTAAAAGCTTTTCCTCAAACGAAGCAGAGAGATGGAGCTGTGATGCTCCCTCCAACCCAAAGTGCTATCAGAGTGGAGAGGAAAGCAAGGGAGAATCAAGACTGACAAGGAAATTTTCCACCACACCTTGGCCAGCTAAATACTCATACTGTTCATTCCAAATACATGCCTACAATTTCCTGGAATGTAGATTTCACATGAAGTGTTAGCAAAAAGAGAACTGCCAGGATTTAGAAAAAACACAACAATATCTTGCTTTCCCTTAAAAATGTTTCTTTTTTTGACAGCTGTGACACTTTAAACTAAGAATGTAGAAACTCAACCGTTCTGTGGAGCTTAGCATATTCTCACATCACTTCTCCAGATCCGTCAAGTTCCTCCCAAAGCCGAAAGATATGTCTGCTTGTTAAACTAGCAACACTAAATGTATCATTAGCATATTAGCTAGCATAACAGTTAGCAGATTGTCTTCCCATGTGAACTAGCACTGAAAACACAAATCTTTTGGTTTGGTACAGTTTACAACAAAAAAAAATGCAAATCATCTTCACAGAATAGACGGAATGACACAGCAATTAGTCAGTCACTGTGCAAAAAAAGGATTCCTGAAACAGAAACAACTAACTTAAACCTGTTCATGAGTAAAACGCACAAAAATGACACACATTTTATTATTAGCTTTCTGTACCTTATTAGTCATTAAAAATCTGAGTAAGCAACTTAAAGACTCACTCAGATGAAAATGATGTTTTTGGTGTTGTTAATATGTTCTTGTGGCATTTTTTCTCACGATAAAGGAAATGTGTAACAAAATTAAACTCAAAATCACATTTCAGTGTTTCAGTATTTCAATGTTCAAACTGTTTTGAATCAGGAGCAGACGGACAATTCCTTTGGGAATAATGTGAAGGTGTGACGTACAAGCTCCTACAGCAAGCCACAATGCCTGCTCCTTTCTAATGCATCCACTTAAAGATAAATAGATCCGTGTATGTCTTGGTTCTCCTCATCTGAGCTGGCATTTGGCTCAAAATACCGATCGACAACTCCATATGCTCACCATTTTTGTCGCACCACTAATGTTAGCTTGGGTGTTGCAAGGAGGTTTAAGCTAGCGGAAGAGAGGGCAAACAAAGGGATGATGGGATATCAGCGGAGGCTTACTTTCGCGCCAACAGTCCCGCTCACAACTCAGAGGGGAATTTCTGATTAACTCATACAGCACTGCACACATTATGTCCTTGAAAGCGTTAACCAAAACAGAAATTAGAAAGGACAGTTCAACACAAGCTAAACACATCTTACTATTGCTATTGAAATTTTTTTTACACGGGTCCAATCATGATTTTGAATCCACTCCATAATTAAAGCGATAACACATCCACAAGGACATTTTTCTTGCATTTAGTCAACATAAAGTGCTAAAATTATGTGGTTTTGTATTTTAAATAAATACATTTATGGTTTTGTGAAGCTGCAGTGACTTAAGATCACTTTTGATGATAAATATTACCCTTTTCTCTTCATAATGTTGAATTGTTGAGTTAATTGTTGAAAATGTCTAAAATCTTTTTTTGTGTAAAATATTGAATTTAAAGTAAAAAAGAAATTGCAGCACTTTTTAATGAAACACTGTGTTTGTAGACAGACATATCAGTTACTCTGAGGTCTGAATAGTTAACACAAAAAAGTTCTCCCATGCTGAGCCTATAATTTAAAGCGCCAGTGTAGGAAGGGATGCATTTAGGCTGGACTAACAATAAAAGACAGGTCAACCTTGCACAGCCTGATTGTCTGGTTCAGGACTGTGTTCCTGACGTTTCCTTCTCTAAATGGTTCATAAAGTCACATATTTACCCTGAGACAGGAAAATCCTTTCATGGTCCATAATTCATACGGACAGCATGCATTTTTTATGGACCTTCTGAACTGTTGGCTGTGTGACCTTTTTCAAGGTATGTAATCCTTATTTATCCTGGAGGTAAGAGGACATTTCAAGAAACCTTTGTCTTTTATGTAGATGATTGAGCTTTTTCTTTCACCAGAAAGCATTCCTGATGAGGAACATGCTGGCTGGAAAAAAGATCCAGGAATCTGATGTGTTGCTGTTTTTCAGCAGATCTCCCAGAGCTGCAACTTGAAGCAAATCTGCAGAAGCTTCCATGACCACACATGCAGGGTTCGGCATGCTGGAGCATTCTTCTGCAGTAAAACTGGTTCTGTCAATTTGCTGTTTCATCTGTTTGCAACTAAAGTCAACAAATAAATGAAGCGGTGGCTTAAACTAGAACAAAATGTGAACACAAGCGCAGAGGACTCTATAGTGAGATCTGGATGAGGTGACAAAGTTATGCAATGGTGTCTCCACGCGCAGGCCTGCGTCTCACCAACCTTTCACTTGGGTCTCGTACTCGGCTATGATCTCTTTGTCCTTCTTGACTTTCGCCTGCGATGACATTTTGGGGATCGTGCAATCCTCGGGCGGGAATCGGCGTCTCGGCTGCCGCAAAGCTGCGCCCCGCGCGTTTGCAGCCCCGTCCAGCGATCACAGGCGACGCATGGACGCAACTTCAGGGGGATCGAACACTCTTCCAGGCTCGGCTGCGTCCGAAGGCGCGTCGATCTAGGGGCGCGTTCGAACACTCCTCCTCCTCCTCTGCACTTCTTCTTCTTCTTCTTCTTCCACTCCGCGGCGAATCTGCAAGCCGTTCACGTCGGATGCGCATTTCTTGCAGTCAGGATGTGGCAGCTTCAGCTCCTACGCAGCCCGATTTGCCCTTTCTTCCCCCATCTCCCTCCTGCAGCCAAACGCAGATGCAGATCTGCCTGAATGGATGTGAAAGTCAATGCAGACTCCTCCCTTAACCCTCTCCCACTGTTTCCCCCCACTTTTCATGGGTGATTAAAGATTCTTCAGTGTGAACTGGAAGGAAAATCTTTGTCAACAGCAGCACAGAGGGCTGGACTTACTAGTTTTTATTCAGACCTGGTGATGCATGAAACAGTTCTGCTAGATGTTGGTGTTTTGTTCGGTGAAAATGAGGCTCTCTTTATCTCCAGGCTAACCGAATATGTGGAGCAGAGCTATGAAAACCATAATTACTGGTAAACGTGTCGTCTCCTGCTGTCTGTGCCAATTACAGATCATTTTATTTGCAATATTTGCCCCAAAATGTTGACAGATTCCCTTCAGAACATGTATGAAATATCACAAATACCTTTTATTTCAATGCGGATCTTTCCCTTTGGTTTTAGAAATGTTGGCTTGTTTCCCTCTCCAAAGCATGGGACAATTTTTGTCAGGTTTCAAATGTTTGTTTGCAGTGAAAGCCACTGGAGGTCACCCTTAGTGTAGACATGGAGCTGGACGTCCCCTACTTGATGTTGTCAAGAATTTTGTTTCATTTGTGGTCAAAACGTCTTTCGTCAGCATTTTGATGGTCATTAGCAGGAAGTTTTAAATAAGAAAACAACAAGAGTTCTTCTAATAATTGGTATCAGTACCAGGCAAGTTAGACCCTCGTTAAAAAGGCAGGAAAATGTTATAGATGTCTGAAGTAAAAACTGTTCATAAAATACTTTTTATCATATCAAACTCACCGACTGCTGTATTAGCACAACTGCTTCATTACTAACCTGGAACTAAACATCTGAAAGACAAAATTCAAGCTTTACAGACAGTTGGTCATCTTCGCTGCTGCAGTTTTTAAATACACATAATTCTCTCATGTACTTTGTTGGAGATGGAATAACGGACAGGACAATGTTGGAAATTCTCAGGATTGAAAGGAATTATGCCCAATTCCGGCTGCCCTATTGCTCCACAGCAAGAAGATTCTGGTTCAAATCCCGGTTGGGTTCTTTCTGTGTGGAGTTGAAATGTTCTCCCTGTACATGCACAGGTTTTCTTTGTACTCTCTGGCTTCCTCCTGCAGTCCAGAAATTAATTTCATAGGTTAATTGGTGACCCCAGAAACTGTCCCTTAAATAAGTGTGTGTGGTTGTCTCTCTCAGCGCTGCCTGCCGATGGACTGGCAAACTGCAGGGTGTACTCCACCTTTGCCTTTCAGTTGGGTAGGCTCCAGCATCCCCATGACCATGGTCTGGACCACAGTGAGTTAAAAATAGATGAATGGGAAAAAAATAAAATAAAATGAAATAAAAACGGAGGAATGAAAAAAAAATTAAAATGGATGAATGGGAAAAAATAAATAAATAAAAATTACAAAAATGGAAAATAAAAAAGACAATTAAAAAAAATAAAATAAAATAAAAGTAAATAAATATAAAATAAATAAATAAATATGGATGAATGGAGAAAAAAAATGGATGAATGGGAAAATATAAATACAACATAAAAAAATGAAAAATAAAAATAAATAAAAGTAAATAAATATAAAATAAATAAATAAAAATGGATGAATGGAGATGGCTAATTCAGCTTTTGCAACAGATTCCCAGAGAATCTGTCAGCATGTTATAACTGACAATAATTGGAGCAGGACTGTTTCTAATGCACATAAAAAAAGCCGTGTCAAATGAAGCTGTGGAAACTAAAAAAAATACTGATCCACCTCTAAAATGTAGGATAAGGAACAAAACTGACTCTGAAAGACCCATTCTGATGAAAATTGTGTTTTTAACATCTTCTTGTTGCATCTTTCTGATGAAGGAGAACATACACAAATAAAATTAAAAGCACATTAGAAAAAAAAGCTTGTAGATGTGACTTGGAAGCTACAATGGCAAGCCACAGGCTCCACTCTGATGCATCCACGGTAGACAAATAAATCCATGTACATCTTTATTTTCCTCATCTGAGCTGAGATCTGGATTGAAGCTGTACAGCTGAATAGCTCCAATATTGCTCATTTTTGTTGTAACGTTAGATTGGAGTTGTAAGGAGCTGTAAGCTAGTGGGAGGGCACGTGAACAGATGGATGATGGGACAGTTGGCGCAGTCAGAGATACATTTCTAATGAACTACTGCCGCTCTGCAGACACTATGTCCTAGAAAACAGCACACGTTTTTTATTTTGGATCGAAATGTAATAATGGTAATTAAAAGTCCACTGGGAACACTTTACAACAGATCAAAAGATGATTGGAGGGGGTCCATTAATACTTCATGTGAAGAGCCAACAATAGATGACTTCATAACAAGTCATTTGTTTTTTAATAGATTCTGGAGTTGCTGCCAGACTGTTAGATAAAATGGTTGAGAGAGAAATAACTGAGACACAACACAATCTCCTGGATGACATCAGATTAAAAACCCATTAATCTGATTATAACTGGGTTTACCTATAAAGACATGATGAAATTGCCAATAATGAGGATAATGTTAATGAAGGCAATGTACTGAAGATATTTAAGTAAAGAAATGAGGCTTAAATCACAATATATTTAGTGTTTACATTATTGTAAGTTCCATTCCTATCATCTTTGGATCTATTGTAAAGCGTCTTTGGTGGTCTTTTAATTATAGTTATGCCATTTTTCAGCACAATAATTAAAAACTGTGTTGTTTTCCACAGAGCGGCAGGAGTTCGTTGGAAATTGGCCTCTGATTGTGTTGTGGGCGGGACAACGCCGACTCCCTCCCCCTCCGTTGCTAAAGGGTCGGAAAAGGGAGCTTGTGGCCCGCCCACAATACATGTTTTTTTATTTTGCTTTTTTTTAATCTGCTTCTGTTTCACAACAATTTGAATAAAGAAATACTCAGAAACGCTGGTTTTTACTTAACATTCCTGATATATGTCCTCCATCATTAAAACAATGTCAAAAGAACATAAAATGCCCCTAACACATTTCTTTATTAGGGTGGGTCTTTAATTTTTAAATAAGTTTAGGATTTACTCTTTTATAAATAGTTGCACATTTTCGGTCAAAATATTTTCTGCACACATAACTTAATAATGTCTCGTTGATCCTAAAACACTTTTTTTTGCCTTTAAAGACAGGAAATATGTTTAAAGCGCTCTGAAACACATCCTATCAGATGTCCTTTAAGGTGGTAGGACAGCAGTTCAATCTGTGGTTCACAGCTCAGGTCAGTCATATAAACCTCCTTTGCTTTCCTTTGTCTGGCCTTGTAAACAACCGTGAACACGTTTTTTTTTCCCATATGACTAATTGTTACTTGTTGATGAACAAGTTAGTCATCCTAATTTCCTGAAACCGCAGGTTCAAAATAGTTTCTACCTTAAAAAGAAAAACTTGAATTTCTCACTCATTTGTTAAGGATTTAATCACAACGGAAACTCATAACCTCCAACAAATAATGTATTACAAAATAAACCTCATTAGAGTTCGCTCCTTGAGGATCTGACTCATTCTCTTGACAAATGTTCATAGAAAAAGTAAAAAAAAGGAAAGAAATGGAAGTTGATGTTGGCCTTCACCTGAGGCTGGTTTCCACAAGTCATTTGTTAGCTTCCGATCACTGAGCAAGTTCAGTTTCACAGTTCCTGTCCAGCCAAACTTTCTGGTTCTTTTTTTGTTGTGAAATTTAGAGAATAAAAAAAAGTGTGTGAGTTTCGTTCAAAAGATCTTTAGAGATGACAGATGTGTATTTTTACTAGTTGATGTAAAAAAGTTTAGAATACAAACAGTTTGGTGATAGTTCTTTATACTTTTCAGTGGAGAAGTGGCTGCTAACACTTGGAGCAACATTTTTGTACATTATTGTGCATTTTAATCAAAGTTTTGAATCTTTGTGTTGGTGTCAAACCTTTGGGTCTGGCGGACCCGCTCAAATTTGGGGTTTTTATGACATTATAAATATTTTTTTACTTTATCCAAATTACAAGTAATATCTACAACAAAAGTTCATATTTGGCCTTTCCTTTTGTTAGATCACATTTTGGAACTCATGTGTAGCTCATTTTATTGAATAAAACCTAAAAAGAAAAGAAAATCTGTGAGAAACACTTTTATAAATTGGATAAGCTGTTTCACAATTAATAACTTTTAGTCTTGTGAACTTCCATAGAAATTAAATTAATCAATATATACTAAATCAGTCTCACATCATCAGCCTGAGTGAATTTGTGCTTGTTCAAACCTGGATCAGCTGTGTTCCATTCACTGCAGAACATGACATCTCACAAAGATTTTTTTAAATGTCTTCTTGTTTAAAATCTGGACGAACTTGAATAAATCTTGTAGAGTCATTCGGTCTCCAAAACATTTCATTTAAAGCAAAATCCAGACAAAACAAGTAGTTTTGACTTTACTTCATGTTTTTTAATCAGAAGTTTTATTTGTGAATGGTGAGTGGACTCATTTCAAGAGACAGATTTGCTCAATTTAAAGAAACTGGGACGTTTTTGTGACTCATAACAACAGCAGGACAGAAGTGGGTCAATGTTTTTTTTTTTTATATTTTAAAATGCATAACTCTTGTCTTTAAGATAATCATGGTTTAAAAATTGGGGTAGGTTGACTCTTTTACAGCTCAAGATGTGATATGTTTGAGGTAAAGGTGTATAAAGAAACCTAATTTAAAGACAAAATACTTTTCTTGAGCAATAAATGTATTTTTAGGACATATTTCCCGTTAAATCTGGACCTACTCTACATTTTAATCAATTGTAATGATTGCAATTTGTAAAAAAAAAAAAACATTTTCCAAAATGATTTTGCTTTTTGTACAAAAAAACTCCAAATGTTTATTTTGACAACTAATTGTCAGCAAAAATAATTTGAGGAAATAGCATAAAGATGAATTAAAATTAGCTAAATATGTGTTTAGAAAGAAAAACAAATTCTTAAATATAAAGTTAAAGTATTTTTTTGCTTTTTGGTTTTTTAAGGATGTCAATATTTCTGTGTGTCATATATATCTAAATGAAAAACCTAACTACAGTTTCAAAAACATTTGAATTATTATTTTTTTAGATAACTGAGAAAATCTAAATATTGCCAAACACAGTTTTTCCCCTCAAAGGTATTTTTTACACAAAAAATAATTGACTCAAATGGAGTTTATTGTAGCTAAAGATATTTTTATTTTAACATTTTGAAAGACATTTTACCAAATACATTTGGTGCAAAGTGAGGGTTAATATGAGGCTTAATCTAGCCAATTTAAAAATGTAATTTCCTCTTAAAAGGGCAGAATATTACGACTGATTTTAAGAAATCCTACCGTGACAAATTCTACTAGTTTCATTGGCAGTTTCTTCTTAAAACAATGGGAAAGTATGTTGCATTCCTTCATTTTAGCTTGTTTTTAAGAAGATGTTTCTCCGGTGTTTGCATTTCTTCCAGCTGCTGCATTAATATCAAATATCTTTTACTGTAAACTATACGAACATACATAACTTGATGTTGCTCATCAGCAACTAGATAGGATCAAATGTAATGTCAATGCCACCAAGAAAAGATGAAATCAACAGAAATTCTCTTCGATCAATAGTTTTATGGAAAAACACAGAGTGAACCCTAGCCTTTGGGAGTGGAACTGTTGGGAGAGGAAGCAGTAAAATGGATCTCTTTGTGAAAAAAGTGTGACGTATAACAGCACAAACCCTTAAACTCATCACCAACTGATGTCACATGAGCTGTCTGTTTGTGTGTGGGGAGAAGCGCTGCAACACAAAGGACATGACTTATCGTCGCTTTTTTATTCATAAGCAAAACCTTTGTCTGGATTTAACAGCTTTATTATTTGTATGGAAGGGAATGGCTTCACAGAGCAGATTAAAACTGTATTTCAGATGAAAGGGTGAAGCATGAGTTGGTGCATGACCACCCTCTGCTGGTTCTGCCTGAACACAGAACAACAACCGAGCCTCCACTCTTTTATTTACTTTTTAAGACAGGCCTTCAGTCTTGTCTGCATGGGGCTGTAGTGGTAAGCGCTCCTGCCTCACAGCAAAAAGGCCCAGGTTCAAGTCCCATCTTGGACCTTTCTGCATGGAGGTTGCATGCCTCCCTGCACATGAATGGGTTTTCTCCAGCTTCCTCCCACAAACATGCTTCACAGGTGAATTGTCCCTCAGTATGATGATGGGTGTGACACTGTGGCCCTGACTAGAGATAAAACAGGTTCAGAAGATGATTGGTCCTTCAGTCTTGCTGTCATAAATATGTTAATATTGTAGAAGTTCACCTGCAATTATTAAACAAGATAAAGTCTTCACAGATTAAGTCCTTTTTTTCATCAACCCAAACAAAAAGTGGAACTTCTATTTTGTTGTTGATGCCTGTGGTTTCTGTATGACAGATGAAACAGATTGTAAACTGATGTCACCCTATCTTAGTCAGAGGTGGAAAACATCAATTTCACAAAAAGAAACTGGGTGTTTCCATGGCTAAGACCTGAGATCACAACATTGGACTTTTTTTTTTTGAGGAGGGATGTGTTTCCTGACATCACTTCCGACAAAATGCAGGGCAATTTGTTTCTCTGAAACGACGTCACACCTGTAAAAACTTTTGGTATGCAGCTACAAAGTACCTTTTAAAGGAGTTTATATGACAGTCTTCTGAAATGTGACATTTTTCAGTGAATTAACATTCGAACTGTGCTCATTGCCCTTTTTGAGTTTAAATTACTTCAGTTTTTGTGTCTAAAAAGGGATGTTGTGGTTTCTGAACTGTCTGACACCAGTGCAGAACATTGTGTAACACTTTGTGTCACAGGCCACTCCTTTCCATGCAACGCCCCTTTACAAGGTAGTTATAGTTAAGCCGCCACCTGAGTCAGATTCCAGCAGTGATAACCAAAATCCTTTCCTGTGCAACTCTAGAGTCTTCACTGAAATGTTGCTGTCGATTTTATTACTTCTTAATGGATTATTTATTTTATATCTTCTTTGTTTCAATCGAACAAGGTAAAACTTTTCTTGACTTTTCTAACTGCTGAACTCTTTGCAAAATGATGTGTAATATTTTTTCTTGAAAGCAGACTTCAGTAAACTTGTGTAACTCAAATCTATTGAACTTCTAGTACAGTAAACCTCAACACCTTTCATAGTTAGTTAAATTCATAAACGGGATTGAAACCAAATATCACAGTCAAAGACATTTGCAAGTGAAGAAACTCTATCTCTATTTTTGACGATCTTTTTCGTTTTCAAAGGCAGTAAAGCTGAATTTTTAAATTGCCTTTGTGACATGTTTTTCTGCAAGATATAGATAAATGGAGTTTTTGTGCACTCTAAACCTGTCAAGTAAGTTTTTGTGAATATTTTAAAGAAAGATATGCAAATTTTTGACTAGTTTCCTCATTCCCAACAGACAGCAAAAAGAGCCTCCTCTGGATAAAGGGCTCCTGCCGTGGTTGGGTCACGCTTTCGAGTTCGGAAAAGATGCCGTCAAGTTTTTGACTCGCATGAAAGAAAAACATGGAGACATTTTTACAGTTGAGTACCTTGAATACGTTAAAACAAAAGATTACATAAAAAAGAGTTCATTTCCTAGAACTTCTGGAAAATTGGAAAGTTCTGACTGAGGTGATGTTGCAGGTTCGTGTTGCTGGACACTATGTGACAGTACTGTTGGACCCAAACTCCTTCGATAACGTGCTGCATGACACGGTTTCTCTGGACTTCAGCCACATCCGAGGCCAGATCATTCAGAAGATCTTTGGTCTTCAGATGCCAAAGAAAATGCACACATCAGAGCGGAAATGGATGGAAGAGTAAGTGAACTTGTGAGCCCAACAGTCCAAGATGTTCTCCTGTTTCACCATCAGTTTCCTTTCTTCAGACATTTTAAAGGTGTCAATCTCATGGAGCTCAACAGTTCCATGAAATTTCATCTTCAAAAGTTGCTCCTGAATGATGGCAAAACCTGCGGCGCTTCAGAGTGGAAGCAAGAGGGCCTCTTCAGCCTCTGTTACAGCCTCCTCTTTAGGTGAAACATGTTTTCCATGCCACAGCAGCGTATCAGTTGATAGACATAAACTCATTGTTTATTATGCCAGACAGGAAGTTTTTTTTACTTTGACTTTTGTGTTTATAGAGCTGGGTACTTGACATTGTTCGAGGGAAGCGATAATGCTGCGGCTGTCTACAAGGAGTTTCGCAACTTTGACGATCTTCTCACCAAACTGGCTCGTGGTTCTCTCAAGCGTGGTAAGCTCCACTGAAAGGAGTCCAAATGGTTATCATTTGTGTCTTTTAAAAGATGACATGATATACACAAATGTTTGTTTTGTTCCTTTTCGATCTAGTAACTATGCAAGACTCTCCCCTCAAGGTTTACCACAAAAATACAATTTGCTATCTCGAAAGCATTTTCTTTTTTATGTCATACTAAAAGAATTTGGACATAAAAGGTTTGTTTGAGACTCACTGTTCTATGAAAAGACTGTACAATTTACCATGCCAACGAAGACCAACACCACAGGTACAACACCTTTTCATGCAAAAAGAACATACATGTAAGTGGTTCAACACAACTTTGGTCATTCGGTCACCAAAATGATGGAAAACGTGGAAAAAGCAGGAAAACAAACTTTGAAAGCCTCTAAAAACCATCAATTTACATTCTTTTTAACCCCTGATATAACCCTTTCGGCAACATGCGTACTGTTGCGCGGTACACGCTGGATAAGTCTCCAGTCTGTCACGAGGACTCCAGAAACCCTGAAGATCCATCACTCATGATTCCTAGATTACACAAAGAGTGGACAAAGCAACTGCTTCAAGCTTTTGAACGTAGGGAACAATAAGAAACGTGTGGATTTCTGTTGTGTTTCATTTCAGATGAAAAGAAAAAAGTAGGCACATCCCAGGAAAACCTATGGAGGTTCCTGTCCCTACAGAGGACAAATAGAGGAATGGAGTCCTGGAAACAAAGCTACCAAGACTTCCTGAGCAAAGAAGGCGTCGTTGAAGAAATGCAGGCTAAAGCTCTGCTGTTGCAGCTATGGACCACACAGGTAGAGGCTACTCCTTTTTTGCATGTTTCTTTGCTACACACTTTAATTATAGATCGATTAACTCAGACCCAGGGCTTCCCACTGGTGTTGAGTGTTTTGACTCTCCACACCCCCACACGGATGTCTGAATTTCACTTGTTCAGCTCCTAGGGCTACCAACCTGCCTGAACTTGATTTTCAGAGTGGCTTTTTGCCAGTATAAATCACATGATTGAGTTTTCTTCTCTCAGTAAATGCAGACAGGGTTAGTCAGAGGAACTTTGTTGTCTCGAATAAACAGACACACAGATTAAGGGACAAAGAGCATCTAAGACGAGCGCTTTTTTAGAAAAACACCGTGACTAAATACAATTTCCAAACAGAAAGAAACTTGAATACGCTCATTTGTTTTCAGGACAATCCCCATTTGAGGAAGATCATTTCATAACTCATACATTTACTTACGTGTTGTTTATTTAGTTTTAGATGGATGAAGAGCGTGAGCTTTCCATTGTTAGAATTGTTGACACAGTTAGGATGACTGTGATTACTCATCGGTTCATACTAATTCAGAGCTACATGATGTCGTTGCTCCATGTTGCCAGGTGGGGGGGTAGGTGAGCTGCACGCCATCTGTGGGTGCAGCGTTTCATCTGTAACAGTGTTTTCCCTGCATTAACCCGGCAGTCTCACTGCAACAGAGGGTTTTCACTCTGCTTGTCTGGGGAGGCTCTTCCAGTCCCCCAGCATACCGGTGCGGTGTCATGTCTGGAGGGTGGGGGGTATTGGAGCTCACATCTCAGTCTTGGATGAAAACTGGAGCAGCACTGCAGAGAATAGAGGGATTAGACGTGAGACCAGTGAGAAGTGCCAAAGGGAATGTGGTTTATGCTCATGCTGGAGACAGACGGATAAATTTCTGGGTGAAGTGTCGTGCCAGGATTTCAATAAATACATCATGCGAGTCCTACGCAATGTGATCACTGTGGTGCAATCTCCATTTTCAACCAGATTCATAGGCTGAATTATACCCAATTGATCAATTTGTTTGGCATTTAGAGAGACAGTTTCCATGTTTCATGATGCCAGCACATATTCAACAATCAAAGATCCTGCAAAAACATTAAATACAATTAAAGCCGCTTAGGACCCCCCATCACCCCCTTTTTACCTATCGACACTTGCTGAGTGGCTGTTCCAGCTCCCTCAGTCTCCCCTTCTGCTTAGAGCAGCTCATGAAAAAATCATGAAAAAAAAACACTTTATTTTCCAAAACTTCTGTTTGTGTTATCTCCATAGCAACCATATTATGTTTTGGTTGCCTGAGGGTGATGGACATGTCTATGTAATTTTTAGAAGAATTGACAAAAGTACATTTCTGAATTCCCTTGGCAACAGACGTTTTTTTGTTAACTACTGTCACATTCCTCATAAGTCTACTTCCATGCCAGCATCTTGGATGAGTCATGTTTGATGTATTATTCCTTTAGTGCAATGCCGGACCGGCCGCCTTTTGGTTCCTTGGCTTCCTGCTCACTCACCCTGAGGCCATGGAGGCTGTGAGGTCAGAGGTCAGGGGTCTGTCTATGCTCCAAGACATTTCCTTGAAGCATCCTTCAACCAAATTGACGACAGCATCCAGCACACCTGTTTTTGGTAAGTAAGAGCTGCAGAAGCCTCTTCTATTATCCAGATGAGCTTTGCCATTTGGGATTTTAAACTTTTCACAAGGTATCTGCTATCTGCACCATTTGTTGCAACAATGACAACTTCAGTTCAGCCTTTGAGTTAACCTGTTGGCTTCATAAATATGTGCAAAAGTTTCCTCCTGTCCAAATGAAACCAGAGGGTGACTGATTTCATTGGTGACGGCAACCCTCTGACATAATCCCTGCTTTTTCCATTCTGCAGACAGCGCTCTGAGTGAGACCCTACGGCTAACCGCTGCAGTAATGATCAGAAGAGAAGTGGTGCAGGACAAGATCCTGATGGTCAATGGGCGGGAGTATCACCTCAGACGTGGGGACAGAGTTTGCCTGTTTCCCCTGCTCGGACCTCAGATGGACCCGCAGATACACCCAGAACCACAGGTACTTCATTTGTAAATTGCTTTTGCATGTGTCAGTGTTCGTACACTAAAATGATAGAACTTTATATTTAGCAGCCATGTCTGTCTCTCAAGGACAAAATCATTTAATTTTTAAATCCACATTTACAGCTAATTTTGATTGAAATGATCAGGTTCTTTAAATAAATCTGATAAAACTCATAAAATACAAATGTTATGGTAAGTTGTACTGTGTTCCCATTTTGGAAATGTCACCTTTTAATTATGTGTTGGAAAAGTATTTTATCGAAGGTACTATCTGGAGCAGAAAACATCTGATCAAGATGGGCTTTTTGAATCAAATTGTGTTTTCCACATTGTTAACTAAAACTTAGATGTTTTATTCTTATCCATTCTAAACAGAGTTTCAAATATGATCGTTTCCTAAATGAAGACAAGACGGTGAAGAACACGTTCTACAAGAATGGAAAAGAAGTGAAATACTGCACACTGCCCTGGGGTGCAGGACGGAGTAGCTGCGTTGGGAAAGAGTTTGCTGTTAATGCTATTAAGCAGTAAGTGTAATCTTATTCTACAGCTCAATCAAACTTAAGTTTAATTTTGCCATTTGTTTTCCATCCATTTTACATAAATGAAGTCCATGTGGAATGCAATGCGTGGTTTTTCACATTGTTTGTGCACACACAGATTTGTGTTCTTGCTCTTGACCCATCTCGACCTGGAGCTTTGTGACCCGGAGGCTAAACTTCCACCAGTAAATCCGAGTCGCTATGGTTTCGGGATGCTGCAGCCAGAAGGAGACCTGCAGGTCAGATTCCGACTGAAGGGAATCATTCCTGAAATGTGACATGTTACGATGCTTTGATGTCCTCATTGAAGAACTTTTATCGCTGAAGGAAAATTACGCACTTCTATTTCTTGTTTTTCATATATTTGACAGCTAATATGTACAGATTTTATTTAAAATATGAGAAAAAAGTCATATTTAAAGAAAGCAAAGTGAAATATTACTATAGAAGTTGATAAATATTTGTAGTTTTACATTTCCCAGATCCATACTGTTATAGAAGGAATACTGTGACAAGCATTTGTTGTTTTTCCCAAGGAAACGTATGTGTCATGCATCATGCAAGCTTGAGAAAAAAAGTCAACAGACTGACCAAAATGATGAGCACTTTTCAATGATCTCAATGATAAATCACTTTACATACTTTTTAATAATGACATTGGTTTGTTTAAATTTGCTTTTGCAGAATTTGTTTTTTTTTCCTGTAATTTTGAGGCAAAGTTGGTTCTTAGTCATAAAAAAATCGAAATCTTTAAAATGCATGGAGGCATTTATTTCCCACTGCAGCTGTTTTTTTTATAAACACAAATGTGAAGGTTGGCAAAAATTAAATTTCATTTTGCCAAACTTAAAGTATCAATGAAATCTATTTTTTCAATGCTTTTCTATGTATTTATTTTCTACGTTTGTTTTTATTTTTTAGTTTATTGACATGGTCTGTGTTACTTCTTGTAATGCACTTTATATCTTTTATTGAAGGTGCCCTTCTAACTGAGTTAATATTATTGCTGTCATTGTTATTATTATTATTGTTGTTGTAGCTGTGGCTACAATGACGAAACTCATCTCATCTCAAAGGGACCTCTGTGTTTTACAATAAACTGTAATTGTGTAATTGTGATTGTACAATGGTTGATGAGCTAAAATAGGTAAAATAAATAGTTTTTGTTTTACTAAATGTTTTGAGACCACAAATGATTTAGAGCAGCTTTTTGGAATTAAGATGAACACACACAAAAAAGACAAATCTGATTAGGACATTGTTGTTGGTGTCTTTACAAAATGAAATGTTGTAATTGGTCGAGATTTGCGGGGAACAGTGACGTCACGTGTCCTGGAAAACCCGGCGCCCTCAACAGAGCTCTGAAGTCCAGAAGCAGCTCTGTGCTTTGTGTATCTGAGGTGTCGATCAAGCAAAGCACACCACAGACATTTCATGTTTTGCTTTATGTGACTCTGCTACCGGAGCAAATAAAGTATGTCAAACAAAGATCATTTTGTCTGCGTTTGTTTTTATAGTCCCACTCCAGTCATCTTCTCATCTTTTAACGGTATTTTAACTATGATTACACCGTTATTAGCCAAACTGTAAAAAAAAAAAGAAAAAAACCCAGCAATTTTTCAGAACATAGTTTCTGCAGAGCGACAGTAGTTTATTAGAAATTCACCTCTGTGTTGTGGGAGGGATTGTTGGTGTAGAGTAAGCCGCCCCCATTTCCCATCATCCCCTTGTTTACACATTCTCCCATTGGCTGACATCCTCTCACACCCCTATAAGCTAACATTGCCGGAGCAACAATAATGGTGATCAGTATTGGAGTTGTACCATTTTGATCCAGATACCAGTTCAGACGAGGAAAAGTTCTGAAAACAGCATCTATTACTACATTTACACATAAGGGTTCTAAACACCAATGTTGTCATGCTTATATTTAATAGTACCATGGGGAAAATAATTGAAAGTGCATCAAAACCTTAAAAATATAAATTCTGTTTGACTCTCTGGCATTTTTTATTCAAGTAAATGTGCGGATGGTGATCAATTTATTTGATATATGTGTGACAGTAGGGCTGAAGGGGGTCCTTGGAGGCAGCCATCCTCACCCGGCGCTGGATTGGGGTCCAACAGTGCGAGTGCATTTTTTTTTTTTTTTTGCTGTTTTTGTAGAACTTTGTCAGGCTTTTAAATAAACTGTGTATTTTATCACCACCAAATCTTGTCTCCATTTGTGTGTTTGTGAGAGGACATCCCGCCACAAATGGATGGATTTTATTTTGAAAGGATCCAGTGTGAACATTAAAGGAAGTTGCATTTTTTATATTGTTTATAGACAAACATGGCAATGTTATGATTCAAATATAAGGTAAGAAACTCTAAGCAACTGGACCAAATGGTTCTTTTTGTGTTAAAGGTAGCAGACACACACCGTCCTGGAGTGATGCTGCTGGTTCAGACTTCCTAACTGGTTTCCAATGTGGACACAGAAGAATACTCACATGTAGAGGCCAATGCAGATTTACTTTATTCTGTTTTTATTTGAGTTGAGTCGGTTTTGTTTTGTGAGGCGCAGCTGATCCCGCGTCGGGACGCGGTGCGGGAAGAGTTAAGCAGCCACGCAGACGCCGTCTCCTGCATGCGGCGCCTCCTCACAGCTCTGCCGGGAGCGCAGGTGGTCTGACCGGAGCATCTGCCCGCGTGTACTTGTTGATTTCGGTGCAGGGGGGGGTGGGTGGATTGCGGGACTGTGAGGTGTGGGCTGTGAACCGAGCTCCAGATCTTCCTCCTGCCGTGTTGGAGGCAGAGGAAGGTGGAGATGGGTTCATCTCTGTCAACAGTTAACCGTGGAAGGCTCCTGCTGCGTCTCCGCTTCAGGAAACGGATTGATTGTTCACAGAGCGGCGCAGGCTGGTTCGGTTCGGCGCAGGATGACAACAACCCACCTCGGTATGTTGAAGCTCATTTCCATCCCTGGACTTTGACTGAATCTGACAGTTTGGCTTCATGCTGCATCCACCCTTTCAAATCGCTGGGTATTTTTGCCTTATTGTTTGCACTTTTGGAAGATTGCATCCCAGCATCAGCATCTCCGCTGTAACTACGCAGAGCAGTAATGGGTCCAGAGCAGAGGAGGGATGTTTTTGTGATGCTGCGCTGATTTCCACAGGCTTCGGCTTTAAGGGTGGAGGCTGCGTTCCAATACGATTTGGTTTTGGTGTTTCCCGCAGTCGGTTACATCATGTTCCTATGTCCAAACAATCCTCACACCCTGGACTCTGTGTAAATATTTCATACAGGCATGTCTTGTTTTGGATCTTGACAGTCGTCTGATCTTTTTGGGGGAAGTGTGAGAAACTTTGCGCGACAGTAATCAGAGATCTTGTCTGTGGGTCCTGAGTTCAGCTAGAAATGTGCAGCTGTTGCTGCAGCTGTCGGTGCTGGAGGGTCAGAAAATGCAGGACTGTCATGAAAAGGGAATCCAGTCACTCCTCCCTGAGGAGGACCTGCAGTGGTTCAAGGAGAAAACAGTGCTCCCCCCCTCTAGTGTTTCAGCACCTCTGGACTGGACAGCTCTTAGCTTGGCACTGATCTGTGAGGCTTCCTGCATCACACCTACAGCTCTGCATGGGCGTCTCACGAGGGAGGAAAAACATTCAAATATAACTCCATCAACACACCACAACCTTCGCTTCTCCATCAGCGTTTGTTTTTAAAAAACGCTTAGTATTTAAAAACACTTTTAGAAAACATATTCGTGCAGATTGTGGATCTTTAGGGACTGGTTTCCTTAAGCTTGATCCTTATTTTGATGGGTTTGACTCTACAGGCAGGTTGGATGACTTATCATAGAAAATGAGCTCAAATAAGACAAACATGGGTAAGGTGATAAGAACAAAAACATTTAGCTTTATAATGGCTCCTGATTTAACCTTTGATAACATTTCTTTATGGATTTTCTTTTTAGTTGCTGGACTACACAATCCAGACTTGTGGTTCTTACATGGATAACGTGTGAGTCATCTAGGAAGCTCCATCTGTGCAGAGTTGTTGTTGTTTATTTGAACTGCATAAAAAAGCATGAATCTGTGATTTAATATGGATTTGTTAGGAAAGTGACACTTTTATCGTTGGATTTTCTACACGAGTCTATCAAAGAAATGGATTTCAATCTGGACTTCCTGCAGATCTTTGGTTTTATTGTAATTACCGGCACACAAATAGAGTGGAAATTGTAAAGCATCTTTTGAAAGTTTCAGGCTTGTTTTTGAATGTGGCTTCTTAAAGAGGTTGAGGTAGGTGATAAAAATAAAAAATTGTCTAAAACCCCAACAGTCGTTGTGCTACACACCATTTCTTAAATGTAGGCAGATAAAGCAAGGCTTGAGCTCTTTTTTTTAGAGCTGTTGTCCAGGTCTGGATTTAGCCAGCTCCACTGGGGTGCAGGTAGAACAACAGGGGGGTGCTGGAAGTTTGAGGTGTCATATTCTTCCAAAATGTTTAACCCTGGATAACCCACTAGGTCAAATTCGGCCCCTGTTTTTTATTTTGTTTAAGTATATTTTTAATCTATTTGTGTTATATTTAAGTTTTTACTTTGAATTTTTTGGCTACTGTAATTGCTGCTTCCCAAAATGAACAAACAAAAACCAAATGTGTTTATTTAACTGTAAGAGCCCTGTTCTTCCGGGTTAAAAACCATGTTGTTGTCACATCAGTTCATCTATCCATATATCTGTCTTCTCCTTTGTCCTATTTGAGATGTCCCGTATAAGTTCTCTGTTGAATGCTCTTCCTGACATTACCCTCTGCATTTACCGGGCTTGGGACAAGCATTAGCAGGACACTGGTATCTGCCATGCTGAGGCAGCCTTTTTCACAGGATTTGGTTTGGCTGAGAGTTTTTCCCTTCCTGACACAACCCTGTATTATTTATGGCATTTTCTTATTGTTTTCCTTTTTAATTTCTTTTGTTGATTTTGGATTTTGCAGGCTAAAACACTTACCCCTCCCTACATCCGGCCTTACTGTTGTCAACACTCAGGTCAATGGCTGATACGTCTTTAAATGCTGATGGTTTTGTTTGCTTCTAGGTGCTGTGCTGCATAAAAGAAAGATCAACTCGAATCCGTAGACTTGGATATTTGCATGCTTCCTCAACTTCGAGTCAACATGGAGAAGTCCCTGGAGTTAAACAAAGCCGGTTCCCGGTCAACATCGTCGCTACCACCTGAACCAGTGGACATCATTCGCAGCAAGTCATGCTACCGCAGGGTCAGACTGAATGTTGGGGGTCTCCCACACGAGGTCTTGTGGAGAACATTAGACAGGCTCCCACGGACACGTCTGGGAAAGTTGAGAGACTGCAACTCCCATGAATCTTTGATGGAGGTGTGCGACGACTACAGTCTTGAGGACAACGAGTACTTCTTTGACCGGCATCCCGGGGCGTTCACATCAATCCTAAACTTTTACCGCACGGGTAAGCTGCACATGATGGAGGAAATGTGCGCGCTGTCGTTTAGCCAAGAGCTGGACTACTGGGGCATTGATGAGATTTATTTGGAGTCGTGCTGCCAGGCGAGGTACCACCAGAAAAAGGAGCAAATGAACGAGGAGCTGAAAAGAGAAGCAGACAACTTGAAAGACAGAGAGGGAGAAGAATTTGACAACACGTGCTGTGCAGAAAAGCGGAAGAAACTGTGGGATCTCCTGGAAAAGCCGAGCTCGTCTGTTGCAGCAAAGGTAATTACGAGCTGCTGGGTGTTAGCCGAGTGAGTGATTGACTGGACAACCTTTTCAAAGTTGAGGTAGATGCTTTATCTGCAGGCCGTCTATTCAAAAGAACTGCACAGGGATATTTAAATACACGATTTTTAAATTTCTTTTTGTGGATACCAACATATGAATAGGTGGTCTTCAGTTTGATCCACTGACTAAAATGCATTTGACAATTACCTCCATCGTCCCCTTTGGATGAACTCAAATTGTATTCATCCTTTTGAATTTCCTCTGCTGCCATGTTCAGATCAATGTTTGTTTGTCTAACAACTGCACAATTAACACCATTTATATTATCTTAGCAGACTGACATAGCAAAACAGTGAAAAATACTGCATAAGGTGGCAAAGATGCACAAAATACCATTGTTCCATAGCTCAAATTGCCTTATTTTTCTTTCCACATGTTGCTATGCAGCCTTGGAGTGGATATCCAGAAAGATGTTTAAATATCTTACCCTTTTTGTGAGTCATGACTGATGGGTTACACACTGCATGCCTCGTAGCTCATTTCATATTCTACAACCTCAGCATCTGCATTAATTACCCAAAAAGGGATCATGCAAAGTACATGCAATGGATAGTAGTTCTCTGCTTTTTAATCAGATTAACTGCTCAATATTTCATTTAAAATCCTTCTTTTAGAATGGATCACTTGGAGCTAAAATGCCAGTTTTTACATTTTCTCACAAAGCATGAAATCAGATGCATGTTTCCAGCTTTTAAAGCTCTACTTTGTTCCCTCTCATCCTGCAGAAATTTCACAACTGTGTTTCCATACTTATCCTGCCAGCAGAGTACTGGTCTGTTCATGTTTGAGCTCAGAGGTCACATGGGCAGTGTGGAAAGATCCAACCTGGGATGCAAATGTAATGCATCACAAACACCTCCAGACATGTTTAGGTCTGGTTAGAGAGTTGGACCATCAGCTTTACTAGAATGAGCTTCATGCAAGAGCGAGTAGCATGGAAACTTGAAAAATGACATTTGCATTTGATGTGGAAGGATTTTCAGATCTATCGCTATGATTTTGTCTGTAGAAAACATTGTTTTGAAATAATCTCCTGTTGAAGTCTAAAAACTAGCAAAATGGAGATAAAAATGGAGATGTTTAAATGTAATGGGAGGTTGTGAAAGTATGGAAGGACCATAAAAGTATGTTGAGTTTAGCTGGTGTTAAGTCGTGTTTTTAACTTGTTCTTGTGACATTTTTCACAGGATGGAGAACATATTTAAAGAAAATTATGCTTAAAAGTGGATTTTTGAGTATTTCTTTATTCTAATTGTTGTGAATCAGGAGCAGACAGAATAATGTACTTAAATTTAAGTTTAAATTTTATATTTGTGACAGAGAAAGAATGCTGGGCGGACCACAAACTTCCTGCGCTGCTCCATTCGAATGCATCTGTTTGCAGATAGAAAGTTCCACGTACGTCTTTGTTTTCAGTGTCAGCTGGAATCTGGATCAGAACTGTACGGCTGGATAGCTCCAACATCGCTCGCCATTTTTGTTGCACCACTGATGTTAGTTTGGGGTTGTGAGGGGCTGTAAGCTAGCGGGAGAAGGTGTAAACAGAGAGCTCTCAGCGCAACTCAGAAGTTAATTTCTAATGAACTACTGGAGCTCTGCAGAAACTATGTCCTTATTTTTGTGGCTACAAATGCCCTAATTACAGACAAAAGACTACAGGGAACGCTTTGAAAAGAGATCAAAAGATGATCGGAGGATGCCCTGCTGTTCACGCCGCTGTTCAGTTGACCAAGGTCATCATCAGCATCTTTGCACTGTTAGCTTGTTTTTTGTTTAAGCAAATCTGTTTATCTCATAATGGCTCCACAACAAATCACAGACAGATAATTTAATTTGAGATTTTCTGCTGTAGGCTAGAATATTGATTCATTTTTTTATTTTGTGCACACAAGTAAGGCAGAATTGATTTAAAAGTTTGAGCCTCCCAGGTAAATTGATGCAAAAAAACATTTCTTTTTTGGTTAAAAAGTTTTACCTTGCACCTGGACTTTTCATGATGGTATGGAAATTGAAGGAAAAACAAACATTTATGGAATTTTTGAATGAGGCTTTTCCATAAAACTTAACCTGAAGACTTGTATCAGTATCTTACACTGCTGCAAAGAGATTGCACTCTCAGGAAACTGAGCATGCATTTCCAACGATCGAGACCTCAAAAGTGTTGAGCATAAAAACCGTCAGATAAACTGTAGAGGTGGAACACTTCATTTTAGTGACAATTTGATTAATATCATAATTAGTGGTGTTTGATCTGATTCAAAGTCAGTTTTGGTTCATTTTGAATGGTTTGATTCACTGACCTGAAATGGATCCAGAACATATTTTTCCAAAACTTCAACCAGTGTGACTCAGAGATAAATACCTGGTACTGAACAGAGCAGGTGAAGCTTTCCAGATTCCTTCTATTTCTTGCAAGATAATCAAGTGTAAATTAAATATGTGAACAAACAAACAAGTAAACAAGAATGAATGTCAAATCCATTCACATTTTAGTTTGATAAAGTTGTTTTTCTACTGTTGTTTTTCTACATTAAAATAATACAAATTGGTCTTTCCTAAATTCTATGTATTTTCACACATTGGACTGGAATGATGGTTGATCAGTTTTTGCTGCATCACACGTGTGTTGTCTGCTGTGAAACCTACCGTACCTAAATCCAAATGATATCATTGATATCGATATCATTGATTTATTTCACCTTGAAGCGATTTTTGTAATGATTTGGTCGATTCGATTAAGAACTTGTCTCAGACAGATCAATCTGGTTGGATCGTAAGAACAGAAATCGATTCATCGATTCGGTCGTTACACTCCTAATAAACTGTGGCAAAACCTGCACACTTGACATTTGCATAAAACTTCCTAAATTTTGCGAGGAACTGTGGCCTCCTTAAATCAAGCAGACTGGAGCTGTGATGAAAATGTCTTCCTTCTAGGAATCACAGAAATGCTAAATCAATGCTCATTGTGTTGGAGCTGAGGAAGTGCTGTAGCATAGATAAATTAAGGAGGTGGCCACTTTGAGTCCATACATCAGCGTGCTCATTTGTTCCTTTGATTTCTGCAGTTTATCAAAAATATTGGAATAAAAACCCTTTGAAGTGCAAAATGGTTACTTACCTTTAAAAAAAAGGAAAGGACAGATTGTGTTTTCTGCAGACTTGCAGCTCTCCCTATCTACCTCCAGATAAGATTGTCCAGTGATGACATTAGTGGTGTTTAGCCACGATGTTAATTTGCTTCCTCTTTTGGTCTGGCCTTGTTACAATGCTACAGAGGAGCCAGAGCAAACCTCCACACTGCAAGATGCAGAGTTTATCAATTCCTAATTAGCTTAACGGTGCAACGTGAAACCACAGACCGAGCTCCTAAAAGCACTGAGAGGGCGTGATGCATTGTCTTAGGTATTATTTAAAAGGCGACTGTGGGCTTGTCAAGCAGTTCAACCTCAACCACAGCCTCAGTGTTCGGAGATGAGGCTGTAACAGCCCATAAACATGCAGTGAGTGGAAGACACGAGCGCAAAACAAATAGTTACCAAGCAACAAAAGTACAGTTTTATCATCGCTGAAGAAGCGGGTGTCAAACATTAGTCTATTTATGTTTCTGCGTGTGTTTGCACTTCTGCTTTGCTTCTGAATTTTAACGTCTGTGTGAAGCGACTGTAGCACAAGGAGGCGAGTGGAAGCTACAATATTTGTCAAGACGTTTAGAGAAAGCGCTTGTTGCTGCCTATTACATCCATGTCCCATGTTTTTATTCCTCTCACTGACTCATATTTCTCCTTCTTTCCCTTCGACTCCTGGCTTCTCTACACGTCTGACTAAATGTCAGGGAAATGTCACGTTAATTATTCTCCAGGAGACTTTGGGCCCAATTGGAAACCTCCCTCTTTCTGTTTAAATTCTTTGGAAGCTGCTTTGTCTGCTTGGTTCTTAAATCAGATTTGAGTCACCATAAAATCAGATTATTTGTGACTGCTGGCACAGAGGTGCCTGACAACAAGGCTGGCATCAGGAATCAGCCTTTCCCACTGCCTGTTGCATTTATGTAACATTGTATCAGATTTGGTCGTTTTTGTCAAAACTGTTGTCGCACGTTAACAAATAATTGTTTGTTTTAACATGACTTAAAATAAAAAAATGTTTTTAAAATTGATTTTAGAACAATATTTATTTTGTGGCTCCTAACTGAAGCATCAAAACGCTTTTTTTTATTTTTCATGTTTAAAAAAACTGACATTTTGGGTTTTTTCCAGTGTCTTTCTGTGCATTAAAAAGCCGCCGGTAAATCCCAATTATTTTCCCCTTTCTGTCACACTTAAGATGTCATATTAATGCGGCCGGGGAGGATCGGTGCGCATAAATCTGTCGGCAGCAGAATCTATGACAAAGAGAAACACTTCACCCCCGATCCCAACAGCTGGGCTGTCTCTGCTGATCAGGTGATGGAGCCGAGGCCAGAAAGAACCAGGGGAGCGTGCAGGGCTGTAACAGCACAGTTTTCAGACACTTTTTATATCACGTATCATTAGAAAGATACGTTTCAAATGTGACTTTTCTAAACTCATTTGAACATATGTGACTTTCTTAATAAATCAAACTAAATTAAATCCATAGTAATGGTGTTTTTATACACTCATAACAGTTGGGTTATGTCTATTCATGTTGGGATGTAGTACCTGAACTGGTAATATAATAGTTGAGGGTTTAATAGTTTCATTTGAATCCAATTTATACACTTTTTCTTCAGTCTTTCTTTTAGTTAAAATTACTCAGAAAAAAGTGATTACCTTTTTAAGATCAGAGTTAGGTTCACTGTGAAGTTTTTAGTGTACAAATCTCCAGAAAAGGCCCATTTTACCGTTTTTTTTTAAATGAAAAAGGGACATTAAATCCTGTTTTTCAGCTTTTCTAGACACATTTTTATGTCGAATGGCACTCCTAACCATGAAGTACACAAGTTTTACTCAACCCAGCAAAGGCCTATTATTTACTTCGAAATAATTATTGTTCATATTGCAGGAAATTGGGTTTGCCTTAAAAATTTTATCTTTAAATTTATTCTTAGTTTCATTATATTTGTCCTCTGTTATAAGAAAAAAGCAACAAGTACAAGTAAAAACACCAAAAACGCCATTTTCATTGCAGTGGGCCTTTAAACTTTCATAGTTACAAATGAGAATTTCTTATGGACAACAAAGAATAAACATCTGAGGAGGCATTGCAGTTTGAGGTTCGGTTGTTAAACAAATTGTTGTGAAATATGTTCTTTAAAGTTGGTATTTTAGCAGCTGCAGAGCCACTGACAAATATTTGTACAACTTTGCAGAACTCCCACTTCCTCAACATTTCATTTCATTATCTGCTTTAAAGCTGCTGCAAACACCATCAGTTCAGAGTGTTTTGTTGAACCCGGGTCAGGAGGCTGCTTTTGTAAGAACCTTGTATGTTTCAAAGCCCGCAGAGAGCAAGAAAACGTTAATCTAGTACCTAACATCTCATGTAACTCGCTTCAGGAAGCTGGTCAGTGACCGCACAGCATTGAGGACACCAGTGGTGCTTCATAGGGGATTAAACGGAAATAGCGTATCATAGTTTCTCAGGTTATTTGTCAGTGCTGGCTGACTGTGTGGTGCCGAGATATAAGCCGGGATCATGTGTATTATGGGATAGGGTTCCCCAGCGTTCACTTTCATGCTGGTTGCTCTCTGCCTGTCACAATATCTCTTCATCAACTGTTTTCCCTTGAAGGATCTCTGGTTCTAAGAAGATTCAAATTCAGCTATAAAAAAACCACTGCAGCATCTTAAAGATGTATGTAAACAGCACTTTTAACCTCTGGACAATTATTATTTTGAAATAATAAAGACCTATTCCATCAAACTGTGTTTTTAACGTGTTCTTGCGTAACTTTTCTTACGAGGAAAGACATATATGCTGAAAATTAAGATTCGGATTATAGGTTTATTCAAAGAGTGATGGATCAGGAGCAGAAATAAAATAATAAAAATGCCATTTGAAAAGCTTTCAGTTGTTGCATAGATGCTTCAATAGGCGAGCCACAAGCCCCTCGCTCTGCTCCATTCTGATGGATCCACTTGCAGATAAATAGATCCATGAACATCTTTGTCTTCTTCATCTGAGCTGGAATCTGGATCTAAACTGTACGGCTGGAAAACTCCTATATTGCTCGCCATTTTCGTTGCACCGCTAATGTTATGTTGGTATGGTGAGGGGATGTAAGCTAGCAGAGTGGTAACAAAAGGGATGGTGGGATATCAGTGGAGGGTTGCTTCCATGCCAACAGTCTCACCCACAACTCAGAGGCGAATTTTCTAATGAACTCCTGTCGCTTTGCTGAAACTATGTCCTTGAAAACGACGAAAGTTTTTTGGATTTTAGATCAAAATTGCATAATTTGTTTTAAAATTGGGAACAATTTATTTAACTTTTATCTTGTGGGCATTTTTAAATGAGCTCTATTTAACTGTTTTGGTTTTTTTGGGGTGGTTAGAAGTTGGATGTGGAATGGAACATTCTGCCTAAAGTTTAAAATTCAAAATGAATTCAAGTTTAAGCATAAAAGCGCATTTTCTGTGATGCCAGAAACACAATTATTCAAACTGGCCTCTGAAGATAAGTCATCAGTCCTGCTGGGTCTGAACGCTTTGCTGAAATGAACAAACATTTATTTATTTAGTCTTTGATTATTCCTAAATATGCCCAAGAAAGTTCCGAGAGACGTTTTTTGTAATCAATGAAAGCTGGCAGACATGGCAGATATAATGCTCCTGGATGGATGCGTCTGTCACAAAACTCAAGTATGTTCCCTCCGAAGCCACATTAGAGAAAAGTCAATCAGCTCTGCGACTGATCATGTCAAATTTTACATACAGCTGCAAATAGAGCAGCCGCTGAACATTTTTAACGGTAATTTTAAAGTTTGAATCGAACTTCTACCTTTGTGGGTTGATTAAACTAGATAACTACACATTAGAGTGAGGAGAATTCTGCAGAAGCTGAACAGACACTTCCAAGTGCTTAGATCTTACCTTTCCCGACTGCTTTGTTAGGATATTTTGCTTCAAGTGTATTTTCAGAAAAAAAAAAACAACTAATTGCACAGTCAGGGTAAAATAGTATCTGTTTGATGGAGTTGGTCTTAAAAGATGCAAATTAAACACAAAGGCTCCTCAGGATGTAAAAACCTATAGCTTAAAATAACTGCTGGAACAGTGGCAAAGCCTTTGTTTCGCAGTGTTATGTAACGTCCTGTCGTAGTGTGAGTGGTTTTCTGTATTTTTCTTTGATGAATGCGAGTTCAAAAAAATCACTCATTTTAGTTAAAGCAGACAGAAGGGAAGAAACAAGTGTGCTTATGGGTAAGTAGAATTGGTAGTAGGAGTATTAGTTGTAGCAGTTGTAAACTTTATTTTTATGAGATAAAGTATGACATAAAGTTGAAGGGCTTGCAACAGAAATGGCGATCAAAATTGGAGCTATCCAGCTATCCATCAGATACCAGCTCAGACGAGGAAAGCAAAGACGTACATGTACGTACAATTTGAATCTTACTTTTCTTAATAAATGTCCTAAATTGGCAGAAAAATGACACAAGAACATGGTAAAAATACCCCAAACCCAATTTTTATTTGTTGTTACTTTAGGGATAATTAATCTAGAAGAATAGTTTTAAAAAAGCATGACCTGAACACACTATAAAGGTTAAACTTTTATTTCTATTTCAAAACAAAACAATGTATTTTGTTGATCAAACACCTGAAATCCCATGGCGATGGTCAGACGTCTCCACATAACACTCTAGAAGTGACAGCTCATCGCCTAATCATGTGAAAGGAATGTGTATTAGTGTAGCCTAGTTTTTCTGACGGCAAAAAGAAATAGAAATGCTGGGACAGCAGAGTAAGATTAACAGCTCCAGGAAAGGTGTTTGTGCTTTTCAAAAACTACTCGTTCACACGCACGCGAGAAAAAGGACATTTCTATGGTTTTCTTAATTGTAATTTATGTGAGGAGGTTGTTTTGTTGGAGCTCGTTTCTGCTTTCATGAATACAGATGGGAGAAGAAAGCTCTGAAATGCTCATTTCTATTCATGTGCTTCCACCAAAAAATGGGTTATCAGTGGCGAGACATTTGAGAGAGTTTGTGAATATGCAGGAGCCGCTGTGACGCGTGGCCTTGAAGGGAATGATGCTGTAACATGTGCTGAATGAAGCTCTTAATTAGATGCTACAGGTCGGTCACTAATACTGGGAGAAATAATGCATCTCAACAGAAGAGGGGATGGTCACAAAGCGGACGTTTTAAAGGAATGAGTGGAGTCTTCTCACTTGGTAATGAAGGAAGTATGTGAGCGTTACGTAAAAGCACAAAGACGTCAGTGTCTCTAAGAAGGAAGCAAAAAAAAAAGCTTGACAAAAAACTAAAAGAGAAAATTACAGGATTGGATGCCTTTGTAGCCTCAAGGAAAAACAGTTGAGATTGTCGGCTGTTGAGTTCCTCGCGTGTTTCAACATTTCTTACGGGCACATGAATCCACGTGTGTCGTTGTGTTGCTTCTCGACGGCCTTGCTCGGTTTTGAAAGACAAAAATCTATTTGAGTATCAAGGTAAACGAGCCTTTATTGTGTGTTAAACTGAAATTCCCAACGTCAGTTTGATAACTTGAAAAAGTCATGCTAAAACAACAAGTCACCACTTCCGTTCAAAGGTAAACTTCTGTGCTCCGGGGCGCGCCCTCATGAAGAAACATGTTGCTCCTCTGTGGCATCGCAACGGGGCACAGCCTACGAGCAGAGGGATCACTACCCAAGTTTGAAACAAACTTTCATTTAAAGTATTTAACTTCTGTTTAGTAATAACTGTTTCTCATGTCTTTTGTTTAATGTTCTTACTCTTTGTGTTATTTCTTATTTTTAAGGGTCTTACTTTTATACGTTTACACACACTCATCTATCACATGCATGTGATGTCATCGATCACATTTGAGTTTATTGTTACTGTTTTTTGTTTGTTTATCGTCAGACTTTTTAAAACACTTTAATACTGGTTTTCGTTTTTTCTCCTATATACTTATGTATTTTTGGCGGAGTCCTTAAATGAGCCTTTTAGGTTTTTCCTCTCCTGCACCGCATTTGTCTTTTCATGATTTTCTTGCTGTGTTTTTTTAAATGTGCCAAAAACAAACAAACCAAAAAAAAAAAAAAACAATAAACAATAATTCCATACAAAAACTAAATTTTAATAGAATCCATGTGAATCCAAATTTAAAAAAATTTTTTTTTTCAGTTATAGAAATCAAAACACTTTTTATGGTATTCTGTTTATTAATAGAACTAATATTTTATAATATTTTATTTATTATTTCTTTTTTTTTAAACAGCTCTTTATCTGGAAATGTGAACAAAAGTCTACATTTTCAAAATAAACTGCAGCTAACGTAACTGATGTTTGAATTTGGATTTTATTCACTTGAAGACAAGTTCTAAAGTGTGTTTAAGAGATATATTAAGATTGAAAAAAATACACAGAAAAAGGGCTTAATTTTTGACTGATGAGAATTTTGCACAGTTTCTACCTTTTTCTATTGGAGTCTGCTTATTCTAACTAATAATGACTCTTTAATCAAAACTTTCATTAGGATTTGAATTAACCTTCCGTGTTTGGGTTGCCTATGGGCTAAATGAAATCCTCACAGATGACGCTCACAGAACACACATTTAATCACGTTGCTTCAAGCAAAACCCAAAACAACCGCGTTTAGATGGTGACATTCCTGCTAATGGGAGTGCTGGAAACACAAGACAGATCGTGCGCGTTTTGACGTACCAGAAAGGCCATGCTTGGACAAAGAGGCTCTGGAGAAAACATGTGCGGAGATGAATACATTATTTAACACTGCAACAGATATAAAAAGATAAAAGCTATCAGGTTTTTTTCCCTTGATACAAAGCTGTGTATTTTCTCCATGAAAACAAACGTGTTCAATTTTGTTTTTATTAAAAAGTTGGTTGTTTCAGCTTTACAATTGAAGTTTTTTTTTTTTTAATTTTACTTTTATTTTTGACACATCCAAAGTTGCAGAACATTTAGTCACTCAAAGTCACTAACCACATAACAACTATAACCATCAAAAATACAAAAACAGCAACAAAACCAAGCAGCTGACATCAGAAACCAAAAAAACAACAGAAAACCCAAAGTAATACAAATATGTAATAAAAACAAGTTTAAATGGATTTACAGAAAAAAAGAACATCCTTTTTAAAAAACAAAAAATTGAGGAGCAATGAATTAAATATGTTTGTCTTTGTGTATAAACCCAAATTGAATGTTATTATATGTATATAAAGAAATACCTTTTTGTTGTTGTTGTTGTTGAAAGCCAATCATGTAAATCTTGTCAAAAATATTGGCCAAATGTCATAAAAATAGTTTTCTGGGTTTCATTATTGTTTTTACACAAAGGACATGTATTATCTTAAATATTAAATCTAATTCTTAGAAATTATTCACACTGAAATTTATTTGTAATTGTTTTAAAATGAATCTCTTTCATTTGAGGAAGTATAGGATATGGAAAAACCTCGATCTCAGCGTGCATGTGTTCTTTCTCGATAAAGTTGGGGAAAGAATTTTTCAAAATGTTATCATTTTACAGCTGCAGTGAAGTACGGGTTGTTCTGGTTGCTGTGTTGCTGTCTCACTCCCAGATGTGAAACCGTGGACGTCGGCGCGTCAGGGGTTAACACTTCAGCTCTGTCACAGTCCTGAGTCAGTGCCAAGCTTCTAGTTGAGGTATCATCCATGCATGTCGCTTCTGAGTCACATTTGGCATGTCTTTATGTGTGACATCGTGAAGCACTGACATCTGAGGCGACCAAGAGTTTCTCTTTAGTGAGAATCAGTTTGGAAGCTGGAAAAAAACATAAAACAGGAAAAACATTTCACAATTCTGTCATGTTGACTTTGCAGCTATTAGTTTTTTCCCTGTAAGATTGCACTTTAAAAGAGGTCAGGAGAATATAACAATTTAGAAAATATTATCCTTTAATTACATACAAATTTATACATATATTTCGTTTTTTGGTGGAGTTTTCATCAAATAAGTTCACTTTCCAAACATTTACTGTGTATTTGTGTTTTCAGAGGTCTTTTCTTCAGCTTTAGTGTCACATGTCAGGTCCATCCTTCCTGTAATGGCAGGTTTAAAAACAACTGGATCCAGGTCAGTTAACTAGGTAACATCCAGAAGACTTTTTACACAAGCAAGAATATTAAACAGCATAATTTTACTTTCAAAATATTCAAGTTCTGATGTGAAATCCTGTTTTTTCCACTGATAAAATGTATTCTCCTTGCCAACTGGAATGGAGGGGATTTTTATGACATTTTGTTTTTAAATTAGGCACTAAAAATTGTTGCATTTTGCTTAATTAGCAGATGAATGTTACCTTTTTGAATTTAGAGCGGCCATATTTAGAGTGTTTTAGTAATTACTGGATTCCAATCAAATGAAAACAGTGTAACGATGTAATAATGACAAAAGATGTGCGCTAGAGTGCATACTTAAATATGTTTCTGCCCTCAGCTTATCGAAATGCTGCACAAAGTTGATGCCGTCATCTGTGAGTGTACTAATAATGAAATGATCAACATACAGATAAACCCTGCAGATTAAGATTAGGCCAATCAGCATCAGCCAGTGTTTACAGCAGTTACATCATGTGATGTTGCAAAGGCGAATTTGCAAAAGAAGTACAGCGGAGTGGCTTCTGCCTTTGAAGATGTAGACTTTCACTGCAGAGCATGCTTTAGACACGCTGTGTTTGTCTTGCTCCTTCTGTACCAGAATAACCAGAGCTGTTTTAGAGGCTTCTCAGCTTTGCTGCAGAAATAAGACCCATTTGCAACGTTTTGTGTGGAAAATTAGTGACCACAAAAACATTAAAAGCTTTGATCTTGGTAGTTTATAGAAACAACGTTTTTGGATTTATTTTTTGCCTGATTGAACATCTGTTAAAGTCCTAAAACGCAGAGTGGCCTCGGGTCCCTGCTGGCTGTGGCTCTGCCAGACGCTCACGTTTCCTTTCACCAGTGCAAAATGGGCCTCCATTGTTGCCGTGTTTTTTTTACTTGGTGTGAATGAATTAGATCAAGTGTAAAGGGGAATAAGCGAAGCACAATTCATCAAGGCAAGGGAGCAACATTCATGAAGACATGTGATGATTAAAGAGTTCCTGACTGCCAAGCACATTGGTAACTGTTTTCAGACACACTGTTGAACCCAAGGGAGAAACACTAACAAATCATCTGTAATGAAACTGTATATATTTTTTATTTAATTCCAAATATTCCCAAAAGCAACCAGATTATGAACATACAGTAATTGTGTATTTTGCTTTAATTAGTCTGATCTAAATATAAGAAATTGGAACTGCGTCTTAAGCTAACAGATCTGCATGCGAGCTTAAACTTTATTCTGCTGGAGGACTGAGTCAAGCTGACGAACAGAATCAGTGTTTGATTGAAAAACTTTTTGCCAACTGACTGGTTAGTTCTCATGGCAAAGACAGACATAAGCGTACATTTGTCTTTAAAGTCCCACTCGGATCAGAGTAATGGAGAGTGTGGAAAAGAAGTGAAGAAATGAGTGCAGGCAGGTTGGAATGGGTGGAAAAAGTGTCAGGTGTGATATTAGAGTTTCAGCTCAAATGAAAGGAAACCAAACTGAGGTGAGACCAGTTATGTTGTTTGTTCTAGAGACAGTGGTGCTGAGGAAAAGACAGGAAGCAGAACTGGAGGTAGCAGGGATGAAGATGCTGAGGTTCTCTTTGGGAGAGACCAGGATGGATGTGATCAGGAATGAGTCCATCAGAGGGAAGAAAACCAAAGAGGTGTATGGATGCAGTGAACAAAGGCATGAAGGAAGCTGGTGTTAGAGTAGAGGATGCAGAAGACAGGGTTAGATGGGGGACACTGATTGGCTGTGGCGATCCCAGAAGAGAAAAACCAAAAGAAAAAGAGGATGATTTTCCATCTGCTCCTGATTCACAACTGAATAGAAATAGAATAGAATAGAATAGAAATACTCAATAATGCAGTTTTAGTCTTAAATTTCTGTTTACATGTCCTCCATCATGAGAAAAACACTACAAGAACATGTTAAAAACACAATTTTCATCAGAGTGGGTCTTTCATCTCTGATGTTTTCTGAAGATCATGAGCCAACATTCTGGTGTCTTTCTGTCAGCTGTTTACTTTGTATCGTAAAAACTCTAAAATGATGTCTGAGTACTAAAATTATAAAGCTGAAAGCTGCTCCCCTCATAAAAATCACAGGATTTTCATATTACCTGCCGCATCATTACCAAATAGCCGCAGATGTAAGCTCTGACAAGCAGAAGCATGTATCATAATCTTGTTAGTAAATCGGGTTAAGACTTGTGTTTCGTTGCGTGACCCATCCTCTTCCAGCCAGACTCCTTGACATTCAAATGCTTCCGACAAGGTCATCCCGTCCTTTGGCTTGTTCTACAATTTCTGAATTCATACTTTGTCTCTCCTCTTATCTTCCTCTTCTTTTTTTTTCTCTCAATGCCATTTCTGAAATGTTTTAAAAAGTTTGCTGTCACCATCGCCATGGTAACTGTCATCTCCGTGAGACTTGCAGCTGCCTTCTATTCATGCATCATTGTTGATTGAGCGCATGTGTGGAGGAGTTGTGTGTGTCTTTCTCTGTGTGCGACTCTCTCTCAGTGTGTTTCAAATCAATGTTTTTCTCGTGTTTTCCGGCTTTTTACTTACCTGCTGACATCGGCGGAGAATGCTGGGATGTTCTGTGCTTCAGGAAATAAATAAATGACAGTGATCCCGGCCTGCACCACGCTTTAGAGGAGCAACATCCCCAAACAATATGATAGTTCACTTCATATTTTTAGCAACGTGTTACTGTACACCAAGGCTAAAAATAAGATCTTTGAAATGCATCTGCCTTCAGCTGCATGCAGCAAAAAGCAGAGATTTATTATTTGCATTAAAACATACCTATTTTAAAATTGTACTTAACCAGACTTCTAGCGTCTTCCTGTTTGTTACAAATACTCCAGGTACATTTGTTTTTGGCAGAAAGCTGCTTCCCTGTGTGCCACCCCAGACCCTAAACTGTTTCTATTTATAAAGCCGCCATAGATCAGTCAGAGTTTAAATATAGATGCTGAGTCTGGATTCTCTTCCTCTTCTGAAATACATGAATAATTGAGAGGGAGAGGAGATGAGGTGGGATTCATTCAGGAGATGGATGGCGCACGCATACATTTATTTCTGTTTTGCTCTCTGGTCGTGCTACACAGTGCAGGAAAGCATGCAAGAGTTGGAGGAAAAGTTTCAGAAATGCCACCAGATTGAACTAGCTTTTTTTTTCTAGAACATCAAAGCTAACGGCCTAAATTAAGACTCACAAACTGCTTGTTCTGGTTGGCATTTCATTATTGTTCAATTTAGGGATTCAGTTGTAGTTTTGATCAGATGTAAAAAGGATAGTGACCTACATTATTAATCCAAAGTCACGTAACTGTGATTTCTAAATAGAAATGTAGTCTTCAACATCATATAATTTGTGGAAGCACTCACAAGATGTTTATCTTTTCAGAAATGTCAGGGAGTCTCTGGTAGCAAAATACAAAAAAAATCGCCCTTTCGAGTTGTGTGAGGGTAAGACGTGCACGTCCTTGCTTTTCAAAGTTAAGGGCTGATTGCAAGGTAGAAAAGCTAAGGATGAGCCACCACAAATTTGTGTGTGCGTGTCTGTGTGTGTATTTCAAGCTATCAAGCTGGGGGAAATGTGGAAGACACAGTCTCCTCCCGTCTCCATGGAAACCTCCTCTCTTTCACAAGCAAAGAGGCAGAACTGTTCCACATTCTGGATCAGAGTGTGAATTATTCTACATCATTACTTGCGTACTATTGACCACTGACATTCACATCTCAAAGATAAGAAAGATCGCCTGTAATGAGGATGCAAGTTAATCTATTCCGGTTATGAAGGGGTTTTTCTAAATAAAAGAGTGAAGCATGTTGCCATGACTCAATATTAGTCAAGGGAATTGTTAGCCTAAATTGAAATACAGCAGGCACCCACAAACAAAAACCAGGGATACTCAGAGGCGGAACGGAGGCCAAAGCAGTGTAGATGGTTCAACGCTACATGCTCTTTCTAAAAAGTACAAATCAGGGATAGAAAGGAGGGAGAGAAAAGAAGGAGACACTGTCAGACTTGCTTTTCACAAGCAGGTCCACGTAGCCACCTCCTGTCGAGCTTCAAGGGGGTTGTCATGGTGACAGTTGCTGGCGGTCGAGGCTGGGAGACTGTTGTATGGTATCCCTGTGGCCTCTGATGTGGCTCAAGGGATGATGGGAAAGCAAGTGAGCTTTCATGGGATTCTTTTGAGCGTGCAAGACCTGCTTTTAGCTCACCAAATCCAGATGCAGCATCTCTGAGACCTCTTCAGTGCACGTATTTTTAAGATGTTCACTGGGAGTGAGGGGATACCTGCCTCCACTAAGTAGGTCTGAAATCTTAATTTAGGTGAGCTCTCCAGAAGTGCCAGCAGCAAATCCAGACAGCAGACACAGCAGAGTGTCTGTTGGTCCTGTCGCTGGCAGGGTGGCAGTTGGAGCACTGGGAGTTCCAGGTCTATTTCTTGCTAAATCTTTGCACCTAATGCAATGTGTGAAAACCAGTTCATACTGCACACAGACGAATGCACTGAAGAATCACTTACAATTTTAGTCCAAAACATCCAGCAGGAGATGTAGAAGTTCTCTTATTGAGTTGCAAAAATCAAATCAAAGGAAAAACAGGAATTTTAGGTGCAAAAAAGGATGCATTGCCGATGTGTTTGGTCATCTTGTTGAAGACCCACTCCAATAAAAATAGTGTTTTTAGGTGTTTTTAACATGCTCTTGTGACATCGTTCTAATGCTGGATGTATTTAAAGAACATTTTGATTAAAATTGCATTTCTGAGAATTTAATTTCTCAAATTGTTGTGAATCAGAAGCAGACGAAAAAATACTTTTTGAAAAAGCTTGTAGTTTTTACTTACAACCCCAGACGGCGGCCCACAGGCTTTCTGCTCTGCTCCATTCTGATGCATTTATGCATGTACGTCTTTGTTTTCCTCTTCTGAGCTGGCATCCTGCTCAAAACGGTACGGCTAGATAGCTCTGATGTTGCTCGCCATTTTTGTTGCATCAAAAATATTAGTTTTGGGTTGTGAGGGGCCGTAAACGATCAGGAGGGAGTGTAGTTAAAGAGATGATGGGAAGTGTGGGAAGGCTTACTCCCCTCCAACAGTCCTGCCCACAACTCAAAGGTGAATTTCTAATGAACTACTGCAGAAACAGTGTCATAGAAAATGAAACAGGCTTTTCTGTTTTGGTGAAACTGGGAACGATTTTACAAAGATGGTCGGAGTGGTACTTTTCTTTTTGTATTTTTGCCTCTGTTTCACCACAATGCAGAATGAGAATTGTTCCATAAAAGATGCATGTTTCCAATGCAGGCATCTTATTGTCTTGTCAACATTTTAATATAGGACAATATTTATTTTTAAAAAGGTCACAGTAAATAAAAACAAAAAAACAGTGAAACCCTGTGACCAAGCACCTGACTTTAAAGCATTTTTGCTCAACTCCAACCTTGAGATTTTGTTGCTGTCTGTTTCTTCAGGCTTTAGTCTTCTATATTTTTTCCCTGTCCATTGATGACCTTCCTCTATGTAAAGTACGAGGGTAATTCAAGAACTGATAGTATTGCCTTAGATTCAAGTCCCAGATGTGCGGGTTTCTAGAGAGCAAAGACATTGCATGTTTGGTCAAAAGTCAATGTTCAATGTCAAGTCTATATTCAGTCCATAAGAAAATGTGTATGTTGACTTTAAAACATACTTTTGCTCCAGTTTTTTCAAGGATGTGGAGCAAATGTATTAGGGCTGCTGTCACCTTGTGTGAAGGGCGGTGTGGTTCTCCGTGGACTGTTGCCACTTCTGAGCGGGCCTTGTTTAGAATCGCAGTGGGTCCTTCTGCCAATCTGACATCAGCTTTTCTGACCCAATTTAGTCTACATCAGATATAAAGATTTACACCCTGGTATACATATTGGTCTAATAAGAAAATGAACTTTTTCTCATACGTTTCTTAAATCAGGAAATGAAAACTATGGTAATTATGGAGTCTGTAAGTCGGATTTTCTTTCCGCTGTCCTTGGTTATCGGAAAATTCCATGCTGTTTGTTTATTTATTTATTTTTGAGCTTTACCGTTTGGTGAAACTAGTGTAACATTACATTAAAACAAGCCAGGGATGATAAGAGATGAAGACAAGGTGGATGACTGCAAACAGGAGGGCAGAGGCAGCACGGCCTTGTGGAAAATGTGCAGGGTTTCCTGGTGGAAGTTGACCTCGCAACAATGACATTAAACAGCAGTGTACCTTCATTAGCAACCCTTTTATAGTGTCATAGTTGTGCCCCCCCCCAAAAAAGCCTTTTTTATGTGTCATGTCCTTCTAAAGCTACAGCTTTTCCATCTTTTATCTTGGGATCCCTCAAAGTGTCATGATTCTGTCACGTTTGGTTCGCTGCACTTCCATTGTCCGCCGTACCTGGTGAGGCCTGTAATTGCTGCAGCCTGAGGGCACAACAAGCAATATATGCTGCATCTTGTTAACTTGCTTAGCCTTTTTGAGCACCACACCCCTCTGGTGGTGACAGCAGGTAAGAAGACTAAACCACTGAGATTTAGCCTGTGGTTTAACAGTAACACTGGATGTGATCATTGAAGACCCACTCCTAACAAAAATCTAGTTTTTGGTGTTTTTAACATGTTCTTGTGGCATTTTTCATGATGAAGGACATATATAAAGTATTGAAGCTTCTTTAAACTGCATTTCTGAGTATTTCTTTATTCACGTCGTTGTGAATCAGGAGCAAACAAATAATTACGGGATGTGGGGGTAGGCTATAGCCGCATTTACACTGGACGCGATTTGCACATCAAATTTGCGTTGGCCGCCTTTCTTTCGCCACCTATCAGATTTACTGCTCGATGCCTGCCTTAAATGCTTGGACTTGAATGTTTTGGAGAGCTCTACAGAGACTCGGGCAAGCACATCGCCGAATCGCTCCAGTTCCATGGGCTCTGTGACAGGCTAGTGAGCTGGCCAGGGGGAATCCTGTCTTTGGGAAACCCGCGGCTCCAGGGTGTTAGGAAAATGGATGGAGGTTCAGGGCAAAATCGCTGATCGAGTCAGTGAAAACGTCACGTGCCCTGTTTGGTTGAAGCACCACGTCAACCTCCCCAAACTGAGGTCTTGACGCGGCGAGTCTGCTGTCCAAATCGTGCCACAACGCTCAAATTGCACTGCTGCCAGATTGATGCGCCACACTCAATGTCGGAATCGGGCCGCAGGATGTCAGATCAAGCCTTTACCTTGAAACTCAACGTCGCCGCCGCTTGAATTGCTTCCAGTGTGAATGCAGCTTTACACTGTAGCAACAGTCACGCCCACGACGCAGAGGAGAATTTCTAATGAAGTCCTGCCGCTCTGCAGAAACTATGTCCTAGAAAATGACAGGGTTTTTTAATTTAGGCTAAAAGCAGCAGAACCATAAATAAAAGACCACTGGGAACATTGAAAATAGTTAAAGAAGTGAAACACAGCAATCTGGAACACAGAAAAGACAAAGTTGAAATCTTAACCTCAGGGACCTCAGATTTTCCCACAATCCAAAAAACATTTTTCTTAGGTTGATTGACGATGCTAAATTGACCTTTGAGCTACATTGACAATGCCCCACTGGGAAGGCATGTTCAAGCAACCACTTCCAATGAACAGTTTATGTAAGCGTGTGTAAACCTGCACTTTAGGCTTCAAAACTCTCACGTTCATGCGTTGATATTCAAGTTTCTACAACCATTTTTGAGCTCTATACGTTTTTTCATAAAGAGTAAAATAAAGATAAACCAGGTTGAACTCTGATTTGGTAGTGAAGTAGGGATGGCGTTCCCTTTAATTTACAAAAGTACCAACCTTTGAATGGAGGAGAAATGAATAATTTTGGCTTGTGCCCAGACAGAATTCCAAAACTTTCATGTATTGAAATAGAACTGAGAAAAAAAAAAAAAAAAAGTTTTGGCCATGCGCTAGTAGTGGTGTGAACACTACATAAATGCACGTGTTTGAACAAGCGTCCTGTGTGAACGTAGCTTCAGTTGTCCTGTCCAACAGGAGCAAGCTCCAGCATGACCATGAACAGGAAGAAGCAGGCATTGAAAATGGATAGATACTTAAACGGATCTGCAGGTTTCATCATGCTGGAGTGAGCTTTTTTTTTTTTGTTTTTTGATGAAATACAACTCTCAGAGGGGATTCCATTGAACTTTATCAGCAGTTTTTCAAACTGGAATACACATTTTCATTGGAAAACATCATAGAGAAGAAAGTGATTGATTTTTTTTTTTTTATTTCGTCTTTATTAGTGTTTGTGTTGGCTCAAAACTGGCCCAGCTCTAGCCCTACACCAATCACATGCAGTGGAGGAAATAAGTATTTGATTCTTATGCATATTTTGTTGGTTTGTTGGTAAAAAGAAGCTGACAGTCCATCATTCTAATGTAGGGTTCATTTGAAAAGGGAGAGATGGAAAATTACAAAGAAAGAGGGAAGGAAGTTTTGAATTCTTTTTGCCAGAAATAGTTTTGTAGCAAATGAATTATTTATTTTTTCCTCAATGAAATTCAGAAAAATGTATAGCAATTTTTTAAGTGGATTTTTTTGATTTTCTTTGTAATTTTCTGTCTTTTTAAATTAGGATGTCAGACTGTCACTTTTTTTTGATCAGTCAATCATTATTAATTTCCTGCACTGCAATCATCTTTGTGGAAAGGCAGGACATGACATCATGTTTGTTTGCTTTTAAATAACGTGAGTTTGATGGGGTTGTTTTCTAGATTTCACATATGTTAGCAAAAATGAGCAGAGATCTAGAATCTGTGGAGCAGTCTCTTTTAAATAAGGCCTTACCTGGATTACCAGCTTAAAGTTTTGGCGTGTAGTAAAACCACTGAACCCTGGGTGTTGTTTTCTCAGGATGTTTACAGACTGGAATTATTGCTTATGATCTGAACACACTACAGGTGGTAATTCATTCGAAAGCCTTAAGCTGTTGTTTTCCCCGTCATGTTGGTGTGCTGGATGATGGAATTGGACTTGGAAAAGTTAATTAAATGATCATTGGCTGCCCCCGCCGGGTTTTGGTGTTTATAAAAAAAAAAAAAAAAAAAAAAAACCTAAAAAGAAAACAATTTTTTTTCTGCAGCTTCTTACTTTAAACCGGTCACTTTCTACCCTTTAACTTCCACGAGCTCCAGCCTTCAGTTCCAGACTGTTCTCCGCTCATCAGCTATTTGATTCAAATAGATTTCCTCCAGGGCAGAGGCAGAGGAGAACAGAGAGAAGGAAACAAACTGATGGGGTCATTATTCACGTCTGCCATGAAGCCATAGCAACAGTATCCTCCTGCTCTGATTGGTCATAGATAAAGTTGAATTTACAGTCATATTTCTTTATTTTTGGAATTTAAAATTACTGGCCAATTGTCAAGCTTTCCACTGTCAGTCACATTTAAACAAGACTCACTTTCTTCCTGTATCCTGATTTTGTTCTAATGTCTTTGCTTTCTGAAGGACTATTGTATAAAGAGCTGAGCGAGTCTTTTAACAGACTAACAGCTGTGAGTTTGATCACTAAGCTTTGTTCCTAAAAGCTCAGATCAAGCTCAAACTAAAGATGCATTGAATTTATATCACTTTTTAAGCTACGCAGAAACAATGTGTGTATCAAGTAAAAGATGAGCCACTGAAAGCTGTTAGGTTTTCTTAAGTAGTTTCACAAGAAAATGTTCCTTGCAGCTTGTTATCAATGCAGTGCACGTGTACAAGAAATATAAAAACAAACCAAAAAAAGAAAATACGTTTTGGATAGTTCGCTTGTAAATGTTCCTGTTTGCATTATAAGAACCACGTATAAAGTCCGAAGATTTTATACATCAATGTAACCTCAAATCAAAGGCATGTCAATGTGTGATTTAACCTGTGCTACGACATCAATAAACATGTGGACACTTTATTTGCTCTAATGCAGCATATAGGTTGTTAATGGCTTCTATGGGAGCAGTTGGATGTTAATTTGTGTTGTGAAAAATAAAAAGGACCTATGAAAAGCCAGTCACATGAAATAAAAATGCACTCTAAAATACCCTTTTACCAGGATATTGAGTCAACTGGAGGACTTTTGTAGAGAATCTCCCATCCACGTGTTTCCATCCCATAACACAGATGTTTATAAAATACACAAAAATCAGTCAAGACTCACTTTCTTTCTGCTTAGTTGTAGTCAGATCCCTGAAGTATATGTTACAGATATGTGTATGCTGTGATGCTTTTAAATTATCGCTAACTTTAGCACTGTCACTCATGTGGACAAGTCTGACAAGTCATGAATAATTAATTAATAATTAATTAGTCAGTTCAATCCATTAGCAACCAGCCAATAACACACTCAGTTGAGCATTTATTGAATATTTATTTAGACTCTAGATTATTGCCATTCATTTACAGTCAGGCACTTACAGCAGAAAGGACCTTTCACAATACACAGCAGATGTAGGTATACCAGACTGCAGTAAATAAACACAATCATATTTTTGGTTCTAATATAAACTCATGAATAGTTTAAACCCTGCCTGCTTTCAATGTTGCCCAACATCAGGGGCAGAGCCACAGAGAGGCAGCAAAAAGCTCCAAACCCCCACCTGCCACCCCAATTTTTGAGTCAATAAAATTATTACAATTGACGAAGATTACGAAATCAATGCAAGCATCTCGAAGCATCTTAGCTCAAAGAACTGCTGTTTTAATATTGATAGAAATTGTGCATTTCAAACCAATTTTTATTTAGTTCCACACTAAAATAGAAAAATGTGCTCCATGCCTTGTCTTTAAAAAAGAAACACATTTTGTTTTTTACACTTTTACAATAAGTATGTCACTGGGATCAAGACAAAAATACATTTCTACTGTTCTATTTTTACTAATGCTACTTCTTTAACTTTGTCTTTCAGATCTTGGCCATCATCTCCATTCTCTTCATTGTGCTCTCCACCATTGCCCTGTCCCTTAACACACTTCCAGAGCTTCAAGAGATAGATGAATTTGGGCAGTCCACAGACAACCCACAGCTGGCACATGTGGAAGCTGTGTGCATCGCCTGGTTTACCATGGAATACCTTCTTCGATTTCTCTCCTCCCCAAACAAGTGGAAATTCTTTAAGGGTCCTCTAAACGTAATTGACTTGTTGGCCATTTTGCCTTACTACGTCACCATCTTCCTGACGGAGTCGAACAAGAGTGTGCTACAGTTCCAGAATGTCCGGCGTGTGGTTCAGATCTTTAGGATCATGCGTATTCTGCGTATTCTAAAGTTGGCTCGGCACTCTACAGGCCTGCAGTCCCTGGGGTTCACACTCAGAAGGAGCTACAATGAACTGGGCTTGCTCATTCTGTTCCTCGCCATGGGCATCATGATCTTTTCTAGTTTGGTGTTTTTTGCAGAGAAGGATGAAGAGGACACAAAGTTTAAAAGCATTCCAGCTTCCTTCTGGTGGGCTACTATTACAATGACAACAGTAGGGTATGGAGATATCTATCCCAAAACTCTGTTAGGAAAGATCGTAGGGGGGTTGTGTTGCATTGCTGGAGTACTTGTGATTGCTCTACCAATTCCTATTATTGTAAATAACTTCTCAGAATTCTATAAAGAGCAAAAGAGGCAAGAAAAAGCACTTAAACGAAGAGAAGCCCTTGAGAGAGCAAAGAGAAACGGTAGCATTGTTTCTATGAATTTAAAAGAGGCTTTTGCTCGAAGTGCTGAGCTAATGGACGTTGTGGTAGAAAAGAGTGAGAGGCCTCATGACAACCACCTCTCTCCAAGCCGTTGGAAATGGAGCACCAAAAGGGCTGCATCAGAAACTAGTTCAAATCGTTCCTTTAACGCTCAGGAGTTGGGGTCTCCCTGCAAAGCTCGAGCAACAAGCCCCCAAAGGTTAAACGTTCAGAAGCTGGAGGAGATGTACAACCAGATGGCAAAGACCCAATCCCAACCCAATCTCAATGCTAAAGACAGGGGCTCCAGAGGAGCCAAGCAGAGGGACGAGATTGAACTCGGAGCCATTCAGGATCACGGACAACAAGGAACAAGAGAAGGTGTCGGGGATATGAAAAGTTTGTCAAGCTTTGACAGCTACATCAGTTGCGCAACGGACTTCCAAGAGAATCCACGCTTCTCCTATAGTCCGGCACCGGACCTTGGTCTTCAAGAAAGCACACGCTTCGTTTACGGTCCTACTACAGCTTTTTCTCAGCACACTACTACTAAAGTTGGTCAGCAAGGTTTTGGTCGGGCTGAACCTAGACCTACTCCTGTGTCAAAATTACCCTGCTCAGATAATCCAAGGAAGTTCTTCTTTTCTGGAAACTCTTCAAAAGGCCTTAAAGGAGGCTGCCATGGTGACGCAGATTCAGGACCGTCTCCACTTTCAGACAATTCGCTTGTATCAGACCACTCTCTTTTGAGCCCTGAAATCTCTGTCTACACTACTGCCAGCAGCCGGACCCCTCCAAAGTCGCCAGAAAACACTGCCGTGGGCCCCTCCGTCTTCACCTTCCACGACTCCTCCATCAGTAAATACATTGATGCTGACACAGATGATGATGAACACCTGCGGGACATCTCTGAGGCCAGTCCTTCAGACCGCCTTTTGGCTGGTGCAAGCCCAAAACGCAGCATGAACATCATTTACCAGAAAGGGACTAACCATTTAGAGGGATCCCAGAAAGCGACGGCTCAGAACTGCCTCTTTTCCTCTGGTGGGATCCGCGGGTTGTCTCACGAGAATCACATAGGACCTGAAATGGCTCGTAGACCAAAGGTTGAAAGAGGTCGTCAAAGTACTCTGGATAAAAGCCTCTGAGGCACAAGTGAAAGAGAAAAAGAAGCTTGAAAAAAGTGGTTGTATTAGAGACACTTGAAAGGGTAAAATGCTCAATAAGACAGAGACAAAGACTAAGGGTTTCACATTTCACAAATTACCTGAGCATGACATCAGGGCACACGCTCCAGATGAACACGTGTGTTGAATACTCTGGGAGAAAGTCATTACTAAATAGGAGAATGTCACTGCCCCCAACTTAGTTCATTCCTGTTTGCAGTGTTTCACACTCACAGCAGAACACTGTAAAGTGGGTGACGGGTCTATTCAGTGACGCAGGGTCAGCAGGAGAGAAAAACTGTGGTTATAGCAGGTGCAACACAACCACACGACGACTTTAGCCAAAGGGGGTTACTTGTTCTCTCTTGTTCTCTGGGAAGGAGGGAAAACAGGTCTACATTCCCACATGATTCCCAGTTCATTTTTAGGTCTTAAAATACACAAAAGGACCCAGAAGCCTATAAGATACTTACATGTGCCCATTCCCAAATCTGGCCTTAGTCATTTCCATTTGTAGGGTTGTGCATGTTGGCATTTGTATGTGAGAGAACGTGAATGTCAATGAGGGATTTAATGGCCATTCATATAAATGCACTCTTGAGATTGTCTAAGCTGATTTATTTTTATATAGATAAGAGAAACTTCCTTATAGAAAGTGATGAGCTAGTCTGCTATGCCATAATCATTCGTGAAGTGTTATAAGGTTCAGTGTTTGGCTCGTGGTCTTCAGTTCTCATGGGCTTCAGACCATCTTCCATTTTCTTGGCTGTTCTTTCTTGTCTTCTTTCTCTCAATGTTCTCATGTGGTTAGAATTAATATTTTTGGAAATCTCTGCCAGTGGAAGGTGTCTTAGCTTATTTGTGTAATTCTTTGCAAATGTTAGTAGCAAACCAAGAAGTTTTCAATGTGGAATTACAGATATTCTGATCTTAGTTTTAGCACCAAGTGCACACATGTACCCAGAAAAAAGAACACGAGATGGTTCTTGTCCATCGTTTTTAAATTTATATATACAAGAAAACTGATTTGCATTAACTAACATTAGGCTTAAGCTTCAGAGACAGCTCTTCAGCATGCACTCCCCTTCATCTGACCAATATCTACCATGCTTAAGTAAACGTTTTCATATAGGCTAAATTATGGTGTTTATCGTATGTCTCCAATGGGCTCTCTGCATGACCTACTTCCGCAGTCGGCCCTTGATCGGTCAATCAATTCTGGTTATGGAAAAAGCTGGGTATTTTGAATTAACAGGATGTCTTTTGGAGCTATCCAGAGTCATTATAAATGATGTTAAACACATTGTTCGTCTTTTTAGCAGAACACCCCTGCATAGCAAACTTTGAAGGTATTTGCTAAGGCTGATGGCTGATGTTGGCAACAAGTAATATGTAAAGCCAACATGCAGATTGCTGCATGTATTTTAAGTGTGTCCAAGGCTAAATGTTGTTACTGGTCGTACGTATTGAATGTTAAAGTCCCGTTAGCTGTTACTCACCCAAAGCAGAGTGATCGGCAGACATAACTCGAGAACCATTTGGTATATTAACTGTAACTGTAATTCTTACCTTTCCTCCGGGTCCGTGTGGCCAAAAAACAAAAAAAAAAGTTTTGCCCTGGCTGAAAAAAAATAAGTGCGAATAGTCACCTTCATCTGGGCTAATGCTAACTAGCATGAAAGACATATGTAATGATCACGATCTTTATGACTTGTCAGTTGTGTTTCAGCTCCTCCACAGCAGAGCACACAGCAGTCTGACAGGCGAGGCGAGCGTTAGAGCATGAAGAAGGCAGAGGCTCTTCATCAGCTGGGAGTAGAACCAGCAGTCTGAAAGTCACTTTAAAGTTCGGTTAAATGTTCAGAGTTCTGTTGAACGGGTTGAAATGTTCTAACGTCGCTACGTTTCATCTCCAGGAGTTGTGATCATACAGAACATGGTAGTTTTTTGTGAGTACTTGGTGGTTGGTGTTTCATGAAGGCAAACTTTGCATTATTGGATGTCTGCTGCTCTCTGGTCCACAAGGAGATGCGGAGAACATGTTTCTCACACCTAGGTGTGTGACAGCTATTGAGACATTAACTTTAAGCATAATTTTAAATACGTGCAGCCAACAACAAAATCCAGCTTTGGACGTACTTAAAATAAATAGCAGAAGTGTACGTCTTACCTGCATGTATAACGTGTGGCCAACATGAGTTTCCATCACTATTTATGCTGATCGCACGTAAATACATGTGAATAACATCGGCCATGTAAGAAATAAACAAAACTAGACAATACCAGGAATAGTACCCAGAGATTTGCTAAGTTGATGCATACAGTTAGCCACAACCGGAAATAAAAGAGCAGTCTAAACCAGAAATACGTCACACAACTCCGTACATAGATTCCAAGTCAAGTTTAGTAGCAGTGAATGTACAAAACATTTGATCAAAAAAGACACAATAAAATCCAAAGTAGATGATTATTTGTGAGACAACCTTTATCGATACAATGGGTTTCCATGGTTACCAGTGGCTGTGCAAAATGGCTGCAGACCGTCTTACAAAGGTTTGTTAATTGGACCATTCAGGATTTGCATGTAATGTACAAACACATGCACATATATTCACAGCGGTTGCATGTTAGAACCCCATTCCTCTTCGTCCAGATTCACAAGTACTGTCTCAGTGTGCCATTGTAACGTATCAACGTTACGTTAGATATTTTTGCTGCATTCTTGATTCTTAGTAATTCAGTTAGTTTGAAGTTTCACAGAACAACTGAAAGCACAAGGTTTCTTAGTTTACTGCTTAATCTCTCATCTGTCACAAGATATTTCCATCAAAAGAATGACTGAAGTCCTTAAAGAACACATTTGTATTGTAACAATTGTCTGTTATATCAAAGCCTCATCAAATGATGACAGAAGGAGTTCAAGAAATGATGCATTTGTGAAAAATGTACAAAAATGAGGATCAGACAGTTTGTTAACCTGGAATGCAAGAGATAGAGACGACTGGCTTATGACATTTATAGCCAAAGTTTTGATTCAAAAGTAAACTGAAGGCAATTAATATACAGGGTGTGGGTGTTTGCGTGTCCCTGTGTTGTGGTTAAGGCTAATTGCAAATCCTGATTTGATTCTTCTTTTACATCACAGAGCCGGACCATTTCATATTGTTCTCCCACAGAGCAAGAAATGGGAGTGTGAAAGGAATAGCAATGACAGAGGCAGGGGGAGCCATCTGTGTGTGTGTGTGTGTGTGGTGTTTTTGTGAAGGGAGGGCATTAAAGTGGCGTGATTTAAAAAAAGAAATAAAGAAATGTAGGTCATGTCTGAAGTATATGTGAAAAAAGGTGCAGATTATAATCTTAGGACATTTTAAAGCCTATGGGAACATAGTATTACTTTTTTTTTAGAAGTGGTTTTATCCAGTGTTTCTGACAAAAGCATACACGATTTAGAAACATTTGAAAGGACTAGTATTAGAAGAAACTACCTTAAAAGGGGGCGTTTAGATAACTATTATAGATGTTATTGAGACAGGTGCTGAAGATGGAGGCAAAACTGGTTTTGCCCAAAACTTATTTTCCGTTTTTTCAGATGGTAAATATTGTGACACTTCTTGATTAATTTTAGGATATTTTCAACAATAAAGACTGAAACTAATTTGTGTCTTTCCTCAAACATTAGTGTTTGTGGGAAACTGTAAACGTTAGTGCCATCTTTTCTTTAAGAGTCAATGTCTGAAACGTCTTTTTCCGCTTGCATGTGGTAAGAAAGAAAAACCATGATTCACGTTACTAAAAGAACTTGTTAGTTCTACTAAGGACCACAGATTCCCTCATCAAGAATCACATCATCCTCTCTTCTATTATTTAGTTTTCTACAAAGTAGTCAGGGCCCATTTTCAACAAACTATGTTTGAAAAGTGATGACAATCAATATTTCATGAACAGACAGCAACCACTGTAGACACCTGAAGAATCATAGTCCTCGTTTACAACACAAGAGCACAGCCATGTTAATGCACACGCGTGAACAGAACAGATGATCAGTATTTGGAAAGGATACTGCAAAGAAACATCACATACCTTTGATTTGATACTTAGACTGTGAAACTGTGACACAATGCCGTCTATTACAAATCATCTGTTTTTTTTTTTGAAGGACGTTGCTGTTATTTTGCTATTTCATGACTCACTTTTATTAAGAAGCACTAAAATAAGTACGAATGCTGCATTTAGATGACAAAACATTTGTTTTTCTTCTTTTTTTAATCTCAATTTGATCAGAATCCTAGAAAAATCAAAATAATTTGGAAAAAATGTTTAAAACCCTGAATCGCAGCAATGTAAGGATCCCAGTTTCACACTTGCTGAATCTAACACTGTATAACAAGGTTGGCGTCGATTCAGGAGGCCTTGAAGGAGTCAAACATACATCATGAGACATACATGAAAAAAGCAGTATTTAAAGTGTGACATATATAAAACTTACAGTTTGACAAAGAAAAACTATATTTTTTCTACATTTTAAGCTCTCAGTGGAATTGACCCCAACCTTGCCTAAGCCATCGGTCTTTGTAAAGTACACACCGTTTCCAGGGAACTAAAAAACAAATATTTGAATGATCTTAGCCAGCTCTTATACAATGTTGTTTGTAGGTCTCAAGGCTGTCTGTTTTGTAAAAGAAAATCTGAAAAAAACCAACCTTTTTACCTATTGAGTTTCTATGCTGTTGTTTCTGTATAAATGTTCTACTGTTTAGTGCATGTTGTAACGTTGTGACTGGTTATGATTCACACAGAGCCAGTACTTGTCATGTAAAACAAATGTCTCAGTGTCCCAGGATATTTCTAAAGAAAAAGCAACGTTTCCCTTGAATGACTCAAAAATGAAATAAATCACTTTACATTTTGATTCAGGATTGCTAGTTTTTCTTTCTCTGTTATAAGTTTTTTTGGTCTCACACTCAGACTCAATAATTGCACATAAATGTATGTGTTCTCAAAAAAAATTCAGGGTTTCCCATTGCCGGCCTCTGGAGAGAATGCATTATGTGGTGTGTTTCTGTGTGTATGCAGGGGGACTGGAGTCACCAGTAAAAACAATGTTGCCATCTAGTGGGGGTTCAACAGTCTTAGCCATGTGAAAACAGGATAGAACCGGTTGAAATACAATCCAGGAGCTTCCTGCTCGGCTGATCCACGTTTGTCATTTGTCTGCAAACAAACTTCTCAGAATTCACGATTGTGCACATTCAGACACATGCACAATAATGTCAGCGCAAGGCAAGGATTGGATAATCTGTCAGTGCAGTGATTCGAAAGACAATGAACTGCACTGAAGAGATGAGCTCAAATAAACTCAACTATTTTTAGTATGAACATTTTTTTAAAAACCACTAAATTGGTTGAATTCTTCATCCTCTGTCACTTTGGAACAATTCTGCCAAGCCCGGCATAAGACTGAGCGATGCTGCTTCTGCATTCCTGTTGGTAGAAAATAATGATATACACACACCTATAGTGCAGTCTAGTGGTTGTTACTATTTATTTTTTGAAATCACATATAAGTCCCACCTAAGTATGAGTCACACCCCTGGCAAAACTATGCAAAAAAAACCATGACTCATACACAGGCCGAATCCGAATTCTTTCCTTACCCCAATAGCTCCCTATTGCTCCAATTGTTGGGGCATTTGGAGCTTTGGCAGTGTCTGAATTTAAGGCTGGATATCCCTCCGCCGGTAAGGTGAGCTGCGTTGTGCTGTGGCGTGGAGGAGGGTGTGTTCTGAAGCAACAAGTCATGACTTGTTGTTTTAGCACGACTTTTTAAACTTATAAAACCGTTGTTATGTGTTTTTCAAACGCTGGCAGCTGAAGTTGATGACCAGCAACTAATGGTGATTTCATCGAGCGGTAGTACCATCGGGATTTATTTATCTCTCCGCTTGAAGGGCTGAATGTAGGGGCAGGGTAAGAGGTCGACCTTAGAAAAAAAAGGATAAGTGGTGGGCAAGTTCTAAACTTTCAAGCCTGTGTCTGCATGTTTTCAAGATTTGATTGCCCTAATTATGGCAGATTACCTGGGACAGGTGTGTCCGGCCAATTAGAATATGCCCCAGCAGGTTATATGGAAAAAACGAGCAGGAATGTGGCCCTTACTCCCCATCTTTGGAGAAAAAAAGACACAGAGTTTTTTTTTTTCTTGATTTCATTTCACCAAATGGAAACATCAACTGATTCTTTCAGGTCAGCTAACAAAAAAATAATAGAGACGTCTTTAATTATTTAAAAAGTGATTAAATAAATCAGAGGTGACAGAGAAGCTGCTGCTCGTCTCTGCGTTGCCAACAGCCGTTGCAGTTTTTAATCAGTTCATTTCCCTTTTACTGGGCTGCCTTTTCACGCGTGTTAATGCAAATATTGGATTAGCAAAGTGATTTGGAACTATTTTCACGTCCGCGGGCTGTATCAATGATTATGCCACAGTCACACATGAATATCTTATTGGATCTTGCTGCACGGTTTTCATTAGTTCCACATAAAATTCATTAGGTCTGGACCTGCGTTTTGTTGTGCATTAGTAGACCAGGTCAACAGTCTTAATTTCACATTCCAACATTTGGGAAAAACCGTTTGTGTGCACTTCCACACTAGAGAAGCACTAAATCAGAATATTATGAGTGAAACTTGACTGACAGACTCAGCAGTAAACGCATATTCCCCACTCAACATTCTTTTTGTATCAAATCCATAAATCCTCCATGATTGAATTCACGGTTCAATTCTATCCTCTGGGCTGCTGGTTTGACACTGTTCAATGTTTGAAAATATCTTCAAACTGATCAAAGAACTTCCGATTCTCTTTATTGTAGATCTACTGTATTAAACTTATTGAATTATGTTTAGTTTGCAAGCCTTGTTTTCCAGTTTTAACTGGATCATAACGTTTGCTGTCTGGTTTCTGAAATTGTGGCCAAAAAGAAGGAACGTTTAATTGTTTTTCACATACACAGAGATGATAAGATGGTACTTTTAACATGATACACGTTGCTTCACATTGTTTCCTGACAATCTATGTGTCATAGACACTTATCAGCGTGCCTTCAAAGCCATCGTCTTCTCAGTAACCGCCTTGCTGCATGCCTCCACCGAAAGTCCATTAATCCGCTAATCTTCTAAACCTGCTGCATCACTTCTGGGGTCACAGCCTTGCTGGACCAACCTGTTGGGTGAAGGCGGGGTTCACCCTGAAAAGGTCAACAGTCTGTTGCAGGTCCAAGCCAAAGTTTTTTTTTCCCTCCAGGTGAGTATTTATGATTAGCGAAACCGACCAGTTGCTATCATTTTTTTCTATTAAAATACTTCTTCAGTAAACCTTTTTGTTTTTTTGAAATAAAATGAAATATTAGCTAATTTGATCACGTCATAGCTCATTGTTTAATGCCACTTCTTCTCCAGTATGTTGGGATCCATATGTTTGAGCCTCCAAATCAGTTATTGATGTCTAAAAAGTTCAATGAATAAAATATTTTGTGACGACTGCCTCGCGGTCAGAAGTACAAATACTCGCATGACTGTTCAAGACGTATGTTTTTTTTTTTCACGTCTACCTGTCTCTGTAGTTTTCCTCTGTATCCCAGGTCTCTCTGTGTGACAGTTTGGTGAATGCTGCTGGCACACAAAATCTTCATTAAACAAACAGGGACTTAATAATATCTTTACTCAATAGGTAAAAAGGTTGGACAGCCTTGAGACCTACAAACAACATTGTATAAGATGTGCAGAAACATATAGGCAGCGTAGGTCTGGGTAAGTGGCCTGCAGTTGATCCCAGTCTCCTTTATTCTCAAAGCTGTCATCTCCACACAGTGCTGTCAGGTGTGGTTTTCCCCCCACAATGGGGGCTCCGGTCAAAGACTACACAAAAACTGACATGAGCAACAGAATCTGGATTTCCTCACTTCTTTGAGATTCACATAAGGTTAAAGGTTGAACTCTGAAAGTATTAGGATGGTCCACACAGCTGCACTGTGGCTCCGTTGGGTTTGGTGCACTGACCGCTGGCTTTAGTCATCCATACAGCACAAGGAACAACCGGGGTAAACAAGAGCACTTAGTTAAACAAAGTTGGGAATAAGAAAAGGAGAAAAAACAGTGAATTCACCGTCTTCGTGGCCAGATTTCAATAACTAAATATACATTCATTCATTCATTCATTTTCTGAACCGCCTTATCCCTTTCAGGGTCACGGGGCTGCCGGAGGCTAACCCGGCTACTCACGGGCGAAGGCAGGGGACACCCCTGGACTGGTCGCCAGTCTATCGCAGGGGCCACATTCACACACTCACATCCACACCTAGAGAGAATTTAGAGTGACCAATTAACCTATGAAGCATGTTTTTGGATGGTGGGAGGAAGCCGGAGTCCCCGGAGAAAACCCACGCATGCACGGGGAGAACATGCAAACTCCACACAGAAAGGCCCCCATCGTTGACACTACTTCAAGTCCCCCAGCCGGGACTTGAACCAGGAACCTTCTTGCTGTGAGGCAAGAGCGCTAACCACTGCGCCACCGTGCAGCACTAATTACACATATTTAAAAAAAATCTTATGCAGTCCCATTTACATTTCCTTGGTTTACATGTTGTAGTTTCTTTAATTCAGTGCAAACGAGACTCCACAATTGAAACTTTTGGTGATTTTCTGTTTGAGTTGATTAGCAAGACTCAAAACAGACTGACTTAAGAACTCTTTAATTTTACACTCACAGTGGTCTTAATTGAAAGTCTGTGTTAACCCATGAAAGGGACTGGTGACTTGTTCAGTGTGTACCCCACCTCTTCCACAACAGTAGCTGGGTTGGCTCCCGGAGCCCGTGACCCCAAAAGGGATCAGCCGGTGACAATGGATGGATGGTTGGACGGTGTCACATATCAGATCTCAGCTTTTGACTTAAACCATATCAGACTTTGATAGGTTTCCTGTCAGAGGAGATTCACCTGCACGATTGTTGGAAATCAACAGCTGCTTCAAGCAAGGCAGGATGAAAACAATCAGCCAATTTCACCAAGATAATTAAAAAAACGTTTCATAATACAAGGGGAGGGAAAAAGTGACATTCTTAGCATCTAATTTTTACCAACAATTGTCAAATTGACATTTTGAAAGATTTTCATAAAGAACTTGTCTCTAGTGACTGGTGACTACATACAGATGTGTTTCTAAAGCAGCCAATCACCCAAGAACCTGTGTGTCTGACTGTGAAAGGTTGGCTTAGTCAAAGCCCTGTGGCTGAAGGTATTCATGCAAAAAGATCAACAGATTGTCGGCTGTGCCGGCCTCAGTGCTGAACCTCAGCTTTCCACCATCCTGCTATTGGGAATGCGCAGGGAAATCTATGTAGATGGAATACAACGCTGACTGACAATCAATTTCACATGTTTTTGTGCAAGTGGAATAGACAACAGGTAAAAATAATAGGTGATCAACAAGCGGATGATCCAATCTCAAATGTCTGGATAGTCATTAGAACATCTCATCCAATGTTTTTGGCCAGAAAGTGGGACTTGTCTTGAACCAGTATAAAAACAAGGGCGACAACTCTGGCACAAATCAGTTCAGAGATCGAGCAAAAAAATCCAGCTTTTATTTTGGTAGGCCACTTCCGCTTATCGGCAAGTTAATTTGCATATAATCTAAGAATTTAGCTCCTAACTAAATATTTAAGTAAAGTTCTAAATATTTAGCTCTAATCTAAACATTTAAATTAGACTGTTATATTTATCAATCAAATAAAGGTTTAGTTACAAAACTTAAATATATATATTTTGGAAACTAAATATTTAGGTCGATCTAAATATTTAGTTTGTAAACTAAATATATAGTTCTAAAATAAATATTTGACTTAAAAATTAAATATTTAGCTTGCTAACTAAATATTTAGCAAGTAAATGTAACATTTAAAAATACATGAATTAAAAGGTGAAAAAACACATTTAAAAAACGAAAACCTTTTTTTTTCTCATTAAAGAGGCTAAATAACCAAAAATATTGCTGTTAAAATTTTACTACACCAGTTTACAAACGGCGCCCCATGACTTTAAAACCTGCTCAATCCTGTCATGTGCATCACACTTTGAAACTGGGAAGCTAATTCCAACAATTGTGCACAACCGTTTGAGATCGCCATGTTGTTTGCCGGTAGCATCAATAACGCAGAAGAAGCGTGAGCACCGACGTCATCACGGTACTCCCCCTCCTCTGGAACTGCCTGCTGGAAGTCATATAAAAGACACGTGTGCGTGGTGAATGTGAAAACGAAAAAGCAATCCCGCTATGCATTATCGCTTTGATTACATCACAGAATGAGCGGTGTTGAAGAAGAAAATGAAAAACCATTTTGGAAGATTGATTTTAAATTTTATTTATGAGTCAATTGATGCAGTTACATTTTGAAAATGAAAAAGCATTTCTGTAATCCATTTTAATTTTCAAATTAGATATTTCTGATTGAACTTTGGGACATATTTGCTAAAGAACTTTTTGAAAGTGAAATATCAAATGTCTGTATCATTTGAATTAAGTGACAAAATGAAGAAGAAAAAGAAAAATCCATTTGGCGGATTGAGTTTTCATTTTATTTTTGAGTCAACGGAGGCAGCTGTATTTTGAAAATGAAAATGCATTTCCGGTATAGGCTTTTATTTTGAATTTTGAGTCACATTTGCTTCCATAGCGTTCAGTGAGAAAAACAAAGAGGACATTTCATAGCAGGGACATTTGAAGGGTAAATTAAAGGTACGAGGTTTCAGCTTTCATAACTGGCTTAATGCCTTCGATTTTTGAATCATATCTGATGACTTAGCATCGCTTTTATATATAAGTAATGTCTTTTGTTTTAGTGTTCTACATAACTGCCAGTGGCTTAGACCTACTAACATTCAGTTACTGTTCATCCTGATGCAGTTTTTGTGCAAATAATCTGAAAGGTCTCTGAAAGCACACATATAACATCATCATTTTTCTGCTATGTGGAGACACAAAAAGCTTCCCAAAGACCAATTTAATTCGGATTAAACTGTAAATAACACCAGATTTAAAGAATTGTGGTTGGTAGGATGGGTATACTCTTGAAAAAGCTCATAGCCAAGGAAAGAAGCGCATGACAGCAGGTTTTTTTGTGCGTGCAAGCACAAAACTTTAATTATCACGGGGAGCTTAAGGGAATTTACATGTTGATGGGAGGGGGGGGTCCCTGCATCACAAAAAAGCAATATAGTATAATAACATTAATTTCTATATTTAGTGACAAATTTTGCTTGGTTGTTAAAGCACTCTAGGAAAATCAACAAAGGTTCAACAGCTGCACCCTAGACAATTATAAGGCCCAACCTTAACGTATCTTCAGGAACTATTTCAGAAGGGAATTAAGAACAGAAAAACATTTCACCCTAGAGTTTCTTATTCTCATACAGAAAATAAAAATAAATTCTACTCAAAACAAACAAAAAGAACTCACAGCTAATCAGATTACTTTCATTAAAGCACATGCCTAAACTGAGTGACTAGGATGCAGCTACTTTTCTGCAAAGCAAAAAAAAAGAAAAAGAATGTGTCCAATTAAACAACATCAAGAACAAGAAACTAGGTTTCCTATTAATCTTGTTTAACTGTGAACATTTGGTTACAATAAATACAGTGATTTTCTTTTTTAAGAGCCTACATTGGCCAAAGCTTTTGTAGCCTAAAACAGACTAAGAACACAGTGTTGTGAGTTTTCTCTAGTGCTTTAGAAGACAACCAAACCTGATCTAAGCTTTGCCGTCCAGCGTCTGTGTCAGTGTGCTTGAGTTAGCTTGTTTCATGTGGGACTCGCCATCCATTTTCTGCTTCACGCTGCTGAAGGAAAAAAAAGGAAGACACTGAGTTTGACATTTCACCACAAAAACTCAGGTTTACACCAACAGTGTTGAACAATTTGTCTGAAAGTGGGGAATTTCCTTATTAAATTAAACTGACTACCTAATCTCATTCACAACTATTCTAAAATATAAAAACACCTCAAAGATCCATTTCAATGAAGATGGTGTTTTTAACACGTTCTATGTTGTGTCATGGTATTTTTCTCATGATGGAGGACAAATGTAAAGAAAATTAAGCTTTAAATTGCATTTCTGAGTATGTCTTTATTCAAGTAGTTGTGAATCAGGAGAAGACAAAAAAGAGTGTTTGAAAAAAGAACTTATTTGTGACACAGAAGCTACATAAGTCATAAGCTCCAAGCTTTCATTAATGGAGAGGGGAAGAGGGGCGGGGTTGCTCCGTACCAACAGTCCTGCCCAGAACTCAGAGGTGAATTTCTAACGAACTCCTGCTGCTATACAGAAACTATAGTCTAGAAAATGATTTTATTTTTGGGTCTAAAAATGGCATAATCATGGTTAAAAGACCACTGGGGAAGCTTTTACAAAAGATCAAAAGATCGGACTGAGACTTTAGAGGTGAAACTTTTTGTTGCAGAACAACCTGAAATGTAATCTTTGATTTTTTCAAAAGGGTCCTTCTCTGACATTTTCTGTGTCAGGCCAATTAAAGCTGATCTAGATTAGATAGTTTAGATGAAAATTTCTACAAATGAGCATTGTTACTGTATACAGTTTTGAAGTGTGTTGTGCTCCATCACAGCTTACCCCGCTGTTGGCCCATTTCCGACTTTTTCACTTGACTGCTGGTCGAACTCGGAGAGCATCTTCAGTATGTTCAGTGCAGCCTAAAGAATTCATGAAAAACATTTTTTTTCTATGAGTTCCAAGTATGAAGCATCGTTAATTCCACCAAAAGCACAGAGTTAATTGTTGTTTATTAGGATTTTGTTGTTTGATCCAAAGACATGATGTTCCAGCTCTACATTTTTTCCAAAGTAAACAATGCAGTTAAGCAGAAACGGGAGGATTTTCTCCAATATTACATAAACTAAAAAGCCCAAGTCCAAAAAATGTCATGAACTGCCTCTGATCAAACGGTTTGTTATGAGAATGCCTTGGAGAAAATGACAGGTTCTTTTAAAATCTATAAGATTAACAATATCTGTTACCGATATAAAGTGAAATTAGGTGACCACACTCACAAAACAGTTGTTTTAAAAACTGAATTCATTTTCATCCTATCCGATTTTAGATGTTTGGAAGGTACCATGACAGGTGAAATTGAAGCATTTGCTGCAGTTCATTATTAACAGGATAAAATATGTTGTTTTTGTGATAAAGATCAGGAGGATCCACAGGCTTTGATTCTCCACTGTTGAAATGAAGCACCATTGTAGGCAAAACTGAAACAACTTCTTTACCAAGCAGCCTTGGTTAATAACGAAAGATCGTTAAGGAATAATTTCCTCACGACTGTGAGCAGATGAAGAACATCGTAAAGCAAATGTAGTTGTGTTTCATACAAACCATATCATGACAGGATTCTACATCTTTTCCAATCCCGTGGCTGATAAGTGGAGGCAGGGAGGAGCAGTTTATCAGTGACACAAACTCATTCTTGTTGTTTTTGGGAAAATCTTTGTATTCCACCTGAAAACAAACGGAAAAAACATTGATTCATGCCCCAAACACAAACAGATCCAGCCTCAGTGAGTTCACCACATGGATGATTACCTGCAGACCTTGCACTGAGGCAAGATAGCTGAGCTGTTCTGAGGGCCTGGTGAGGGGTCCAAGGGGCAGTTTGTTAAGATTATTTTTATTCTTTAGGAGAGTCTCAGCAGTCAAAGATGCTCCTGCATAAAGCAGCTCGTTTGCAATCATGGCAGTGATTGTGGCTTTGCCTGGGTTGGGCATGGCTCTGCTGTAGTCCTTAGCATGGGGCCCTTGGCAAGCTCCAACCGCTTGAGCAACTTCTGGCACCATGGGCAAGATCCCTGCAGGCAGCTGCTGGTGGCTCAGGTAAGGCAAGCGGTAGTCCTCCTCTTTGGGACCTGTGGGGAAAAAAACAACTCATCTGTAACATTATTTTACAAAATTGTTTATTTTCTATGTCACAAATAATCTATTTTTCACACAGCATGTTTGTCTGTTCCTGATTCACCGTGATTTGAAAAAAGAAATTCTCAATGCAATTTTAAGCTGATTTTTTTTTATGTACGTCTTCCATCTTTAGAAAAATGCGCACAGAACAAGTTAAACACACTCAAAACATTTTTTTCTCCAGAGTGAGTCTTACAAGATCATTTTTAACAGAGACTTACTCAACGCCACATCCTCTACGCAGCTAGGTTCATAGAAGGTCACTTTGCGCCCATCGCCAGGTTTTTTCACAAGGGTCTAAAATACAAAGAAAGTTATTTTAAAAAACTTCATGCTGTACATAAACCTTATGGCGTCTGTGGAGAAAATTGTTTGATTATAAAAAGGGCTTGAACCTTTTCATCCGTTTTCAACGCGGGTTTGGGAGGTTGAGGCTGAGGCACTTTAAATCCCAGAAGCTCCAGCATTTTCTCAGCTGCGTTCCTCTTGGCTACCTTCTTACTTGGTCCCATTCCCTCTGCAGCCTGACCGCACACGCTCACCTGGAGCAATGTATGCAGATGGAACAAGTAGAAGCACCCCAAATATAAAAAATAACACACTGAAATGTAGTACAGGGTCCCTCGCTACAAACAGGTTAACCTTTCTCAGTTTTGCAATTGTTTTGGGTTCAATTTTGCATGTTTTTTGCTTTTTAAAAGTGTTTTGTTCTGTATCTTGATTGTCAATCCTCTCTTTCTTGTCTCTTGTACAGCAGTGGCCTCCAACCCCAGAGCTGACCGGTACTGGTCTATGGGACAATTGGTCCCGGGAGGCAAAGAAAAGAAACACGACTAACATTTTCATTTATCAGTTTATTAGTAATCTGATTCTGAAGTGAGTTTTATTTTGGAAAATTACTGGGTTCTCACCAACACATCAGACTCATTCTTGATGCTCACTCTGTCACGTGTCAAAAAAAATCTGCTTCTTTCTTAAAGCGGCGGCTCCGACCGTTAAATTGAAACCCCCAAGGTAGCAAGGTTCACAAAAAACAAACGTATTTGAAAGGTTTCTTTTAGCAGAAACAGTGAGGAAACAGAAAACAGCATTTGACTTCAAAATAAAAGAAATCTGCATTTAACAGGTGAAAACCAGGAGTCTTTATTCTAAACATAGATTTATTGTGACAGTTGTTCACACCGACCACAATAATAAGAATGAAAAAATATTCAGCGACCGGCTGTCTAGTGAAGTGTTTTTCAACCTTTTTTGAGCCACAGCACACTTTTTCTTTGGTAAAAAAATCACACGGCACCCCACCAACCGAAAAGGTAATACATTAAAAACTCTGTATAAGTTTATAAACTCTGAATATCCAGTCATTCTTAAAGTATTTTAAATACAAAAGAACAAATAAACACAAAGAAAACTGTCTTTTCTGATTTATATCTATAAGAAAATGAAAATTTTAACTGACACAGTGCAGGTTTTTTATCAAAGTATCTTGAATAGAAATCACATAAATGTGATCAAAAGTCCTTCATGGTCTTATATACCGTATTTCTTTTTTAAATTACAGCAGGAATTTCAACATGTACTCTCATTCTTAGTCCATTTTTTTCCAGATATTCTGATGTGACCCGGAATATTTCCTCTCCCGTCACTTTCCCTGGCAATGCCTCGCAAAAAAACTTCTCTCATATTACGTTTCCATCTACAAAAAGCACATTGGCCAAAAGTTGTTCACTGACATCTGTAGACTTGTCAAGCTGTAAAGCACATTTTTTTGCTGTTCTGGACCTTTTTCCAAATCTGCTGACATGTCACCAATTCATCTGGTAATTGTGCTGTCTGAGAGCAGGACTTCGGCTACATCTTTAACCGTTTCACGTCCGATCATTTTGTTCACAATGGCGTTGCAGGAGGGAAGTATTAATGACTTTTTTGCCACAAGTTCAGCAACATGGTTGCTGGCTTTAAGGGTTTTTTTTTTGTTTACCTTGCTGAAAATAATGTTGTTCAAATGGTGGATTCACGTTTATCATTACATTTATAAAATACCTGTTTTAGTGACTTTTGTTTTTATTTATCACACCTCAAAAGTCAGTCAAGGCTGAATTTGGCGTCTGATTTTTTAGCTTCTACCTCTATATATCTATAAATCTATATCACATTTTAATGGTTCCTAGAGGAAATGTACAGTACAAATAACATCTAAACCAGCTTCAAGTATTCTACAAAGGATGAGGACAAACTTTACCTATAAACGGTTAAAGGAAGGTGGAAAAAAAAAACCCAAAAAAACAGACACCCACTTCAGTCTCGCAAAGGCTGGTCCGTGAAAATCTTGTGACATCAAATCGATTTGTGACCTGTGACAGGTTGGGGACCTCTACTGTACAGTGCAGAACGTGTCCAGCTCGCAAAGCTGATCTTTGTTTTAATTCTAGAAAACTGCTCTTATTTTTCTACTATGGTTTGAACTTTGAGAGCTTAAATAAGAGACAAAATTGTGAAAACGTTTATGTCTGTGAAAAGTGAATAAAGGGTGTAGTGAGGTATTCTAAAGCCTTAAAATACATGTAAAAAAATGCTGACTACTTTGCCAAGTTTACCTGTTGCATATAATTACCACGATGATCGAGGGTAATGCTGTTCATTTCACTTTGGTAGTATCCCTGTGGTTGACTCACCTGCATGACAAACTCCCTGCGCCGCGGCAGACCCCTCTCAGTCACTAAGCTGTACTCTGGCTCTTTCTCCTTTTTGGCCTGCTGAATCTGAGCCAAGCGGCTGATGGGATTCATCCCCTGGCCATACTCTGGGCTGGTCTGCAGCTGTGGGCATTGCAGGTACATAATTACCACCATAAGTTTAATCAGGGCAGATACGACACGTTTAGTCTCACTTTTTGGAGGGCCTGACCTTGATTATAGATTTGGTTTTCTTTTTGATGCGTGGCAGAGTCTTTTCCACAATCGGTATGTGGGGCAATTTCTTCAACTCTCCCAGCACGGCAGCAGCTGCAAGCTTTTTGGCAATTTTTTTACTTTTTCCTTCACCGTCTCCCATGAACTCTCCGACTGTAACACGCACTAGAAACATTTTCATGTGTGGAGGGCCCTCCTCTTTTAAAACCTGCAAAATAAAACCCCTTTCTATTAAGTCAATGAACAAAAAAGGCAAGTTTATTTGTGAGTGAATATGATCAATACTATACAAATAAATAAATATGATTGAAACATTCCTAAAGATACAAATGTAAAAAAAACATTCAAACCTGAAAGTTAACAGGTAAGTTTCGTTTTAGAGCAATTTCAAACACTTGACTGATTTCTGATTTGTTCAGGTTCTCCTCTTCGGGATCTCCATTCATCTATCCAAATAAAAAATAATCAGTAAGTCTGCAGGAAATCTGTGTAGCAGGATTTTGTGTCACGTGTGCGTTTCTGTTCTCACCAGTGGTGGCATCTGTTGCAGCATTGGCTCCTTCAGCAATGTTTTCAAGGCTTTGGTGGCAGCGTCATGTTTGGCCAACTGCCGTGTGCGTCCTTTCCCAACGAACTGCTGACCTCCAATGGAAAGCTCCATGTGATATACCATTGGTCCCATTGGAGGAAACGGATAGTAGTACCTGGGCACATGCGTTTTTTTTTTGTTTTTTTTTTATCCCACTGAGAGGAAAAAACCAACACGCAGACGAGGAATCAAAGTTTTTCTCACTCACTGTTGCATAGAGCGCTGGTACGGCCCTGGAGCACGGACGCTGTAGTTGAAGTTTGGTGGTCTCATCACTGGGTATGGATCAATGGGTTTATAAAAAGGTTTTTTACCAAGCTTCATACAAAGTGCGTTCAGTTCCATGGTATTTGTGATGCCATCAACTGCTAGACACACACAAAAAAACGATATCCACCAATATTAAAATGCCATATGTGTTAGGATGTTTCCCTATAAAGTGTTAGAAAATACTGGGATTTTGACAAAAGCCAGTGGGAGCAGCCCACCTGGGCTCTTGCCTGTGTTGCGTGGTGATCTGGCGGTGGGCTTTGGAAGTCTTGTTTCAGCAAGGGCAGACGCAGCAGCGGAATGCTGGGCTTTTTTGATACTGGTCCCCTCTGCCTCCCAATACTGATCTCCCAGTGTAAGCCTCACGGAAAAAATCTAAGAGAGATTATCTGTCAGTAGTGAATTTAGAAAAAGTGAAGCGCCTTTACATAGATTTAAAAAAGAAATGTTTCTTTTATCTATGCATGCTCCATGTACCTTAGAGTGAGCTGGTCCTTGCTCAGAAAGCAGTTTATACTCGGGCTGGATCTTGTTGAAACGGGCTAACTCATTCACCAAACACATAGGGGTCTTCTCTTTAGGGTTTGCCATGTTAGACACTGAAACAAGACACACTGGTCTTTACAGTTAACCAGCAGCAAGTATGGTTAAAATCAGTTCTGTAAAATGCCTCAAAAAAATATCAAAACCCAACTAAGAAAATCAATCCATCTATTTTCTAAATCTGCTCAATCCCTCATGGGGTCGTGGGGTTGCTGGAGTCTATCCCGGGAACTGTCAGGCGAAAGCGGGGAACAGTGGGTCACCAGTCCATCGCAGGCCCACACAATTGACTGTAAAAGAGAACTGGACTGCGTGACTGTAATGTAACTCAGAGAAAATGGCTCCAACCAAATGAAGTCAATTCAGGCCCCATTTTTCTCGATACGGGCGCCGGCATGTTGGAGAGGGACAATATCAGTAAGCAGTGATTGGTCCGAGTTAATCTGAGTCATCGTTTTTATGGCAACCACTCTAGCCAATCAGGAGTGAGCAGGCTTGGGAGAATCTGTCAAATACTTTCATTGAGGCATCTGATTGGTCAGTTTATAACTTGCACTACAGAAAAATATATCATGAAATTTTTTTTAGCAAGAACAATGTTTCAAAAATTATCAGAACAAGAATGTTATGTAATAGCTGTTTAATTCTCTATAGAAGTCTATGGGATTTTGGCTTTTTGGGCCCAGCAGATAGTTTCTTACAGTGAGGCTAACTCCTGCGTGCTAGCCACCACACCACCGTGCAACCCAACTTGAAACCAAACATTAAAGTGTATTAGAATGTATATAAAATATACTACTAAAAACCCACACCCAAAGGAAAGAGCAGGAAACGAACAGAACCCACCTGTGGTGGTAATATAGGGAGTGACCGAGCCTGCTGGAAGAGCGGAAGTCCTGATTGGCTGACTGGCACTCTCTGATGGCAGAGCTCCTGCAGTAAAGGGGATGCTATAGCCAGGCTGGGGCTGCCCCAGCTGCAGTGGGGCAGAAGCAGCAGGCATAGAGCTAGGTGGACACTGAAATTGGAGCTGAGACATTCTAATTGATCTCACTTAGCAGCCTCAAGTCGATAGAAGGAGATTTACAGCAGGATGGCAGGGCTTGCAAATTGCAGAGGGCTGAATGTGAAATGTGCCTGAAAGAGACAGAATTATGGTAAATGGATCATTACAAAGTGATGCCGGCGGACAATCTGCTTTTCAAAAATAAATAAAACGCCAACAAAAAAGGAGGGCTTTAGAGAGGACAGTTATATAGGCTAAACAAAAGATAATAATAATGCATTAAAATTCCTTGTATTAGATCTCAAGCTTCATTTCAGCAGTTCAAGAAGACCAAACAAGGACTACTCAGTGCGACATCTATGTGTACTAACACACCGTAAGCAAGCAACACTGTCAGTACACCAACAGTTTCCTTGTTGGGTGTGTTTATGGGCACTAAACCTGAATTTTAGTGTCAAACCCCACTTGTCAAGCTGCTTCTCTGTTGAGAGAACAGAACTGAATGTCCACTGTAGTCGTCTTTCAGATGTATGAGTAGGTTAAACTGATGGGAACTCACATTACCCTGATCAAGAAAAAAATGGTTTCTGGCTAACAATACATTTAGGAAAACTGGTTATTTAAGGGAACTGATGTGTTACTGACAAACATGTAAATACATCCACTGAAAAATTGATGGGATTTCCTGTTTCAGTTTCTCATTTTGAAAGCATTTATCACCTGTCACAAAGCAATGACATGAAGAACAGTTGTGTAATGGAATGCTACTACGCTCCACAGTCATGCGTTTTATCAACAAAAAGGTGTGAAGATTAATTTAAAACAGTTGCTTCTATGAGCAGCCTATTTTATTTGACCCATCAAACCTTTAAGCAAATGTTTCCCAAATGACCAAACACAGTGGAATTAGGACAACAATGCAGGTGGCATAATCGTATATTTTGCAGATAAATATATTATTTAGTCCTATTTTACTGTTAAATATTGAAGCTTATTACTAAGTGGTAATAGTTTAGCTCCTCAAAAGTAAGATTTTCTTGAGTAGGAAAAAAAGTGCACAATGAAAGCAGCATAACTGTGAACAAAGCTTTAATATTTAATTTGACATATTCTTGTTTTTAATAAAAACAACAGAAAAAGGCTTCTTGATGTAAATAAAGAAACTTCTTGACTAATGTTCTGCAAGTTTTGAAAGCACCTTTGAAAGTGAAGCCTGAACCAAACAAAGGAGGGTTAGCATGCAGGCCTAAGTGAAAGCTAAATTAAATATAAAAAACAATGATAATGCTATTCTTTCAAATGCATTCCTGTATAGTATGATGTGCTACTGCTCTAGAGGTCAATTCTTTAAAGACTGGCCCTTTCTTTCTTACTTTCACAACAACAACACTGTTTCAAAGCCTGTAAACGGAAATCTACATGAAGCCATTAACGTTCAGGGTCAAGTAAATTTTAATTAAAATTCCATCTGTTTGTGACACCTTAACAAACACCACAGAACTCAAAACAAGAACCACTAGACATGCATGCATTCTTTCCACTCCACATTAAAAATAACAAAAAGTACCAAAATAACACCAATGCAGCCTAAAATCTAATTTTCAAAACTCGAATGTGAATCACACAACAAAGTAAGTCCATGAATAAGAGATACTCTGAAGAAATCAGGACGCCGGCTGCCTCTAGCAGTTTCCATTCAAGTCCCCGCCGGCTAATTAGCATTCAGCAGCCACGAATTAGCCTTTATAACAATACAATACAAAGTTGTCAGATGTGCATCACACTTCTAAACTTACAACTTTTTTGTAGAAATATCTGATTAATCATTTTAAGCATTACAGTTGGGACTGTGCTTTACTTTACCGGCAGGTCTGGAACAGACAAACTGCTAGCTAGCAAGCCCGATAAGACATTGCACAAAAGAAGCCTCACCTTGTTGCTGCGTAACTTCAGTTTTTACTCCATGAGAAAGGTGTCTGCTGTCGCACCTTTTGTGTTATCCAAGCACTTACAAGTGTAATTGTGTGTTATTTACTATCGAAATGCAGGCAGCGAAGTGGTGAACATTGGGAGGACAGGGCAAACACTAAAGAGAATGGAACTGTCTTGATTTCTTACAGGAAGTGACACCATCAAACCGGAAGTACTTCATATTTCAAAATAAATTGCCCTTTATTGCCAAAGTAGAACAATACAATTTCGCTGTTATGGTATTTCTGGTAAAACTGACAGGCTAATTTGGTGATATAATAGAAACAACGACCTTTTTTTGATATACATAAAATTGCCATTAATCAACCTAGATAAACACAGCTATTCAGCAAATATCAGGTGGTATATTTTTAAATTTCAATAAAAGAATGAAATTTCCTAAGAGGGCAGTTAAAAAGCACATAATCAGGGGAGAGGAGTTGATACCTTTCCTCTTTCTGATATAGGACTTGCTATGCATATCATTTATCATTTAGGATTAACATGCATAAACAGTTTCTCATCTGTTTTTGACAGTTTAATGAATTTATTTCAATATAAACAACCACACAAAAACACATTTGGGCATATAAAAAATAATAATGACAAGAAAACATACAAAATAAGGTAAAAACAATTTTTTATTATGCTTATATCAATTAGCCGCAATTTAGGTTTTCCTGAATTTTCAATAAAAACAGTGTAAAAGAGATTTTAAAAAAAGCACACACAAATAACTGTTAAACCCATTATGTAAGCTAATAAATATAAAATGAAGACAGAAGACTCACTATAAAGTATTGCTTCTATGGCCTACAACTCCGTGATTTGAGGATAAAATAATTACTGAGGTGAACTGGTCTTTCTAAGAGGTTACAGGTTGTAAGTCTGGCAAATATTCAGAGAGTCCCTTAGCATCAAGTCACGCAAACGCCACAATGCATCCACCATGGTGGTATGAGCTCCTTTGCTCTTCAGCCAGTGGGTTGGAAGTCGACTCTCTTGCTCCTTTGTCAGGTGAGTATCTCGTCTTTGAGCTGTAATGAAAAATGTGTTTCTAAATGAGTTAATAAAATATAATAAGAATCAATATGTCCTGTTTTTCTTGTTTGATAATACTTTTCTGGCTACTTTTCACACAAAAACACATTCTTAAAAAACAATTGTGTTATTTTTTCACTTTAGCATATTTTATCTTTTAATAAAAGTGTTTGACATACAGACAAAAACGAGCATCCTCAACTGGGGCAAAAAGTAGGAAGAAATAAATCACAAGCCACCTTTAAGTGTTTGGTCCCACTTGCTGACAGTAGCTGACTCTGCATTTAATCCCTCAATGTATTTCAGGTAGGCTTCTGAGTGGAGCACTCTTTGTGTCTTTGGTGGAGGTGCCACAAACATTGGAGTGGTCGGCTGCAAATGAGAGGGCTGGCCCAGCTGGCCCTGCCCTGGGTATGGTGGAGGAGCATGCTGTCCTGGACTGAACATCCCAGGCTAAAACCAACATGTTCAAATAAGTGTGATTCAGTAAAAAAACACACAGAGAATTAAGATTTGAAGAAACACTAATTTGATAAAAACTGTTCCATACAATTTTAAATGTAAATTTAAACAAAACCAATTCTACTTTGTAGATTCTTCTCACCTGTTGGATGAAATTTCCTTGTGCAGGGCTTCCGGCTATGCCATTCATCACAGAACCCATTATACCTGTTTAAGGACAAGACTTAGCTTGGGGTGACTTAAGGCCTGTGTAAATGTAAAACTGTGAATATTTGCTTTGTGTTAAGAGTTATATTGACTTTAGAACAAGTTAGTTAATGGAGATCAGTTAAACGTTAGTTATTAGGTATCCGTTTCCACATGCATTACCTGTGTGAAAGTGGAGTTTGTATGTTTTGTGTGAAATTGTTGTTTGAGACCAGATAGCTTTGACTGCTCAGAGAGTAGCTTAGGCTGTGCAGCCTGTGTACCAGGTAAACCCCTCCAGCAGGAGAGACGAGACTGGATGAGACTGAGCAGGTGTGGCTAGGACAGTGGCCCTTACCCTGATGAGGCATGCCAAGGTAACCAGGCATACCTTGATGAAGATGGTGAGGAGGCAGGTGAGGAAGCCCTGCAGGGTGAGGTGGCATTTGGGCCACACTCAGCAAACCCTCGTGAGGGCCCTGCATGGGCATGTATGGTGAGCCGTAAGTTCCCATCATGCCTTTGGGAAGAAGGCGAGGAGAGCACAACACATCCATGCATAAGTTCCATGCAGCTGTCTCTACAGAACATGCACTACTACTGCTACAAGAAACGCTGGCCCTTTTCACACATGTACCTTCACGCATCAAAAACAGAAAATCTGGTTCTTCAAGTCCATTTTTCATGTTCTATGTTAGTAAATGCTTGCAAGAGTATTAACTACAAATACTGGTGGAAAAAAATAGCAAGCTACTTGTTGAAAGATGATAAAATAAATGTAATTCTATTTAAAGGCATTTTATGGTAGAGAACACATTTTGGATTATGTAATGTGAATTTAAACAACTATCATGGGGTCTTTAGTTTTCTCCTTCAACCTGTGCAGAAAGAATCAAACATATCTGTGCCACTCATTATTAATTAAAATAGTAAATTCGATGCCTGAATTAGGAACAGCTGATCTCTACTCAAACACGAGACCAGAAAATATTGTAGGCTCAGTGTACAAAAGGGACAAACAATTCAAACGGATGAGAATGTTAGAAAATCAGGCATGTATGTTAAATAAAATCAACAAAAAGCATTCATGGTTAAAATAATAAACATCAAACGTGCAATGAACTGTTGTGCAACTTCAAATAAAAAGCGAGATACAATGAAAATATTAACATAAAAATGAGACAGCATTTAAAGAAAAATAAATGCCTTCATGAGTGACTTAGAGAAAAAAGGTAAACATATTTTTAGGGGTGGAGGGGGATGGTTTTGCGGTCCAGTCTGCGTTCCCTGCTGTCTTGTTGATAAAGATTCATGCTGTCTCGTAGAGGGGTTACCTGACACAGGTGGCATGGTCTGGTTTATCATTCCCATAGTGCTAGGCGAAGGCACCACCCCCATCAGTGCCCCCACAGGGGTACCTGCTCGAGGGGAAGCTTGCTTCTGGGGTGGCCTCTCGCGTTCTTGCTGTTCCACCAGTTTTGCGGCACGCTCTGAAATAGTTCAAACCATTGTTTTCACTTTTATTAGAATTCATACACGCAAAACTAGACGGTTTGAGTTTGATGAGTAAAGTTTCACACCTTCATACTCTGCTTTTTTGGAAGCTTCCAGGTTCCTCCATTCTGTGCCTACTAAGCGACTCAGCTCCCCGAAAGAAAAGTCTGGATGACGCGCTTTGATGACGGCCCGCATTTCGCTGCTGAAAAGGATATAGCCACTCATGTTCATCTTCCTCTTCGCTCCTTCCTTCTTTGATAAACCCTTCACCTTAGGAGTGGCCTTGAAAAAAAAAAAGAAAAACATTAAGTTCAGGGAATGTTTTGTGTGTTTAAAACCTAAAGAGTACAAGATTGTGGGTATCTAAGGTCATTGGAAGCATAAAAATACTTGGGAAGGTGTGTATGGCATGATGTCCATGTCACTTGATAGAGAGCTTTGCATTTGAGGCATCGATGGCGTCACAGGAGCATCGTCATCATCATCCATGTCTTCCATGTCATCATCTGCATCCTCCATGTCTGCCAGTTTAATTTCAAGCTCATCTATCTTCTTGTCCAAAAAGGGGGAAGCTTCCTTCTGTGGCACAATTAGTTTCCTGCACACAACGCAAAAACAAAACTGTAAAAAGTATATCTGATTCAGTTTTGATTAGCTTTTATCCACTTTCCAAACCTGAAATAGTAAGTCTCATCCTCCACCACTTTGGAAGAATATGAGAAGCGCTTCAGACCCTTGAACTTTTTCATTTGTTTCTCTGTCTCAATGTAGCGGCTCTCACACAGCAGGATTCCCTCCTCTGAGTATTCAGTAGGTCTGCATGAGAGGTAGTCCTTAAAGCAGGACACCATGCATTTGCCTGGAAACACAATAAAGGTAGTCCTTAACTTAGTTGTAAAACTGACTTTTTCATGATATCCGTGCAGCAGTGTGCGGACATAAAATAACAATTTTATTTTTTAAACTACTCCCATGAAGTTGTTTTTTTTCCATAAATAAAATTGGAAGTTTGATCTACTATACAGACTTTAAGACACATGGCTCTGTCATACCGATGACACAAGTCATGGGCAAGGTTTCCTCCAGGTGACTTAGAAAAACTTCTCTCTTGTAAAACATTTTCGTGGGCTCGTGTTCAGTTTCCTCAGGATGAATGAAAATCGGTCCAAAGAAGAAGGTGGTTCCGTTCTGCAACCACAGCTTCTCAATTCTGCAGACAAGTTAGTGAAACTGTATGAGGGATGGCAAATTAAGAATTTTACTAGCAACACGGATGTTTTTCAAAAGTTATTTCCTTTTAAGAGGTTTCTCTTTACTATTTAATATACATTTTCACCAACCTGGCAACCCGGGGTTTTGACAGTCCATGCGACTGAATGTAAACACAGTCCCCCAGTTTAAACCACATGTTGTTGTAGCATAACTGTTCATAGTATTGGCAGCCTGGCTCAGCTCCATTTATCTCCATAGGAACATCCTCTCGCTCCTAAAGTGATAAACATACACAAACAGGAGAATTAAACAATGACAGTCTTGAATTTGAAATAGTTTGAAATAGTTTTTCTCTAATACCAGACATAAATATTAGCAATTGAGTTCTCAGTTGTGGAGGCCAGATGATGTTTGAGCCTAGCAACAAGCCACTCCGGATTTTATTTTTACCCGCAAATCAAGGCTCATCCTTTTTACTAGGTTTGATCATTATACCAGAGTCCTGACAACAGAGACTTCATGAAACAGCTCAAAACGAGTATTAACACCTAAAAATAGTGGCATAAATATAGTCTTTTTAACCATTTACTGGGCAATGACTCAAGTTAGCTGAATCTAAAAAGTTTACTAAAAAATTCCAAGCAAGAAAAGTTGATCTAATTTAACTGCAAAAAGAACAACGATAAAATCAACTAGAGGTTCAAGTTCCACACAGGTTTCACCTCACCTTTTCCTCAAAACTGCCTGAGTTTGCATAAGACAAGAACACTTTATCCAGGTCGGGTTTGGCAAACATGGAGGCCACACGAACCACAGGCAGAGGCACGTCCCGGGGCACTAACTTTGCAGGACTCTCTGGCACGGCCCAAATCTTTATTTTCTTAAAGGATTTGATTCTGGCAGCATAGCGGGATTCACACACGTACACATCGGCAGCGTTGAAGCCCTCAGGTTGCATTTTGAAGTAATCCTACAAGAACCAGAAAGAGACGTCTACATTCAGTACCATTCTATTGTCACATTAAATCTTTTTTTTTCTTTGAGGGTGGGCGAGTGTCTAACCTTCACAAAAACAACCACACATTTGCCCAGAACTTTACTCATGGGCACTCTGTTGTAGTAGTCGCTCTTGAAGACTTCTTTTTCCAGAAATTTGCGTGTAGCTACGTGAAAAGTTTCACTTGGTCTGTAGAACCAGCAGCCGTAGAGCCACACTACACCTTCAAAGACAAAGTATAGATTTCTGTAGTAGTATTATAAAGAAGCAGCTTGGGGTTTATAGCTAATGACAGTCTAGTGCTCCGTCTGTAACATTATGTGAAAATCAAATATTACAAACAGTCCTGAGGGCGTTACCAGCTTCGTCTTCCCACAGACGTTCAATGCAGACAATGTGAGGCTTTAGGTTTGGTTCTGATGGCTCCACATAGACAAATTCGCCCACATTGTAGGTGACGTTGTCAAAGGAACATTCCTGGACATACATGAGATCAGGATCTGGTTGCCATGGTTCTCCCGGTACATAATCTGTTGTTCCCTCTTCTGCAGCTGCAGTAAAATACAATTTCATACACATTTTAGGAGGAGAGATTCCAGTGTGTTTTCATGCATAAATAGTCAAGTACCTTTGTTTTTCTCCAGTTCTTCTTCAGCTTTCTTCTTATCCTCCTCAATCTCTTTGGGAATTTTCTCCCTCTTTTCCTGATCTACATCACTTTGCAAGTGTTTAAAATTGTAGTTGAGCGCAGTGGACATTAGGATCTCTCCATTCTTGCATAGCTCGTCCCTGATCTTGATTAAAAAGTGCTGCAGCTCCACTGCATCTTCAAATATCTCAGAGTCTGTCCTGTAAAAAGACAAAACGAGAAGCATTAGTTTGTATCTGAACTGCTTTATTTATTCTTCAGGACCTTTTTAGCATGAAAGAAAAAATAAAGTCTAATTAAAGCGCCGTTGCTACCAGCCCCCACCCTCGCTGCCCAATAGACCCTTTCACAAGACGTGAGACAAAATGGTGACATCTCTCTAATTCTCCAATATTGGCGTTTTTTGTTTTTTTTTATATTGAGCTTTCATTTGAGCAGATATTATTCTGTTTCACGGTGTCTGATGTTTGCCTGATGTATTTTTCAGTATGAAGTCATCCTAAATAGAGCTGAATGTGATAAATTCAGAAAAAAAAAAAAACTTTCTGGCTTTTTGCTTTCATCTCTTTAGAAACCATTTTATTCATTGGTTCCCTGGAGGTGATGAACAAATCTTTGTAACTTTAGAAGAATCAGCAAAAGCAAACTTTTGGATTTCTTTGGCTGCAGAGATTTTTTTTAACCAGAACCACATTCCTAATATGCTAACCGTGCCATTTGTTTTCGTTTAGCTTGAGCCAAGACTTCACATTTGAAATGCTCACAACATCCTGGTAAAATATGTGCGAGGGACAGAGGAATGCCACTTTAGCAAGTCTGCCTCACTAACACAATTCAAAATCATTTTTCCCGACTAGACTTCATTGATGCTGGAGCAGTTAGTAGGCAATAGATCAAAATCCCTAAAAGGAAGAGGTACATTTGGGGAAAACTCAAGATGTCAGACTCTCCCTGAGGTCAAAGTTCAACAAAACTTTAGTTGTGGTTGTAGCCTTAACCTTGTGTTGCGTGTGTGAGATTTGGTGAAGATTCTCAAACTAAAGTTTTCTTTTCCCATGCTGTGCGGAAATCCTCAAATTTCACACTTTGCTACAAAATAGCCACCAAGTCGTAGGACCTGTGGTCGTAATCATTTTAAAACTTCTTTTGGACAACCTCAACATGTGTGTTTTGGGCTTATATTATCAATTTATGCAAAGAAACAGTCTAGATACAATTTTTCTAGCAGTAGATTTCTTAAAAATATAAATGTTGTTGAAGTCTTTTGACTGAGACTCTGCCAGCTTCTCTTTTTTTCCATACCTGTGCAGCCTTCTTGCTTTCTCCAAGACTTCAAACATGTGTTCCTGAAAGACATCCAGCCTCCTGTAGCGACCGTGCTCCACGTTCATCCTGATTATGTCAAAGTTGAGAGGTGGCTTTTCAGGGGCAGCAGGATCCACAGCAGGAATCTCAGCCAGCGAGTCACTATAGCATCGGCGCTCCTCGTCCTGGTGGCTCATTACGGAAACGAAAAGGTTCCTGATGAGCTCCTTCACCAGAAGACCCACAGCCGGGGCCCCAGAGTCTTCCCCACCCTCTTGCTGCCTTCGTGTCTCCAGTAATACTCGATGCAGCACTAAAGCGTCTCGATAGATCAGTGACTCCGGCTCGTTGTACATGCAAGCATTGTTGAACATGAGAGCAAAGTCTTCCACCAGAGCATCCACGTCTTGGTAACGGCCGGCGGCCATATGGCTTCTGATGCGCTCCATGTCAATGGGTTTCTTGATGGCAGCGTAGTAGTCAGGCAACTCGGAACGAGATGGAAGACGGAGGAAGATCGTGCTTAGACGTCGACCCCGGCGATCAGTAAAGTTTCGCACCGAATCATAGAGCTCATTCAGCTTCTGCTGTAGAGGGGTGAGGTATTTGGATTTCTTTGGAGAGACGCCGCTTTTCCCTAAATAATAAAGATGTCATTAAGATTTTGAAAAAAATTTAAGAGGCAAAACACAAGTCACAAGACCTGGTAATGATTGCAACATTTGCTAATGTGCAATCAAAATAAAAAAACAAAAAGGAAAATGTAAAAATAAAAAAGAGCAGTAATCTGCTTCATTAAATAGCATTTGTTATTTATTATTATTTCCTTATAAGTCCCACTCTAATTATTTTTTTATCTATTGTATAAATGTTCCCTGCAGTTTTTTTAGTTATGATGATGCTGTTTTCAGCCAAAATATTTTTAAAAAACTGTCGTTTTCTAAGACATAGTTTCTGCAGAGCGGCAGGAGTTCATCAGAAATATGTTGTTGGTGGGACTGTTGGCACAGAGTAACCCCGCCCCCACTTCCCATTAACCATCTATATTCTCTCTCCCACTAGCTCGCTGCCCTTCACACACTGACCTAACAACACAATTTTCGGAGTGGGTCTTTAAACTCATCTAGTGTGATTTAACTGAAACAGGTTAAGTACTGACAACACTTACTTAGTTTCAACTTAGGGGATCCAACTCCCTCCTCTTCAGGTGGCGGGCCCAGTTCCTTCCGTTTATCATTCAGAATCTTCTCCAAAATGTCAGCATCGTTATATACCTAAAACACACCAAAAATAGAGGTGTCAGCAGAATTACAAACTTCACTGCGTATTTGTGAAAGAGGACAAAACATGTATGGTTTTCCAGTGGTATTCACAGAACAGACCTGAGAGCCCTCCTCGTTGTAATGGCGAGCGTTGCGGAACATAAGCCTCATGTCTTCCATCATTGCGTCCTCTGTGGCGTAGCGTTCGGCGCGTATGCTGTGCTCAATGGTTTTCAGATCCATCGGCTCAAGGATGACTTTATAGTAGTCCGGGTAGTCCTTCTTGGATGGTTTGAGCATAAAAAGATCACACAGACGTCGATTGGTTCGTGCCTCTCTGGCCTCCGTCACTGCAGCATACAAGGCCTTCATTCGGTTCTTTTTGACATTTTTTTTGTGGCTAAAACAAAATAAAACAAAACAAAGAATAATTGACAGGCATACAAACGAGCACTAGAAGAGATTCTAGAAGTCATACAAAAGAGAATGCATTACTAAGTGTTGAAATTATGCAGATCTTGAAGATCTGATAATAATAGAAAGTTGAAAACCTTTTCTTCTTGATACTTCCTGTATCAGATGATAAAATGCTGTCTCCATCCTCATCGTCTCTCCTCAAGAGTTCCTTCTTTTTAGCCTAAATCAAGAAAACAGGTTGTAAATGATTTAATAATCTCAAGTGCTGTGCCTTTTTTTCAGTGAGAACATTATTTGGAGTCCATCACCTGCATGATCTGCTGAAGCCTGAAAGCCCGTTTGTAAATGCTTGAGTTGGGCATGTTGTATCGCTTCGCATTTTCAAACATCAACGTGAGGTCTGCCTCTATCTGCTCTAAGCTCTCATACTCGCCACTCTTCATCTTTGTCCTAACAAAAGGAAATAGTCATTAGTCACATGCATTTACGTGGAGCATGCATTTCAAATCCTAAAATTGACTTTTTCCAGAATAAACGACTGGTCCTTACCTGATTTGCTGCAGACAAATGGGTTGTTTAATCTGCTGAAAGTAATCAGGATACTCTCTGCGAGAAGGCAGCTGCTGAAACGGTTCGGCAAACACCTGGCCCTGGCTGTTCCTGGCACCCCTCACAGCTTCATACAACTGGAAGATTGGGTTGCTCATTTCCATACTAGAACTCTGGCTTTCAGCCTCTGACTCTTCCTCATCATAGCACACAGAGCCTGCAAAACAAACAAAAACAAATAACAATGACTTATGAACCAGTTTATCTGGTACAGAAATGAACAAAACCCACCTGAAAGCACAGGATCATCCTCACTTTCTGAGCCGTACTGAAGAGCAACAGTAACGCCGGAAACTCTGTCCCCCTGGCCAGATCTTCTGTTTCTGAATGGAAACAACATCATCTTAAAAACTGTCAAGAAAACTTTGTCTTTACATGATAGAAACAATAGCTAAACACTACCTGATGCGAAGGCTAGATTTAGTAGGTTCAGCGTGTTCAAGTTCAGTCTTTCGTTGGATAAACACTTTTTTTATGGTGTTAGCATCCTGGAAAATGAGCAAGTCAGAGTTATAAAGGTGTAAAACTAGTAAAACTTTAAAAGAAAGTGTTACATTGTTTAAAAAAATGAAACAAGAGGAAAAAGATTGACCTTAAAAATCTGAGATCCTGGTTCATTGTAAGTCTTGGCATTTTTGGTCATGAGGTCAATGTCCTTCGCCATGGCGGTGACAGTTTTATAATGTCCAATCTAAAGAAACATAAATAAAATGTTCTAGTTAGGAGTCAATACTTCTAATGGTCTTCAAATTATTCAAAGCCACAAATAGTGAGGGAGCATTCGACGTACCTGTATTCTCTGAGCAATCATTCTCAGATCTATTGGCTCCTTTATAATAGCGTAGTAGTCTGGGTATTGCTAGACAAGACAAAGCGAGAAATAATGAACAATGTGGAAAAGTCACCAGATAAAACCACATAAAAGGAAATTCACAATTCTACCATCTTGAACTACAACAAATGTTTTCAGCAAATCATATATGAAGATGGACTGTACTTTAGTCCAAAAATGGTGGGAAAATAAATCAAATTTTGCATCCTCGGGTGCCTGGTTCTCATTATTTTAAAAACTAAAAAAATGACCTTTTCTGTAGCAGAAATGTAAATGAAATGTATTTTGACTGAGACATTTTTCTTACTGCGCCTGAGAATGTTTACCTTCATATCCAAGTGTTGGCTAAATTATAATCTGATTTTAAAATATAGCAATCTATTGCTGCAAAGAAATAAAAGAAAAAAGTACCACTTTAGAGGGAAGTTTCTGGAAAAGCTCGCTGACCAGTCGCCCTGAGGAATCAGCGTGGGACACTATCGCCTCCAAAAGTTGCTCGAGAACCTCCTTCAGATTGCTGCCTGATGTCTAAAACAGAGAGGAATGTATCTCAGGAAAGACCTTTAAATGACATTTTTAGATTACAAAAATGTAAGTGAGTTGCAAAGAAATCCTTCCTCCAACAAGTACTGACTGGATTACTTGCCTCTTCTTCAGCAGACAGCCCTGGATTATCCCCCATATCATCACCATCTTCATCATCCTCATCTCCATCTCCAGGCTGCACAAACTCATTCCTTGATTGCAGATACACCTCCCACAGCTTACACGCCGTTTGGTATTCCTCAGTGTCACGCTGAATCATGGAAAGTAAATTGGCGTGGAGATTTAAAGCGGATGAGAGAAAGAACGTGCGACCAACATCAGCTAGAAACACACTTGAAATTGCAAAGTGCGCGCTGCAGGTAGAAGTGATAACTGTTACTTCTCTACCTTGTAGAATGATCTGGCGTTGTTAAACATCAGTTGGAAATCTGCAGTAAGCTGCTCCACATCATTATACTCCTCTGACTTCAGCTTGTACTGTATTTTTGTCATGTCGATGGGCTGTGAAACTGCTTCATAATAATCAGGCTGATTCCTTGAAAAAAATAAAACAAAACAAGAATATGTCACTGATTTCCAAATGATTTCATATGAAAACGTCAACACTGCTGAGACACTAAATACGATGACAAATGCACAGATAAACAGATAGAAAAATGCGCAAACGTTTTTAAAAGTGTCATCTGGACTTGGTTTTTAAGATGAAGATGTTTCCCCTCTTATCCAAGAGAATGCCTTTTTAAAACATTTGCTATGGAACCATCCAGGGTCAATCAGTCTTAACTAAAAAAGTGATTTTATATGTATATATATATATATATAGGTTTTTTATGTTCACCTCTATATGTCTATAGATGCAAGTACGCATCAAATACTTCCACTCCAAACACACCTTAATTTAGCTTATACTTGAAAGCAAAAACATAAATTGAGACATCAAGGGGTTATGCAGCAGAAACTACAGCAATAATACTGAGAGGATGCCCTTCTGGTCCTTCTTTCCTACAACACATTTTACATCCTCCTTGTCTGTTTTATTCATTCCATCTCTCAGAGGAGAGATGTGCATGTACAACATATGTTTTCAAAGGATGAAAACATTTTCCGATCAACTAAATGACCATACAAAGACAAATAATTTAAAAGGTAGAATCTGGTTAAGATTAACTCGCAAAGCTTTTTCTCAAAACCAGCTAAACCTAAACCATTGGTTGAGCTGCAGAAACGTCTGCGCTCAGGAAACATTTTATGGTTTAACCCGAACCACAACCGTTACTCGTAATCCTAACCTTAACTTTTCCTCGAGGTCCGTGTGGCAAAGAAAAAAGTCCAGCACATATTTTGAAAATTATGTACAAAAAGACACTTTCTTTTCAATATATAACAATTTTGATTTATTAGCCCATTCAAATTACTTTCAAAATAAAATACACCATGTACAAAAACAATCTTATTAATGTAGCAGATTTATTAGCAGTCATTATAATTATAAATTCTATAATTTAAGAACTTTGCTTCTCAGCAGACACGAGGGTTGTGCAGCAGAAAAGAATATGTGCTTTAAGCTCATCGTAATAAAACTTGAATTAATACACCGTTGTTTTAATATTTATTTTTAATGCTAACATATATTATATCTACAAATATTTTATTACACTAGGATCAATTCTAAAAGACAAAAAGGGGACCTTTTGAAATAGTGTACAGCAAAAACGTTGACGATTAGTCACAATACCTCCTCTTTGGTACCCGAAGGAAAACCTCACAAAGTTGCCTCCCTTGATCGTCCTTATAGTCCCTGACAGCATTGAACAGTTCATGACACACAGCAATCTGTAAGGTAAAAATAATAGATTCTTAGAAATCCGCCCTCTAAAATTCATTTGAATGCGCTTTATGTGGCATTAAAAGCAACATTTAAACATTAAAGGCTAATGGAAATGTTCTTACTGTATCCACAGGGGGAATATTGGAGGTTCTTTTCCTTTTTCTCCCGCTCCCAGGAGTGGAAGACGAGGCATCATCAAAGTCAGCCCCTCCGCTGACACTGCTGGAGGGAGAGGTGGCTCGTCTTCTCTTGGTGCTCGCTGACATCTCTGACTGGTTAAACAGCGTAACCCGGTGGCTACTAAATAAATAAATAAAATGAAAGACCATAAGAACTGTCATTAGTATGTATTCAATTTACTCACTTAAATTATTTAAATAGTACTCTTCATAATAGGGTATTTACAGTCACAAGAAGAAGTTTTATTTATTAGCTTAGCTTCGCGAGGATGCAGAAAGCAATTCAAGCACACCAGACGGTTGTTAGCGTGTTATGCTAGCTGTTTTACACCCTATTAGCTCGCAAAAAATAGTCGAATGTTTACAGATTTAAGCGCAAGCATATACACAAAAAGTAATCAAGGTAATCCATTATACTAATAACTTACTAACTCAGTAAAATTTGCAGTAGATCCCTGAGCGAAAATGTTTAACGGACAGCGAGCCAGCTGGTGATCGGAAGTTGATATTGCATTGTGTTCGTCAGGGGTAGAAAAGGAGCCACTACCATAAGTGCCGCCCCCTTTAGGTCAGGAGGGTTAACACACTCACAGGCAAGAGCACAAAACAACGCTCCCATGTTAAGGGAAAGTAAAGAAAAATAACATTTTTATTTAACAGGCTTCCTTGCGCTTTGAAAAGGTTTAAGGACGCTATTAAACAACAAAATCCACAATTTTAGGCAGTCTAAATGCGACTTGTTCAGAGATAAATACATGTTTAAAATGAATTTCTAATTTGTATTACTACACTTGCTGATTGGAACACCACTTTGTGATGCATTATTTGATGCACTATGGAAAGCGGCGTTTTGTTCAAATCTAAAAAATGCTCCCTGCAAACATGCGCGCGCACGCGGCGCCTTTTCCTCCGTCCCCGCTTCAGAGCTGCTAGAAAACCAGCGGCAGGTCAGCGTTTTTCCTGTTTTATTTAAAGAGAATTTAGCAGAACAAGCTGCGCCTTTGATCGCGCTGTCGAGTGAACAGTGAGTGATTTTGATGCTGCACTCCGTCCGCAGACGTCTGCTTTCCTTGACGTCAGGAGAGGTCTGAGCGCACCCAGCGCTGCGCACCAGCACAGCAACCACATCGCTCCCGGAGGAAAGCGAGGCAGAGCGCAGCTCCAGACCGTCCTTCAGGTACGTTCCTTTCCAACTTCATCTTTATCCAAACGCGCCGTCGCAAATCACAGCTTTGGTCTTCGGTGCGCGCTCCGTGTGGCATTTCCGCAGCCTGGTAATGTAACCGAAAGATGCTGTCGTTTGACTGCCGTTCACCCTTCAGCGATGCACTCACAGTCAGCGCGTCTTCTGCAGCAGCAGATGTTTCCGTACTTGCTAAAGATGCCAATCAGCATCAGGACCGAGTCTGTCAGCCACACATGGCGAAAATCCTTCTGCGCAAAAAAACCCAAAACAAAAAAAATAAATAAATTGCAAGCTCCACAATTTAGTTTTCGCTTGACTTGAGCGCTTTACATGTTTTTGCCTGTTTGCATTGTTTATTTACTGTCATCAGTCTGCATGTGGTAAATATAGCGCAGGCCCCCCAGCTATGGCTCCAAAAAGCATGCGTTTGTCTTTTTTGTGACGGTAGCGGTCCCTTCTCCTGTGATGTTGGCCCTATTTTAAGGATATTTCTGGTTGTAGGCCCACTTTCAGCACAGACACATCTCAGTATGTTCCTCTGTTAATCTGAGCACAGGAAATAGGCGCCCAAAGAGATGTGTCTGTGACCTGTTTTTGCTATGATGGAAAATCAAATATTACTTTATATTATTAAGTATTTATAGGAACAAATAAAAGCATTTCTTCCTAAACGGGAGTTTTATGTGGTCAACATTAAAAAGAAAAAAGACTCTTACTTATCTTCCAGACTGCAAACCATAAAAAATAAAAAAAATAAAAAGTTTTTCTTTGGTATTTGAGCAGCTAAAGCTTATAAACTTGTCAGGGATGCTCTTTTTCTTTATTAAAAAAGTTTCTCCAAAAATGTTCTTTTCAATTTAAAACAAATCTTGACTGATTTTCTTTTGCTCTTTAGCTCAAAGCTGATTTCTTCCTTTTTTGTTTGTTTGTTGCTCTTTAGCTCTATTCCATCCACATTCCAGGATGCCACTCGGAGATAATGGGAATGGATGGAAAAAGAAGACATCAGAAATTAAAGATCATTATGACTTTAAAGAAGTTCTGGGAACGTAAGTCAGATTTCTAACTTTTTCTGTTGTCCTATGTGGCTCTGCTACAGTTTCCAGAACTTGGGACAATTCGCCGATCACGAAATAAAGCAAATATTTATATTCCTATTAGTTGTCCCACATCTGAGTTTGTTAACCGCCCTCTGTTTTTCAATGAGATGTGGTCATAGATGCACTGCAGGGACCATTGGATATGTTTGCTTCAAAATCCAAGCGTCAAGCAGGGGCACTGTGGATTCTAACCCACAAACTCCCAGTCCCAGTGCAGATGCTATCTCACTTGTCCACCGACTTAGTCATGAATATGCAACACAAACAGACAAGAAAACAAAAAAAGGACTATCCAGAATCCATGCATGCTTTCTTAGCTGCTGAATTCAAGCAGGGTTGCTGCACATTTTCACTTGACAGTCATGTCTGCTGAAGTGCTGACTTGGCTGTTTTCCACAAACACACCACTCTCAGCCCCTAACTAAATTATATTTGCTCCCTGAAGGGCAGTAAGGTGTTACGGATTGTAGGTGGTCAGCGAGTAAATTGAAAATTGTCAATGCATCAAGCGTATGACCCATTATTAGCTCTGATCTAATACTAACTCAGCTGTGTTTTCCTTTGCAAGCAAGTCATTTGTGCAAAAGGTTTCTTTATTTTTAAAATCATACCTTTATTTGCAGAAAAATAACAGTGAAACTGTATTTAAATTACCCGTCACTCCTCTTTTTGAACATTTAACAGTACCAGAGGTGGGTGATAACAAGTTATGTTTACTTGAGCATGTTTTTGCAAAAATGTAAGAAAAACTGTGATTGTAACATGTTCTTGTGGCATTTTTCTGATAATGGAGGACATATGTTAAGAAAATTCAGCTTAAATATCATTTCTGAGTATTTCTTTATTCAAAACATGCAGTTTGAAAAGGCTGCCTGTTATGTAAAATCTACATTTGGCGGACCACATGCTCCCTGCTTCCTTGCAGCAGTGACACACGAAAAGTTAAAACAACATTTATAAAAGTCCCTGTTCAACTATATCTATTTTTTCTTTTGTTAAAGCCTTCCCAGTGGTCTTTTAATTAGAACCATGCAGTTTTTAGCAAAAACCAAGAAGCCTGTGTCGTTTTTTAAGACTTATTTTCCGTAGAGCAGCAGGAGTTCTTTAAAAATTCACCTTTGGATTTTGGGTGGGACTGTTGGCGCGGAAGTAACCCCACGTTGATATCCCAGAATTCTTTTGTTTAGATTCTCTCCTGTGTATTTATTTACAGACCGTCGCAACCCCAACCTAACATTAGCATGGCTCAAAACGGCGAGCAATATCGGCACTATTCAGCCGTACATTTGTGAGCCAGAGACCAGTTCAGACGAGGACGTGAAGTGATCCATTTGTCTGTAGGTGGAGGATTTGGATGTGCAGGGAGATTTTGGTCGCCCATGGCAGTTGCTGTGTCACAAACCTGAGTTTTTTTGTTTTTTTTTTACCAAATGGACAGTAAATATTTGTTCAAAATATTTCTTATTTTCATTTTAACATTAGAAAATCCTAGAATTTACACTATAATAGACAAAAATACTCAGTACTTGAGTATTTTTTTAACAATTACCTCTTGATCAAGTAAATGTTTGTATGACTACTTTTTATTTCAATTTAAATAACATTATTTTAAAGTAACGGTACTCATCTTTAAGTGCAGAAGTTGAACACTTTACCCGCCTCAGAACAGCAGAGAGATATTTAACCTTTACCTTACTGTACCTAACTGCTCATCTGTCTGTGACTTTGTATGGCTTTATTTATGTCAAATCTTCAAGTGATTTTTTTTCCTGCTGTTTATACTCCTGAACATTGCATCTTCTTCAAGGAAAATAGTTACTATTTCAAATAAAACAAATGTGAACAAACCTTAGAATTTTGGTAGTTCAATATTTGCAACTGGGGCTAACCCTTATCTCACGAGGAAAGGTCCTTATGCTAACAGTTGGGCTCACCCAGACCTCTGACTGCACTGTCCAGGGAAACAGGAATGAGTCCAGATGGTCAGGGTGTGCCTCTAAACTCCCACACTAAATACAAGTGACCCCAGCACAAGTCCACCTGTGATGATGACACAAGAGCGCCAGATGTGGCGAAGCTGCCCCCCCCTCCCCTCCAAATTACACCTGCTTCCCAAGAGAGCCAACCGAGAGCTAGATATTAATCACTGCAGAACTCTGGTCCACTTCCAGGAGCAGCTGGCAGGTGAGAATGTAGTTATTTAAAAATGCTGAGAGAGGACAGCAAGTGTCTGCATCTCAGAGCTGCGTAGGCTCTCTGCAATGCAAATTGTCCAGCAAGCTGGAGGCTTCATGAGTGACTAACTGCCAGCATGATTCTTTTTTCACTAATTTCATTTTCAGCAACTTCTTACAGTCAGCCCACAGTCTTTGTGCCTCATATTTTGATGACAGAGATTCTATAGGAGGTGAGGGGATTGCCACGATGCAGGAAAGTTGCATTCTATCCTGTGACTGTGGCTGGACCGGGCAGAAGGCAGAAATAATGTGCAGACGGAAAGCTCCTTATGCTCAGAGAAAAGATTATAGAGGAGCTTTATTCAGGAATACAGTGTGTGAAGTTAATTGATTTGTGTTGAAATATTCTTTTCTGATCCGACTAATCCTCAGAGTTCTACCTCTGCCTGGAATCCACTTTAGGACAGACTGTCCTCATGAACAAGTTAGGAGACACAAAACAATAAATAAAAAAACAGTCATGTTCTGTACACTTAGTGATTATTTGTTTTTTCTTAGATCCCTTTTACCGACTATACCAGCATTTATTGAAACTGACATGGGTATAAAATACAAACAAAAGTCACGTTTTTAGCCCATTTGAATAAAAACAATACTTTTTTATTTGGTGCATGACCAAAGTTTTGTTTTATTTTATTTTATTTTATTTTATTTTATTTTATTTTATTTTATTTTATTTTATTTTTGTTTTTATTAGGTGTGTTCTGGGATGTGGTGTGGATTCTGTAAACTTACAGAAGAGTTTTCTTCTCCTGCTGTGTGAAGTGACATACTGGAGCGTATGGTTTAAATGATCAAAATTTCAGTTTATTTTTGCAGATGTGAAGTTGTATTGTCATGAGTGACTAGATAGATTATATTTAAATGGTTTTAAATCCTTTTGTACAGTTACAACTGAAAAGATGAAACATATTAGAATTCAGGGGACCCTTAATGTCATTTTTATTAGAATTAATGTATCATGCTGATGTCCTCAAAAAATAAAATATTCTGTTCTTTAAAAATGCACTCTGATGAAAATTGTGCTTTTGGTGTTTTTAACATGTTTTTTCAGGCTTCTTCTCATGACAGAAGACATATTTAAAGAAAATTAAGCATGAAATTGCATTTCTGAGTATTTATTTTTTCATTTTTTTGTAAATGAGGAGCAGATGATAAAATACAGTTGGAAAAACTTGTATTTTTTGTACGTAAAATGCACTAACAGTGGCCACAAGCTCCCTGCTCCGCTCCATTCTGAATCACGACTAGATCCATGCATGTTTTCTTCCTCTGAGCTGTACGGCTGGATAGCTCTAATATCGCTCGCCATTTTTGTTGCACCACTAATGTTAGGTTGGAGGTGTGAGAGGCTGTAAGCTAGCAGGAGAGCACGTAAACAGATGGATGATGGGAAACGAGGAAGGCTCACTCCACACCAACAGTTAACTCAGAGATGAATTTCTTATGAACTCTGGCCACTCTGCAGAAACTATGTCCTAGAAAATGACACAGATTTTTTTTTTTTTTTTACTTTTTAAAACAGCCTAATCATAATCAAAAGTACATTGGGAACACTTTGAAAATAAATCAAAAGATGATCAGAGGGGACTTTAAAAAACGTAGAACGTGGGACTGTTGTAGAAACCAGCTGCACTTAACTGTGCAGTTTTGCTGGAAAATACTCATGCTGGATTGTATTTTCTGTGAAAGAGAGCGGCGTTTGAAGTTTGACATACTTACAGTGAAGTTTTGCGATGAAAGGCATAATTTCTTTTCTTCACTTAAATCCCACACATGATAAAACTGCAACATGGAATGGAGTTGACAAGAAGGGAAACATTATTTCTGGAAACTTGAAGCCTTGTTGGCTGTCAGTAATGTTTATAGAACCATTGTTTGATGGATGCTTTTAGTTGTTAATTTCCAATAGCTCTTATTTTTCTAAATTTTTACCATCTTTCTGTGAAAAATATCAATATTTACTATGAGATTGCCAACACTTAAATAAAAAATAAAATAAAGCTTAATCTGAATTGTTTTTCTGTGAGATTCCATTGAAACTAAGAGGAATCTAATCAAAATGTAATAATTCACACATAGAAATGAATGCACTTAATTACAAGAAGAATACCAAAACAATATTAAAAAGTAAAAAAAAATACTCCTTCCAGACTAAAACATCAATCTTTTGGCGATTTTGGCAAGAAAGACAAACACATAAAAACAAGCCATTATTAATAATTTAATCAATAATTTGAACAGATGAAAAGAAAGCCATTACAAGATGGTATTAAATTCAGGATCAATAAATCCCCGTATTAATGTGTTGAATGGAGTGAAACCCCATTCTGAACATGCTCTGCTGCTCAAATATTTATGTTGTGCTGAATATTGCAGTGTTGTCAAAACTTTTATAACATTTTCACCATCTTTGCATTGGAATATTTAGTGATTTAGTGTTAGTTGTTTTTAAAATTACTTTTATTTTAAAGGATAAACTCCATTAAAAAAAAGATGATTGTTAAACCGCCATTATTCTCGCTCTGGAAACAAAAGCGGTATAACCCTGAATTCCCGTGTACACCGTGAGTGTGACAAAGGCAGAGGCGATATGATCCACGTGAAACTTGTTTAATAGAGAGATCAGACAGACAGGAGTAAGGCAGGACGAAGTCAAAAACCAGGCAGGAGTCAAAGTACACGGTGAGAGTCAGGACAGAGTGAAGATCAGACAGAAAACCATCAGTAGCACCTCAAAGAATTAATGGAACAGCCAAACAAGACTTTGCACCGTGCAGAAGCCTGGTGTCGCTACCTAAATACTGTTTGTGGTGATTGTGACGATGAGGAACAGCTGGTGAGACCCGGGAACAGAGTGCAGAGGCTGATGGGATTTGGAGTGCAGGCTCAGGGAAAAGTCAAAACTCAGGAGATAGCTCCCTCTGGGGGTCGGAGAGGGAGATGGCAGCTGGAGACCTGACCGTAAGCTGAAATAACTGAGTGAGTTTGACTGACACTTGTCCCACTGGGAAGAACAATGGGTTTCCCCACTCTGGGGTATTCCCACAGGGCTTGTTTTATATCTGTTATCACTTCATTAAAGGATGCAGGCGAGGAACACAGTAAGAAAAGCTCAGCGGTTGAACAACAGACAAAGCAAACAGGCTGTCTGATCGTTGGCTGTGATGTTGCAGTCCCCTCCAGACCAGCAGCAGTGAACAAGCCCACACTGAGACCTTCTCCACTCCATGGTAGATTCATTTCTGCGTTGAATGTCTTATCTGGGGAGTAGATCATATAACAAATTATCTGGCAATAAATAATCTGGCATACTGGACATTTTCTTTGCAGCTATAACGCTTTATACAGTGGCTTTAAAAAGCCATTCATTAAAGACTTGCCTTTTATTTTTATCACATTTTTAGTCCTTCACTTTCATGTGGACATTTTCTTTATTTAATCGAATGTATCTGTTTTAAAGTTGCCTCTTGAGGACTCTTACTCAGCTCCAAACAAATGTTTCATAATTCTTGAGAACTATAGATATTAGCGATACAGGCTCAGGATAAGAGAACATTTGGAACTTTTCCGGTGATGGAGGACATAGTTAAAGAAAATCAAGATTAAAACTCTATTTCTGATTACTTCTTTATGTAAATCGTTGTGGATCAGGAGCAGATGAAAAATTAACGATGGAAAAAGTTAGTTGTTGCAACATAAAAGCTCTGCTCCATTCTGATCCATCCATCTTCATTAACCTTTTCTAGCTGATGAGCACAAAGATCAAAGATCATGACTCTATTTTTTTAACAGCAGATTCTCTGGTTTTATCTGTTTTTTCCCATTATTTGTGGAATGGAAAAAACTGGTCAAGCTCCATGCACTTCTCACTGAACCACGCCTAACAGCTGGCTGATGTTACGGTAAAAATATGCACATCAGCTCTTCAAAAAATCTCATTAGTTCAGAGTAGCTACAGTAGCTCCTCCTCCTCCTTACTCCTCATCCACAGCCCACCCCTACTATGTCTCCAAGGAAATATAAGTAACTGGATGGTTAATTACAATGTGTCTCACGGCAACAGAAGAACAGTGTGTGTTTTTGTTTCTGTATCATTATGGGGACTGTAGTCATGAGATCCACATTCTGGGATCTTGTCTAAACATGAGAACCAAACAACTGCGGTGATGTAAAAGGATTTGTTTGAAAATGTGTAAAGTATTAAGTGGAACCACTCAAACTTACTGTAGGCCTAATCTTCTTCCCCTCATCCGGGACTAGGTTGCGAGGGCAGCAGTCTAAGCAAAGATGCCCAGATTTCCCTCTTTCCCACCACTTCTTCCAGCTCTTCCTCAAGGCCTCTGCCCAGAAAAATATTTTGATGTTGATTAAAACTTAAGTGTATTATATTAGATAAATAAATATCTGGTGCTTATTGCCTCAGACCTTTCAAGTAAATCAAATTTCCTAAAAACTTGGTCAATTTGTTTGTTCTTTTTGAATGTTTTTCCTCTATGAACAGAGGCAGCTTAAAATGTAATCATCTTCTTATGCTTTAGTCAAAACTGTCCATATTCAAGTTGTCTGTAGGCAAAAAATGGGCAAAATATATCAAGGTCATAGACCACACTGTGAAAAACAATCCATGCACATTTTTTGTATGGGCATGCTGTGACGGACAGGTCATAGTGAACACGTAAACAACACTAGCAAAGTGAAGAAAAGTAAAGTAAAGGTAAAGTAGGATAGACACTGGCATGTCTTGCAGAACCCCCACCAAACCCTTGCGCACTGCGAGGCTGATGTGAGCGCTGTTCCAGTGAAAGTGCAACCTGAGTGTTAGAAATGACAAAATGAAACAAAGTAATTTGCGTAGGCATCCTGCAGCATTAGCACGCAGTCAGTAAGGAGCCAATGTGACGCCATAAGCATCACCGTATGTCAGATGAGCGAACAGCTTACATTATCATCACAGATACTTCAAGATACACTTACCACACACACGACAATGGTACGTTCCATTTTCCTGATGTCTTTTAAAGTGGCAGTTTGAGCCTCAATTGATTGCAAAAAAACACACCTGCGCTCCCCTTAAGAATGCAGTCGCACCTTTTTATGACCCTCTACAGGCCCAAACAACCCAAAGACGCTCTAAGACTCTGACAGAGGTCATTTATACATCTATTTGAGATGTCATCTGCTATGTTTGTTATTAGGGATAGACTATTTTGGCATTTCTATATGTCTTTCACATTAGCTTACTTGATATATTATATTTTATTATACATATGATTCAGATGTATTATCACTGCGAAATTAATTCGGTTACATTGTCTTTAATTGGTCAACGTAGGGAATTGTTCATGTTAACATTCATTTTGTTGCAAAATCTTTAAGTTAAAACGGATAGAAACCTTTGTGAGTCAAATTCAGTCTTTAAACCCCCCCCCCAAAAAAAACAGACAAATTGCAGCAAAAATATCATTTTCATGGCGTTTTTTTCTCTGGAGCTTTTTGTAAAATATTTTTCCACTCATGTCAGGTCAATGTATTCACAGTATATTTTTCATATTTCACTTTCAAGGTTGCGGCTCTCTTGTTTCTGTTCTGTTCCATTTACTTTCTGTAAGCCCAAAAAAAGACTGGCTGACAAATACAATTTATGCTCTAGCTGTAATACTATTAGAAAACACATTCTGCAGATGTAAACTCAATAAAATGCTTTGATGGGTCGATGAAAACTTTAGGGTTATTGGGTTTTTTTTAAGCCGAGAGGCTTTTAGGAGATTTTAATAAACAAAACGGGGCGCTGGAGGGAGATTCAGCTCCTCCATCTGCAACAGCGTCTTGCTAAGATGCGATGGTTCATGGAGAAGCATTATTATTAGAAAAAAGGACATCTTTATGTTACTGCAGAATCATACGGATGTGGGAGTTTCACTCAAATACTAGCAGGCAAAGTTGTTTTTGATGTCCTTAAAAATGGCTCAAAGCAGATCATTTGTTTATTCTAACCATAGCAGTCCAAATACATTTTAGTGCAGACTTTCATCTAAATATTAGAGCTCTGAGGAGTCTTTTTTTTTCTGTTGGGTGTTGACCATCTAAAGCGCTTGTTCCTTACGCATGGAAAGAGTCCCTGCAGTTGCTTTCAGTGCTTCTTGCATTCAGGCCTTCTCCTGCACTCCTTCCCACGCTGCTGTGGGTAGACTGTAAATACACACCATTCTCCCTCTCATCATTACCAGACCATAATCCATAATGCAGTCTAGTCCCTCAGATGCTGCATTATCTCTATTTATTATTGAATAGAATAAAAATAGTTTTTTTTCTCCCCTAAACATCTCTGTTGCTGCAAGTCCGAAGCCATTTTTCAGGGCTTCTAAACCATCAAGTAATGTCACCATTTTGAATTATTCATTTGAGTGCTGCTCACATGCATGAGCACACACACACACCCACACACATGCACACACTTTATGCTGCACAATCCCAATGCAGTTAATACATTGATTCCATGTTTGGCTAAAATGCAGCTTTTGGAAGCAATAGAACATCTCATGGAAGCGATTCAATGGGCTTTGGGTAGAAGGGAGCCTGAAATATTTCTGTTTTGTCCGTTTCCTGGGAACAGCCAGCCGCTTCTCATTTTCTCTCCTGTTCGCCTGCATGTATGTATCTTTCAGGGGGGCTTTTTCCGAGGTGGTTCTAGCGGAGGAGAAAAGGACTCAGAGGCTAGTAGCCATCAAGTGCATCCCCAAGAAAGCTTTGGAGGGCAAAGAGAACAACATTGAAAACGAGATTGCAGTGCTGCATAGGTAAAGTGGCCAAAGTTGCTTGCGATGCATCAGCTGCCATCTTGCTTCCTACAGGAAGAATCAGCCAGCGCCTTACAGTGCATGTGCAGATGCAGCACGAGGGGTCATCTGAAGGGATGACTAAACTCACGGTGTCAGTAAAAACAGTGGGATTGTTCACCGGAAATGTCAGGAGTAAAGAAGATGGTCCTATTTATAGTGTCCCTGTTGCCAGGGCAACAGCACACAGAGGCGGAGATGGTGTGGAGTTCCCCGCAGCAGTGTACTCAAGAAAGAGAAAGAGGCAAAGAGGGTGGGGAAGTGGGGGGGGGGGGGGGGGGGGGGGGGGGGGGGGGGGGGGGGGGGGGGGGGGGGGGGGGGGGGGGGGGGTTGAAGAAGAGAATGATTTGGGTAAAATGGAGTTTGGATAAATATTTAAAGTAGTAATAACATAAATAGAAGAGTAAAATACTGAAGCATCCGAGAGAAAAGTGAGGCTCACAGCAGTCCTTCTCAGCTGTTGTTGTGTTCTTGATGGCTCATATGCTCTCAGTTCACTTGTGAGCCAAGAGAGATGTTCATCCATCTGCTGGCTGATTGCTCAATGTCTTTTTTTTCTCTCCTTATGCGAGAAACACCAGTTGCAGCATTGGTTTTTCTGTCAAGCTGTCCAACACTTAGTTTTCCTTTTAAAGGAGGACGAAATATCACCTTAAAGGGATCAACTGTGCAGCAAGAATGCCATCTGGTGACCAGTAGAAGTTGCTGCTCATCTGGTTCTCCTTTTTTTTTCTTCCTCAGAATCAAGCACCCCAACATCGTTTCTCTGGAGGACATCTTTGAAAGCACATCCCACCTCTACCTCGTCATGCAACTGTAAGCGTTTATCCTTTTCAAATATCTTCTAAACAGTTAAAAAGCAACATTAGCAACTATAATATTTGATCATTAAAGTCCCACTTCAATCATCTTTTGATCTATTTTCAAAGTTCCCAGTGGACTTTTACTTATGATTATGCCAAATTTCTAACCACAATTTAAAAAACTGCGTTTTCTCAGACATAGTTTCTGCAGAGCAGCAGGATTTCATTCAAGCTCACTTCTGAGTTGTGGGCGGGACTGTTGGCGCAGAAGTTAGCCCGCCCCCACTTTCTGTCACCCATCTGTTTATACACTCTCCAGCTAGCTTACCAACCCCGGGAATAACCATTAGCAGTGCCACCAAAATGGCGAGCAATTTAGAAGCTATCCAGCCATATAGTTTTGATCCAAATGTCAGCTCAGACGAGAGAAACAAAGACGTGCGTTTGTCCACAAGTGGATGAATCAGAATGGAGTGGAGCAGGGAGCTTGAATTTTGAGTGTAATAAAGACAATCTTTCTCAAACAGCATTTTATCTGCTCCTGGGTCACAACAATTTGAATAAATAAAAAGAAAAGCAATCTTAAACCTCATTTTCTTCATATGTCCTCCATATTAAAATCACCTTTTCCATTGAAGTGGGTCTTTAAAGCTACATTTTTCATTCAATTTCTAAACATAATTCTTTCATGTCATATGTTTGGGGTTAAAGAAATGTGCAGCAAGTCGGGTAACCTACTTTCTGCTTGCTTGTAACTTTGCAATTACACAGTAATCTCATCGATCACTGCTTCTTCTAGCACTTTTTGCGTTTCTTGTGTCTCTTTGCTGACTATGACCATGCCCTGTGTAAGCATTTGTGCAAACTCGTCTTCTCCTCCTCCTCCAACCTGCTTTCTGTGACCTGGAAAATGATTTCAGCAAAATATTTAGCTTTAATTTTTGATGTCTCAGTGCCCAAAGCAAGAAGACCTTAATTTTTAAGCGTTCTTGTTACCTCAGTTCCTCTGCATAAAAGATGCTTATGTATTAGAGTTGCACGAGTATTTCTTTTTGCTTCAGCGGACTCATCCGCCTGAGAACGCCCAACGTTATTCATAAATGAAATAGTTTCCTTTGGATTGGTGTGTTTCAGGGTTTCTGGTGGAGAGCTGTTCGACAGGATTGTGGAAAAAGGTTTCTACACGGAGAGAGATGCCAGCCAGCTCATCCACCAGATCCTGGATGCTGTCAAATACCTTCATGATATGGGGATCGTCCACAGGGACTTGAAGGTATCCCAGCTTAGGGGAGACAGAAATAGCTCCAGCTAGACCTGGTTTGTAGCTGCCCCCTCCCGTCCCCACAGCATCGGCTTTGATCACCCTTCTTGTCTTTGTAGCCCGAGAACCTGCTGTATTACAGTATGGATGAGGACTCCAAGATAATGATCAGTGACTTTGGGCTTTCAAAGATTGAGGGAGCGGGAAGTGTCATGTCCACAGCCTGCGGCACTCCTGGTTATGTAGGTAAGCAGGGGTTTTCTGTCAGATGGTTTTTACTCCCTCCTCTGTCTTTCATGAGAGCTGCTTCCGCTGGCATCTCCTCTTTGTTCACTGGAACATGAGAGGCTCTTTTATCTACTACTCAGTCAATAGCAAGGGTTTCATAAGTGCTCTCTCCTGTTTAATATGACCTGCCAGATCATATGGTTTTGCTAAGAGGTCAAGATTTCTCACCCTGTCAAGTATGATTGTGCTCTGTCCACTGTTTTTTTTTTCAGCTCCAGAGGTGCTCGCTCAGAAGCCGTACAGTAAAGCAGTGGATTGTTGGTCTATAGGAGTCATTTCTTACATTTTGTAAGTTTGTTCACGTCTGACAAACCATTAAAGGCAATATTTTCTTGTAATGAATGCTGTTCGCCCCTTCAGACTTTGTGGATATCCTCCTTTTTATGACGAACATGACGCCAAGCTGTTTGAGCAGATTTTGAAAGCCGAATACGAATTCGATTCTCCGTATTGGGATGACATCTCAGATTCAGGTGCAGCTGAAATGTCTACAGTGGAAAAAATGATGAAAAGTGTTCAATGAATAAATTACTTTATTTTTTGGCAGCCAAAGACTTTATCTGCCACATGATGGAAAAAGACCCATTAAAAAGATACACATGTGAGCAGGCTCTCCAACATCCATGGTAAGAAAATTCATATTATAGATAAGAAATATATGTTTTCAGTTGACAAACAACAAAAAAAGCATAATCAGGTTCTAATTAAGTAAAATGAAACCTTAGATAGATTTATTATTTATCTTTTAAAGCCATCTTTCCATATTTTAACTTAAAATAACAATTCTTTTCTATATGTTTTTCTATGTCCCAGAAAACCTCACAGTTTTTTTTTTTTATTTCGGCCCAAAACAAAATACATAATCATAATTAAAAGACAGCTTTGAGAACAGATCAAAAGATGCTTTTCAACTTGACTTCATCACATGCCTTAATGTCTGCAATTTCTCTGTGGTTTGCAGGATTTGCGGTGATACGGCTTTGGACAAGAATATCCACGAATCTGTCAGTGCACAAATCAAGAAGAATTTTGCCAAAAGTAAATGGAAGGTCAGTGAGCAACAGAAAAACTGTCAGATTGGCAGGAGAGTAGATGCAGTTTTTTCTTTTTTTTTTTGTTTTTCCAAGGAGCTGTCAGACACATTGCTCTGAAAACATGTCCTCAAACATTTAAATTGACTTTGCATCATATTGGAGTTTGATCAGAAGATGCTGGTGAATGGTGTTGTTTCAGGCAGGAACAGTTTTCTTGATGATAGGGAGGTTTTTTGTTTGGTTTTTGTGGATCTGACTCGTATGCTCAGCCCACATCCAGTACTTAGACACTTCAAGACTTTTTGTCTTTTTTTATAACAGATTATGTATCTGTGTTTTTGACTGATCCAACACAAACTCTGACATACTCGCCGTTTAGTTTTTTTTCTGTTTTACTAACGTTAGCTTGAGCTTGTGAGGTACTATAAGCTAGTGAGAGAAAGTGTAGACAAAGGGCTGATGGAAGCGAAACGGAGGCTAACTTTTGCCCCCAACGGTCCTGCCCACAACCCAGAAGTGGATTTCTAATGAACTCCTGCTTCCCTGCACAAGTTGTTTGAAAAAACCAACACAGGCTTTTTGATCTTTGCTAAAAACTGCGGAATCATGATTAAAAGACCATTGGGAATAATTTTACAACAGATCAACATATAGTTGGAGTATGTTAACACTTCTTTTTACAGTTTAGAAGTATACGCAGTTTGACTCCTTCACAAGCAACAAAACAGCAACAAAAAATGTTACTGACACTATAATTGTTAGCAGATTTTATTTCAATTAAGTGCTTAGTTTTACATCTCTGAAACAAAGCAGTTTTTCTTCACCATTGGGTGTTCTTATATATACATATAAATCCAATCCAAATCTTCCTCCATTCTTCCCCCTGCAGCAAGCATTTAATGCCACAGCAGTGGTGCGCCACATGCGGAGGTTGCAGCTGGGCACTAGTCTCGAGGGACCCAGTCAGATTACTCCCACCAGCCCCTGCCATGGACATCTGCTCCCAGAGGAGGAAGTGGAGGAAGAGGAGGAGGAACTTGGAAATGAGGAGGAGGAGAGCTGTAAGTAAACATTTTAATAAACATGAATGTATGCCGTCTGGAGCCGGATAAAAGCAATGGACCAGACCAGACATTTGAAGCTGTTGCAGGATAGATTCACAATTTATCTTTAATCTTGAAAGAAACTCTCAGAAAATACACCAAAACCAGGAATGCTATGAGTAACACTTACAGCCGCTCGGATTTGGTGCCAGCTGTTTGAAAATTGTTTATGGAGGAGAAAGGAATAATTGCCGTGTTTGGTCGGCCGGATTTATAGGACACCAAATCTTTCATGTATCTTAGAGTGAAGCTGTGAAAGAAAAAGCCTGGAGCAATTTTCACCAGATTTGCACCACTTTGACATTTCGCACCAAGCCTGTTCCAACTGTAGGTGGCGGACACGCGCTGGTAAACAGTAGAAAAAGAAGAAGAGGAAGAAGAAGAAGCCTCTCCCTGCGTGAAGCAGTGTGAACACCATGTTTGAAACGCGAGTTCAAGAACGCCCGTTACATTCCTGGTGTGAACCTAGCATTAGGGGAGAAAAGCAGATGGAATTCTGTTATATATATATGTTATATATATATATATGTAACCCTTTGTAGTCCTGGGCCTTTTTGATATTTTTTCCTACTTTACAATTTGTTTGAATAGTCTGTCTTTTATTGTGGCAATGCTTGATATCCATCTTTTTTGTAAAACCATAGCTTCCTTTTTTTAACATATATTTTTGATTATATTACACAATAATTCCATAATGAATCTGAAACTGTCCAACAAACTAAAATTTTCTGCAAAAATCCCCAAAATTTAGATCAAACTCTTTGTCGTAAAATATCAAGCAGGTAGAGACAAAAAAAAAGTGCAAATCCACAAAGTCAAAACAATGTGAAAAATGTCTAAAAAAGTTCAAAGCTAAAGCCTGTTTGCAACGTTCACATCAAATTGTGAATGTAAACAGTGTGAATGAGGAGGTCAGTTTCCTTCCTGCGTCATTCTAAACAGAGGATGTGATTTGTAAACTCACCAGTGAGTTCAGGGTTAAATCTAAAACCCATTTACTAAAGAAGTAGAGAAAATACTTTGGAATAAAATGAACTTTATTTGGTTATGTGGTGAGCCATGCAGAACTACTTTGATAGATTGTATGTAGGTCAGTGAGTAAACTCATTACTCCTCATACATGTTGACATGTAGGGATGATTCAGACTTCACTTCAGATGTGAACTACGAGTCTCAAACGTCTTATTTGTTCATTTTAGGACAAAACAAGCCTTTGCAATAAAATATCTGTTCATGAAGCCCCATTTTTTAAAATGATAATAGAACACAATAGAAGGTTTGATCTCAACTGTCTTTCATTCCTTTAAAATAATTTCTCATCTTTACTAGTGAGAGGAAACGTTCAGCTAAACGCTACAAACTTTGTCAGTGAGAATAATCACGTTGTTTAAATAAATTAGCATTTGGGATTTGTTGGGAAAAGGACTGACAGTACAAACCTCTATAATTAAGCATGACAAGGAGGAGAATATCAAGCACTTCTGGCTTGGAGTTTCTGACTTTATCCTGCAGTTTTGTAATATTATTGGTGTTTACTTGTTGCCAAAGTTAACAAAGTTAATTCTGGCCATGTGAAAAAAAATTCAATCATCCAAAAAAATTTAAAAAAGGAGAAATACACAAAATTTAAACGCAGGTCAAAAATGATTGATTGGGAATTTTGTTTTGTTTTTACTAGAAAACACCTTAACCTCATTTCTTTCTGAATCTAACTGTGAATTAATATGGTATACGAGTCTCCTCTGGGTCTGCGGCTCCAACTATTTCAATCAAACTTTGATTATTTTATTTAAAAAAAGCATTATATAATACATTTCTTTTTGTTTGTTTTTTTAAAAAAGCATTGACATCATAAAAAAACAATATCAATGACAAGAGAATCATGTCCTATGATATAAAAAAAGACAAAATAGGACAAAACTGACTCCAGACCACTTCTGCTAACTTCTGGAAGTGGGTCTCTGCTTTCATGCAAAACATTGTTATCAATGTCTTGGTGTTTCCTGTCTGGAACCAGCATGTGATGTTAGCACCGAGAATTGGGTTTGACAACAAACACACAGAACATGGATGCTGTGATTATTTAACACATTTAATACATTCATAGTATTTCTTTATGTGAAACCATTTCTGCATAACCGCTAACATCTGGATGTTCAAACTTCTTCAACTAGTTATAATTGTTTATGTTTTCATTTTAAACCTGGAATGAAATAGCTTAATGTCCATTTTGACCTTGGCTGTTCTCTAACATTCAGTATCCCACTATGAAGACGGCCGTCGAGGAAGCACCGAGGGCAGCGCTGATCGCGACAGCCTGAGAAGCTGCACATACTGCTGCAGGCCAACCAGCCGCATCTGAACATAACCTCCTGTTGTCACGGCGATGCTGTCTCCCTGGATCGCCTAGATCCCGTCCTCCCAGTCTGGCCAGGAACTCAGAGTAGATAAGCAGCGTCAAAACAGAGTAGATCCTTCTACAGCGAGAATGAAAATGGGAAAAAAAAAGAAAAAGAAAACAGCACAGCTGAGTCAGAGGTTTTCTCTGGTTTGCAGAAGGGCATGCTAGGTTGTTTCAAGCAGGATAGTGGTAATTTGAAAGAGTCTGAGTGTATGTTTCTCCCCATTGAGCCTCTCCCTCTACAACATGGAGCTGATCTTTGTTCACCCTTTTCAGATCTCTGCCGTTTGTCGGTGAGTGCAGCACAGTCAAGGATCGAAGATGCTGGAGTTTCAACCACAGATAAAGCTTCAACTCTTTAAATATTTGTTTTCCTCTTCTCTCGTTATATGTCACATCTACCTCTGAACACAGTTACTGCGTCTGCATCCAACCGGCCCACTCAGAATGCTTTACTGGCAGCATTCACCAATGACTTAGTCAGACAGGGCCCACAGAAAACATGTCTCTTTTGGGAGATAATACCAAGACTGTCAATGCAGGAACAGTTCCTCATAATTTCTCTCACAAGGAGAGCTTTATGTGGCCAAAAATTCTGCCATTCTATCTGTTTAATCATTTTCTCAAAATCTTTTTCTTTACTTTCGATTCCCTTAGAAGTGGGGTTGTTTGAAAGCAGAGGGTGATTCTGGGGTTTATGAACTCTAAATTCTGGCTCAGACTGGACATGTTAGAGGGTTTTGCATGCCTTTTTCTGGGGAAAACACTGAAAAGTATAACTACCAAAAATAAAAAAAAAAAAAGAAAAAGAGAAGAACACTTTTTTCAAAATTTGTTTGTTTGTTTTCTGGCTGTTCTGTTATCAGAGGCTCAGACTGGGATCCCCATAAGTCTGCGTGTCCATGGGCTCCCAGCGTGTCAGGAAAACTCTTTCTGAAGTCCAATTAAAGTTAAAAAAGCAACAGATTTTTGGGAAGGAATCGATCGTGGCATCTTCATCCTTCTGTTCTGCTGTTGACGAGTGACTAAATATCCACCAGCTGTCGGTCTGGGGATCTGGCTCAGGTCCGGCTCCTGCTGAGTCGGAGGGATCTCAGTCTGGGTGCTCTGCCTGCTGTGTGCTGTGCACCTCTAGTGGAAGAAGTTTTGATCTACTGTTTGCATGATCTGGTTAAATATGTTTACATGAATGATTATCAATTAATATAAACACACATGATAATTAGTATGCTGTTGTGTTGAATAATGATGTAATTCTGTCATTTTGAGCTATATAATGTGAAGTAAGTAACACCGGAAGTAATGTCGGCAAAATACAACACAGCACAGTGAACTTACAAATTGCATCGACTATGATGGTGAAGTCTCTGACTGATATTCCAGCTGTACCATTGTCATATGATCCCATTCTTTTCGTTTTTTTTAATGCCCGGATAGTAGAGCGCTCTTATATTGGTAAGATATGTCAAAACAGGGTAACTCAAGCGTCGCTTTTCTGCCTGAGGACACACATTTACATCCTCCAGAGCACAACATCTACTCTGAAAGCCATAAAGAGAAATGAAGCTGCTTTACAATTGAATCTAACATATTTTTTTTTTATGTAGGGTTTAGCTACAGAAAAAGCTAGTAGATTATATTGTGAAAAAAATCCACAAATTCTCCTATCCTAATATGAATCATATTATGCCATTCTTTTAATGCAGAATGCATCTTATTTTGAAAAGCTTTAAAATTTCTCCTTCAGGAACTTCAATGAAAATGTTTTCCTTTGTCTCATTTGTCACTGATGCATGCAGTACAGTAAAAGGAAACAGTCACTCTGGATTTAAAAGACTGTAATTGTGGAAAATATGCAAACTGTGTATGAAGGGCTTCAGGTTTACTGTATAATAGCCACTGTTGATGATTTGATAACCTGGCTATTATGTGTGTCGTAACAACCCTCTGTTCAATTTTTCCCGGTTTCCATTCAGCTGTGTTTTTATCTGGTTTAGACACATCTAAATGCCTAAAGAAACACATGTATATTATATAAATATATATAAAATATAAGTATATATTGTATATCCTCTTTTTGTAACAGCTGTTTTGAGCTACAAACGTATGGATGCAATGCATCATGGGTTAGTGAAAAAGATGTAAGAAAAAATGGATTTGTACCCACGGAGACATGACTGCAGGAAATGAAATAAAACTTCCTTGTCTATGCACTGTGTGTGCTGTCATTGCACAATAACGGAAGTTTGGCTGCGTCATTGACCTTTAACTGATGTCTATTCATCTCATCCATCTCCACGAGGCAGCAGTGTGAACAGAGATGGTCAGACCCGTTTCTCCTCCACTTCTGCTGCAGGGCCCTCCCAGGCCAGCTTAGAGTCAACGCTTGGCTTCCTCCCAACGGGACATGCCCAGAATACTTCCCCCAGGGGACGACCAGCAGGCGTGCGAAAGAGATCACTGAGCTTCTCTCAAAGTGAAGGAGCTCCTCACTTTATCTCTGAGGGAGTGTCTCCAGCTATCGTGAGGAAGAAACCCATTTCAGTAGCTCAGTTTATCAGATCTTATCCTTTCAGTCATGACCCAAAGCTCACGACCAAAGGTAAGGGTTGGAAGATAGATCGATCAGTAAACCGAGAGCTTTGCCTTTTGGCTCAGATGCTGCATCACCACAGTGGATCGATACAGCAACCGCATTACTGCACCAATCTGCCTGTCAGTCTCACACTCCGTCTTTCTCTCATTCGTCAACAAAACCCCCAAATCTGTGAAGTCCTCCACCTGAGGCAGGAGCTCTCCACCCATCTGCAGGCAGGTGATCTCGTGTAGTCTTTCTGGGGTGAGCCCGGCATCCCATGGGACCACGGAAAAAGGTCTGACCACCTTTGACCTCAGACCAGGTGGCTTGGAGGATTCTTCTTCCAACATTTCCATGAGAATCGCTCCGAGTCTGGCTCATGATTTCAGACCTACTGTATGAGCCATAGGAGACCCATTGAGCAGCATTTACCCCTAAAACAACCACCCCAATGAGGTGGAGTTCAAGCAGGAAACCATAACTGTAATACTCCAAAAGTTGGCGTTAGCTTGCTCCTTCCAAAGTTGAGACCACTCTAACTTGTTGTTTTACTTTTTATTTTGAAAGGATCCCATGAAACCATGGATACTGAATGGATTCTGCTCATCGCTGCTGGACAACAGTAATGTGCTTCCTGGAGACTTCATTATTTTTGACAGCTCCATCCATTTCTACAACCTCCAGACAGAGAACTCAGTCGCAGATGCTCATTGCATCCAACAATCAAATATCTTTTCAGCGGGATGTTAACCTCTGGTATTTACTTTTTCATGAAGCAAAACACTTACAGCTCCAAAAAACAGAACAACATAGACAACAACGGCGTAAACAAAGCCTCAGTTTGTTTGTTCTGTTCAGTGTAATGAATTCAATCTAAAGTTATAGTCAATGTCACCTTCCAAAAATGTTCCCTGATCAGAATATGAGTGAAAGTTGAGGATGTTCAGGTATTTGTACCCCATTATAAGTTCAATAGATCGATTCAGAAGTGCAAGGTTTGTTTCATGTTATTTTGCCACTAAGCTCTTCTTTCAGGTGAAGCACTACAATAAAAGACCCACTTCAATAAAAATCTGATTTTTGGTGTTTTTAACATGTTCTTCTGGCATTTTCTGATGACGGAGGACATACATAAAGAAAATGAAGCTCAAAAGTGCATTTACTTTGCGCCAACAGTTACACCAACAACTCAGAGGCAAATTTCGAATGAACTTCTGCTGCTGTGCAGAAACTATGTCCCATAAAATGACACCGATTTTTTAAAATTTCGGTTAAAAACAGCATAATCATAGTTAATAGACCACTGGGCACACTTTAGAAATAGATCAAAAGATGTTCGGAGGTGGACTTTAGAGACAGATTATTGATGCTGGACATTAAAATACCATATTAACGTTGTACAGTCAGTAGAAAACACTTAAGAAACATGTTCTTCAACTTATTACTTTGGAGAGCTCAGACTTTCTGGAGTTTACAGTTTGATTTGTTTGTCCCGATTGAAATCATCAGTGTACATGTAACACTAAGCATCTACATAATTCAAGGCTCTGTGCATACAAGCAGAATGTGTGTTATTAGCATTAATTTACTATGTTGGAAACCTTTGAGAAGTATGAGCAGCAAGAAGGGATTTGGCAGTGGGACAAAGACTGGATTGGACTGCCCTCTTGTGGCTGAAAATGGAACAACTTCAAGTTGATCTCATTTTCACTGACCAGCATCATTTTTAAAACAAACATACAATGCTCACTGCAGGGGTATTTTGGGGCCAAATAACGAAATATAAGAAAAAAAATGAATTACTTCTTTCTAGATTTTTTTATTATTTTCCACAATTCACGATAGAGGTTGGAGGAGTTTCTGTTTATCCCTTTCTTTTCTTACCCTCATCCTTTGTCCCTGTTCTTCTCCTCCGCAGAAGTCTCTGGAGTTTTTTTTTTACCTTCATGAGTCACTCTCCTGTCAAAAGCAGAAGTAGACCTACATGATTTATATGAATAATAAAACAGAGTTATGAGTATTTATGGCTTTCCGTGTGTCTGTCCAACCTCTGGTGGGTGATCTGCAGTTTTTTGTGGACCTCCTGGTAGGTCCTGGAGGCAATTAAAGGACTGAGAGGTTTGTGAGGTCTGATTAGGTTATTGCTCCCCTCATGCTGAGGCTGTGATGGAGGAGACTCAAGTTTCATGAACCCGACCTCTTGATCACTCAGTTACATCACAGAAGCTGAAGAAAGCAGTTTACTAATGAAGAGGCTGCGGAAAAGATCATTTTTGTTCAGAAATAACTGAATCATTTTAGCAACGTTCACAAAAAACACGAAACATATTAAAAAAACAACCCAAATAAACGATTTAGGCAATTGCAACGGTATGTTATCTATTAAGAAAATATGGCTTGTTGATCCACCAGAAGAAATACAAAACATTCCAGACTTTCCAGAGCAGCACAGCCAACAACACAGAAAAAAAAAAAACAAAACAAAAGAAAATTAGAGATACTTGATCAATGAAAATACAACAAAAAACAAAAACAAGACGACACCATTGGACACAACAATGCAACTAAACTCCCAGATTGTGGATACATTTTATTTGCCCTTTTGATTGTGATTGGCAGAATTTCTCAACATTTTTTGTGTGTGTTGCAGTTACAGCACATGTGGTGCCAAAGTAATAAAATTGATTCCTATTCTGTGTTTTAAATGTACTTTGCTAATTGCAACCCATTGAAGTCCTGTTGCTTTCTGATAATATGTTATTTTAATCAAACTTGGTGGTTTGTGAGGATGTGTGACCTTGCGGCATCAACCTTTCTGTTTCTTTTTTTTGTGTTGATCTTTTTTTTAATGACCACATTGCTCTTTGGGGTCAGGATGTATTCTGTGAAGTCACAGGAGCAACATAAAGTCAGTTTGTGGAGCTGTGATGTGACACCAGAGATGCTTCTACTCTGCTGGGTTGCCCATTTATTCCAGACTTTCTCAACCAAAAAGCAATCCAATAAAAAACACCACTGTGTAAAGGTAGTTTATGTTCACTAAATCACAATCTTCCAATAAATATACACACCCACATCAATATATTTAGCTATAACAGAAAGCAATAAGTACATGTTGGTGCACAAATCCCTGCAGCCAGACTTGTATGTCAGTAAAACGGATCTAAATCTCTGTAAACATGAACAGAGAACAACTAGATGTTGCACCTTTTTCTGGTGCTCAAACAGACAAAGATATATGCACAAAACTCAAGTGGGAGCAGAAAAACACGTCTCTAAAATGCTTGGCTGTGGGGTTTTAGTTCATCTTTTAGGCATTTAAAAAAAAGTTTCTAACTTTTTGAAAATGTGACTTTAAGATACATTTGTCAAAGCACTAAAAATTCTCAATGATTTGTAGAATATTAGGCAGACTCAGTTGCTTCTCTTAAAGGATGTCTGGTATTATGCCTTCTCAGAGTCAGAATCAGCTTTTTTGCCTCAGTATGAGTGCATATGCAAGGAATTTAGCAACTTGTGCTCTCGTGTACAAGGACAAGGCAGAAATAGGCATAAAAATAGGATAAAAATGAAGATATGGACAACATTTAAGCTGGTTTCAAAGTTCTGATGTGTGTTGTTTCACACTTGTTGACTGGTCAAGAGTTTGTTAACGAAGGGGTGGGGTGGGGGGGGTGGCGTTCAGACCTCTGAAGCCTGAGGGGGAGGAGTCTAATCAGATTTCTTGACAAGTGGAACCAGTGTGAGTCCATCAAACTGTGCTAAATGAAACCTACATGACCAGACATCTCACACAATTTAGCATTAAAAGAATGAGCATTAGCCTTGAACATTTATTAAAGGTCTACTCCTGATTTTGATCAACTAAATCCTATAAAAGAAGAAGAGCAAACTAATTATTGGCGTCAAGTGTTTTGTCTGTCTTCCTTTTCTTCTCATCTGATGCTAAGCACAACATTTTTAGTGATCAGATGGTTTTTCTGTGGTCAAACACACATGTAAACTGAATTTCTAAATGTATTTCTAAACAGTCTAGTTGTTTCTGTAAAAAACTCACAAAAAAGGTCAGTGCTAATCACTGAAGTGTCTGACCCGGTTGCTCACTCTCCAACGAACAGAAGTGCAGAGTGAGGAAGGTAAAAGTAACTCATCTGTGGTATTGCTTTGAAGTTTGCTTTTATCCCCTTCTTGTCACTGAGGATTACAGGTAAGAATGACCTGTGCTCAGTGATAATGAGACTTAAATTATGCTTTCTCACTGTGAGCAATGCAAGCAAACCAGTTTGAACTGAATAACCAGAAATGCTCAGTGTATTCTGCAATGCAGTCAGACAACAAACAACATGACTCATTAGTCAACAAAAACCCCACGTTTGAAATGTTGATGCACAAACATGTTAAACACAAAACCATATCAAGGATGAACACATTTTACATTTTACTTGATTGCAAAGCTACGTTCACGCTGACCTCGGAAACACGTGTTCAAGCAACTGCTTCCAATGGAAAGTTTTTCTTTAGAAAACTCTTGCGCTTACGTGTCGCTGTGCAAAACTTCGCATTTATTTAAAGATCTACGTACAAACACGCTTCCATTGGACAGACGCTGGAAGTGAAACCAGGTCGAACTTTGCTCAGTATTTGGTAGTTAAACTGATCATGGAGGCGACATTAATACATGAGTTGTGACCGGCTGGAATTCTATGACACCAATGTTTTAGAATCGATCGGTAAAAGAAGAAGCCTGTAGCAACATTCATGAGATTCGCACCAAGTCTCTTTCAAATGTAGAAAAAGTCCCTCCCTGCTTGTCCGATGTGAACACCATATTCGTGTTCTTGAACACACGTCACATGCCCGAATGGAAGGTAGCATGAAGTGCTCGGCATGTCTTTGCTGAGATAGGCTCCAGCAACCCTTGTGACCAAGGACCAAGCAGGTTTTGGACGGATGGATTTTCCTCCAGAAAATCTTGTAACTTCTTTTTAGCTTGTAAAAGCTGAGATGATATCCTGCAGTGTATGTCAAATAAGTGTCTACATTCAACAAAGTTCTAGAACAACCGAAAAAAGGAAAACCACAAACTAAATACTTGAATAAACAAAGAAAGAAAAAAAGAGTTGCTTGACAGTGCCAACAATGTGTCAGCTCTTCTTCACATGTCCAGTGAAGCGAGCGCCCTCACCGGTGAGCTTCTACCTCATTAATGAAAGCATCAAACGAGACAGAGTCTGATTCCCACTGAGCCGATCATTTGATGCAGTTTGAGCAGAATTAATTGTCGAGACTGGAGTTTGTACTCTGTGGGATTTAGAAAGAGATCCCGAGGAAACATTGCAGCTGCTCTGACTTTTGTTGCTTCAAACATTATTCAGTCTTGGTGGAGAAAAATCAAACTAAAAAAAAAAAAAAGTTGTAACGTTGTTTAAAGTCTACTAAACTGTTGCTGTTTTTATTACTTTGGATCCATTTTTAAATTGTAAACGGGGACTTAAAAGGACAGTATGCCAACTGTGAAAAATGACTTTACTGAAAATGCAAAGAAAAAACATTAGAAAAACAAAAGAGAAACAAGAAAAACAAAGTTGTTTTTCTTCTTTAACTGACGGTTTAAATCAGGGTTGCTCAACCCTGGACCCTGAGATACTCTGCCTTGCCTTTTTTCTCTGCACTTCTTGCTGCTTATTACCTGAATCAGGTGTGAGGGAGGCGATGGACAGGCTGGGAAGCAGATCTCGAGGACCAGCAGATCTGGCAGATCTGTCTTAAGTAATTATTTTAACTTTGGAGTGAAGTACAAGACCTGATAAAATACGTCTGAGAAACACATCAAAAGAGAAATACTCAGAAATGTAAATTTCTATCTACTTATGCTCAACATTGTCAGAAAAATGTTAGAAGAACATGCTAAAAAACACCATTTTCATTGGAGTGGGTTTGTAAGCATAAAATGCTAGCAGGAAGAGACAGGACGCCGTGAAAGAGCTGAACAGATTTTCGAGCATTGGGATTGAAAGTGCTGTGAGGAAGTGCGTTCCACCGTCATGGTATCCCTGAATTGAAGAGTTTGTGATCTATGCTTTCGGGACCACCAGCCCCATGCTTTGGCAGAGTGCAGTACACTCTGCAGATGCGAGTCGAGGCTTTGAATCTGATGCTGTCAGCCTTAGAAACCCAGAGCAAAAGGTTGAATGGTGGTTTGGCATCCAAACATGATCGGTACTCCTCTATAAATGCAAGAATCATCTTAATTTTCATCCAAACTGTATTATTTCTTACATCTTTTTGAATGATTCTGTTGAAAAACACTTCAACAGCAATGTGTAATTTTCCCAACATTTGACTGGTTACCACTTTTGTCAGTTTTAACTGAGTATTGTAGAGATATTTTTTCTGTGATTAACAAAAAGATTATTTTTGTTGCCTGCCTTATTTCCAGCTAACTCTGCTTCAGTCAGTCCTGATCGGCTGGATCAGGAGATCTTTCACTCACTGGCCACTTTATTAGGTAAACCTGTCCAACTACTTTTGAACACAAATTTCTAATCAGCCCATTAATTACATAGCAGCACCTCAATGCATTTAGGGATGTGGACATAGATACTTTATTCATCCCAAGCTGGGAAATTCATGTCAAAAATCAAGCATCTTCGATCTGTGTCGCAGAAAAGCGGCATAAATTGAAGTATAAGCAAAAATACATCTACATATAAGCAATGGTTACACAACAGACAGGTCAGAGTCACCAGAGCGTTGATATCTAGGGAAAGGGTCGTGTAAGGGGCAGGAATGTAGGTATCCATGACAACTGGTTCTGCTTATCCCACTTTCAGCAGATTTGTTTTGGTTCGTTTAAGGAAAGTGTCCTTGTCTTGGGGGAGCGTCTGATAAGAGATGATTGTTTAGACGCAGGCAAACATCTGCTGCCTGCTGAATGTCCAGGCTGCATATGGCGGAATAACCACAGATCTTGGGTCAATTTTCCAGGTTTCCTCCGACTCGAGCTGTAACTCGCTCCAAGTTGGTTTCCATTCTTCCCAGTGAGATCTCCAAGCGATACGTGCGGGCATGCAGCGCATCCACTTTGGACTCCAACCCTGGCAGTTTATCAGTTTGAGCCTTTACGTCTTCAAGTATGCCATCGCAAAGCACTCCCAGCCCGCCTTTCACTGTGAGTCGCTTCGCCAGGTTCTGTTGCAACCAGATTCCGCCAGTTCCAATGAGCAGAAAGCCGGTGACCACTAATCCAATGATGTAGACATCTTCAACATCTTCCAGGGAGGCAGAAAAATTCTCCATTTGCTCCATGGATCATTCGCATATCCAGCTGCTAACGTACCTCCTGGGCAAGTGGGATCCGCTGTCCCACTTTTCACGGTGGAAAAGATTTTGTCGATCGCATTTGCAGCCCAACCGATCAGATCCATTATCTTTGAAAGTGAGAAAAACAGAGAGTGGTTCCAGGATATGGGGGGAGGCGAGACAAAGAGCCTTGGTTTGGAAAGATAAGGGAGCGCAAAGAAAAGCGTCCGCTCTTGGCGAGTGCCGGAAGAAGAGACATGGTCCAGGACATGGTCCAGATCATCCTGAAATGCCTCGTTGATGTCAGAGGAGAATGGTCAGACTGGTTCCAGCTGATAGAAAGGCAACAGTAACTCAAATAACCAGGGGGCATCTCTGAACACACAACACGTCCAACCTTGAGGCATACGGGCATCTGCCATAGAGGACCACACCAGATGCAACTCCTGTAAGCTAAGAACAGGAAAACTGAGGCTTCAATTCACACAGACTCACCAAAACTGGACCATGGAAAATTGAAAAAACGTCGTCTGGTCTGATGAGTGTCTATTTCTGCTGCAACATTCAGATGGTCGGGTCAGCAACATGAATGCATGGATCCAGCCTGCCCTGAATCAGGGGTTCAGGCTGCTGCTGATGGTGTAATGGTGTGATGGTGTGGGGGATATTTTCTGGCACACTTTGGGCCCCTTAGTACCAACGCCGCAGCCTACCTGAGTTTTGTTATTGATCAAATCCTTCCCTTTGTAACCACACTGTACCATCTTCTGATGATACTTCCAGCAGGATAAGGATCCATGTCTCAGACTGGTTTCTTGAACATGACAATGAGTTCCTCCACAGTCACCAGATCTCAAACCTTTGGGATGTGAGGAAAGAGGAGATCGGCATCATGGATGTGCCGCCGACAAATCTGCAGCAGCTGCTTGATGCTGTCATGTCAGCATGGACCAAACTCTCTGAGGAATGTTTCCAGAACCTCGTTGAATCTGTGCCACTAATAATTTAAGCAGTTCTGAAGGCAAAAGGGGGAACTACCAAGGCGGACCTAATAAAGTGTTCAGTAAGTGTATAGGGACAATTCTAAAAAACGATGTAAACGAAAAGGATGTTCCATACAAAAGTTTTGGCATGGAAAACCAGAACTTTAGTGAGATTGATGCAAATGTTCCTCCTCACCCAAGCAGAGATGTCAGCGAGACGGGCAGATATGCATGATGACACTGTCAGGTCATCTGGTGGAACACAGCAGGAGCAGTGTGTCATCACATTAGAGAAAATGCGTAAGAATTGAGATGGAACTCAGATGTGGTGCAGAAAGAGAGTGGAGGAGGGCAGAGGACCAAACCCTGTTAACACCAGCAGAGAGAAGCACTGCTTTCCTCCCACACTGATACATGCTTCACTGAGGTACTTCACCAATTTACTGAATTCCTGCACTTGCAAGGACACACGAGTTCACACAGAAAAGCAACAATTAAACCGGTTGAACTTGTCAGAGAAGTTACTTTAGGTTGTGCATCATTAAAAGGTATTCTCACCTGAAACGTGCATTTTTTAAACAAGCACAACAAAAGGCTATAAGAAATATACACAAAAAAACCTAAGATCCATCTATGCACATTTCCTTCTGGTAAACAAATAGATGAAGTGCTGCAAGCCTTCTAATGACAACATCATTGCAAGTTGATGAGGTGGGAGTCCTGCTGTTCGGCCGGTCTCACACAGAGAATATTGTGTGGAGAAGAATTAATAGGACATGACAGGATAAAGAGTCTCCGAGGCTCACTGTTCAGTGGGCGTCTTTTCAGCTGGATAAAGACCTCTTTTTGGTTTGAGCATTCACATCCTTTAGGGAAAGAGTTTGAGTAAAAGGTAAAATGACAAGAAATCTCTTAAAAAGGAGAGCTAAAGCTCTGTGAAAGAAAGACAAGAAGCACATAGAACAGGCTGGATGTGGGAATTATCACGGCACAGACATGTGAAAGCCAAAAAAAATGTGATTATTCAAATCCTTTAAAAACTTTGTAACCAAATGAGGCACAGATGCCTCTGCTGGATTGTCTGTGTTTTAGGTGAATTCATATTTTACATTTTGATGCAGAAATAAAGGAGTAATGTGATACTCCTGTGGCCTCAGCATGAATCCATGCAGCAGCTTATCCTTCACTTCATTTGAATACTGTATTTTTAAATCAGGATTAGTGGGATTGTCTTTTAAGATGCAACCTCAGCATGTACAATAAATATTAAAGTTAAAACATTTAAAGATAATTTCTCTCTAATAGGGAATAATTTTCATCATTAGAGCTTCTTATCCCATTGAGAAAGCATTACGTCAACATTTATACAGTATGTGAAAATAAAGGAATGAAATACACGTTCATACAAATATCACAGGAAACCTTTTTATTCTTTCTTTTTATTACTCCATGGCAAAACTTGTCATGTTTTTGTAAATAATAATGATAAAACATTGAAATCTGACTTTCATTTGTTTCTTAAGATGTTCTTCAAACAGAAAAGAATTCCCAACCAAGTTTGTGTTTCAGGACCGGAGCTTCCTGTTGGTATCACTTCACAGTCTCCACAGACAGTTGACGTTAAAACGGACCCAGCACAGGATGGGTTACAGCAGACATGTCCAAAGTGTGGCTCATGACAGACTGACTTTTCCTTCGTTTTATTTCTTCAAATACAAAATTCACAGTAATATTGGTCCACTGTATTTAAATGGATGTCTGTTCTATGGGAAGAAATGCAAACGATATTGTTTTCATGAAATGGCTCATTTGCATTTAATCTTATTTTAATGGTTCAAAGAATGTAGGCTGAATGTTGGGCCCTTACACATTTTCACCTCACCAAGTCTGGCTCTCTTTGCAAAAAGTTTGGACAATCCTGGTTTATAGCGTGGCATTTAGGGACCTTGGGAAACATCCGGCCACCTCCACCATGTTTGGCCATTTCTCAAAAGCATTGGTTTTCACGTCATTAACAGCTTGCTGACATGTGAAAAGGAAGAAAACATTTCTTTAATTAATCTTATTTGTTTTATATCCCATGTTCTTTTCTGACACAAATAGAACAAAAACAGCAACCTCACAAACCTTCTCAAAGACGCTTTTGATTTTCGTCCCCGCTCTCCCGACAAACACCCAGTTGTCGTTGAGTTTCAGAGAAGTGATGAAAGAGCTTCCCATCCCAACAAATGTCTCCTTAATTTCGTCTGTCAGTCTGGCACAACAAAGCAGATCGGGTCAGCTTTTCTGACGTGATGGTTTTTAAGCCGTTGAAAGGATGAGATTCAGGCTTACAGTGTTGCAACATCATGGAATGAAGCCACCAGCACAATCCTCCCAGGTTGGATTTCTTTTAAGTACGTCAGGATGTCGTCTCTACCTTTATTCAAAGGAAAAACAAAAAACTTGTACTTAAATACAATAAATAAAGTTTGAAACTTGAAAAAATATCAAAACTCGTACTTTCAATTTCAATGTTAAGGAAGCCATATTTTTCTACAACCCCTTTTTCACCTGTGAATGAAAATAAAAGTATTTGTTAGTTTGGTAATACCACACAGTGTTAGAAACGCAGACAGAAAGAGTGCAAATACAGTTTTTTTTCAGCAGATCTTTCAATAGAAAAGTGCAAAAATGTAAGATCTTTTTCCTACCATCCACCACCACAATGTTCAGTCCTTGTCCCACATTGTTTAAAACATTATTCATTATGCTGTGGAGACACAAATGAAGAGTTAAAAGCAGCATTTGTCTTACTGATAAATGAAGATTCTGTAACATTAGGACATCCTTTTTTCCAAACTCAAACAGATTCTTACGTTTTACCGTCGAAACAGATCCGTGGCCCAACAATATCCCCAGCGCCACTCCTGACACTCACAGCAAAATGATCAGGTGGGCAATGTCTGGAGAGGCTGCACTTTGGTGCAGATTTAACTTCAAGAAGATCAACAGAAACAGACATGTCCATTTTTTGAGTACTACGTTATTGTATTTTAGGAAAAAAAAAAAGGAAATAGGATTCATCCAGTTACCAGTTGATTTCAATCAGAGAACATTTTAAATTTAAGACAAACGTTTGTAACAACTTTGACTCACCTACTCTGATTTCCCCCCCAGCACCTATTATAAATAGATAAAAGATGATGACAGGAGAAGAAAAAGTAAAGCTTTAGCTTTTAAGGCGTTAGGAGAACATAATTACATTTTAATGCGTCTTACTCAATATACTTTTAGATTTTGTCCATTGGAAATTTTGGGCATCAAATGAGGTCTTGAAAAATTCCCATGCAACAAGAAGTACAAAGATCACTGCAGTAAGGTGCAGAACAGCTGCCAACAGAACAAAGAGAAGAAGATCAGCATCTAACCAGACTTATCTATCTTGACAAAAGGAGAGCCTTACCTTGACATTTCATAATTTCAGATTCCAAAGTTTTTCGCTGCTTTCAAAACAAGAGTCCTTTCAGATGCTTCAAAAATAAAGGCAAGAGTGCATTTCAAGACCATCAGTGGCTGATAACATCTTACAAAGAACCTTTGTAAACCTCATACCTATAATAACTAACACACATGTTATTTGGATATGCAAAAAAAAAAAAAAAAAAAAAAGGGTCAGGTGTTCTGTGTTGAATAAAAACCAGGATGCAGCAGTTAAAAAAAAAGAGACACACACCCTGTCTGAACTCGAAGATCAAGTTTCGGTTGTGACAAATTAAAAGAAAATTGTCTGAGTAAGACACACCGACCGCACTTGAGCTACAAGATTTCCAGGAAGTGGATAATGTGCAGCTGCTGCACATAAGGGCGGAAAAAAGATTAGGCACAATGGATACGAGGTCAAAAGTTTTATTTTTCAAAATGAATGCGTAAATGAAAAAACAAGGGGTTAAAGAATCATTGTGCCGCTTGTCAGAGTTTCTATTTGTATGTAAATTTGAGCAAAACCCATATCTGCATAAAGCAGCTCACACAAACAGAAAGAATGAAAAAAATGCCAGGGACTACGGCAGAAAACAATCAAAGGATTAAGCTTCAACCATGAAAAAACACATTTCCTGATAAGACGCCCCCACCCAAAAAAAGACAAGAAAAACATAGTATCAGACGCAAAATTAATTCACGAAACCTAGAAACCTGGTAGAAGAAATGCAAAAACTAGATTTATTAGAATGAGGACAGCAAAAATATGGTTCTACATGATCCCAAGGCACTGGAACCGAAGTATTGTTGGCAGGTAACGCTGCGTGCACAGGAACAAGTCATTAATCACATTTCAGTTGCAAAAAATGTCCTAATCCTTCAAGAGCAGAGGTCAATGCCGCGTGTCAACAAGAATCCACCCTGTTGACGTGGGACTCAAGTCAAGACCTGAGGGGCTTTCGCTGTACAAAACTGCAGAAATATGTACGTATTCTTGCCATTCCAATATCTAAACTGACTTAGCAGGTTTTTTTTTTTTAAACAGTATCTAACAATTTAAAGCAGACAACAGCATCATCAAACCATGTGACGGTAATGACATTTCCAAACAGCTGCTTTGTTAAGGAACGAAGATTAGCTTAATCCCAGATTAAATACACCATATGTATTTATGCTGTTTGTCATTGGACTACAATTGGTGTGAATGGAAAAAGTTTGTGAGCGTTTTTACTGGTGATGAGGCTGATGTGTAGCAAAAAGACAACTAAAAATAAACGAAATGAACGACTACAAATGTTTATAGGCTACAAATCTCCATGAAGGATTCATATTTGAATTCCTATTCAAATGTTGAAATAAAAAAGTTCTGTTAAAGGACAACAACATGAACACATTACAACCGTCTTTTTACCAGATCTTGCTCCAAGTTTGCTTAAAATTGGGGAAAAATATCACAGAAAAAAAGTTCATTTTAATTCGACACCCTTTCAAAGATGAAAGAATTCTCCCCTTAAAGCCATTTTTGTTTGAAGTTTTATTAATCTACTAAAATAGTGACACAGAAATTCACACAGTAATAATGAGCGTGCTTTGCGGGCGCTTTCTTTTTTAATGAATATTTCAGGCTTTGTGTGACCTCAACAAGGCAAACTCCTCTCATCAGTGGGGAAGTTTGCAAATAAAGCATTCATTATTGGTGCACAAACATGACAAAAGCTTCAGGATTATTGCAGCAGCTTCATTTTCACATTTCCAGCGAGGTGTATTACCCACAGAGAACAGCAGAGGGTCTGTGTGCACCACCACTAACTGATCAGAGGGAAACAAACCAGTGAGTTTTCATAACACTTAGGATTATTTGCATTTTGCTCAGGTAAAAACATTATTCAGTCAGAAATTGTCTCAAAATATAAAGTGTATTTGAAAGGGATATATTTGACTGAAAAACAGGAAGATCTCAGTGTCTGATGATGAGCAAAATTACCCACCAAAACAGGAATCTATTTTGCGTTCATCCATCCAGTTTTTTTTTTATTTTTTTATAACCACTTATTTCTCACAAAATACATTATGGGCAGACAGGATAGACACACAAAACACTCAGTGACCTGATCACTAATAAATCATTTATCAAGAGCTGGTCTCAGCATCCTGTTACATTCACTCCCACTAGGGTTTGTTTGCAGCTTCCAAGCAAGTGTTTTCTTCTTTTCCCTTCGTGGTAAAAAGTCAAAACCATCATGCAGCATCACTCCGTTAAAAGTCTGGGCTCTACAGCAAATTGACCTTAAGTGGGTTAATGTTAGCATGAAAGGCGAGATCATTTCAAAGGGATACCAGCCAACTGGTGGAGAGTCTGAGTCTTACCGCCGCTATTCTTAGCTTCAGATCAATTAGATTGTTTAAAATATCTGCAGCGCTTGATCCATGCGATACTTTATGACGACTCATTCCGCTTCTGCTGGATCTTTCTCACACGGTCTGCAGCTCACTTTTTCAGGCTCTCGGTAACACTGCGTTCATCTAAACACGCACATTTATAAAGACCCGTGTGGCTAATTAAAGACATTTATTACACTGTCAGATAAAAAAAACACCCCCATACAACACTCGGTTTTTGATTTATTCACTAATGCTGCACATCTTTCAGCATTATAATGGAACAAGCTCATTTATTTTCCCCCAACTTTTGTTTTACTTCAATTTAATCATAAAAATATACATTTATATATACTGTAAAGAAGCTGAGAGTGGATCTCTCAGAAACACCTTATGGAGTTATTGTGTAACTTGCAGTTTGAATGCAATGCTTAGACCTGAAGACTGATAAAGCATTGAGAGAACTCAAGAATTCTAGGAGGAGAAAGAATACATCCCATTTCAATGGAGTCTGGAGGCTTACAGCTTTATTTCCCACCAACCTGAGCTTAAAACATGTTTATCCACTGAATTTTACACAGCGGTAAAGAGGTAAGAAGTCCTGCCTTTTTCTCCAGACATCCAGCCTTCCGGCTGTGATACAGTCGAGGTATTCTTTATTTTAAGAGGCGATTTTGTGCAAAACAAAGGCATATTTTTGAGCTAGACGTTCATGACAGTATTTGCTCACTTACAAACTTCTTTTTTCTTGAGAAAAAAAAAATGTCTTAAAAGTTTTAAATTGTGGAGGGCATAAAATGTTTGTTTTCCCAAATGACAATTCAGTTTATGTTAAACATATTTGTGAGTTTAACAGATGAAGTTACGTACAAACAGGGCGCATTGATGTTTAGCCCATAGTGTTCACACTTGGAAGGGTTTCTTCTTTTTCTACTGTTTACTAGCACAAGCCCGCCACCTACAGTTGAAAGAGAGTCTGTGCCAAAATGTCAAAGTGGTGCAAATCTAGTCAATCTTATTCCAGGCATTTTCTTTTACAGCTGTATTCCAATTTCTGAAAGTTTTGGTGTCATAATTCCGTCTGGGCAGAGACCGCAACTATTAATATCTCCTCAATGATCAATTTTCAAACAGTTTCACTTTCATGAAATAAAAGGGATGCCACCTATTACGCCACGACCAAATCAGAGTCCCTGATTGGTCAAAGTTTGATCTGGTTGAACTTGCAAAGCGCGTTCAATGGCTGGTTTTGTATGTAGCGCCCTAAAACGGTTGTAAAAACGTTCGTAGCTACACTTGAACGCAAGAGTTTTTGAACGCATAAGCCCGAAACGAGCATTCGAGTGCCTTTACATAGACTTGCGTTGCTACGTACACATCTAGCATGTGTTTCAGAATGCACTGAACATGGGTTTTGGAACACGCTTTTGCAGCATATGGTATTCACTCTGGTCTATTGCTACATGATGCTAGCATCTACTCACAGTTGGATTGTTGTGAAATGTCAAAGTGGTGCAAATCTCATGAATCTTTCTCCAAGCTTTTCCTTTCACAGCTCTATTCCGATATACAAAAGACTTGGTGTCGTATAAGAGGTGTCGTATAATTCCAGCTGGAAACAAACTGTAATGATTAATTTCACCTCCATGATCAATTTTCAACCAGTTCTGTGTTTTAAAAAAGGTCAGAGTCTCTGATTGGTCAAAGTTCAACTGATTTAACTCAGCGCACATTTAATGGCCACATGATCTGTAAATAGAGCCTGAAAATGGTCATAGAAACTTGCGTAGTTCCAATAAAGTTTCCATATTTCTATATAAACGTGAGCGTTTTGAACACGGAAGCCTGAAAAGCGTGTTTATACAGACTTCATTTGGTAGTGGCCGCTTATACGAGGTTGCCAAGGATGGTGTGAACGTAACTTTGCAGTTGTGTCTTTTTCTAAAGGTTGTGTTATTGCCTGCTGGTCACACAACAGTTAAACTGTGGCATTGAGGAAAGCTAATCAATAAATGTTTGTGTGTTCTCCTCTGGTATGTATAAGCTCAACTTATCAGATTCAAGAATAAAACTAGTAAATGTGATTATTTAAAAAATACGAAGTAACAGTCTGGTTGAAATCTAAATTGATGGAACAGAAGGCACTGTAGGTGCAGGCATGCTGTAAACCTGTCCTCAGGGAAGAAATCAATAGATCTTATTAAACATCTATTGACCGGGGTTAAATAAAAATAAAGGAAAAAAATCTTGTTTTGCTGGTTTCACCTCTGAATGTGACAAATCTTTTCTCTCTTTGCCCTTGATTGTAGCATATCTAACGTCTATGGACATTTTTTTTTAGACCATAGCAATCCTGTTTGTGTGTCGAGGGAGTGTAAATAAATAACTAAACAAAAAAGAATAAAATAAAATCAGTTAGTTGGAGACTTCTGCCACAGAATCCATCAATATTAAACTCCACTTCAGACACTCCTGCAGCATCCCAGTCCGAGATTTATTCCAACAGATCCTGTCAGGAGAAAAGAGGGAGTTGCATGTAATGAGGAGGTTACCGCTGCGTTGACTTGTGCAGGGAGACAGAGGAGAGTGAAAGGTAGAGTACAGGAAGCCATAATACACTGACCTCGTCTGACTCCTCTCCCCCTGTGAGGAGCCCCCTGTCGCCATCTTCTTCTGTCACCGCTGACTGCTGCTCCTCCATTCCCCTCAGCAGAGAGTATCTGTACGCCGTCTCACTGGAATAAAGTTACGTGATGGATCAAGCTAATGACTTTTTCCTGCACTAATGGTTTAAAATAATCTCGTTACAGCTCAGTAATCAACTAATCAAAGCTTGCTTACTTGACTGGGAAACAGTATTTTCGGATGATCAATACGGCAGCAGCCACTGCCGCCACCACGACAAAGATCACTGATGCAATAATGCCAGGGTGAAGCCTTAACCTGGCCTAAAAAGACAAATGAATCCAATAAGAAATAACAGTGGGGTTGTTAAAGAGCCCATAAACTTAACTGCTCTGTTCATGATGTGTGGCGTAGATAAAAGGAAATACTTGCAGCAGATATGACAGCTCGACAGCAGCAGGTTACAAATCTCACTGGTGTTATACCCAAGCCGGAATTCCTAAGTAAGAACAAAAGTTTTCCGGACAATCTGGGATAGTGGAGATCCAAGGAGTTTGGTATCTTGAAAGAGGCGGTTCAGTTTCCGACTGAAGCGCTGACTTGGAAGCGTCATTGTGATCAGCAGAAGGCAATAATCCAGCAGACACACAGCCTATCATGTGTGGCGCCATCTCACACGAAAAACAACAACCGCAATGAGCTCAGTGAATGGTGGTAAAAATGGGCCAATTTTATGGAGGTTTAGACAAAGCCTCCTGCTTTCTGTGATCTGATTGATGCTTTTTGTCACAGTTGAGTCATTCTATTCCAAGAGTTTTGCCTCATTAAAAATCATTCAAAGATTTTTTTTCCCTACAGCATTTGCAAAGTCACAAAGGACACATTAATATTTGCTATGATTTTTTCACCTTCTACTACAGCTGGACTACAATATGAGTAAAACTGGTGATGTACAATATTAGTGATTGATTTTGCGATGATGATATGACTTGCGATACTTAAATAGCAAAAACCAAAAACAACACATTATTTCCATTTCACTGCAACGATTTTATTTAAATAAAGGTCAACAAGACTTAAATTACACTCCAAATGATCTTTGTCTACACAATCTTTTGTGATATGTGTATTGCACAGGTTGCCTGAATGAACACAAGAATGACAGTCTTGTTCAATTCTGGGTAAATATAGAGTAGAAAATGATCTGTCGACATTTTTAGAAAAGAAATAGCTACAAAACAAAGCAGTTATTCATTATAACTGTCAAAACTTTAGATTTAACAGAATGTTTAATTTTATTTTATTATTTTGTTATTTAAGTTATTTAAAGCCTTTGCCGAATACATTTGGATGAAGCTTTTGAAGAACTCAGAAGTAGAGAAGTGTAAAAATAATACAGTCACAAGTTCATCACAGAATTCATCACGATAAAGAAAAGAATTCTAAATGGGCATGTAAGTACATGTGGATTACGCTTTACAAAGAATAATTCAAATGTGTTTTAGGCATATTTTGTAACACTTTAGAGATGCAGCTTTTATCTCTGTGCAAAACAATTTTTTTTTCTGCACCTACTTTTATTTAAAACTGACCTCAACAAGCAAGAAATTTAAGACGACAAAAAGCTGAATAGTTGAGTGAGCATGTTCTTTGACGTAACCGTAGACCGTAAAAACAATGGACAGCGCAACCCCTCCCCTCTCGTGTTCCAAATAGGAAGTATTTGCTGATTCCAAGAAGTGAAAATTCCATAGACTTCTATAGAGAAATTAACGGTTATGACTCAGTCCTTTTTTGTCAGAATAACCTCTTTCCCTTACTCATGTTTCTTAATGTCTTCTGTTCAATGCTAAAATGGTTAATTGCAAGTTATTCAAGTTATAAACTGACCAATCAGATACCTCAGTAAAAACATATAGTGCCAACTGTTGACATTTGATTGATGGCTGTCAATCAAATGTTTGAGGTGGGGTCGCTTCCAGATGACAGTTTTGTTAACCTTGGCCTGTATCCAAGTGGATTTTCCGGGAGACTGATTCTCAGAGGTGCCGCCATTCCTTAAATCAAACCTGATGAAGATGCCAGATCTGTAAGGAAATCATACAACTAGCTGATATAACGCAGTATAAGCATGTAGAGCCCAAGCTAATGCTACATTTCCACAAAAGCTGCGCCTAGTTTGTTTGTTAGTTTGTTTTTTTAATAATTATGTTAACCAGCAATTCAAAAGTGATGGCTGATTTTGATCATTTAATTTTCAATAAATTTTAATTTATTGTTACTTTTGTAAGTTTCAAGTGATTTCAGTGAGAATTGTGGGTTTTTCCTTCTCTAACTGAGGGGTACCAACAATTTTATCCACGTGTGTATATACAAGCTGTAAAAATGCCTGTAAAACAGTGCGGCTGGTGTTTTGTGAACTGTTGTAAGCTTGAGCTTCTCGTAGGGAGCTGTACTCAACAGAGTGTCTCTATTTCAGCCGTAGAAACAAATTTGTCGTACTCCTACTTCTGGTAGCAACAGCTTTCAAACATATTTTGCAGTGCGCAATTTGTTGCTCCAGGTATTAAGTTGCAAAACTGAACCGATTTCAAAGAACTGAAGAAATGCTTCCTTTTTGGGAACAAGCTCATCTAGCTAGTTGCTATTTTAGCGTTTGAGATGGGCGATCTCCTTGGGCTTCCAAAAAATGGAAGCTAAAGAGAGCTGGGTGTAAAAAATAAATCCAGATTTTACTAAAAAAAAAAAATTTTAAACAGCGAGTTTGAATTAATCAATAAAATCGATTTATCACCCAGCCCTAGCAGTTCGTAATAGCAAGAAGTTCCACAAAAAATTACTAAAGACTTTCCAAAAAAAGAGAACAAATTTCCCATGTTTCACAAACTAATTTCCATCATTTATATTAAGAAAGTTAAATATACAAGTTCATGACTGATGTCGCCAGTTTCCTCCTTTTCTAGCCTTGTCAGGGCTCCAGTCTCACAAATGTAATGCATCTCAAAAGTTCTCTCCAGCACCTGATTCTGATAGATTATTGGGTATGATTTTTGTCAGTGATGCCAAAATGCTAACCAATCATCGGGAGGGTTATGAAGTACTGATGAAGTACAAGTGATAACTCAGAATGTCAGCAAGGGCGAAGAAACAAATTAACAGCAGCGGAGCTCATGAAGTTTCCTTGAGTGGACAAAATACATGACTTAGTAACCGGGGATTAATGAAAGCCTACTTGGTACTGAGGCATGCACAACAGCAGCTATAATGTCCAAGTAATTAGTCATGAATGAGTCATAGTTAGTTAAGTGCTGCTCAGTTAATCAGGATCCTCTAATCTAATTAGAAAACTTTTGCAGATAGTCAAGAAGTAATGATTACAAATAGCATTTCCTGCCCCGCACTCCAGGAACTGCTTATTATCTCCTTAACAAATCACAGGGGGCCCATTTTTTAGCAGTTCATCAGTTATTAAGTTGATTCCGATTAGCTCCTCATTTTTCCTTATCAGCTAATCAATAGTTACTCAATAAAACACAGTTAGGACTTACTCAGGATTAACAAGCAGCCAGATTTCACATTATGAATCAAAGCAGTGGCTGCTGTTGGTATCACCACATTTCTATAGAGATCCGGACATGACGTAATATATATATTTGCAATCATTTGTGGACACAAATTATTAGTATTAGCATATTAGTATTTTGTGCACACAATTTTGCATTTTGTGGGCACAATTTTGCATTTTATTAGCATTTACTGGGTACAAAGTTTTACTTTATGGGCAAACATTTGTGTTTTACAAGCACTTTGTGCCCACAAATTAGTATTTTGTTGACAGATATTACATCAGCATTTTGTGCAAACACATTTGTATTTTTGTGAAAGTGAAGATGCTAAAATTCAAATTTTTGCCAAAGAAATACTAACTTGTGCCCACAAAATGCTAATTTGCAGCCGCAAATTATTAATTTGAGATTTTTTAAAATGTCATGTCCAGGGCTCCGTACATTTCCCCGTGCCCTGTTGTTTTCTATAGCAGCTAGCTGTGAGCATCCCGGCCCTCAAATTGAGTTGGATCTGGCAACCCGAATGACTTCAGATCGAACAGTGAGCGATGCGCACGAGGACGACGCAGCTGCTGTTCTGCATGATCAGGTCTATTCACTGCGCCATTGCTAAACCACTTGTTCCTGTAAGGAACCGTTCCTCTATTTATCCTGAAGTTTCTCTGTGATCCAAACCGGAATGAAATAAAAGGCTTGCATTTAAACAAACAAGTTTATGCAAACTTTGTTTTAGAAAAGTTCACAAACGGGTTTGACATGCAGAACATACCTGTTGAGTTGACATTCTTATCAACTTCAGGGCTCGATTAACCTTCTGTCACCAAAACTGGTTCTGCGTTGACGTTCCATTAGAACCCCGACGGCTGAGAATAATTCTTTCATCCGCCGAACTGTAGGTGTTCTCTGTCTGTCGGGTTCTTTTAAAGCGAAAGTCCGAGTTGTTTACTTCCTGGTCTCGCGCTCTTACTTTTTTTTTAAATAAAAAAAAATCTTTATTGACTATCAAGCGTAACATTTTCCAAAATGACCACGATAATTCACAAAATATAGTTTATAACGAAATAATTCAAACTTCTTATACATTTTAGCAATGTCACGTCTTAGTTAGATTAGTTAGAAGAGGGGAAGTTATTTTTTCCGCTCTCTTACATGTTTTTAATTCCTTCTGGGGGCGCCTGTGTCATTTCTCTTCAAGAAGAAATTACCAGCAACTGTTTAAATAAAAGCAAAGTCACAATATGCCATTGAAATCAATAATTTATAATCTCTTAAAATGTGGTTATATTTTCATTTGTCCCCAGGTCAGAGATTTCTGGAATGACCTGAATGGTTAAATGCAGCTTTTCTTGCAAACTTAATCAGCCCTTTAGATTTTGTCATCCTTTGAACTGTAGTAACCCTCAGCAAAAAGTTGAATTTTACTTATTAAGTATGCTTAAGTATAAGTATATCAGGTTTATAATAGATTGTGTATGAAATATACCAACTGTATGCTTCTTAAGACTGAATTTGATAATATAGCTATAGATAGGATACTGTTTCATTTTAAGCATAGTATAAGTATATTTAAAGTACACTTAAATAGACTACTTTTTGCTGTGGAAAAACTTGGTTGCAATTTCAATAAGGACGATCCAAATCACTTAGCCTACAACTACTTACATCACTCTAAATACTGTTATCAGTTAGGCCTTTACTTTGCCCATTGACTGTAAAAGAGAACTGGACCAAGCGAGTGTGGCGTCACCCATAGAAAATGGTTTACTTTCACCTCAAACAAAATCAAGTCAACCCAGTCACTATTTATTTCAAAATTCGAAGGCCACCATGTTGGTTTATTTCTCAAAAGAAGATTTTGGCTTCTTGGAGCCAGCAGGTACTTCCTGTTTGGCAAGGGGGGAGGGATCACTCAGTCTCGTTCTCTTGTTAACTAATAAGAAGTGATGAGAAATGGATTGTTTGACCCCTCTCCCTTGGGGTCATTATATTAGTCAGAATAACAATTCTTGCCTGCTGTTTTCAATTCAGTGCACATTTTCTTTTTTTTTTTTTTTTAACTAAAAGAGTTTCTTTTTCTAATAAAAAGTATTTGGTGCCAACTGGTCCCCACATCCAACATTCAAAATGTTAAAAACATTTCGAACCAATCACTGTTTTCGGACATTGTCTGGCTCCAACATGGCGGTGTCTGTATGGCAAAACAAATTGTAGCTGAATTGACCTCATTTTCGATGGGTCATGTCACACCCACTTAGTTCATTTTCTTATACAGTCAATGAACTTGACCCAATGCAGCCAAATAGCATGCCTTTTCTTTTCAGCCAATCACAATCATATTTGCGCCTTTATATTCATGGATGGTTGTCGCTTTGCATTCTAGACAGTTCGCCGGCTGTCCTCCACCCTGTTCTCCTCCTGGAGCGGTTTTTTGGCATGGTCTGGCCTCTAACTATCATCAGCAACTAGGCTCATTTATGGTCCAAGTTCATTCCCCATCATCAGCCCAGAGCCCAACCATCAAAAATTATGAATTGATATCGTGCACATTTCACTGTATCACAAATACATCTTCACTTGCATTCTGAATATCTCACCTTATTGAAATATTCAGGGCTCTCAATGAACATGAAAACAAGCTTCAGTATAAAGCAGTTGCTCACTATTTTTCTTCCTTAGATTTTAGTTTTCTTTTCAGCTGTCAAATAAAAAAGAGCTTAATTCACACAATAAATGATGAAGTGTGTTGCAAATGTTTACCTGTGTGAGTTATTATTCACACATCAAGGAGTTGGGCCCACAATCCTTTTCCAGTGATTACATTGCAGATCAATTTACCTGAAAAAGTAAATGCATCGTTCTCCCCAAGAGCTACAACTGAAAAACAACCAATCCCTAACCTATTGGTACACTAATGTTATTTAAAAAATACTTAACAGGCAAACACTCCCTTTATAGGAAAAAAACTGTCTCTGCTATAAGTATTGGTGCAGAGGTAGAGCGGTTGACCTCTGATCGGAAGATCGCAGGTTTGATTCCCACCTTGCCCATAAGTGTCCTTGAGCAAGAGACCTAGTCCCACATTGCTTGTAGTGTTTGTAGGATGGTGCCAATGTAGAGCAGCTGAGCAGCCATCAGTGTGTGAACGGGTGAAGGAACTGTGACTGTAAAGCGCTCTGGTCCTTAAAGCAATGTGGAAAAGCGCTATATAAATGTACGACACTTACTACCACAAACTTTCCTTCCTCACAACAGAAGAGTAAAATAATTGAAAATAAAGAACACGTGGCAAAAATATTATATTCTTCCAAAAGTACTGTGAGTCAATGCCCCTGTTCACTTTACTCTGTTTTACGATCAATACATCATACCACGATTTTGCTTAAATAATGTGAGTTTACCCTGCATGAATGGCATAATTTTCACGCCAGAACCAACACTCTAATGAACCATGATGATTCTGAAGCCTTTCAATGTATTCCGTGCAGTTTCAACTCCATGAAAAGCTGCTGCACTGCTTCATCCTCCATGTCCTCTGATTAAGTGTTCCAAACACTTTTTAGACTTGAAGGTTTGTTGCCCAGATTCCAAAGTTTACATAACTTTGGGGGGGAAATCAAAGAAGCCCATTTCACTGGTGATCCCTTGACATACCCCAGTCAGTCATGCATTATGATATAAAACATTGAGATTCTGTTAAAAATGCATGAGTGGTGGTTAATTTATGACAGCTGCTTATGTAACATTCAATCTCTTTTTCAGACTCATCCAGCAGCTCAATCTCCACAACTGTTTTTTTTTTTTTTTTGGCAGCATGGGAGCATTAATATTCTACATTATTGATCTTGATGTCCAAGGTTTCTCATGGCAAGTTGTGACTACTACTTAAAAACAATGCATAATGAAAGAGAACATTGTTACCTGGCTGCTTTTCTAGGTAAAGAAAAAAGAAAATGTGCACAGAATTAGTTCACAGTATTTTAAAGTTCCCCTCCCATCATCTTTTGATGTGTTTTAAAAGCGTTCCCAGTGTGTTTTAGTCATTTTGTACAACAAAGTTTCTGCAGAACGACACAAGTTCATTAGAAATTCACCTCTGAGTTGTGGGCTGGACGTTTGGCGTGGAGCAAGCTTGCCCTCTTCCCATTATCCATGTCTTTACATTCTCTCCCGCTAACTTACTGTCCTTCACACCCCCAGCTAACATTAGCTGTGCAAGAAAAATGGCAGCTATTCTGGTGTACAGTTTAGAGCGGGATGCCAGCTCGGACGAGGAGAACAAAGACGTATCAATTTGTCTGCAAGCAGTTGCAGCGAAATGTGGAGTAAGGAGATTGTGGCTTGCCGTAGTAGCTTTTATATCACACTAAAAGCATTTTCCAAAGGCATTTTTTCAATCTGCTCCTGATTCACAACAATTTGAAAAAAGAAATGTTCAAATGCAGTTTTAGAGCTCACTTTTCTTTGTACATTTCCTCCATTATCAGAAAAATGCCACAAGAACATGCGAAAAACACCAAAAACACAATGTTATTGGAGTGGGTCTGTGAGATTTTGTTTAGTAGACTTATCTAAATTGATCAAAAACACCTTCCTTTTTTGTCTTCTTTTACATAATATTGTTTTATCTTTCCAATATATAAAAGATAAAATCGTTTTTTACATTTACTTTGACAGATGATGTGCATATTACAGACAAAGAATCAGCAGAAATCCTGCTGCTGATACCTCTGATTGCAAGGACAAATCTAGGTTTTAACGATTTAAAATTGTTTCACCTCAAAATTCTTTTACTCTAATTATTTAAACAAATCTACAACTTCAAAAAAGCACGGCATTGACAGCTGGAACAGAAAACAAAGACATTTCCAAAAGAAAATTTTATCAAGCCAGTAGACATAAACACATTTACATTTCGTCTTATTAAAAAATATAAATCATTTATAACTTTAGATCAAACCATTAAAAAAACAAACAAACAAACACAATGATGAGAGAGTGAAATGTGAGTATTTTTTTACATTACGGCAACAGTCAAAGATTTCATGCAATAACACAAAGCTACCAATTCACCCTTAATCATTATAAAAAGTCACAAAAGAAAAAGAAATGATTTAATAATACATTTGCTGGATATTGTTTACTTAAAACAGTACTAACATGATGACAAATCAGGATTAAGCCAGTTCATAGTACTTTCCTGTTTCTGGATCAAAATAGCAGTTCAGACAAGGATCGTACAACAGGTTCAAGTATTCATCCTCATCCTTCTCTTCTTTCACCGACCGATCTTCTTCTGTATTAAGACAATAAAAAAAAAACAGATCTGAAACATTAATATTCTCAACATGCATCATAGAATGTGTAAAAATAATTGCAGTGAAGTTTGAGAAGATTTATTTATCAAAAATTGAATATAATATATTTGATCATAGGTATGCCAGATATGAATAAAGGTCTACTCTGTCAAGCGTTTTATTAAATAGAATTAAAAATGAGGATGGTGGAATGACCTTCAGACTCAGGTGGATTTAAAAGTTTTCTGCCGCAGCCATTTTTTCCCTCATCAATCAAGAGCAAAGACGCCACAACCAAGTACAATGTTCTACAACTGTAACTAGATTCCCTGTAATCCCTGCTACTTTCAAACACAGGAATTTAGTTATTAACTTGACAGGCAGTTAAATGCATAAAGAAGGTTATGGAATGAATTGGACAGAGCACTTTATCTTATCAGAAATTGGGCAACATGAATGAAAACTAATTATATGACACATTGTGCAAGAGGTTTAAAAGTGATGTAGTAAACTGGAAAGGTTTCATCAATTAACCTTGTCGATGTGTCTAAGGGGTTCAGATCTGTAATGAGTCTGTCTCTTCTGACCTACTGTGTTATGTGGAGGACAGAGCTCCACTCTCTTGGGTTTTCTACCTCTAATTAGATACACTTTCAGTTTCTGTCCCACCATGCTGTGCACAGTCTTTGATGAAAAGGTAACATTTCTGCAAGCCCTGACACCGATGACTGCATCCATTAGCTGCAGGCTTTTGTGTGATTAGCATTAAAGCATTAGATTGTTTGCCATCTTCCTGACTTATAAGGACATAAAATGCTGTCCAGGGTTAAAGGGGATAAAATGAAGGTTAGCTTACCTCTGACTAGACTTTTCAGATTGTTCCATGTGTTGCCTGACCTTCTCTGCAGGCTAGGAGGCATAATAGGAGGGCTAAGCACGTCCATCCACTCTCTAGGGAAAGACCATAAAGGCAGACAGTCATGACAACACATACCATTACACTCACCATTCTACCCTATGACATTTTAACAATGAAGTCCCATCATCATGCACTCTCAGAAGCCCATCTCAGATTCCATTGTCCTTGAGCCACTTCTCCAGCAGCCTCACAGATTCACCCAAAGGATCACTTATTAAATTTTGACTCCAGCTGTGACTTCCAAGTATCCATATTCTGGCTCGGAGTAAGGGTCTTAACCTTGCTGCTTTCTGTGAGAGCATGACTCCATTTTTCTCCAAATGACTGTATCCTCCGTGTCTGTGATGTAAGCAGCATATTCAACTGTCACTTTGCAGTGAATGAAAACATTTCCCATTTAGAGCATTGTTACTGATTTCAGCCAGAGAGAAAATAGCATAAAACTTTTATATGTAAGCTTTTTATTCTGGAAGACGTACATCATTATTTCCTGTTTGGCCGCATTTGTCATTTACACCATTTGTCTTTCGCCTCTGGATAAGAGTAAATCAAAGCATGCTTAATGAGAAATCAAAGCATACTTTTATACACAATATCACATTGATAGCAGAAGATTTGAATGTTTGCCTCTGGTTGGTTTGTCTCACCATTAAGAAAAGCAATGATTGATGCCACTTTTTCTCTAAACAGTGTTTTCACCAGCAGGGAAACTCAGCATGATTTGTATGCTGCTCCTCTTCATGACATCCTGGCGGGGACGTCGTACACTCCACCCTTCTAAAATATTTCAAAATGTTGTTTTTTTTTTTTTCAAGTGGCAGCTTTCCTGTTGGATTCACAACATTTTAATTAGGTATCTTTAAAATCCCCTCATCGCGATCACTTAAATCATGACAACTTGAAAAACACTAGGAGCCCCATTTTATGAACAGATTTGTCGGTAGCTTTATTTGTGGAGAAGGGGTGAGATGGCAGAGCTCTGAATAAAAAATCAAAACCAAAACGGGGGTGTGAACAGATGAGGATGACACCATTAACACAGGAGGATTCTTTCTTTAATCTGATTTAACTTATCTTTTTTTTTTTTTTTTACTTTTTGGACAGAGACCACAAAGGAGACTGTGAATTATCTCCACTGAGGCTTTGACTTTGACTTTCTAAAAAATTGCATTTACCATACTCCTACACCCGTCTGACTTTTTGATAGACAAGACTACTGTCAAAAAGTTAATTGAAGCAATTTTCAAGGACAAAAGGCTTATATTAGATTGATAAATGGTAAATGGAACTTTGTGAAAAGTAAATGTATGACCAGCAGCAGTCCTGGACTGCAAAGACCAGATTGTTTTGGGAATTCTTCTTTCTTATTCCGCCTTTGTGCAAAAAATTTGGCCCCGCCAGATACTCCAAAACTTGCCAAAATTGGCAAACACCCAGTACCTAGTAAAAACAAATACAGTCACCTTTAGCACCAGCAACAACTTTTAATCTATTGCCTATAAAGTCATTGGGAAGCTACTTGGGAAAAAATGTTAGGTTTCCTTTTGCCTGCACATTTTGTACTGGGAAATTTCATAAATGAGTCATTGGCTCAAGCTGAACAAAACGATATAACCATTGACTGTTTAAGAGAACTGGACTGAGCGAGTGTGACATCACCCACAGAAAATGACTTGCTTCTGGTTCCAACCAAAGGAAATCATTTCAGTCACCATTTTTGTCACCATGTTGACGTTCTCAGTAAGTCATGATTGGTCCATGTCTGTCTGAGTCTACGTTTCTAAGGCAACCGCAATCTCCAATCAGGAGTGAGCATGTTAAAAGGCCACACCCCTTCCACTGAAGGCTGACTCAGGAGAATCTGTCAATCAAACGCTTTGAACGTTTGACGCCAGACCTCCCACCTTTCTTGACGCATCTGATTGGTCAGTTTACAACTGGCGCCACAAAAAGTATCACGAAAAAAAAAATTGGATTTGCAAGAACATGTTAAAAAAATGTAGCAGAGCAAGAATGGAAAAATAAAATGATCTAGTAATAACTTTATATTTTAATGGAAGTCTATGGGTTTTTGGCTTTTTGGATTCAGCAGGTACTTCCTGTTTTTGAACACCAGGGGGGAGGGGTCACGCAGTCCAGTTTTTACATGCAGTTCTGCGTGTAGCAGAAGCCAGTGAGGGTAAGTCAAAAGGGGGCGCCGAGGGTGGGTAGAACCTGCTGGCCATATGCCAACAGATTTAATTCATTTTTAGATTTACAATTTTTGAAATAAATTCCAACCAGAGTAAACACACCACAAATTATACAGTTCCTGTCAACTTCTCTAAATGATTTTTTTTTTCAAATTGTACACATTAAAAGTATCAGATCTATTTGTCTAACACCGTGGTAATCTATAGCAAGGTTCACGCCATGTTTTCTGTGAAAACAATTGTTTTTTTATGATCCAGTAAGTCTCTTTGACAGTCTTATTTTGCAGGTTCACATTTGGCATGCCAACCACAGTCAGCCACAATTACCACACACATGTCAAAATGCTAGATTATACCATAAGCTGCTGAAGAAAACACCTCACATGTGAAAACACTTGAAAAGCCATGGCAACATTAAGCACAGCAATGGGAGCATTTTAGTCGTCAAGGAAGCTGGAGTTCCTGATGGTGCGAAAACCTTGCAGCGGTGCCAAGATGTTAAAAAAAAAAGAACATGATCCAACACACTATAAAGGGTGTCTTAGGATGCAGTGCTCAGAGGAAAAAGAAACATCATGTCGGGTTATTTTATATGTAAATCAGGGCTTTCTTATTTAAAAACTGCAGCTTGGTCAGGATTTATTTCATTAGACCAACAATCAAAAGAATTCTATAACAACGACTGCATGTTAGTCAAACACAACCTGAAACCAAAGATCCATCATTACAGATAATGAGATTTAGTTTTGTTATTTACACACATGGGAGTTGACACATGTTCTCACCGGGGGGGCCTTGCTTCTCATCAATAAATCACATGTTAAGGAGGCGGGGGTTGCACAATTTGAGTGGCAGAACGGTGATGCAATCCCTTTGTCTTTCTTTGTAACCCGCTACATGGTTGTGTACACCCACAAGGAGGTGGACAAATACTAAGATGTGTTTGTGTGTGTCTGCGAGTTGGCAAGATGTAAGGCGATGTCTTCAAAACCCTCCAAGGACAACTGGATGTGTAGTACATGTACACTGCCACAGCACAGAGGCTGGGTTGGATACTCAGTATGTAACATCGCACATAGATTTAGAAAGCTTTTTTATATATTACTCTTTATTTTTTATATTGTCATTTTATTATTTATTTTGATGAAAGTGTTTGAGATATAAAGCAAGTGGATGGCCCTGTTTTGTGATCTGCTTGACTCTTTGTGCTGCTTCTATCAAAGAAACATTTGACATACACTAAGGTTATCCAGCAGAGCCTGAAATCTTGACAAAAACAAACTTTATTTAACTTGAATGTGCAAAATTTCCATTTATTTCTGAACAATCTTAGGCCTTTTATAAATAACCCTTCCAACTCATTGGTAACCTCTTCTTTGTTTTTTCTGGTATTCTATCCCCATCTGCTATTGCTGTGCATTAATACTTACCAAAGCCTTAGAAATAATTCTATTTTTTCAGCATTAAATCCTATTCAACTGTGTTTTCATTTGCGAAGAAGTTTAATTCGGCTTAACTTGCAGATGAATGACATTTGATAGAACATGGCTTGTAGCTGTTTCACACAATAAACTATTAAAGTTCCTGATGTGCTGGAAATCAGAAAGAATGCTTTTCTGATTTTGGAAACAGCAGCCTGATGTTTCTTCTTGCTTTTTCTCAGAGTAAAAAGCATCATCAAAACTCTTTTGCAATTTTAAGTCAAAAAATGTGAAATAATAATAAAATGACGAAAAGCCAATCACAGTGAAAAGGAAAACTGAAGTTAAGGACAAAGGGAAAACTGCCAGATCATTTCTCCTCATCTGAGGGTAAAATAAGCTTCAGTCCATAACTATCTGACAGTTGACATTTAGCCTAAATAATGCAGTCAACGCTAGCCATATGACTGATTTTTCTACGACTCACTCTCATGAAAATCCTGTTTTTGGTGTTTCAAAATTTTCCTGTGGCCTTTTTCTGATGATGGAGGACATTTAAAAAGAAAACTAAGCTTAAAATTGCATCTCTGAGTGTTTTCTTTATTCATATGAATCAGGAGTAGACGAAAACATGTATTTAAAAAAAATTGTATGTTTCATAGCAAATGTGAATAAAGAGTTTGTGATATAGAAAATACATTGGGTGGGCCACAAGCTCCCTGATCCAAGTTCTCAGCAATGGGGAGGGGAATAGGGGCGGGGTTTCTCCACTCCAAAGGTGCTACCCACAAGTTTGACTTGAATTTCTAATAAGCAATTCCCACTCTGTAGAAACTATATCCAAGAAAACAACATTTTTATATTCATCTTTTGGCCAAAACAACATAACCATAATTAAAAGACCACTCAGAACAATAGGTCAAAAGAGAACTGGAGTGGGTCTTTAAGTAAAATTGAAATACAGACTGCAAGGCTTTTCTGTTTATCTAAAAATCTAAACACAAGTATCATTAGTATAAACTCTTAAACCAAAGCAGTAAGACAGATTTTCATTTATTTAAAAAAAATGGCAACACTTTGAAAGCACTCCTAAAACAGATGATAAAGATTTTAGTCCCCGATTGTGGTGGCTCACATCATGCGTGTTTTCTTCTAAATGTTCGACCTCATCACCTGAATGTTTGGCATGATGCATGCTTGTTACCTTGGGTTTGACTGCAGAAGGGGGTTCATCTCCCTCTGATAGTGATGGCCCTGGTTTATTGGCTAGAAGTGAAAAAAAAAGATGGTTAAAACAATAATTTATATTTTATTGGATTAATTTATTGCAAAAGCAAACTTCTGATCAAAGACGCAGAGGTCAAAAGAGCAACACTAAGCTCTCTTGCGTTTACAACTATCAGACTCTGACTTACCCCATGTGACTTTGAAAATCGTAATGAATCTTCCTAAAAATAGACACAGCATTTTCCTTTTTTTTTTTGTATTTTATCAAGTCAAAGGCAATAAATCAACAGCAGTTAGATCTCACAAAACAAAGACAAGGCCACTGGATTTCATTAAACGAGGAAAAGAATTTATGAGGAGACAGTGAAGGTGATACACCTAAAGACACTGCAGCAATACAGAAATTTTTGTATTAACAGAAAATTGCTGTACATATTTGTACACATTTACATACTTATTATCTAGTGTTAAATGGTTTTAGAGGATGGCATACTTTATTTGATTATAGACCTTTATTAAAATGTTGATGCTACACTTCAATAAACTTCTATCTACATTTTTTAAAGGTAAAACAGGTTTTTCACAAGTAGAATCTATCTAAGCAGTCATTAATATGGATAATAAAAAAGGAAGTATTTAAAATGTAAAACCACTCCGATCATCTTTGATTCTATTAAATAAGCATGCCCAGTAGTCTTTTAATTGTAATTATGTTGTTTAGCCAGAAAAAAAAACAAAAAAAAAAAAACGTTACCAATTCTAGCGACCCCGGAGCACCCCCTCCTCTGGTCATTGCAAAATGCAGCAGGAAGGTGGTGGGCCGCCCATTCATATTTTTGAGGTCACAAATAAGCTCTTTTTCATGCATCTTTTCATCTGCTCCTGGTTCACAATCATTTAAATACAGATATACTCAGAAATACTTTTTAAATGTCCTCTATGATCAGAATAATGCCATGAGAACATGTAAAAAAACAACCAAAATAAGATTCTGTTTGGAGCAGGTCTTTAACTTTAGTTTGATAGCCTCCTCTTCAAAACTATCTTTAATATCCATCAAATCCATTAAAGGACTTTGCTAAAAAAAAGAAAAACAAACGTTTTTTTCCAAGTTGTTTGTGAAAAAAGTGCCTTTAAGCTTGAAACAAAAACCTAATCCATTGCACACAAACCCTTACTCCCAAATATTACAAGCAAGCCCTTTTAAGTCTCTGACCTCTATTCATGTGATCATTAAAAGATGTGGAAATCCCACTTCATCTGAAAAAAGCCCATGCGTGGCTTATATCTTCAAATGGATGTCCTTTGGTAGTGCTCTGTGCTGCCCTGCAGTCAGGACAAGCTAAGAAAGCAGCTTGTATTGAAGGGTTGCATTTTGATAATTCACAGCAGCTTTCAATACATTTATCTTTAAAGTCCAGGTCAAACCAATTCAGAGGTCTGAAATGAAAAAAATGAGAGCAATGTTTTTTGCTTTTTTTTTTTAGAACTGCAGTGAAACAGCCTTTCATACATGCTCTGAAATGTTACTGTGGGTCTGACATCAGGGGTCAAATCATACACTGAGCCCTTATTTACTCAGAGCAAAAGCAGATCCTTTTCATGGTTTCTCTCTGTAAGTTTTGTTTTCGTTGTACAAGATCGTTTAGTTTTGTTGGAGCTTTTTCTTCTTTCCTTGTCTCAGAGTTTCTTGTGACAACTTGTTCCCTCAGGAAATTGGTTGGTTTTTGACTTTTACTGTTTCAAACTTTGCCAATTACTAACATTCAACAAATTGCTGGAAATATTTTTTTGGAATGTAGTTTCTACAGTAGGAAATGATGTTGGCAAGCGAACAATGTTTTGCAGTCTTTGTCACACCTATTTACCGTATATGAGAACTGGACTGAGTGAGTGACATCACCCATAGAAAATGGGTTACTTCCGGCTCCAACCAAATGAAGTCAAGTCAGTCGTCATATTTTTGTGATGAGGATATGTTGGAGTCAGACAAAATAAACGAGTACAAGTCAACGATTCTATGGTAACCACTCTCCCCAGTCACAAGTCCACACTCCTACCAATGGAAGCAGCCTTAGGAGAATATGTCAATCAAACATTTTGAACCTTGGAGGCGGGGGCCAGCGGGCACCACATGCTTTTAATGAGATATCTGATTGGTTAGTTGATAACTTCAATAACTTGCAATAAAGAAATATTATTATGAAAAAAAAGGATTATCAAGAACATGTTAAAAAAGGTGTCAGAGCCAGAATGGTTATTCTGGTTAATGTGGTTATTGTAGAATGACTGAGTAATAGCTGTTTCTCTACAGAAGTCTATGGGATTTTGGTTTCTTGGAGTTAGCGAGGACTTCCTGTTTAAAAAATGGGGGAAGAGGGGTCACTTCGTCTAGTTACAGTCAATGGTCTCACCGCACTGCTGTGTTCAACCAATAATTCATGCAGTAAAAGGCAGGTAGTATGAACCAAAGTTACATCATAATGTTTTCATTTTTTGCTCTCTTTTAATAAATAAATAAAATACATCTTGTACAAGTTAAATAAGTGGACGTTGATGTGTAGCAAATGTATTCAAATGGAAACTCCTCTATTTTCCATAGTTGTACTTGCTGAAAATTTTGTCATTAAAGTTATTGGTATTTGTATTTGAAAGTTCAGAGTACCACACATTTACCAAAGCAACATAAATGAGATGACTAAAAGAAGTCGATTTGGTGCAGTAACTCAGAGTAAACCTTGATGGTTCTACACCTGTTGAGCTACAATACATGTGAAGGGTTGAGAAGCTACTTTCAAACACTTGGTTACACGAGTGATCATTTTAATATCAGTTGAACTCATCATCAGTAAAAACATGCTGGTATGAAATCACAGCAACTCTGTCTTGTATTGAAAAAAATACTGCCTATCTATTATCTTTGATATGAGTAACTGAAGCGTATCTGTCAAAGGCATAAGTGTGACAATAAAAATTCAGTATTGCTTCAATAGTAAAATAGAACTTTTTATGGTGTAGTCAAAAGTGTAATTATTATCAGTAAAAGTATGATATGATGAGCTTAAGTGTTACACAGTATTTATAACATCATATTCTACATTTTTGCACCGACATCAGCTCAAGAGCTTTCTCCAAATATAACACAAACTAAAGCTGCGAGCGGCGTTGCATGATGCAACAAAGCAGTTCGTATCAAGTACAACAAATATGAATTCATCAAGCATGTTTGCAGGTGACATTCCAAATGTTACTAAAGCTCTGTGGCAACAGAAACAAAAAGGCTGCAGTCCCCTGAGGTCCTGCCGTGCACAATCGCAGACCCTTCAACCTCACGATCTGTAGTCTGTCAGTCAAGTAGTCAATAACCCAAGAGGTTGTAAAGGCATCCATTTGGGTTTTGTGAAGCTTCTCATATAGCAGGATCTGTTGGAATCAACAAACGTGATGCCCACAGGTGCTGCTTACCATGTCCAGATGAGAGTGGGCTCTTTGAAGCAGGTAGGCGATGGTATCTACTCTACAGGACTGTCTTTATTTGGGATAACACACACAAACACCTCAACAACCCTCACATATACACATCGCTCACACATACATACATACATATTAAACGGAAAAAAACTGATCCATAGTGTAATGAAGATTTTTTTTAAAAGTTGTGTGTCATTGCATTCTTTCTAAAAGCCTGCATGTAATTTTATTGACATGGATTTGGTGTAAATAATTATTAAAAATCTGTAGACATTAAATGTGTGTAAAGTAATGACAGCTGTAATCACAGTGTTTGTTGAGAACTTGAGATCAGTCAGATTTTCCTGGATGACGTGCTAAATTGTAACCCTTTGATTCAAATTGCACAAAAACATGCTTCACCAAAGACTACGCTCACATATCCCAAAATGCCACTGTGTGGAAACCTAAATGCAAGCTTTTTAGCAAATTTGACAGGTGGCGTTGCGGCTGTATTTGTAATCACAAGACAGCAGTCGCATTTCTGTGGTGGTTTTAAGAAAAAAGTCTAATAAAGTCTCAATTTTAAGGCAACTAGAAGGTTTTTCTCTCAAAGTTGACATTGGCCTCTGGCCACTTGGGCACATTTTGAGGTTATGTGGTGGGATCCCACTGACAGGCAAGTATGACGCCATTACTAAATCAGGTGACAGCTGGGTGGTTACAGGGTGGTGGCAGCCGGATTACCGGCTGGATTATCTAGTTCTTAGCCAAAATAAAAAAAACCTGTGTCGTTTTCTAGATCATATTTTCTGCAGAGCAGCAGGAGATTATCAGGAACGCACCTATAAGTTGTGGGCAGGACTGTTGATGTGGAGTGAGCCTGCCCTGACTTCCCTTCATCCTTCATAGCTCTGTTTCATGCTCTCCCACTAGCTTGCAGCACAGAAAAAATGGTCGACATTATTTTACATTAAAAAAAAAAAAGCAAAACTGGATGCATGAAGACATGGACAATCTCTCAGAATAATCAAAATCAATTAAATAATCTGTGCATATTTCATCTTGACCAAAAAATACAAAATATGCACTTTTTTTAACAATTTTACACATTACTTTGTATGAAACTTTAGTAAAAAATAGTACAGCTAATCTAATGGAAGCACTCGACTGACATAAGTTGAGCACAAACCCCAACCTTAATAACTATTTCCTTTTTTTTCTGTTCAAGTCTCAGATCTTAGCTGAACCACAGAAATCATGATAAGATCTTGATACTACCAAAAATGACCAAAAAGGATTACATTTTTTAAAAGTACAAACACATGCAAAGAAGCAGGTGAAGACTGAACGCTAAATGGATCAAAAGCGTCATTTAAAATGAAATATTCGTTTTTGAGTTTTGGGATTCATGTAACAACTTCCAGTTTAGAAAGATAGGCAGGCACTTACCTGTGTATCTACCCTCTATAATCATTTCAGGAGGAAGAATGTAAAATAGGTACCCTGTGGAATACTGGAAATCAAATGGACCGATGATGATGATGAGATACTAGAAGGAATATATAGGAAGAAAAATCTAGAAGCTAAAGGAATAGAAACAGTTTTTTTTTCATTCTAAAATAACATAAAACCCAAGTGCCTCACACTTAAATTTTCACGAACTGCAGCTCCAAAGAGAGAGCATAGGTTTAAAAGAATGAGAAGTAGATTTGCTCCTAAAGGAAGAACATAATTTATTTTGAACTAACATCACTTCTTGGCCTGACAGCAAAATGCAGTTTGGAGGTTCAATACAGCAACTTCAGCTGCCTAAAGCTTGGTAGTCAATCTGATGGCTTGTCTGGCACACCATTTGCTGTGCAGCTTCTCACAAAAAGTCAGGGCCCAAAGTTCCTCTCTTAGAGCTGACATTTTGATTGCTTGTCCTTTCTAGCTGGTGTAATGCCCCTAACACTCTGCTCTCTGTTTTACAGGCTCTCCTTTCTACATGTTTTCCCTTGAACTGTGTACCTTTTCCAATCCTGCATTCTGTGTCAATTGACCCTGTGATCAGAATGCTCTCAATGTCTGCCATTCCTATTTTTCCCTTAGACTGGCAGCATTCTAACTTTGCAGCATGAATACAATCAGCAAAAGGTTCAAGATAACTATTGTCCACATGTCCAATTTATTTAGAGTGGCAAACACAAGTTACTAAATGGCTTTTAGCTTCTCTGTTTCATTATGTTTAGGTCCATTTATGTGTTTGTTTTCTTTTGTTGTACACATGCACAAGCAAATCAATAAAAGTAAAATTGATTCGTTTCTTTACTTAAGTTTTACACATCTTTCTAATTCTCAAAAAAAGTCTGGCATCTTGGTTCATTTAATAAAAAATCTGGAACATACTTTTTATAAATAAACTAAAACTTGCTCAAATGTGGCAGGAGATGGTTTGTTTTATGCATTAACGTCAGTCTTAGTCTATTCCTGTGCTGTATATTAAAGAGAACACGTAGATGACAATTTTACTTATATTTTACTCCGATGAAAATGGTGTTTTGGGTGTTTTTAACATGTTCTTGCTGTATTTTCCTCATGATAAAGGGCATATAAAGAAAATCAAAATTAAAATTGCATATCTGAGTGCTTCTCTAATTTTTGTGAATCAGGAGCAGACAAATAATGCTGTTTAATAAAAAGGAGCAGGATTGCTCCGCGTCAACAGTCCCGCTCACAACTCCGAGGTGAATCCCTAATGAACTACTGCTGCTCTGAAGAAAACGTGTCCTAGAAAACAATGCAGTCCTCATAATCAGAAAACAGCATAATCTTGATTAAAAAACCACTGGGAACACTTTGAAAATAGATTAGAAATGGTATTTTTTGTGTTTTTGACACATTCTTGCAGCATTTTTCTCATGAAGGAGGACAAGTGTAAAATAATTTAAGACTAAAACTCTGTTACTGAATTTCTTTTTTCAAATTGTGTATCAAGACCAGATGAAAAGCTGTGGTTTTAAAAAGCACAGCTTTTGTGACCCAGTAACTGCCACGGGTAGGCCACGTCTCGCTGCTCTGCTCCAGTTCTGATACATCCACTTTACAGACAAATAGATACATTAACATCTTCATTTTCCTTCTCTGAGCTACCACCTGGCTATAAGCTGTCCGGCTGGACAGTTATTTATTTTAATTTTTTTTTGTTACGCTAATGCTAGCTTTGGCTTTTAAGGTGCTATAAGCCAGCGGGAGAGTGCACACAAAAGGTTGATGGAAATTAGTTGAGTTAACGTCCGCGCCAACAATCCCGCTCTCAACTCAGAGGAAGATGTGAGCTCCTGCGGCTCTGCAGAAACCACGTTTTAAAAACAGCACAGGATTTTTGATTCTTTCTAAAAACTGAATGATCATAATTGCAAGGCCACTGGGAACGCTTTCAGAATAGAAAAACATATAGTTGGAGCGGGACTTTAAGAATTATGGGTCCTCTTGACAAGTGTGATTACTTGCAAAGATAATCCACATACTGTCTTACACAATCTCATAAAAAATGCATTTTTTATAATGTATTATATTTTAAATTAAAGTGAAAAGAAGTAGTTGAGTCTTGTGTGCCCAGACAACTACCCTTAACCTTTTGTTAGTGTTCATGCTAACTGGTACATTACTGTAACATCACAATGGGGACGTTCTGTATGGATGCATATGCATTAGGGAGTTTTCTCTCATTTTTTTTCTCCGTTTTTGGAATGGATCATGAAAAGTAAGTCAAAGCCAAGCATGTTTGGCTAATTTGCCGTGTTTGTTTGTTTGTCTGTTTGCTGTGTTGGCCTTGTGATAGATTGGCAACCTGTCCAGGGTGTGCTTTTCTGGGAACAAGTCCAGCATGTAACACCCACAAACAAGAAAAAGTGTGTATAGAAAGTGGAAGGATGACAACCTTGGTAATTATGCCATCTCAATAAAGCAGCACAATTTGCATTTATTTTTAATATTGCGGTTATATTTACTGTCATTTTGCGTCTTATTTTAAAAATGCAACATAAAAGTTATACATGATGACAAAAAGATTATATAAATAATACTATTTCCAGTACTACTAGTATCAGCATGTATTAATATACTGTTGTTTTTTTCAACATAATTATTGAATGAGTTCATCACGAAAATGAGGATGAATGAAGCTGTTAGTGAACAAGAGAAAATGTCATGCAGGGAATTCATATTTTATGCAGCCCATATGTATATGCACTCCAAGTAAAAGGCCACAATCCAGGCACACCTGGACAATGAAGACAAAAATGACATTTGCAAACAAAAGACAATCATCTAGAAATGTATGTTACTGGTTTTTTTTTTTCTTCCATCATCATACAAGCAGGAGGCTTGTCGTGAGCTATTTAGTCAACAGTGGAGTGTGTGGGAGCACTCGTTTGATGAGACGCTGGGATGAAGGGCCCTTCACGTGCCTCTCTGCCAGAATAAAAAAAAATCTATGTGGACACATGCCCTAATGATTCAACACCTCAACTGGAGCGCGGCACAACTGTCAGGGAGAAAACAGTTTCTGTATCGGGAGAGAAAAGGCTTCATTTCTGTTCTCCACTAAAACATTGATGGGTGGAGTTTCATTATGTTTTTTTTGTCCTTTTTGTTCTTTGTCTGACTGCGCCTCTTATCTGTAAATGTTTGATTCTTACTAAACAAGGAATACCTTTCAAGTTTTGGGATCTTAATGCAGACATGTTGAAAATCTAATTTCACACAACTGCTCAATCTACTGTACAAGCTGACTCTTCTGCATTCAGCCAAGTAATGAAAGCACAGCACACAATCACCTGGGGCTCAAGTTCTGTCTGGGCCGTTATAGTGGCTTGCTGAAGCAGGGAAAACAGCAACAAAAGCATGACTGACAGCAGCGGGGAACATTCAAGTCACACCAGTCAGTGGCAAGAAATGGCTTGTCTTTTCCAATGAGTCCCAGGCCCAGAGAGCCACTAGTCTTTATTCAGCTCTCATATTTATCTCTTTTTTTCTCTATGCTCAGAAGAAAAGTGTTACTTTCACTCTGTGTGCTTTATATGTAGTCTTGAAATCTATATTTATACTTATAAACAAATGTACTTTATACTGTGTCTGTTTCTGGTCCTCATTCTACTAAATACTGGTGGTGGTGCTGTTGCCATACGCTGCATTGTTAGAGGTTTTAATACTGCAGCTGACTTGAATACTGTTTGTAAATCCCTCCATGAACTCGATAAAAACGGCATCTGCTATTAGGCTCAAACATTTGTGTTTTTATCTGCGACCTCATCAATGTGTCAAAAAGAGGAACAAGATGATACTCCCTGCAGTACAACAACTGTTCCGAATGTGAAGGGATACCTGCATAAACAAAAATGTAACAACACAGTAGCTCAAGGATTTCTGATGACTATATTCATTGGGGATCCCATGGTGAAGCCAGCAGTGTTCTGTCTTCATAACTGCACCGCGTATATGCTAATGGAATATGCTATAATGGACTTCAATAGCCAAGAGCAAGCTGCACCATCTTTGAATTCCATAAAGACTTCTGGGGATAATTTCAAATGACCTAAATAATTTTTAGTCACTGTGGGAGCTGGTGATATAATGCTGGTGTACCTTTAAAAGCTGGAAAATGACAATAAATGTGTGTTCAGTCTTTTCAATCTAGTATATTAAAGAGACTGGTCTAGAAAAAGAGGTTCTTAAGTACTTCATGATAGTGCAAGTTGGGACTTGAAATGGATAGTAGCAGTAGTGAAGGTCAAAGAGGATCAAGAATAAAAAACTGTTGTGGAAAAAGGAAAATTCCAAAACAGTTTACCAGAAACAGTACATTGACTTACAGGGTATTAAAGTAGTATTTACATGGTACTTTTTTGTACCTACTAGATACTTACAAGGTATTTACTTACTGTACACACTGGGTTTTTACATAATGGATCTCCAAGGGTGCATCTGTGCCGTACTTCCCACAGGTAAGATCAGGGTAAGTACAACTAAGCCTTGTTTACTCTGAGCTGTATTAAGGTCAGTCAGTTTAGAATGGTCAAGGCAATTCAGGTGAGCATTTCCACTCAAAGTTGGACCGTCACGGCACATGCAGGGAGAAGCTAACAGCAACAACAATGGAGGTCATCCAGCAGCTCTTTTTTTTCGCTTGGCTTTTGGTAGTTTGTATGTAAAAAACATTTATTGTTGTTTGAGAGAAGATTGCGGGCGGCGAGGAGGAATACTGACGCTTTCGTGGCGCTTTCTTTTGTCGTAATGAACTTTCGCTGATCAACGGGTTTCAACAGTAGCTCTGCGCTAACCGGTCCATTTTAATTTTTCTATGGCCCTTCAGCTAACGGGAGCCCAAAAATCATATGGTTCTGTCTGACTTAATGGGTCACTTTTATAATGGAAGCACTTATACTACTGTACCGTGTTGAACCATAACATTGAGTGGAAACAAGGCTTTAAAGCACCTAGAATTTACTTCTTAACAAACTTACCCTGTTCTTACCTGTGTTAAGTACCACAAAAAAATTTAATTTTAGTCATCGATCCTGAAGCTAAGAGAGAGAAACCGTTTTCGAAGTTAAAAGAACTTTTATTAGATTATTCAGAAACAGTAAGGAACCTGGGGATCATTTTTAACTCTAAGCTAACTTTTATCCCACATGTGGTTTAAATGGGTTTTTATCATCTTAGAAACTTGGCTGGAGTCCGCTCACTATATTTCACTTACGTGGAGATGCTGATCCATGGTTTTATCACCTGTGAAATTGATTACTGTAATGCCCTGCTCGCTGGTCTTCTTCAGCTTGTTCAAAATTCTGCTGCACGACTTCTCACCAAGACCAGATGACAGGCCCATATCACTCCAATTTTAAATCCCTGCATTGGCTCCCCATACGCTTCGGCATTGATTTTAGAATACCTTTAATGGTTTTTAAATGTCCTAACAGTCTTGCTCCTTCTCATCTGTGGAATTTTTTAGTTAAATATGAACTCTCACAGACCCTGAGATCCTCTGGCACTGGTCTTCTAACCATTCCTGCTACAAAAACCAAAACTTATGGAGATACATCCTTTCAGCATTATGGCCCTCGCTTGTGGAACGGTCTGCCGGAGGATCTCAGAGCAGCAGACAGCATAGACACTTTTGAGAAAAGGCTCAAGGCCCACCTTTTTAAGCTGGCCTTTACCTAATTTGACAACTTTTATCATTTTAATTTTATATTTATTTATTTGTTATCTATTTAATCACCTTTTATCAACTTGCACTAAATTATGAATTTATTTTAAAACTCCTCATTACAATGTTTGATTGTCAATTTTTTGCTTCTATCGATATGTTTACTTTTTCATTTAATTTTATTTTAATGCTGTTCAGCTGCTGCAGCTCTCGATGGGAACCTGCATCGCCGCCTAGCTGTGGTGAGGCTTGTCCCTGCTTGTGACGCTGGATTTGGTTGGCTATGCAGCTATTCACGGAGGGGGAGATCCCAACGATTAGCACTTCTAACAACAAACTTTATAGGAGGTATAAAAGAGGTGGTGGTGGTGGTGGTGGTTGGGGGGGGGGGGGGGTAAAGGGGGGCGTGGTTGATTTTGTACTTATTTTATATTATTTTTATTATTATTTTATTTTGTGTAAAGCACTTTGTGTTCTGCCTTCCATGAAAAGTGCCATACAAAAAAAGATTGACTGATTGAAAACAACATGTAAATAACCAGTAGGTACTATGTACTTTCTACCCAGTGTGCAGAGCATAAGTCCCCAGTAGGTATAGTACAAATACCCAGTAGGTACAACATAAGTATGAACCAAATAGCACCACATTAATACACAGAAAGTACCTCATAAGTACCAGGTAGAAACAAAATAGTACAAAGTAGGTACCAAAAAAGCACCATGTAAATACTACTAAAATACCTGGTAAGTACTGTATAGTAAAAGGAAGTGTTACCAAAAAGTCATGACGTGTGTAAAGAAAGAGTTCGAAACTGATGAGTGGTACCACCGTGCAGATGCTGGTCCTGGTCGAAGTGTTGTGACTGCTCAGGTTGACGCTGACATTACACTGGCGGATTTGGGATGCACTGAGGTCCAGGTGTTTACTGTCATCTTTCTCTTGCTCGCTTTTCAGCATTGCCAGTATTTGAAGCTCTTCCTCATCATTATCCTCATCTTCATGAAGATTTAGACAGATGGACAGTTGTGAAGGATTATGAGTAGAATCAAAAGCCTTCTTAGCATCTCCATCTACCTAAATAATGAAAAAAAAAACACTTCAGTGAACAATATCCAAATGACATTTCTTTGCACAGAAAATATTAAATCATAAATGTAATAAATGAACAGTTTTTGCCCAGTAAAAGATCAAGAATACCTAAAAAAAACCTATCAAACCAGAAAAATTCTAGAACAGCAGTGGACATTGGCCACTGTTCTAAGCCCCTGAGGAAATGCCTTTTAACAGCAGATCTATTGATTTAAGAGACTCCTATGGTAATTTGATTTGTCTGACTGACAAAGTGTAAGGAAGCCTGCTCTTGCCCGTGTTAGAATCAATAGTAGTCAATATGCCACAGCTACAGGAGGAGAAACAAACTTCTCGTCATATTTCTCTGACAACCTTTCAGTCAGAGCCGTCACTGTATACTTGCCTGCTGTAGTTGGCACAAATCAGCAGGCAGCAGGCATTGATGAAGAATGCTGTGATGTCACTCGGCAGAGAGTTGTGCAAATGCAGAAAGCAACAGCTGTGTGACAGAACTCGTTTCAGGCCTTGTGATCGCTTCGGTTGGCTTTTCTCTGATTCTGCATCACTTTGACAGAGGCAGGGCTCTACCTCAATTCATAAAAGGCTGCGAGCTGATCATGAAAATATATTCAGCTCTCCGCTCAGGCTGTGCGGACCAGAGGTGAATATGTACGACTATACCAACAAAAAGCTGTTATTAGATCCTTCAATCTGTTCTACATTCAAGCAAAACATTAATATTGATTCAAAACACAGGAAAATTACGTTGTCAATCTATAAAGTATTGCTTAAAATTACAATGTGACCCCGTATATATTATGTTTATTTATCTACAATAATGTAATAAAAGAAGTAGCTTAACAAACATGTGGTTTAGATTTTATTCATTTTCTCTTCATCTCTGCCTGATGCTGGACAGACAGACTAAGGTGGATTTATCAAAGCCTTTTTTGGAGGACACAGTTGCCTGCAGGAACTGTGGAGAGTGGATCAGAATCAAACTGTGACTAAAAGAGAAATTAGAGGGCATACAGCCTGAACAATATTTTCAAAGAAGGTTAAAAGCTTTGTAGGGCTTTAATAACAACTCTCTGTTTTTATGCCTCTGTACTTTCCCCTTTTGATCTTTGTCACTCCATTATCGCAAAATGTTGTTGCGATGCAAAACCATGACACAAAAAATATTCAAAGAAATTGTAAAACTTTTTTTTTAATTCAAAAGAATATTTTGGCTTGATTTTGTGTGAAAGTAAATAAATAAATAGCCTTCCAAGTGCTGATGCCAAGAATCTAAGTCAGCAAGGTTCTTTTTTTAGATTTATGCTACAGTTTTTAACACAGTGGCCTGAATAGGAAGCAGCTTGCTGTGCTGGCACATTGATGACTGTTAAGATGGATGAATTGATTGATTGATTGATTGATTTAAAGCAGCTTTACAGTTTGTGAGGATTTTGTGGCGTAGCTTGGTTTTAAATGGAGTTCATGATCCATGTTACAGGTTCATGTTAATCATTCATAGCTGTTTTTATTTCTGTCAACAGTCAATCTAAGTGTGTTGTTTTCAGTTGGTCACTGGGTTTCAGGGTTATTGTCATTTTTGGGTTTATTTATCCAATGTTTAAATTTCTGCCACCAATTTTAGTCTGACACAATCTAAGTCCTGACACGGTTATGTACATTTCTGTCACTGTAAATGAGAACTGGATGGAGTGAGCATGACAACACCCACAGAAAATGGCTTACTTCCAGCTCCAACCAAATGAAGTCAATTAAGTCGCCATGTTGGACCCAGACAACTTCGGTATGCAGTTACTGTCCAAGTCAGTCTTGAGTCAATGTTTAAAGATACAAATAAAATGAGTGATTAATAGCTGTTTATTTCTTTATTTAGGTCTAAAAGCCTTGGAGTCTGTGGGTATTTTGGAACGAAGGGGGAGGAGGGGTGTAGGTAGATATCACTCAGTCCAGTTCTCATATACGGTCAATGTCTGTCACGGTCCATTCAGAAAGCTACTGTAGAACTGTTTTGATGTTCCTTCAAACTGTTAGCTTTACCTCATGCTGGATGGAGCCATCCAAGTTGACTTCCTGCAGGAGCGTGCCACACAACGAAACACAGCTGTTTGCATCAACAACCTGATTCATTTCCTCTAAATTATAGTCAAGTCTGTTAGGAGACAGGCAGCGTATGGGCACCATCCCAGCTGATCTGGCTCTTCCACAACTCTTAGATGGCTGGAGTGTGTTAGATAAGCTCAGCTGTGGTGGAGATGTTTGGTTCATGTGAGGAGATTCATGATGACCTTCAAGTGGCACCTGCTGAGCTTCATTAGGAATTCTGGGAGTAACAGAAAAAGACATGCTTTTTCCTTCATCCTGGAAGGTGGAGTTTTCCTCCTGAAATAAACATGAAAAAAAAAAATCTTCCATCAGTAAATCACAAAAAACACATTTTAATTATGATTACTTGTTTTTTTAATGTTTTAAACATGAGTTGATCAACCTTATTGCCATATACCTCGCATTGGATTGATGGGTGCAATATTGGTTGTGATAATGAAAAGGCCAACAACCAGTGCAACTGACAGGATGTTGATGACTTAGCTTTAAATTAACATCACATTTAAAAATGCTGACAACGTTCCCTTTTAAATTTGATCATCTATCCCATCTGTAAATTCAAAGCTGGCTCCTGAAACCCTGGCTTGAAAGGCATATGAAGTGAAGGAAAGTGCTGACAGCAGGTGCCAAATGCAGAGTGAATAGAAGGTATCCAGAGAGATTTTTACCCCACAAAATAAACTACTACAAAAATGCTAAAGAAAAATCACTGGGACAAAAACACATAACTAAAAAAATATATGTACTCAGAAACGTGGCCTGGCCAGAACAGATAGAAGAATGCAAGGATCAGGTTGAGGCAAAGCAAATCCAAGGTCACCACATAAAGGCCGTGTCACACTGCAGCTAGGTACAATTTGCCCAATGTATAATTTAAGTCTTTCATGATACATGCATAATTTACATAATTCATATGAGTTTTTTGCGTTTGTCATTCATCGATGTGCGCAGATGTCCGTCAAGGGTCTTGGCCGATGGGCTTTTAAGTGAATTTAGTTTTGAGCTGTTTAAAAATTTTTGGTAGGTTGAGAATTACGCAGCTTATACGCATTTTATGTAGTTTTTTTGCAATAATTAAGTCAATCTTACACAATTGTGCATGATTTTACAAGATGCATACGCAAATTTGTGGCTTTCCACGACCGTTCCCATCTTTGTCCACCAATGTCTAACGTTTTTTTTCACCTTTGTACCACTAATGTATAACTTTTATATTGCGCATACGCCACACATTTATAGCTAATCAATTCACTAATGAATTGCATATAAACAGCCCAATTGCATCTAATTACCCCTCCAGCAGTATATAATGAGTGGGGGTCTCTTGCAGGGGTGTGTCAGGCGCCAAGTGGATGATGGGTCGTAGTACGGATGCGAGTCTGGATGTGCGCTGGGCCATTCGTGTGGATCTCCCCATACATACATCTGTGAAAATGTTACGTAAGAGACCACAACTTTTCATACTTTTTTCCCCGTATATTCATGTATGACCTATTTTTATCTGTGCAATATGTGCAAATTGTACATAGCGGCTGAGCAGAGAGCAGAGAGGCTCATGCTTTTGAAAGAGGCTATGGCTATCAGCAGATGAGAAAAAAAGCTTAAAAAAAGATAAGAAATAATGTGAATGTTTGATCTAGCTAAATACAAGAACTCTTCATAAGAAACTTCATCCAAACACCAACGCAAACGTAAACTAAAATAAACTCCTCATGCCGGATTGGTGACTAAAATAACACAGCTATGAGCTATCTGTGGACCTGATAGTTTTGGAGGAAAACAAAGACAAAACAACAACAAAAACCTGCACAATGTTCGTGAAAAAAAACAAAGAATATACTGAAAAGGCCAACAGGGTTTCTGCTTTGAACAAAAGTAGACATGGAATGTTGTAAAGAGGAAGAGAAGTGGGGCAAAAACGTATTCGACAGTCACCAATTCTGCATTTTGTCCGTCTTAAAAAAGATGAGGATCTGCATGGAGCAATGGACCAAAATAGCAGCTACAGTGGTGGAAATAAGTATTTGATCGTAGGCGGATTTTGTAGGTTTGCCCACTCAAAAAGAAATGAACAGTCTGTCATAATGGTAGATTCATTTGAACAGTGAGAGATAGAACATAACAAAGACAACCAACAAATCAACTTTAAAGAATTTATATGAATGTATTTGCATTTCATTCAGGTAAATAAATATTTAAACCTTCTTGCTAAACCCTATTAGCAAGAACAGAGGTCAGATGGTTTTGTTCATATCAGGATAATATCATATCATTTTGGTCCACTGTTCTTTATAAATGACTTCTAAATCTTTAACATTTGGTGGTTGTCGCTTGGCAACTCTGAGCCTCAGCTTTCTCTATAGGGTTTCCAGATAGGATTGAAGTCCAGAGACTTCTGCCGTGCTGTTTTAGGTAAAGTTCTACAGGTCAGCAGGTCTACAATCTTCTTCCTTAAATCCACTGAAAGTTCTTTAGTCTTCCCCATTCTGGAAAGTTTGGAGTCAGACTGATGGACTGATTCTGTGGACAGGTGTCCTTTCTACAGGTGATCAGTTCAAACAGGTGTCTTCAATTCAGGTGACGGGTTGGTTAGAAGAGTCTAACTGGTTTCTGTGAACCAGAACTCTAGTGTGTATTCAAACAGAACAATTTGGTTCGCTTAAAATGAACCAGAGTTTGTTTCCTTTGATAATTCGGAACACATTTTCAGTCTGAATACTCCCAAGCGGACCCTGGTCTGGAACCAGCAACCGCTCTCAGACCCATCTTTTGACATTTGTTTCTAATTGGATTGAGCTCTGGTTCCTTCTGAGATTTCTCAGTCCGATTAAGGCTCTGTGCTCAGCGTGGAACAAGTGGACCAAAAATGACCACTGTAGCTGGGGATTATGGGATGTAAGCAGAGTAGCAGAGGAATGATAAGACACAGCAACTCATTGAATTTGGGTTGGATGAATATAGGCTCATTAAAACTACTTTTAATGGGATGCACATTGCTTCTCACTGTTTTACCGATAATCTCCATGTCACAAACACTTTTTAGCCGTCGTCTCCTCAGTAACTGCCGTGCAGCATGTCTCCACCGTACCAAAGTAGCAGTAAAAAGTGTTTTACTTGGCCTTAATACAGATGTTCAAAATTGGTCAGCAACATATAAAGCTTGAATAAGTGACCTATTCCGCCAAGGATTGCAAAACGTAGGATTTTGATTATTCTTTTTAGTGACCGGAAAGATCTTCCGTCACGTGGTTTTGAGTGTTGGTTTAAAACAGAAATGTGGGGTTGACGGCAGTCTGGTTACAGACAAAACTCATGGTTCAGGACTCAATCCTGACCAATTTAAGCAGACTGTGTCCAGACCAACGGACTTTTCCAGTATGAATACACCTTTAATGGTTATTAGGGGATGAAAAATAAAGAATACTTATTTTCTCTACTGTACAGTGCAAACCCGGTGAAGACCTAAAGGAAGCCTCGGTTATTGACAACCAGGGTTACATTATAAAAATTCCATCCATCCATTTTCTGAACCTATTTTGTCCCTTTCGGGGTCACGGGGCTGCTGGAGCCTAACCCAACCAGTCGTAAGCGAAGGCAAGGGTACACCCTGGACAGGTCGCCAGTCTGTCGCATTTGCTCCATTTTAAAAATAAACCCTTTAAAAAAATAGTAATTCCTGTGGTCCTTTTTTTACATTCCGTCTGTTACAGAAACATGACAGACCTCTCTTGTAACTTTTCAGTGGGACAACTTGCAGAATCAGTGATTGTCGAATCCTGTTTGCTCCACTGTAGATGTTTTTTTAACCCACATTACACAAATGTTTTAATCTAGAACCTTTTATCTACATCAAGCACAAAATTAAAAGTTTAATCCTGCATTAAGTGTTCAACTGACTAATATATTACCATAACTTGGTGAATACAAATGTCTGTTTAAACAACATCAAAACAAAACTGAAGAATATGGCATGAGCTGCACAACATATTATAAAATATGGATCTTCTCAGTTTTCTGCCTTTCTTTGGAGAACATAACATCACAGAAGAAGAAGAACATTTAAAGACTGATTAAAAGCATATATTCATGTACTTGTTATCCCTTGGGGAATTATTAAATTATTTCTAGACTAAAATTAATTTAATTATACTTTAGGATATTGAAATCATCCTAAACCTAAGTATTCTGCAAGTACTTGTGTTATTACTTAAAGATTCTTTTTATTCCATTTATGAGCTTTGTCAAATTTAGCTTTTCAGTTAATTTATTTATTAGTAAAATTTCATGTTGTTTTTAGTGAATTCATATCAAGAGTTTGAAAGACTGCCAGCTTTTTATAACTTAAGCATAAGCTCCAGCAAATGCAAACTCTTCAGGATCTTAACATTGTCTCTGTTCTGAAATATGGAACAAACTTTACCTTAGCACATTGCATCTGATAAATTTCAACTTATTTCACATAGTGAAATTTCGCTTCTTTGTTCTGCTTTTAATATTTCTCTCTGTTTAAGAGCCAATGCCTGCTCAAGAGAATTGCGTGCAACTGACGCAACAGTCTGAAAGATAATTCTGCTCCAAGTTCAGAAAAGAGCAACCTGCCCTAAATAAAGGTTAGAGTTTGGTTTATCACTATTGACAATGTGGCAAAACACTGTAGCTTAGCATGCTGTGTTGAGCACTGCAGCTCACACATTGATTGTGTGGCGTTCTCAAAGACAGTCTGTGTGCTCCGATCACTGCAGATAAAGACCTTGTCATTTATGACCGGATTTGCTGGCCACGAGCACAAAGTATTCTAAGAGACTCTTGAATCGCGTCACTTATGTTGTGTTGCATTATCCCATTTTTCAAGTCAATGTTTTGTTACGAAGAAAATCACCTTGGCTCAGCTAGAAAAAAAAAGAATTATTTTTAAAGTGTATAAAACATTTTATAAAAATATTTCAGCACAGCCTGGAATACAACGTCTTATTTCTGTTATAATGTGAACAACGGAGCTTCTCATAACTTATTTCCATGCATCATCAGCCAGCCACTGTAGAATGTATCACAAAAACTCCCCTAATAAAATGGAGTCAGTCGTAGAGTTTCCACTTTTTAAAAAACACTGTGACTTTGCAAATTACTTTATGTCTAAGAGATGAAAAAAAAAGCATTGTTTCCCTAACAAAAAAATTGAATTTTAGAAGAATAAAAACAGGAATGGTTTTTTCAGTAAAAAAAAAAAAAACTAAACAGAGAATGAAGTTGCATAAAGAGTGAATTTGTTTATTTTTTTCAACTAATTAAAAAACAGTGCATTAGATTAATTAAGCGGACATTAAAATGCAATAAAAAAAAAAACAAATGCAGATGTGATTTTCTTAATTTAGTCCTTGGTTTATTATTTTTCATGTACTTACTATTCTCTGTTTTTTTTATTTTCAAGGCACCCATTTGTAATAAAAGTATTTTATTTGTGTTTGTCCCAATGTGTTTGTGGTGAGTTCATTGACCACAGCGGATATGTATATGTTTCCCCAAATCACAGCACTATGTAAACCTCAAGGAAAAAAGAAAAATTAATTAACTTTAGTGGAATATTGACCGCTGTCTTGTAACACTGGTGTTTTCTATTAGGATGCAGAATTAGAACCCATGGTTTCCTGACAACTGACTGTTGTGATGAGTATGGCAGGTCTTAAAAACCAAAAGTGAGCATGAATAAGAAAGAAAACTAGCAGCATAAATAAATAACGTTCACCATCCGCTATTGTTTTTTTTTAATTAAGTCTAAGCTTACTCATGGTGGAATACATGCTGGAGTTTGTTTCTTTTGAAGTGGTATATCTCTTTTGAAGTGTTCCGCTGAATTCAATAGAGAGGCTACATGATCATTTGACTGCATGGAGGGCAAGATGCTTGCCTTTAACCGTCCGTATATTTGCAGGTCTGCTTGCCTGCTTCTGATTTAAGAGTAAGAAACCATGCCATCAGATTTTCCCCTGCTCACGAAGTAAATATTTGGATTAGTTTCGGTTGATCTTTTCTTGGAAACTGCACCAACAATTCTAACAAACTGACCAGAATTGATCTGAGTACAAGACAGTCAAAACAGACCCACTGACCCCAGGTCTCACTATTCTATTTAGCTTTTAGGGCTGCTTCCCTCTTGCAGTTTGACCTCAAAGCTATCGATCAGATATGTGGTGAAAACTGGTCACCAGCAAGGAATGGCATTGAGTTTTAAGTTGCATTAGGCATCAGAACGTAACTACAGAAGCAGGTGAAAGAAGCCAGTTTCCAAAAAAACAACCAAAAACAGCAAACTCTTTGCACATCAGACATCAGAAAGAAGACATCTGACAAAACATACTGAGAAAAGAGACAAACAGCAGTGCGCATCAAAAAAATGATGTGAGCGCGATGACAGATAAAAGCATACCTAATGGCAGTGCACTGCACAGATAAGAACACAGTGTATTTAGGATGTGTCAAGGTCACAAAAAAGTTCAACTCACATTACAGGAGCACTTTTCTGGCTTTCTGTTATTCTAAGTTATCTCTTAATTCTTAAGATTCAGTCGGCGTGTTCTCAGTTTGTCACTTTTTGACACCCCTCTCTAAAAACTCGCTTTTCTTTTTTTGTCAGTTTCTTCCTTGCTGTGGCAACAGTGAATGTTATCTTTAATGAAAAGCTATGACTCTAGACATTTATCCTTAAAGGAAGAATCCCTTCACCACACATCAGGAATCCAGCTAGACAACATGTTTTTAGCGTGTTTATATATGCCAGCATTCCGACATGGTGGCAGTTCTTGTTTTCAGACCATCAATTTTATAAAGTCATGTGTGTCATTGCAGCCAACTCTCATTACCACATAAGGCACGAGATGTATGCACTTTCCTTGTGTTCTTACTCCATAGACTTTCCAAGCAATGCACTTCAAAAAAGACAGGGCAGACACAAACAGGCATGGATATGCACGCACAAAGCAAAATACAATAAATAAACACATTTTAGTCCAAACTAAAATCAAAAGTTGGCAGCCCTGTATAAGTTGTGTGAGTCAGATGTACTCAGAGAAAAACTGAGCCCTCAGGGCAGTTTTCCTATCAAATAACATTGCTCTTGCATGGGATGACTTTGAGCAAGATTCTCAACCACAGCAAAAGTGATGGTTGCGCTTAATGTCAGTAAGTTTGCTAACCAACCTATCTAGTTCACAGTTTGATGAAATATTGTAAAATACAGATTTTTGATCAAAAAAACCAAACTGGATGTATTGAGGGTGCATTCTCTGGATCTGGAACATTTGGAGATTGCAGCTATCTATTTTCCTTTCTGAAATGTAATCTATGCTAGTTTGTAATGAGCTCCCTCCCCTCAGAGACATTTTCATGGATGTGTCCTAATGTGGAAATATTATTGTACATACATCAGGTTCTTGAATTAAGAAGTAGTTTCATGCATAAAGTTGATTGCAACAATGACAATTTACAGTGATGGAGGAAGCTTGAGGAAGATTTAACAAGTGTTTGCATATGAGCAGCTAATTATGCAAACAGTAAAGATCTAAAGCTAAACACACACCTCCCTCAGCAACTCGCGTTAAAGCGGCCACGTCCAATGAAAAGTAAATGCAAATGCGCATAAATCAGCAGTTTGGCCTTCCGCATTAAAACATTCATGCGTCACCGCTTTGACATTTCGCATCAAGCCTCTTCCAACTCTAGGTGGCGTACGTGTGTTAGTAAACAGTAGAAAAGGACGACAAAGAAGAAGCCCCTCCCTGCTTTTCCAGTGCGAACATCACGGGTGTTTAAGAACCCAAATTTATTGCGTCAAATGTTCAATGTATCAGTACCTTAATGGCTAATTATATGAGCTGTTGAACATCACACAGAAAACATGACTCAGTCTTAACTTCACAGTTAGATACTAACTTGATAAAAGAATAGAAGCTAGAATTACACGTGCAAATCTATACAGTATATAGAGGTCTGTTTGTGTAAAAATGTTAATTATTTTTTTGTTTTTTTTTTCATAGAAATGAAATGAATTGAATTGAAATGCTACAAAATGCATAATGTTAAAAATATCTTTTTTTTTTTCAAATTAATACTTTGATTTCTTTGGTATTTGTCATATTCAATTAAAAATATGATCTACAGTTGAATGAAAAACTGCTGGTAAACATGCAAACTACAAAAAGAGTAAACAATAAATTTGATTTTAACAATGCTGTATTACACTTGGAACTTTTAAAAATTAAAATCAATTCGGGTTACTTTTCAAAAGGTGTGGAATGTCTTCTTTTGCCAGATTTTGAGAACTTTAAATAAATAGTTAAACATAACACTAATGCAAATGGACATATAGCTGGAGAAACATTTATGCCGGTTGCCTGCTCTTCCCTGTAGAGTCTGGTTAGACCTAAAGAGCTACATTTTAGCTGTCTTTCAAAATCACTAAAAAATTGAAAAATAGATTAATTATTGAAAATGTAAAAAAAATAAATTGATTTTCTCTTCAAATGGGCCACTGATCTCCATGAATTTTTACATGCACTTTGCACTAAGATATTATACTAACAATAGAAATAAAGGTTTATATTCACGTTAGGTTACACATACATATCCAGTGGTAAAGAAGGACAAAATATATATATATATATATATAGTTTCAAGCACTCACAACTGCACTAACACACAGCAAGACAAGAAATAAGTAAAGAGAAAAGTCCTGGATACCAACTCCTGAAGGGCATTCTAATGTTTAAGAAGCAGTCACCTGCTTTATGGTTTCTTTTTCGTACATGTATGTTCTGGCATGAACCTGGTTGTTAACATAAAAGATATTATTCATGGATTTAATTCAAAAACAGTAATTAAAGAAAACTAATCAAAAAGGTTCTTAACTCTGAATTATCATACTTATTAGAAGGTTTTAAATAAGTAAAAGCAATTAGCATTTCTTTGAAGATGGTTCTTTGGAACAATAATTCATCTGTATAATTTTCCTTCTCAGCAAATGTGAGACTACTCCACTTATTTTAGAATATATGATGTAAAACAAATAATCTCACTGACCTTTGAAGTAAAGTTTTATTCCATTAGACACCTCAATCTATGTACATGAAATGAAAGTAATCTTTATAAAAAATAAAAAAAAAATACATCTGCACTAGAGTGAGCAAAATGTGATATTTTTTGTCAAGGATCATATTTCTTTCTTTCTCTTTAAATAACTCTTAAAATGTTTTTTTTTTTTTTTATGTAAAACAGCTGTTGCAATATGGTAACTCCTAAAATGTCCTACAGATCTGTTCATCCTATAGTGTGGTGATTTGCAAACCTACCTCATCACTTTCACTCCCAATAAAGTCGTCTTCAAGATGTCTGTGACACTCCCTCTCACTCTCACTCTGGACCAGATCATTGGCCATATTCATCTTGTCCTGGTCACTCTGGCCTTGCCCCCATTTGGATGAGTGAGGCTGGGATGAGAAAATGAAATCCTCCTCTTGCAGGGTGAGCTGGGGTTCATAGTCTTCATAACTCCCTCTGTTGTTCCAGACCTGCGGGTCAGGAGAGGAGTCTGGGAGGATTGAGAATAATTCAGACTCTGCTGCTTCAGTGGTGACTCCTGAACTTTCTTTGTCAGGACTGCTGCTATATGCATCTGAAAAATGTACATAAAATGTAATGTCAATGTAAATGAAATTAGGACTGACTAAAATTTCTGTTCGAAACATAAAATACAAGCAAACGTAAGTTAACGTAAGTTAAAGATGATCAATCATATGAAAAAAATCCTTCTCCTTAAACACTATTTCTAGTTTGTTGAAACTAGAAATATGTCCGTAATGACATGTTAATAGGTTCCTTACCATTCCTGCCATTCAAATGTTTGTAATTTTTTATGAAAATGAAACAGTGTTTACAGTCCCACTCCCATCATCTTTTGATCTATTGTTGAAGCGTTACCACCGATCTTTTTATTCGGGTGATGCCGTTTTTAGACACAATTTAAAAAAACCGATGTCGTTTTCTAGGACACAGTTTCCGCAGAGCGGCAGTAGTTTATTATAAATTCACATCTGAGTTGTGGGCGGGACGTTGGGCGCAAAGGAACTGTGCTCCCCCTTCACGTCACCCGAGAGCTCTCTGTTTACACACTCTCCCACTAGATTACAGACCTTCACACCCCAACCTAACATTACAGGTGCAACAAACATGGCTAACAATATTTGAGCTTTTCAGCCGTACAGTTTTGACCTAGATGCCAGCTCAGACGAGGAAAACAAAGATGTTCATGGATCTAGTCAATTGGAGGCATCAGAATGGAGCGGAGCAGAGGCCTGGCCTGTGCAACTTCTACATAACAAATAAGATCTTTTATAAACTGCATTTTTTTTTCTGCTCCTGATTCACAGTGATTTGAATAAAGAAATCCTCAGAAATGCAATTTTAATCTTACTTTTCTTTATGTATGTCCTTCATGGAGAAAAAAAATGCCGAAAGAACATGTGAAAAAAACCACAATTTTCATCAGAGTGGCCCTTTAACAAAGTCCTGGAAGAATCACGCTTATACAACTTATGACAGACTTCTATTTTTCTTCCAAATATGCCCATCCATTTTGTTTTAATTTCTGGGTTTTCATTTGTAGGCAAGACGGGATGAACTTTTCTGGCCTTTAATGAAAGTTACATCAGTTCAGATTTGCCCACATGAAACCATGAGACTTTATTCTCCAAGATGAATCTCAAAGAGTAAGGCACCTAAACCTGAATGAGTGAGTACATTTGAACCTCTCGACAGTATAATCACTTCCTCTAATTGCCCACTGTGTGGCAAACCCTGGGCCCAGGAGATGTCCCTCTGACTTTTATTTAATGTGCCACATTACCATTAATGAACTAACTACTTTCCATCTGTGGGCAGGGCTGCACCAAAGGAGCTTACTGCTTGTGGAGAAACTTCCATAAATGAGCACTCAGAACACACGCACTCATCTTGCAAGGACAGTGTGTGAGTGTGTGTGCAGGTATAGGTGGCAGCAAGGAAGGAGTGTGCAGGCCGGCGAGGGTCCTGGAAGTAGCCGTGATGTGGGTTATGTAAAATTTAAAAGGATGAACAAAAGCGTATATGTTGCATACGCCGAGGTTCATTAAAATGCGTGCACTATTTTCAAGTCATTTAATTTATGTCTTATATAAAAAAAAAGGTGAGACGTATTTAACTCAAGTATAAAGGAGCTGCTTAATAAAATCCCAATATGCAAAACAGATACCAAAATCACCCTGCCTGCATTTGAATGTCTTCCTTCTCAAGGTCTCTTCCCTTGTTGTGTGATTAAACTTTTCTGCTCAGAGTAGGACAGAATTTGCTGCTTCACCTGAAGCAGAATGCAGTGAACTCCGTGTTGATGTCGAAGGCTCCTGTCCACTGTTTTGCTGCCTGGACTGCAAAACACTCTCCCCCTTAATTATCCTGGACTTTGTCTTTCTTTCAGAACCAGACTCTTCACTTGGAGGAGTTTCTGCAAAAATAAACAATATATCCAGTTAAAATGAATGTAGGAAAAAGGAAAAAAAGAAATGCAAAATCATTATCTTTACCCCACAATCCAAAACAAACATGTTAAGCACAGCATTAGGCTTACCTGATGAAGGTAGCGTCTCTTTCCTGGCACTGGGGACCTGAAGCCGCTTACATCCTGTTTTCCTGAAAACCCCCTTTTTCTGAGAGTGGGATTGTAATTTGCAAGACGCTCCTACATATAAATATTTCAACATCAGAAAAGGTTTATAACAAAAAACATTCAACCAACAATGCTATTAAAGCCTGCCAGAGGCATATCTGTGAACTGATTATGCACCGTGAAAATTCCTAATAATGAAAGCATCTCTGTAACTGAGCTTCTTGAATTCATTTATAGCAAAACCAAAATATCCAGCTTTTATTATACTCACTTGAATTAAGGAATCTTAATCATCCAGATTCTGCATTCAGCCCTGCTGAAAGACTAGTGTATTACTGATCGCATAAGCTAGTGTTAGGTGCTTAAAAGAAATATCTGTAGCTCTGTAGAAACAAATGTCTTGGTTTATTAGTTTGTTGCTTGTTGATGGCTTCTCCTTTATGAAACTTTATGCAATATGAAAAATATAAGTAAAGGCTACTTCTTTTTTCATGAAACGATGCTGCTGTGATTATAGGTTTTTTTTTAATGTAATGTTCCTAACATTAAGTGCATTATGGTAGGTATGGCTATAAACATGTTTACATCATCTTTATGTATCCGAAAAAAATTACCATATTTTACCATTTCAGAATTAAAACAATTTATTGACCAAGCGTCATGGCACGCTCTATAATGAAGAAAAAAAAATACACTATGAAACAGAGCAAACAACAATTAAATTAACAGCAATATATTTTGACTGAAGATGAAATTGGAAAAGATACACATTAAATAATCTTATAATAAGAATGCATTGTGGAAAAAAGGTTTAAAATACGGAATTAACATGAAGCCTCACGTCATGTTTATGTGTCAACGAAGCAGCACCGTCGTGTCAAGTAAAAAGTAAAAATAAATAAACAAATAAACCACACGTGCTTCCAGTAAAAGTTTTTGTAAATGTGTTGAACTATTGATGAATGTTATTGTTTTTTTATGAATTGTTTTTTTGTGATCACTTTTCAGATTTTTTATTACAAATTGTGAAATCTATCAATTTACTCCTCTGTTGATGTGTAGCCAACTGTTCTTTTAGATTTAAAATATGTCTCAAGGTATCATGATGATCATGGTGATGGTTCGGATGTGGACCTGATTTAAATAGAACTGTTTTTTTTTTGTTTGTTTGTTTTGTTTTGTTACTGTCACAGTTTAGAAATTCACCCCAAAAAACGACGTATCATTCAGACTCACTTACTGGTTAAAAGTCAGTAAAATACTGCCTGCATTTAGTTGTGGAATGAATAGCATTAAAACAGTCTTTGTACCAGTGGAAAATTTAGAAATACACAAACCCTGATGATAATTACCTAGATGATAGGACCCATAGTATTGGTGGTAAAATAGCAATACCATTAATTTACTTCTAAAGGCATCTTAAGAAGTAAAAAGTGTTCAGATCACGTAATATACTGTATATTATATAATCAGTTTTGCTTTGCTAAAAAAGTATAGGCACACTGACCATGAGGCAGCTTTTCACTCAGATTGATGCCAGAATGACTTTGTGACGCAACTGTTTGGTTCAGTCCACTCGGCGAGAAATGCTGCGGGACATAATCAAAAGACAATTTCAAAGCAAGTAAAAAAAAAAAAAAAAAAGTAAACATACAGAATTCCGTTTTAATCTCACCATATTCTAATCAAATGAATAATTTACACTTTTAGACACTAATCATTAAAACCACTGACAGCTAGTTGGGTTAGGAGTATAAAGGATTCTGACTTACGCTACATGATGATTACGAAACACTTGCATCAGAGCAGGACAACTATAAATGACTGAATGTATGCAGGGCTGGGGATTTGTGATCTGAATCTCTGAAGTGCTACATGAAAATCTTGGGTCTTAGCATTCAGTCACATTTTTGACAAATCTTCCTTAAAGCCACTGTTACTGATATGCTATCAAAATCTGTTTGGTTTTTTTTGCCGTGATGTTTACAACAGTTTTAAAGGCTCGGCAGTGATTTTGTCAGTGATTTTTGGTGGACGAATGGATACTTTTTTATGCATCATTTTACCAGTGTACATTTGTCAGAGGTTTGTTAAAATGCAGCAACTAAAGGGCACCCATCACCCCATTCTATCAGTTTTTTCTTACAGCTTGAGCAGACTGTGCTGAAGCTCTGAAGCCTGAGGCTGTGCGTGTTGCACCCTGGGGCCTGGTTCTCTGATAACCGGTTGATCTGGCAGTGGGAGAATGATCAAGAACTGCAAAAAGAAAAGAAAAAAATGTGTATATATATGTATAGTGCTCAGCATATATATCTTTAAAAAGTACTGATTTAATCAGTAGCTCAATGAACAAAAAAAACGATTTCTGAACTTTCCACGAGTTTTAATGAACATGTTTAACTCCAAAACATGAAATGAAGGTGAATAATGTAACTTAAATCACAAAATCTTCAGTTTTACTCAATTTGGTTGAAAAATGAATACGCCCTGCATCAAAAACTATTACATGTAGTATTTTGTATGAGCACCATGATTTTGAAGGACAGCACCACGTCTTCTAGGCATGGAATGAACAAGTTGGAGACATGTTGCAACATCTATCTCTTTCCATTCTTCAAGAATAACCTCTTTTAGGGCCTGGATGGTGATTCTTCAGAAATGCAACAGTAGCTTTCCATGTGTGTTTTGGACCATTGCTGTGTTGGAAAAATGCACGATGACCAAGTGCACGGAGTGATGGCAGCATCTTCTCCTTCAGTAGAGAGCAAGACATTGTTGAGTTCATGATCCCATCAATGAATTGCAGCTCTCCAACACCAGCAGCACTCATCCAGTCCCACATAAGGACAATACCACAACCATGTTTCACTGCAGGCACCATTTTTCCAACTGCAACGGTTGAGTGAAGTACCACCTGAAAGTATGCTTGGAACTGTGAATGAAGCATGGAGGGAATTTCCTACCACAACAATTACAGAAAACAATGAACTGGTTTCCACTACAGCAGCCTTGAGCCTTGAAATGCTCGGCTATAAGAGCAACCATGGGAGAAAACAATACCCACCATGGAAGCAACGGTTGGAGGCTAAGCTCAAGACAGCACGGAGGAAAGTGAGTCATATAACAAAGGCCCAAAGAGATGCAATGAAACACAATTGCCTAAGAAATACAGCCAGACGTCCATACCTGAAGCACTAGAAATTGGAAACAAATGCTCCTGGCCTTGAACAGCCTCCTAAAGAGGTACACAAATGAAAGACAATGAAGCCAGACAGATAAACAGGCCGTACGCAGCTCAACGTGCGAAAGTGTACGCTCAGTGGCACAGTCAAAACAGCAGATCAGATCTGCCAAGGCTGGAAACTGAACAATACAAAGTATACAGGAGAAAGAGACAGCACATAACAGCAATGCTCAGTGTCTGTTCTCTCTGAGAAAGGAACATAGCAACCACCCTAAACAGAATCCAGTAACCATGACAGTGGCAGACATCCTAGAAAGAGGGCCCTGACATGATACACGCATACTGGCTTAAGAAACTCACTGCACTCTATGAGCGCCAAATGGTACGAATGGCATTGGTAAAGGTTTCAGAGGAGCCGAACACCAACTCCTGGTTAACAAAATAGTCACTCAAGACTGCAGGTCACGAGACACCAACCTGTGCAAAGCCTGGATTGATTACAAGAACACCTATGACTCAATGCCACACATGTGGAGCTGTACAACATCAACAGGACTCTAAGAGCCTTTATAGGAAACTCAATGAAGTTGTGGAAAACCACCCTTAAAACCAATGGCAAGGCATTTGCACTAGTGTCCATCAAATGTGGCATATACCAAGGAGACGCTCTGTCCCCATTGCTGTTCTGCATAGGTCTGAACCCCCTCAGCCAAATAATCAACAAGCCTGGCTATGGATAACGACTCAGGAATGGGGCAACCATCAGCCACCTTCTCTATATGGATGACCTGGGAAGCCAGCTCAATGGCAAGAGCAAGACCCGGGCAATAAACAGTTAGACGCTGCCAGTTATCAGATACCCTGCAGGAATAATCAGATGACCAAAGGAAGAGATACAGACCATGGATGTTGAGACCCAGACGCTCCTCAATATACATGGAGGGTTCCATCTAAGTAGGAGTGGCTACAGCAGATCCCTGGAAAAACCTTAGACATCTCAGTCCAGAAAAGGGCAGTTCTAGGAACAGCTAGAGTCCAAGCAGGACCCCCAAGCCCTCAGGCCTCTGGGAGAGGACCCGAGCTAGGGGTGGGGTACCACCCGTGGAGGACAAGAGCGGTGTTTTTTTAAATGTATATAATATATGGGTGACAGAGAGCTTCTGGGTGTCAAGATGGTGTTGGAGAAGCAGAGACATTGGTTTGTAGGTTCTCTGCAGTCCATCCTGGTGTTCACAGCCCATAAGGATTTGGAATTAAAACAGCCACAAGAAGTGATTTTGATTTCCCATGATCTCAAGATCATCTCTAGAGACATAAAAGAATGGGTTAACAGGTCTGGCTGTTAACGATTAACTTGTCTCTTCGTGTTGCTTCTTGAAAGGCATTTCCGTGGTCATCAACCCAAGCTGAGTGACAATCCTTCTTCTCTGCTTGAAATCAAGCTCATTAGACTCACTTGTTCTCCTGCCTTTATATTCAGCTGCTCCGTTGCCTGACTTTGCCAAAAGATTGTTGGATTTTCTTGCCTCAAGTCTCTGTGTAGCTCCTGTCCTGATGTTTTTTTAGAATCTATCTTGTCTCTGATCACCCTCTGTAGCTCTGCATCTTTTTGAAACATGCCTCCAGATTCCTCCTATTGGATCTCCTCTCCTCTCATGGAACTGGATCTTCACATTAAACTGTACTCTCTCGCTTCAGCCCCATGCCAGATCTCCCCATGGATTTCTCCAACCTGTGAAGTTTCTCAGTTTCCTCCTCCATACCACCTCTCCAGTTTCTCAAGACATCATTCATGAGATAATTTGAGAAATCCACTGCATCAATCACTGTCCTTTTGCCATTATGTTCCTGCTCAACTCAAGTGTAATCACCATTTTCACATCTGAAAATAAATTCTTATTCTGAGTCTCAATAAGTCCTTGGGGTCCAGTTTTGTTGCACTATAGTTACTGACAAAAGGAAATATTGTTGTGCGATGTGGTCCCCTCTTCAGGACATGGAACTTTTTTTCCAAATACTATTAAAAATTAAATAGTGAAAGTGGTTGATAAAAAATAAAAGTAAATAAAGATTTCACTTCACAACTCCATTGAAAAGAAAATGTATTTTTTTATAAAATTGTAAAAAGTAAGTCTGAGCTGAATTGAAGACACAGAAGTAAAAAAAATGATGCAATAAACTGATCGTATGGCAAATAAAATTTTAAAGAGACATTTCCTCTTTATTATTTTAATGAATTTGGTGATGCTTGTATATTATAAATACACTACTATTTCACATAAAAATTCAACAGCTAAAAGGATGTATTTCCCACATAGAGAAGACTAAACATTAAAATGTTTCAAATTCAAAATATCAGGCTAACATGGAAATTGTGAGTTGGCATTAGTCTGCCCTTTCTCCACCTGTGCCAGAGCTAATCAGGACCACATCTTCAAACACTCACAGAAAAACAGACATTTTGTCCGATCTCATCAAAGTACCAAGAAAAAAAAATCTCTCTACAAGGCACATACTGCGGATGGGTTTTTACGGACAGTAATTGGTTGAATGTTTAGGAAGAGAAAAGATATTTTGTGGGACTTTAGGATGAAATACAGCAGAACTGAAGACATATTGTTCTTTTAAAGTCCATGAAGAAGAAAAATACAAAGGTTTTACAATATAAAATAAAAAAAAAAACATTTAGCTACAAGATCACCAAGAGTATTTTCTGTTTTAATTTAGATTGATGAAAATTAATTGACCTTGAAAGCAACAGTCCCTTTAGTGCAAAAGTGAGATAAACGGGATGCTTGTTGCTGCATGGGGAAAAAAAACAGCTTAGTTCTAACAGAATCTGACAGATTGGGCTCGGAAGCCGCAGCATTCACCAAACAAACTTCATCACAGCTAAACTGTATGCCTAGTTTAATAGCAGTCACTTTAATTATAATCATTAAGAATGTTGTGCTAATAATGCAAATGCTAATTATGAAAAGACATTCTTTGTGTGTGCTTACTGCTCTGTTCTAGGGGCATTGCCTCTTGATTCAACCTGACTTAGACAGCTGTCAGAACAAATACATACATGCTAATAAAAAAGGCCACAAAGGCAGGAGAATGGGATTACTGGTGCATGTCTTTTTATACTAGCACATAATTTGCACCACCTTGACAACAGGTGAGGTTCAAATGAATGAATACATTTATGACTATTATAGTTTTACACAAAGAAAACAAAATGATTATAATCACTGACTTCTATTAAAAATGAGAATCTCCGAAACGCTGCACTGGCGTGTAATTTTAGTCTTTTTTTTGCCCAGTGAAGTATGTGTGTCCATTGTCTGATCCTGATAAAAGACATGAAAGTCATTTATTCTGAGAACAACACTGTCTACATGTCTGTTCTCAGCTATACTGCTAAACAACAGATCAGTCCAATTTATGCAGGTGAGAAAAACGTGGACCGTCAATATTTCTATATGTTGATATATTTAAATGTGTTACTGGAGTTATGAGAAAAGAACTTCAATTGATCCCACAACAGGGAAATTATTTTGCTGCACAGCAAACCCATTCACAGTACAAGGAACATACACCTGGTTGCATGGATTTTTCTTTTCTATATGAACCTTAGCGAGTTCAGCCATATGCAATGCATTAAAGGTCAGATATTCACTCTACATGAAAGTTCAAAGCTGCAGTTTTTAGTACACCTTTGGTTTTGAGTCCACACCTGGATTCTCGGATGGTAACACTCAACAACTCAACAACAAAAGGGGCGCACTGTGATAGGAGCTCCATACATGTCTGAAGTCTGATTCATGTACCTGTTTGAAGAGGCAATACTTTGATTTTTTCCCCCACTTTTCCTGTTGTATATTCCATATAGTCTACTCATTTACTATGTTTTTGTCTTTAACTAAACATACACACATCTTTTAACTTGAAATAAGCTGTACTCATTATTGATGTAAAAGCCGTTGTGGATTTCTTTTCACTTACCACAGTCTGAGTTAAGTGGACCGCTCTTCTTTGCTGCCTTACACAAAATCTCACTGTTCAACACTTGTGTGATTTGGTTCACGGACGCTGGGTACAGGAAGTTGTGAGGAATGATATCCATGAGACTAGCTACGCTGAGAAGCATATCTACAAAAAAAAGAAAAACATCCTCAGAGCCTCAGTTGCAGAGCTATCCAAATCAGTATAATAGAGCTCCTTTGAACTTAGTTCTAGTTCATCAAAAGGCCAAATTTAACACTACACACCAAATTTTGAAAAACTACTTAAGTGAAGACCTCTAAATTGCTCTTATTATTATGTTTTACATTCTTCTAACAAGCTACAGTTTTAACAAACAAGTCCATACATTACCATCTTTTGACATTGCTGAAGGCTCTTCTTTCATAGTGAAGATTCTCCTGACTTTACAGGTAGCAAACAGCGTGATGCCATCCAGGGTCAAAAATCCTTTGAACAGTTCACTCGCCATTGACACAAGGTCAATGCACAGAGTAGACCACTGTAACAAAACACAAACCAAAATTTCAAACTACAATTCACAATTTACATGGTCAAAAGCAAATCTAAACGTCACAGAAAATGCATTAAAGATGAATTACACACTTACAGTGTTGCGTTTCAGTCCCATGAATGGAATCCTAGCGTGCCAAATTGTGGCAGACAATTGTTTGCGCACCGTTGATAGGTGAAGTCTTCTTTTTTGATGGTCCGAGTCTGTTATCCTGAAAATAAAACATGGAGCAGCAACACAAAAACCAAACATCATCATGTACATCATAACATAAAGGACAAGAAATATAAAAAATTAAAACAATTTCTGATGCTTTTGCTTTCATGTTATAGCAGTTCCATGAAGCAACTATTTCAACTGGAGCTCAAAATATTTGTCTGCTCGCCTTTAAAGTCCCACTCAATCCTCTTTTGATCTATTGTAACAGAGTTCCTAGTGGTCTTTTAATTAGGATGACGTCATTTTTAGACACAATTATTTAAAAGATTGTGTCGTTTACTCGGACATAGTTTCTGCAGAGCGGCAGGAGTTCATTAGAAATTTACCTCTGAGTTGTGGGCAGAAACGACTGACACACAGCGACCAAGCTTCCTTTCTCCTCTCTATAGCTGAGAGCTCAGAGCAGAGTTTGTGACCCGCCCAACGAATTTTCTGTCACAAATAAACTCTTTTTCAAACAGCCTTTTTCTGTCTGCTTCTGATTTAAACAGTTTGAATAAAGGAAGTATCAGAAATGCAATTTTGAGCTCTGTTTTCTTTATATATGTCCTCCATCATCAGAAAAATGCCACAAGAACACATAAAACATCATTTTCATTGGAGTGGGTTTTAATGTCCCATCAAATCATCCCCCTCCATCAAATCCTGTCCTCCGCATCCTCCTCAGTCACACCATCCACCCTCATGCCCTCTTCTACATACATGACCCTTCTCTTTGGTTCTTTCTCTAGGCCTCTTTCCTGGTAGCTCCAACTTCAGCATCATTTTACAAACATATTCACTGTCCCTTCTCTGAATGACTCAAAACCATCTCAGCTGGGTTTTCCTGATGCTATACATCTCAAAGAGAACCTCAACATCATCACTGGAGCACTGGAATAAAAATTTAAAGTCATCAACCTTCTTCACCTCTGCTGCCAAGCAGGCTGTTGCCTCACAGATACTTTTTCTAACCACCAATGAGCTTCATTCTTTTCCTTTCCACAGCAAACATCCACCTCTCTAAATGTTTCTCCACCTGCTCCCACTACAGATCACAATATCATCTGCGAACATAATGCCCCACAGATTCCTGCCTGACCTCATCTGTCAGTCTGTCCATCAACACAGCAAACAGAAAGCTCTAAGCTGATCCTTGGTGCAGTCCGACATCCACCTTAATTTCTCTCTCAGACCTATATATCCTCTCATCACTGACTTACAGCTCTCATCCAAGTCCTGAACAATTTCAACGTTCTTCTTTACTACTTCTGATTAAAAGTAAACCACCTAAAATGTGCTGTATTGACTAAAATAGTTCTATTAGTTTTAATTGAATGTTTTCATTTGTTTTCTTTTAGATAAAATAAATTAAACAATGCAATGCTGAATATTTATGTATGTAAACATGCATAAACAGAAAAGCTAATAAAATCAATAGAATTAATAACTGTTGCACCTACACAAGCTCAGTGGAAAAGTCATGCTCAAGGGGAACATTCACTTGAAGCACCAAGAATCTCTGGATGAGCCCAACTGTGACCAAAAAAAGAACATTGTTAATGTAAATGGAAATAACAATATTCGTTCACTAAAAAAAAAAAACAGCACAGATGGATGGATGAAATCAAGATTGTGACTTACGAGACATTTTTCCATTCTCTGGAATTTGCATCTTGACAGTCTGGCTGCTCCCCTCCAGACAGTAAACAAATCCTTTAACTTCTTTATTATACTCCTAAGAGAGGACATAACTCAAAAGAAGCACAGCTAAGTCCTAGCAGGGTTTGACTGGTAAACCTGTTGTGTAAATGTCCACACAAATGACAAATGGCTTTTATGGAAGCATAAATATATGCAGTTTGAGCTATAAAGTGTACGTGTCAAGATCAACTCCAGCTGTAAAAAGTGTTTAGTTGGCAGTATCGCTTGGCTTCTGCAGTAATTTAGCAAGCAACCATCTGATCTGATCTATAGGGATGGCACCATAGGGCACTTAGGCAGTGTTACTGTGATGCTATGTAAATCTTTTGTTCTGAGGCGCGGTGCTCAATGATGTATGATGTTCAACTGTGGTGTGTTGGGCTGCATGACACCGCATGCATTAAAGTCTTTCCTATGGGGGTTAGTTTGAATTTGAGTGAATATAAACCAATAAAAAAAAATATTCCGTATACATGAGTGCTGGTAAACTGACTTTATATATAGCCGGAGGTCCTCCATAAAGTTTCCATTTGGCCACCGGGTCCTTCCCCTGGCCGCTGAAGACCTCAAACACAGCTCCACCCTGCGACAAACATGCTTACTCCTCGTTGTTTGCGTGGAAGAGCTCTTCTCATACGTTTTTAGCTCATTTCAGACATTAAAACATATTTAACACGCGTACTAATCAGCTATGTATGTTTAGCTTCGACTTACCTGGTAGTTATTTCTGAACATTTGCCTGAGGAAAACACGTCGATTATCTATGGAGTTGTTCACTTTTTTTTTTAGCTCCTTTTTTGTTGTTGTTTTAACAAGTCGTTTTCATCAAAGCGTTAGAATTTCGTGTTTTGCTTCTTAAACGAGTAAGAAAGTCATGTTTCCCCTCTACCGGCGGAGAATGCTGTTGCCATAGTTACCAAAAGCCAAAACAGGAACAGGTGTTGCGCGCTAACATGTCCCCCCTGCCACTGACCCTTGATCCGCGTTTCTGACGTTTATTTATTTTATTTTTTTTGTTTTGATTTGTTTTTGCCATTGTTTACCCATTTAAAAAATGTGGGTTTTTAAAGATGACAAATCTTAGATTATATTACATTTTTATAAGTAGAGTTTAAATAAATATTTTTTTTAAAAATCAGTGCAGTTTCTTTACAAGCTCTTGTAACAAACTTCCTGGTTCTTTTATTTTAGGAAATTGAAAAAATTGATAGAAAAAAATAATGGACGGTGAGCAGATTCACCAAATGGTGGACTCCGTCCTGTCCTGTTTCGGAGTGACAAATAAGTCAACCTCCCTATCTCTCTGTTACACAGGTGGCAGCGGTGGAATGACCATCTAAATTCGGTCGAGTTTGCTTAGAACACCTCCAAGCACTCCAGCACACGGTTTACTCCCTTTTATCTCATGCATGGGCACAAAGCCCAGCTTCCGGCAGAGGTTCTTGTTCCTAGTGGGTTTGGTGGCCTTAGAAGTGCAGCCTCGCTGCCTTTATTTGTCTCATCTCGATTGGAGCTCCTGGAGGTGGCTTTTAGTGCAGGTAGAGTTAATGCAGCGGAGGCGTGTGAGAAACAGAAACTATATCAAGACGAGAAGTCTCACCACAAGGACTTTACAGAGAGGGCTCTGGTGTGGCCTAATAACCCAGCAGAGAGCCGGATGAAGCTAGTCCCACGCTGTAAGGACAGTGAGCAGATTCACCAAATGGCAGACTCCTTGTCCTGTGCTGTTTGTTTTATTATTTCAGAGGGACAGATGAATTAACCTCACCATCATAATGGCATTCTGAACATCTATGGTAGTCCAAACTGACCCCAACTTATTTACACTAGTGCCTTTTTTATTTCTAAGATGTTTCATTTCCATTTGTTTGTATATTTTTGGTTTTGCTGAAATTACAAATACATCTAACAAGTTATAAAACAGAAAATGTTCAACAAGACACATTGTTTGCAAATTCTTAATTGTTAATAAAAGCTAATTAAAATACCCCAAATCAGCTGTTCACACTGGGTGGGACAATCCTCCTGTTAGCACTGTAAACTGGACAGTATTTTACTGTATTGTCTGTAAACAGCAGTTAATTTGAAAATGGTCACTACTTTAATCTTCAATTTTATATTTACATGTAGAAAAAGGGGCAGAAAAAAAGTTACTTTGTGTTTTCATGTGATCTACCAACACGGATTTAGCTTTTCATAAATGTTTGAGTTTAAACAATGCGAGAGTGAAAAATATAATAGGTAAATAAACTGGAAATGAAAATACAGTAATATTATTTTAAAAAGAAACACTACAATTATTGAAGGAACATTTACAGTGACTACTGCCAGCTGGATGCCAATAACTACTGTACTGTAATTTACAGAAATACAACTAGATACAGTAGAGTATATGTGTCCTGTGATTCATCTCACAGCTTTATTACTGTAAAAATTCAGAAATTCTACTCTATTTCACTTTACAGTAATAAAGCTGTAAAATGTTTTACAATAATTACTGGCATCCAGCCACCATTAATTCTTGTAAAAATCTACTGCAACTGTTTTACAGTGCAGAGACCACAGGACAACCCAATTTTAAAAGGAGTTCATTCAGTAGTATGCAGTGGCTAGGAGATATTAAGGTTTATAACTGTCCTCTACAGAGGACACCTTTTCATTGCTGGTAGGAAGATTTATTGCCCGTACATCATTGCCCGTCATACCAACATCAATATAAAAATTAACAATCCTGAATATTTTGATATTTTAATTAAGAAATCATTAAATAAATATGACTGGCTACTGGAGTGCAATATTCTAGGAGACATTGTCTACCACGTGAGAAAATTGAGAAGGCAGAAAAAACATCTATATTTAGAACGTGTAAGTAAATACTGCAGAAATGTTGGGGAAACTACAACAAATTTTGGGACTTCAAGTTGATTTAGACTATGAGCTATGAAGACATAAGTGCCAAAATAGAAAGTGTTTGCAAGAAGAAAACAAAAAAATTAAGATAATCAAATATGAGACTGACCTTTAAAACAGTTCATCCTTGCATTAACTTAGTCAAACATGATAAGTAACAAAGCACAAAATCACAGCACTAAAAAAACCTGAACACCCTTAAAGACCTACTTCAAAAGAAATGGTGCTTTTCGTGTTTTAATATGTTCTTGCAGCATTTTTCTCATGATAGAGGACATATATAAATTCAAAATTGTTTTTCTGAGCATTTCTTTATTCAAATTGTTGTGAATTGGGAGCAGACGAAAAAACTCTGAAAAAAAATGTATTTGTGACAACTAGATTTCCATTACGTTTTCATTTTTCCTTTCCAAGCTGGCATCTGGCTCAAATATTGGCTCCAACATTGCTCACCGTTTTTGTAATATTGCTCGCTCATGATAGTGAGGGGCTGTATGCTAGCAGGAGAGAATGTAAACATGTGGGTGATGGTAAGTGGAGGCAGGCTTACTCTGCACCAACAGTCCCACCCACAACTCAAAGGCTAATTTCTAATGAACTCCTGCCACTCTGCAGAAACTATGTCATAGAAAATGACACAGGTTTTCTTTTTATTTTGGCTAAAAACAGCTTTATCATTATTAAAAGACCCCAAGGAAAGTTTTTTCAGTAGATCAGAAGCCAATCAGAGTGGGACTTGAAAAATAACCAACTTCTGCTGCTTCTTATTCATATTGGTTTAACCTTTTCTCTCCTCTTTGGGCTTGTTCATGTAGGAGAAGAGCAACGGGACAAAACGAGCTGAATCAAATAAGGAGAATATGTCAAATATGACAACGTTTTTTTCAAACAAAAGCATCTTATTTTACTGTAAAAAATCTGAGAAGTGTGATCCCATACCATGATGAATTCAGTCTCCATGGTAAATGGAGGGTACCTTTTCACCTCTCTTAAAGGAACAGAACTCTTTATTAATCCAATTTCCATCTCTCATTCATTCACACACACACAGACACACACTGGTGGTGGAGCTGAACATTTCCTAACTATGGTTTTTTGCAGGTGGTCATTTAAAAACTTGAGGTCTCTAAAGTAGTGACGGCAACTCCTACACTACTTAAGATGAAGTGGTAGTATGTTTTTCCTTTAAATCATCCATAATTAATTCAAATTTTCTTTCATTGAACCCATTATTGAAGAATATGTGATATAATCCAGGCTGTCAAGTAGAGGGAACATTCCTGGAGTGGGCGGAGCAACGCACAGTTTGATTCTCCTCAGCCTATATTAATTTTGCCCACGTTTATGCTGCCTTCCTTGTTCTGTGTTTTTGTTATCTGCTTTTTTGATTATTTTCCTCAATCCTTACTAAAACTTGGACCAAGGTTTGAACTTTTGTCCAAGTGCCTCTTTACTTTTCAGGTTTTTAAAGCCAGTTTTAACAAATGCCAGACATCAGCTTGCCATAATTTCCACGCCTCCAGCAGACAGCTACATTGCGCAGCAAAACTTCAGAGTAAAGCAATCAATCTGCATTGAAGATTATAATATATTTTCATCCTAATTTATAAACATTAAAAAGCATATATTTCCATGTTGCAACCACTGACAACCACAAAAGATCTGTGGAAGGATTATACTTTTTACTACATTTTTCTTTCACAAAAATGTTGAGATTCTGTTAATTTCTTTTTTCCCAGCCAATGAGAATGTATAAATCTGGTCCAAGTACTGCACATATGTAATTAAATAGCCCTGTTTTAGAGAATCAACATTTTTGCTTTTTATCTTCTGCTGTGTGCCCTGAAATCTAAAAACGAAGAGGGACCGTGCAGCTTATTATCAGAACAGTTCAAAAGCTACAATCTGTAATGGTGTGAGGGTGTTTTCATGCACAGAGCATAACGCTTTGCTTCCTTTACAAAAAAAAAAAAAAAAAAAAAAAACATGCAGCAGAGATAAGAAATAAAAATTAACAAAGTAGTACCGCAATAAAAATAATACAAGAAAAAGTGTCAAAAAGAAAAGCACACAGAAAGACAATTAAACCTTAACAACAAGTTAAATGTAAGAGTTGTGCTTACACATTTAAGTTTGACTTTTTTCCCTTGGTGAACCCCAATCACCAGCTAAAAACCAGAGTTTTTCTTAAAATATACTTTTTTGTTGAGTCTACTTTTTACTGCTGCATTTGAGTATTTTAAGAGTTCTTCCTTATTAGGAATTCCTTTTTTGTAGATAAAAGTTAATTTGTTTTTATTCATAGGCTCATACTTGGTGCAAAACTGAGTTCTCTTCATGTGTATTGGATTTTTAGTTTTTTAGTTTTTGTCTTCTAAGTGAGCCAGTTGAGGGAACCGTGAATGAATGATAACAGTGAATTCTGGATTTTTCTTTTTTTTTTCCATCAAGGAGCTGTCAGAATAATAAGAACTGATCTATTTGTAAATATACTGGAGTTCATGTGCAAAAAAATAATGGAAAAAATGCTAAGACGTCTTTTGATTTAGACTACCAATTATTGCAACAGTGCTTTGAGATAATAGACTCCGGGGATTTAACCACAAAGAACGCAGTGTTTATGGGAATAACGGAGAAGCAATATTTTGTTGCAGGACATGCAACCGTTTTTACTGCAGCATTTTTTGGGTGATGACCATTGTAATTCCTCTATTGTAGGAAAAGGGGTCTCATGTCATTTTAGCGAGGAGTAACTAAAGTAGAACTACCTATGTTTGAGAATTAAAAATAGATCTTTATTAAAGTTTAATCTGCTCTTGAAATGCTAAAATCCATTACTGTGTCATTGTCACTTGCTTTGTTTTCTTTAGCAGCAAAGCTATAACGAGATCAAAAAGATGTCTTTTAATTAGTTACTGAGGGAGAATACATCCGGAAGTACAATTGCATGTCTTAACGTTTATTAATCCTATTTCTGCCTTTCTGACTTCAAACACCATGTGGGTTGGTATTTATAGATTTAGAACAGAGTCATAAAAAAAAGATTCATTTCAAGTGAAAAACATAAAACCACAGGAAGTTTTACTGCTCTTCAATAAACCTAGCTACAACAGTTTTGTGACGCCGATTTCTTCAGAGCCCTTCCAGTTTTTCGGTGTCGAAACCCCCGGCTCAAATTCAGATGTAGTGGAGCAAATAAACATTTCTGAATAAGTGAGACACACTCTGAATAAATTAAGCCGTTTTCTACTAAGAAAATGGATGACACGGTTTTCACATATCTTTTGAGCGCTTTGCCAGATAAAAATTCACACTGTAACAAACGCAAGATATTTTGACCTGATTTTTATTTTATTTCATGCCTTAACAAGTTAGGCCTCATGGGTCAGTTATATTCTCATGTTGGCACACTTGTCATATTCACATGTGGGATGGGAAGGATTACACTAAATCCAACTGCTGTATGTAGGCCATTAGTCCTCAACTTTAATTATTTCCTACTTGGAATGACAAAACACACTTTGTTGAGCATAAAATTCCAATTCTTTCTTACAGATATTGTTTCTGCTTTGCAGCAATTTGCAGTCCTTATCTCCACGTGTTTGTGAATCTCTGGGACGACCAGTCACAGTCACAGACAGACCACTGAGAAGTCCTGTCTTTGTGCATTATTAGCACACCGAATTCTGTGTGTGAAAATTAAAAAATAAATGAATACAAAGCATCAGCAGAGCATGGCATTTTGAAAGGTTCATAACTGACTTTTTTTTTCCTCTGCAGAAATGCCTTGATGTTGATTGGGACAGACAACATCATTAAAAGAAAGCCTGGCATGCAGTGAACACTGACGAAGCCGGTATGGAGATATCACTTAATAAATCAGCTCTTGTTAGCATTCTTGATTATGACTAATTATTTGCTCATTATCTGGAAAAGAATCTGCTCATTTACACCCATCAAACCACTCCTGTCTGCGTGGACAGTGCATGTTTTAAAGTTCTGTTGAGTGACAGTGAGACATGCTTTTTTTCCCTACAGATGAAAGGACTACATTCATGTTGATTATATTTTTAAATACACTGTATACATGCAATTTCACAGGCAAACCTTCCTGGGCAGCTATCACATTTACATAGTGTTTGAATTCAGGGAGCAGTCCCTGCAGGAAGGTTGGGAGACTAATACATCTCAGAGTACATACAGCATTAGGCTACTACCTTAAAGCTATTTGTATTGATCCAGTCTGGGTTTTTCTTTTTTCTTTTTTGTTGCAAATGATCGTCGATGCTCAAGCATGAACTTCTTCTACCCCAAAAAATGTTACAAAAAGTCCCATCACAAGAAAGCAAGAATCTTTCCCAGCATAGACACAAAAATAAGAAAGTGTTGTTCATTACTTGATAACTTTTTAACTTCCAACTTTTGAGCAAACTTCTTTTAATTGTAAAACAACATCCTTTAAATATTTGCTTCTTTTTTCCGACGTTAGATGTTTATAAAATCAACGTACAGAAACAGGTAGGTGTAGTGAAGGTGTGCAAGAAAAGATGTAATTTGAATGTGTACTTTCTTTAATTTCTTTAATGAGGCATATTTTTCTGTAATGGTTTAATTATTTATTACTCGTGGAAAGCTTTTAAAAATTCATCTTCCAGTGTTTTGCTTGCCTTTTAATTTGGTAGTCCCATGGAAGTGATAATGTTTAGGCAAATCTGGCACATTTACATAAAGTCTTCATTTTTATTTTTTTGTGAAACCTGGCCTGAGGGTTTTTGTTGTTTTCTTGGGTATTTCTGATTATTTTGTTTCTCTGTTTCTTTGAAATCAGTTTCCAGATTGAATTGCAAAGCAGGAGACTGACTTTTGTTTTATTTAGTTTCATGTCTATGTTGAAAAAGTACAAAGAAATAGTTCATAGTTACAAAATTAAATGTATTATCTGATCCAACAGTGCAATGAGCAGATATTTGGTAATCTTCAAATAAACACAAGTATCAAGTATCATAAACTTGGGATTTATGTATTTTTTGACCTATTTTTGACAAACATTCTAAAAAATAACTTGCCTGCAGCATTAAACATCATCAAATATAGGACATCTTCTTGAAACTCATCAGATCAAGAAGACAAATGAATCAAAAGTGAAAAGTCTGTTCACAGGGTCATTAGCATCATCACGCCCACTGATCTGGTAACAAATCAGTGGGCACATTATCATCAGCCAGAAGTGAAAACTCACAAAACTATTCAAATCCGTGCCACTATTTTTCAGAAAATCCCAATTAATGTACTTATTTTGAATCCCCACCCACTAAAAATATTTTTTCTCAAGCCTTTTCTGTCTGGATGTTCTTTTTTATTATTATTATTATTCCCTTTCAACCCCTGCTTTTGTTTTTCTCAGAAAACAACACAAGATTTTGTAGCAAGAAATCCAACGGCACCCTGGGAGCCCGGGCAAGGGGCTCAGCCTCTGGTCTAAAAAACAGTATCACCTTCAAGGCTAGTTCTTCTTTTATGTCTAAAGACATATTTAGGTCATGCAGTGCATTGTTTCTCTCTTTATAGGCATCCATTCGGCTACTCTTGAAAGATTAACACTGGGTCAATGAAAACATGCCCATTACAGACACTCAGTGTTTTAAGTGCTGGGGAGAAGCAAACTGAATTCAAGACTTTTTTCCTTTTCATTGAAATCTCGTGGTTTCTAATGTTGCACACCTGCACATTTTTCTGTCACATCAAATTAAAAATGCTGTCTTTGAAAAAGACCAATTAGCATGTATTATTTCTTTCATTGAAGCTGGCAGGTTATAATTTAGCAATCTTGAATTATTACGGTGTTAAATTAAAACTGTCTGCCTTGAAGAATAAACATGACTGTCAGAAAATGTTGTGAGTCAGAAGGGTCACAAATGTGGCCACTAAAATCTATTTTCATGGCAATATAAACACATAATTTTAATATTTAAAGTTATGTAGACAATTTATTGTATATAGTTTTTAATTAATTTGTCATTTAGGAGCAATTAGATCCAAAAAAGTCTGACTTGTAAGAGGGTTGAGTGCAGGAAGTGAGCTTATAAGGAAAAAAAAAACGGGCAGAGGATTGTCATTCCATAAAATTAGCCTGAGGGACGTAAACCAAAGTCAGGAAAGTCATAAAGGAGTGCTTGATTAAGCTGTCATAGTGTGCTGTTTCCAAATTTCATTTCAGTGTTTCTCAGAAAAGGCAGGTCTCCTCCGATGACAGGTGATAATTCACACACATGACTGGAGACAGGCAGGCTGTTTTCTACATTTAGGGTTTTAAAGCACTGGATTTGGATAACTGTCACGTTCGTCGTGATAGAGGTATTTCACTGCTGCAAGGAGGCAGATAAAATGGACAGAACACTCACAGTGGTGCGTCAACACTGCTGTTCCGTGTGCTTTGTGTTGAACACAACCGCACCCTGAGAAAAAAGGTTGTGGAACGGCAAGAGTGATGAATGTGTTGGTGAGATGTAGACACTAGGCTGGTGAGCTTTGAATTGGCCTGGACCACAAAGCGCATGATGAAAATGCATTGCCTTTCTGATGTTTGTCAAGGTAACTGGAGAGCTCTGCAGGTTACAGTATCCACGCTTCTAAAAGGAAATGATGAAAAATGGACCGTGCCATATGTTCAAACCCCCCCACCCCTCGATCTAATATTATTTTCCACCCAGGAAGATGAAAACATACAGCATAAATCAGGTTGTTACCATGGATGCATGCGGCTCCCAATTCTCATGGAGGCACGGCCCGTAGACTTGTGGAAAGTGATCTTTTTTTTTCCTCTTAAATAAATGACCTCATCATCTTCTTCGTGAAGCAGAACCCTTCACCGCACATTAAGGATGTTCAGAGCAGCGCTACAGTGTCAGTATCTGATCCCGATTCTTCTTGATGTTCATACAGAAAGAGCTTTTTTTTTATTTCCTGTGAAGCTTTGACGTTGAAAAGGTGAACAAACTGACTTCTTTAAATACTCCTCCATTTAAGTTTCACTCATCCAGACTTCACAGAGGGTACTGATGTCAGGTGTAATAATAAATCACAAGCTAATGTAGCGTAGCAGATGATGATGCTGAAATCTGCATGGAAAGCAGTGAAAAAAGTCAACAAAAGTTGGTGCAGTCTAGCTCAGGGGTTTCAAATTGTCCATTATGTTCTCATTCATCCAGGGGGCGTTAGAGTTGACTCATGGCAACTAGACTTCAAATCTTCATCCTCTAAATGTTTCACCGCTCATCCAAGTGGCTTCATCAGTCTGAGTGGTGGAGTTTGAATTTTCTTAGGAACTGATGAAAGGGCAGCATGATAAATAGGAGAAAAATTGTTCCTGATTAGTGGGGGGGGGGGTAACGATTCATTTTAACAATGATTTGATTCATATAATATTTGTGGTTGCTATGCAATTCAGAGGAGATGTTGGTTCATTTTGATCGATCTGATCCACTGACCTAAAATGGATCCAGAACATCTTTATCCAAAACTTCAACCAGTTTGATGCAAAGAGAAATACCTGGTACTGAACAGTGCAGGTGTAGCTTTCCAGATTCCTTCCTTCAAGATAATCAAGCTTAAGTTAAATATGTGTGCAAACAAGCAAGTAAAAAAGAATGAATGTCAAATCCATTCACATTTTAGTTTGATAAAGTTCAATGCACTGTTGTCGTTGTTTTTTACATCAAAATAACACGAAGGGAACATTATTAGAACACGTCGCGTCTTTTCAAAGTGTTTCCCCACATAGGACTGGGATGATGGTTGATCATTGTTTTGCTGTCATCACGTGTGTGTTGTCCTCAGTGATGTCACTTGATCATTTCTTTTTTGTAGTAAAATAAACCTAAATCTGTCTCAATCCAAATAGTATTTTCCAACTTTGATTCTCATAGATTATTTCCTTTCAAAACGATTTCATTATGGTATAGGTTGATTCAATCAACAACTTGTCTCAGACAGATCATTCTGTTTGGTTTGCAGGAGAATAAACCAATTAATAATTAAAAATTAAAAAGTGTAATATTCATTTCACCACTGGTGTCCTTCTTTGACTTTTACGTGTGAATAAACTGCTGAAACTGGTCTTAAATGGAGAAAAGTCATATTTTTCTCAGATGAATTGTCAAAGCACAGGAAGTTACAGTAAAAAAAAAAATTAAAAATTAAAAAATCACAAAATGTGACAGGAGTTGACAATATAAATGTTGGCAAAATTAGCCGGCAGGTTTTGTTAATGTTTGGCAAGCGCTCAAAAGAAAAGAGATTAGCAGACCTCATTAATTTCCACTGTTACATCCATTGTTGGATTTGTTCACAGGAGTTGTTAAATTTGATCATTTGAAGGCGTCTCTTTAAACTATTCAGAATCAGTCATGGTCATGACGGGCTTTTAATCAAATAGTGCATATTATTTACCTAATGAGACTATTTGCAACGATGGTGGTAAATGCTGTTTGCATTCTTGTTTAGAACGGAATGATTTGATGATGATATAATTGTAAAACATGTTCATTTGTTCTTCCTAGGCAGGTCTGTGACAGCTCTCTGATCCAAAAGCATACTAATGTAGCACAGTGTTCCAACTGAACAAGTACATTTACACTTCATTAAACAATCTCTTTAATATTGATAACAATTTTAGAGCTATCGGAATGTATTTTTAGAACAACGCAAGAATGATATTGTCTAAAATAGACAAGAATAATTATGTGCTCTCATATGCAAAGTTCTACTTCAAAGCTAATTACCATACAGTACATGGTGGACTGCGTATGCATGCTGAGCTCGCAAGCCATTTGGGAAATGCGTCTGCGGTTCAAAACATTTTCCTAAAAAAAATATATATATATATGCTTTTGCTGTAATTTCCTGCAGCCAAATCATTGAACTCTAGCATGTAGAAATCTGTCAACTACAAGATTACAAGTCAAATACACGTCAAGCTGCCTTTCCAAGACCCACGATAGTTTTGAAGCTGTTTGATTTATCCAAAAAAATATATGTAACTTAGTGAGCGTCAGCGCTGGTCAATGATAGGTCTGAAAAGAGCAAATTAAAAAGCGTTCATCCCACTGATGGTATAGATATTTTAATAATTGAAGCACGGTTCTCTCAAACTGTAATTTTAAAGAGGCTTTGTGCTCATTTAATGAGAGGTAGGCAGCTGCTGGGGGAGACTCAGAACGGGGGGAGAAGCTGTGAGGAAAGGAACAATTTTGGTAACCAGCTCACTTCTTTTCATTTTGTTGGACAGCTGTGAAAAGACTGCTTCATTCGACCCTTCTTTGTAAAAATTACAGTTTTGTAGCTGCATGTGTCCACCGGGCATGTGTGTGTGACAACTGGAGACAGAAAAAGACAGACACACAGAATTGGCTATTTTCTTTGGTAGTTGGCATGGCTGCTCTGAGAGCTCAGTGGTGGTTTTGTTGAATCCTGATATGGCTCAGTGGTGCCGACAGATGCACATTACTGTCTACCCAGCATACCTGCCAGTAAACTCTGCTCTGTCATTTAGTATTTTTGTAGCGATTACAGCGTTGGCTGTTTTGTGCGTTTATCTAGACGGTATCAGGAATCAAATGTCACAAGCATTTAGACTTATTGTGATTTATTTGCATCCCGTTGCATCCGGTCTTTTGACTTTGACCTCACACAAGTGTCACGTGAGTGCTTCTGTGTTTCAGGTTTTGGCACAGACGATGGGGTTGGCAGACTGACATGAGCTGTGGTGGTTAGTAGCTTCCTGCAGGTTGAGGCGGCTTGTATCAGGAGAGAAAAAAACATTACACATTTGTGCTGCAAGCTATTTGGCCATCGGGCTTTGTTGTTGTCACAGAATAACCCCTGTTGTCAATGACACTGTGATTCTGATAAACACAGTAATTGCATAAAACATCTCCTCCCAACAATGTGCACATGTAACCTTGGGGTCAGTAATCTAGAATCCCGGTTTGTACACAGGACAACACACATGCTGGTTACTTTGCTGGGCTCATCCCCAGCAGCCCTTTCTGTAAAATAGAGCAGCAGCACACAATTTAAATACAAATCTTACAATTTTCAGTCAGATTTGGTGTTGGATTCCCATTATATACACATCAAAAATGAAGATTTGAAACAATTAATGAACATCCCAATCCAGATATCAAAATTTCTGATTACATATTACCTTTGGCACACTAAAGAACTTTTTTTTCATGAAATTTCTGTTATTTTCTTGAGCTCTTTCTCTACCTGGAAGTAAGACAACTCAATCCCTGAGGCTCCGCCTTTCGCGCATTGTGGGTGCTCCTTTAAATCCACCCATCTTCCCCGGGGCGTCCAGATATTGTGTCTGTGTTGTGAGGCAGTGTATCAATGGTGGCCAAGAGACGCTCTTTCGATTTAGCATTTAAATTTAGTGAGGGGGCATACGGCAAACAACATTCCTGTGAGGAATCGGTGGCACACTTGGGATGGGTCCTAAACTTCACCGTGCAAACAGATGGGTGATGTTGAGAGGACTGCTGCAGAAAAAGAAGCAACAGGAGCAACAAGGATGTTGCTCCTGTTGCTCCTGGTGCAAAGAAAATGAGCGATAAATCAGAAGAACTGGTTTGAACATGGATTATTGAGCAAAGACAGAAAGGTGCGCGTGTCTCCAGGAAAATTATTAGCATGAAAGTGGATTTTTGATACGGAGATTGACGATGCTTCAAAAAGAAAAGAAACGTTCACAGCCAGTGCTAATCAGAACAAAATACAATGTTCTTGGGATGTCTGCATTTTGTGATTTATTTTCACCACAAAATGAACCCATAAGCCATTCCATTCAGTCTGGGATGGAATAAACGCCAGTCTCTAATAAACGCCGGGCTGGCTGCTATAATTTTGGAATAAATGCCAGGACTACTAAAGCAGATACATGGTATTGTGCATTTAAAATAAAAGAGTTTTGCTGATCACCACCAGCCCACAGAGAAAGTAATTGAAGCTGAAAGGGGCTGTTCTCCACTTAGGTTTTAGAAAAAGGCTCAGAGATGCATAAACAGATCAAAATACCACTTTGAGGTTGTTTTTCATGAGGAACTAGCATGATAATACACTTAAAATTAAAAAAATGGATTTTGCATGATAAAGCCCCTTTAAATGATTATTTCACCCTGATTTTTGCTTTCTATTTAATAGTTTTTAGCTGACAAACCTTTATTTCACCTATTGATCTATTGGAAAATCATTGCATCATGGTCTTTTCATTATGATTATGCAGTTTTTAACCAAAATCTAAAAAGCTGTGTTGTTTAACAGGACGAAATGCAACTTTAATCTTAATTTTCCCTAAATATGTCCTCCATCATCAGAAAAATGCCACAAGAACATGTAAAAACACACTTTTTATTGGAGTGGGCTTTTTTTGTATCATAACATAACATCCTACATTGTTTTGGTGTACCTTTTCAAATTTCACCATTTGTTTTATTGAATTTGTCAAAGGCTGCCTGGATTAGTTGTGTTTAGTAAACTGCGCCGCATGCGTGCCAGGCAAGGTGCAGGAAAAATGTGCAGTTATGCGGAACAGGGCAGCAGGGTGCTGCAGCTGCTGTCATGGACGTAATAAATAGTTGAGGCTCAGTCAGCGTCACATTGGATTGTACGTGCGTGTCATGAGCTGTGATTAATGACAAGTACTTTTTACTTTGGGAGTATGGCCCTTTAAAAAGGAGCATTAAATGAGCTTCAGTTGAATTAAAGTTTTGTCCCGTTTTATAGAGCCATGGTGACTTATGGTGGATTTACATTTTAGCACACCTTACCTGCCTAGACAAGTACATAAACTGTTATAGGCTATAAAACATTTATGGACAGCTAAATAATGACTAATAGCTGTTGGAAGGAGATCAGGAGAGGTGTACCTACAGTGTAATTGGAGGAAGTGGTGGCTGCCAAATGTAGTGTTTTGCTGCTTTTTCTCACTTTTAGTGAAGGACTGCTAAACAGCACAACACACCTTTGTCTGAGTACTTTTCATGGCGCCATTACATTTTCACAACCCCATGTGTCACCGAATGCAAATGACAAGTTAATCAAATCAGCAGCAAATGATTTATTCTCATTAGTGCCGGCAACAAATTTTGTTTAACTTGGCTCCAGCTATTTTGTAATCCCTATCAGTCATTTTAAAGTAATTACGGAGTATCAGGCATTTGCTGAGGCAAGCTATATGTTGAACACATGCCTGCACATAATAATGTCCAGTCCACTGAGGGGAATTATTCAACTAATGTGCCTGCGTTGCCTCAAACTACAAATGTCAACTGTAAAAGATGAATTTTTAAGTGGGGGGAGAAATGCTTCATAATGTGAAACAGGGAGGTGTTGAGATTAGTAAGGTGTTAATGCCTTCATTGTTGCATGAGGTGGCTTGCCGCAGTAATTTCAGAAATTATTACATTTTGTGATAAGAAAACAAACAAATTGAAAGAAGTGTTGTCTTGGCTCTATGTAACAACGGTTTTAGTGCTTCGTTTCTATGGAAGCATATTGCGTTCAATAAAAAACAGAAAAACAGATCATCTTTGTTTACATTTTGATTTTCATGATAATATTTTTTAAGAACTACAAAAGTAACAAAACTACAAACAGACACTATATTCTCATCTGCTCATGAAAAATACAAGATGACCTGCAAGTAAAAGTTGAAAAGCCACAATGTGTCTGTGTCATGATCCGTGTCGTGTTCATTCACAAACATTACAGAGTAAAACGTTGGCTAAATATTACATTTTGACCGGAATGAACTCTTCAGTTTTGTTTGTATGTCAGTCCAGATGATTACATTGGACACAAGAAATCGAAGTTCTTGGGTGACCAGGATGCTCACCTTGTAGGTGGTCAGCTTCATGGCACGCAGTCTGTTTTTTATGATATTTTTTTAAATTTATTTAATTTTACATATTTTTTCTAACTTTTTTCTGTTTGACATGTAATTTTTTAGGACTATAACAGTTGTAGTCGATTAGAGAGATGATAAAGACATGTTTACAACTTGCATTTCTCAAACATGCTGGTTTTCTCTAAACAACAGAGTAATGATATTAGGGACTTCCATGGAGTTTGTTATCAAGATCCAATGTCAGGGGTGTCCACGTTCAGGGCCCAAGGGTTGGTGTCCTACATGTTTTTCAACTAAACTGCTATTGAAGCTCTTTATTGGCTAACACACCTGATTCAGGTAATCAGCAGCTGATAAAGCAGGATTTCTGAAAAACCAGCAGGAGGCCGGCCCTCGAGGCATGGATTTGGACACCCTGGCCTAAATCATGCTATTCTTAAGCCTTGCAAAGTAAAATATGTCTGAATGTGTGATAATAAATTATCTTTCTTACATTAAAGAAGAAATTATTCATGAAATACGAGTTTTATTCATGAGATCTTTTCCTATCCTACAGTAAGACAACTGCTTGTGGGTGCTGTCCATTTCAGGATGTCATCCTAGAGTCAGCCTCAGCAGCAGGTCTGCGTCTTTCTCATTAAAACAAACAACATCCAAAGTTTTTGCAAAGTTGAATGTGCGTACCGTATATTTTCCCCAGGAGTTTATTCTAAAATGTTGGCAGCAATTTATTAGAGCGTTTCTTGGCCATTGCTACACTGGCTCACAACACAATCACCATGGACACCCAGCGTCTGCACGACTCGGGGACGATGGGCGGATTTTAAAGATCAGATCTGAAAGGAGCCTGGCCACTATTGGAGACTGGCGTCAAACAACAGTAATGAGCACCTCTTAGACCCAGCATTTGTTGAGAACCAGCGTCAATAAGAGAATAAAAGTTCCACAGAGAAAGTGTGTGTGTGTTAGCCTGTGGGCAGTTCTGGCAGCATAGATGGTTCCTGGAAGGGGCTGTTCTCACTTTTCTATGTCACAATGCGAGGACCCACTCGTTTTCATGGATTGTGAGCGGCTGGTGTTCCGAGCGCAGGATTTTAGAGGAATACTCAGAGATGTGTGAACGGATCAAAATACTGCTTTGGGTTTGTTTATAGTGAGGAATGAACATTATGATACACTTAAAAAGTGGATGTTGCATGATATAGGCCCTTGTGATGTTTTTGAGAATATTTATGATGAGTTACTGAGAAATTCATTTTGTTTGTCCAGGATGTTTTTGTGCACTTTATTGACAGTCTCTGTCTGCCTCTGCAGCTTCACAAGCATCAGTATCAAGGCAAACCTCAAAGGTCAGGACAAGCAGATCCTATCAAAAAACTCCAGCTGTAACACATTTTCTGCATTACAACCAACAAAAAGAAAACAATTCATGGCAAATAATGTAAACGGTTGCAGAACATGACACGACACATTGTTATTTTTTAACACAAAAACATGTAAATAAAGATGACTCGTTTTTCTGTCATTTTTTTGGAATGCAATACGATTCCAAATTTATTGGAAATAGTTATCTTTGAAAAAAAAAGTGATCTCTTTTGTGTGTCTGATAGTTCTTGAACTCACCACATTTATGGTGAGACTTTTCTTTGTGTTCGCCCTTTGCCATATTTTAAATAAAGTTGTCACAAGGTTATTTTGTAAATATCAGGAAGTGTGTAGTGTCAGTTGTGTGTTGTTTTAGTTTTTTGTTTAGCCAGTCATGTTGAGCTGATAACAAGAACTAGCTAAGTTCACGCCACGTTGTGCGGGCCATTACAACTCATTCTTCCTTTTATATATTTTCATTTTGTTAAAGGGGGAAAGAAGCAGATAGAGTTTGGGACAGATGGTTTTAACTTATTTTTAACAAGCAAGATATCATTTCTTGTTATGTAATGCATTGTGAACTGTGTCTGAGCACGCGCACAGAATGCTGCAGGCTATGGATGAGGGGGAATAAAGTCGAGAGTTGTCCTCACTTAACGCCAGGACACAACGCAAGGTTAACAGGGAACCAAACCCAGTGACATCCGGAAATAAAGTTTGAGAGAACAAAAGTTCACAAAATTGAGCAAATGAAGCAAATATATTAAGTAAGAGTATTTTAAATGTATTCAGAAACACTTCACCTTGTGTAAAAAAAAAAAAAAATTTAAAAAAGTCACCTGGAGTGTTAATGAATAATTCCTTGATTGTATCACCTGTAGCTGTGAACACTCATTTCCTGCTTTATCCCAGGCATGAGATTCTTCTCTTTTCTTTTGTCTTTAATGTGTTATAGGGAGCTATGTTAATATATAATATAATACATGCTACTGATTCAATATAAAATCAAATTGAATAAAATTCACACAGCAAGCTTAGTTTCAGCTGAAAGGATTGCAAACAATACAGAGTCTTCTTCAGCCAAGTCTAAGTACAAGAAAAACTGGAAGTAGTGAATACGCTTTAAGTGTAGGGGACACAAATAAAGCTGCATTGTTGGCAGCTCAGCAATCCATGATTGGGCAAAAATGTCATAACAAAAAGCTTGTTGGCACCACTAAATTAACACATTCTGCGCCCTGCCTCAAATAATGAAATACAATTTTCGCCATTCACTGTGTGCCCAAATTGAATCAATTCAGCACATAGCATTCAGTGGTCTAACTCTCCAGGTGTGTTAATGCTCTGCGGTATTCAGCAGAATGTTTTCATTGGGTTGTATCTCTAAATTGAATGCTGCAATGCTGCTTTATAGTATTTTTAGTTTGGATTACAGCAGATTCCTATTCTCTATTTACCGCTAGTTATCGCGTTGCCATAGTTACCGTGGTATGTGTCGTACGCTGGGGTCAAGTTATTTGCATTAGAAATGTAGCCTTGATTTCATTTGTATCATGAAGAGATATGTTAGTTCTATCAGTGATTATTCTCATCACAACACAGAAAGCCTGATGCACATTGTTAAATTCTTTTTTTTTTTCATTTTTAGATTCGCTCATGGGCATGTTTTTTTTTTTTTTTTTTTAGTTAAATGTTCAATTTATAAAAAAAAAAAAAAAAAAAAAATAGGACCAGAATACACGTGAATAGATGCAGTCAGAACCGGTTTCCATCTTATTTTTTATGACTCAAAGCAAACTCTGTTAACTTCAATTAGACAGAGCTTCTGTTATTGATGTGCTTTTTTAACTAGCTCTCATGAAAAGTGAAACAACAACATATTCTCAGATATTTTCTAACAAAAAAAAAAAAAACCTCTCTGTTCATCGTGCTTTACAAAGCAGCGCTTACACTCAAGTGACTGACAGCCTCATAATTGCCTAGTAACAAAGACTGCGGATGGAACGGCTGGACAAACAAAACATTGGATTTCAATACAGGACAGTTGTCCCCCTCTCAGCACTGCCAGTTTTCTCTCTTTAGCCATGTGGACTGTGGACATTGTCAGGAGAATAGGGCTGTTAAACCGTATAATGGGGATTATTAAATAGTTTGTGGTAAACACATGCTCATTGCTGAAAAAGGGAGAAAAAAAAATGCTTCCAGTGCTAGACCAAGCTGCCGACATTCACAATGATGACTGTATGAATGTAAATGAAATGTCAAGAATCAAAAGTGAAAAAATAGCTTTACTGAATTCATTGAAAACGTCAATGCATCTGGAGTAACTGGGAGTAAAATGTGAAAGCAGTCGCTCTTAAATGTGTAGTGAGCTGTCACATTATGCAGCCAAGTGTGTATTTTTTTTTTTAAATCATGGAATACTCCTCTGTTTGGATAGCAGAGGGTGTGTATCGGATTTAGGAAACTGACATATGAACTGTATGAGAGATTCCTATGGGTAAAGCATATTGTTGATGGGCAGTCTGAAATTTTGAAGGTTCAATGGGTTTCAGAAGCACACACAGAGTGTGAAAAATATTTGATAAAAAAGAATAAAATGCTGACATCTGAATCAGAGAAATTCTAAAAGATCACGGTACCCAAACATAAAAGAGCTATTTGAATTGGATTGTGTGAAAACGTCTTTTGTTGTCCTTTGTTTAGTGCAGACATACCTCTAGCCACGGTCACATCAGCAATATCAAGTTGTACAAACTCCTAAAACAAACAAACAAAAAAAAAGTTTGCCAGAGGACAAGGTCAGTAAAATTGTGTTCTTTGCATTTCTTTTTCTAATCTGTTAGTGAACACGTTGACTTACGAATGAATCTGTGAGTCCTTCAGAACTTGATTTGGTCTTTGTCCTGTTGAAAGCATTCATCTCTTTATTTATTCTAATAGTGAGAATCCAAGGAAAGCAGCTCAACAGTTGGATAAAAGTTGTGAAGGCAAGTGCAGCTGAAGCAACATGTGACAACCGAGGTGATCTATCAGGGACACAGTCCTTTTCTTTTACTTTTTCTGTTGCTGACGAAAGACATAATGATGATGTAGAATTTTCATACTGATTCCAGTACATGCGCTGGAAAGTTCAAGTGGTCGAGCAGGTGTCCTACAAGCAAAGGCTGAATACACTTACAAGCAGTTGGACACCCCTCTGATTGCTTTTTTGCTCTCCATGATCAATTTTCAAACAGTTGGTACTTCTGTGGATTGAAGAGGACGTCATCCATCCATCAGTACCAGATCCAAGTCCCCGATTGGTCAAAGTTCAACCTGGTCGTAGAAACTTGCGTTGGGATGTATGAACTTGAGAATTTTGAACGTAGAAGCCTAAAATGCACATGGTGGTCTCTTGATTGTGCATTTTAGAGGGCAGTGTGAACGTAGCTTCATTTTCATGCTCCTGTCAGAATGAACTCTCTTAAGGGTTGGGGTCAGTCTGGGGTCAGTTCCCCTGTTGCCTCATTTGTCACATCAATTTATTCTGGTATCTGGAGACAGGAGTATTTGTGATGTACCTTGGGGGTTGGGCTACTTGGCACTGGTTCCTCCCCTTTTTGCCGCTCTGTGCCCTCTCCCCTCTTGGTTTTAATCACACATTGGACATGTTAGGTCCTTTGGGGGGAGGGTGTTTTCCACTGCCAACAAACAGAAGATGTTGTCACCGTGCCCTAGCCATGAACTTACTCCAACACACCATAAACACTCACACACAAACTCACTGGCATACGTTGCATAAGAAGGGTGGTCGCCCTTGGTCCTCTGTCTGTTAACCCATCACTTGTGGGGAGAGCCATCCGTTCAGTGGGGGCAGCTGTGTCCCGTGGGTGCTGCCTTCCCGGGCCTGGCGGTCATCTTTCCACTCGGGGAATAACATGTCTGAGATTTATGGCCATGCCATGAACCTTTGATCACATCTGAGCTGGGGTGTCCTTGTCCCTGTAGAGCTGGTCGTGTATACTGGGCTGTCAAATTATGTAGCCAAGTGCGTAAATTGTTTTATTTTGAAGACATTAAATATCTCTTTCTTTGAATAACTGACAGTGTGTATTGGACACAGCAGACTTTCTGATCTCGCCTTTTTGAGGGGAGCCTTGATTTTTCACTCCGTGTTTTTCCCTGTCAGAGACCTCCATTTCTCACTGGCGGCCTCTACTAAGGCATGGGGGGTGTCGGCCCCTGCCTCTGCTATTTGCTGGCCCCTCTGCAGGACTAGCTGTTGGTCGACCAAGAGTACTTGTAAGGGGCCTCTTGGGCAGCCCTGCTTTGTGTTTGGTGTCAGAAGTTGGAGGTGCTGAATAATGGCCTGGTGAGATTCTCAGGAGTGTGGCCTCGTGCTGGACCCTGGGTGTTGTGAGGAGGTCAGTCTCTGCTTCCATGTTTGTTCTGTGCTCCCCCTACTCTGTGATGCTAGGAGTGGGGTGGATCCTGGAGTTTTTCCACTTCTGGTCTGTGTGACTATTGTCAGATTGCCTGGGTGGGTGAATTTCCTGGATTTGCTTCTGAGTGCAGGTGTCCTGGGGGCCGTGGCTGTCACTGCCACTTTGCTTTTCACCAGGGGCTTGTTGTGGCAAGGTGACCAGGCTCTCACCTTATATGTATTTATTTTCTACATCGCATAACATTATTGCGCACAGGGGTAAACAGACACACACCTGAACACAGGTGTTTGCACAAACAAGATAGTTGTATGCCTCCAAGAAGAGTATCTGCTTGATACACTTTATAGAGTGTATCAAGCAGATATCCTTACTGATATACTCTATAGGCTTGTATGCATGTGGATATGGATGTGTGCACAGGAGGTGATCTGTATTGACATTACGTATTTGTGGGGCTACGTAGATATGAGCTGGAAGGTTACTGCAGTACACAGGAATATTTGTAGCATTACAATAAAGTGTGTGGATGAATATGTCTGTGGAGAGGCCCAACCCTTTAGATAAACACCCTCAAGTCTTCTCTGTTTAGCTGCTGGACAAAAAGTTAAAAATAAAAAACTAATTCCACAGGGTTGCTTGTGAACGATGTACTGTTTTTTATTTAGCGTAAGAATTTCAGTAGACTATGAATTCATTTGAGCTGTTTATCTCATACACCTGTACAGGGGTTGAGATTCGTACCGGTGCTGGAGGTATTTGGGTTAGCCTGGTCTGTGGACAATCGTAGAGAGGAGCGGCTGCGTTTCAAGGGATTTCTTGCTGTTTCCTTGAGGTTCGTACAGCCTTTGTTGCGTGCACGGGTGATGCTGTTGTACGGCGCTCCTGCACCACACTCTAGTCATTAGTAAAGTGAGAGTACTGGCACCTTACCAACCCTGTGAAAATGTTGCACACAAGGGGTGAGTACATGACACATAAGTGCCCCCAGGATGCCCACACATATATCTGATTGCCTAATTTCCATTCAATTTCAGGTAAGACTTCTGGATTTATGTAGGTGGGTTTTGTTGCGAGCCCATGGTTCCCCCTGAAACCTGTTACTGTTGTTTGTTGTTTATCATTCCTATAGATTACATCGTTTTCTATAATTCAATTTCAATTCAATTCAATTTTTTTTAAAGCCCAATATCACAGTCACAGCCGTCTCATTGGACTGATATCAGAATATTGCAAGAAACAATATGTGTTTTTTGTTGTTGGGTTCAAATTAGGACAAGACTGCTTTAATGCTCATTTAGATCCCCAACACAGACAAAAGAGCATCACTTAAATTGGGGGCTCGTCCGGGATGTTTATCCATGTGTAGGCTCATATCTTTTTGTTGGTGTTTTTGATCCACTTGGGTTCTGTTTAATTTTGATTGTACTTGAAGGCAAAGTTTGGTTTGCTCTTTTCTTTTTGTACTTTTCCATGGCATCTGAATTATGTAACTCTGTTTAAATCACTGTGAACTTAAGTTGGATGATTGTATTAAAGCAGATTTGTTTTTTGTTGCCAAACAATGCAAGAGGACCTAGCCGCAGACAACAACATGGCGCCGGAGCATCATTAGCCGGAAGTCCTCAACCGTAAGCGGAAGTTTGTGCTCTTTTGAGGGGAAAATCATTTCAGTTGAAAACTGCTTTTTTTTGGTAGAAAAATACTATTTTGTCTGGCATCCCGAACCGTTTTTTCATTTCTGCAGCTGCTGGGCAAAGCCTATTTCTGCTTTATTGAGGGAAAAATTGAACTGTTTGTACTTCAAGCAGCTCCCCAGCATTGCTGTTATGTTACTGTCATGCTCTCAAATTCAAAAGTTTCTATGTACTGCTAAACATCAGCCTTTGTCATTGATGTGAATATTTTAAATAGATTTTTCAAATCGATTTAAGCTTGAGGCAATGGCCTTCGTCGTGTAGTTTTCAGAGATTACGTCATCCCTTTTATTTCTTTTTTTAACCTTCATTCATTTTACATCACTGCATTTAAACTCGCTCTAATCTCCTATATTCCCACCATTCTCTTTGCTTTTGTTTCTCAGATGTTGTGTCGAGGAGAAGATCTCTGCCTCAGGGGCAAATAAGATGTCATTTCTCTAAATCCTGCACAATGCTTACAGATCCCACATAGCAGAACACCAAGCACTGTGCATTGTGGAGTAAGTGAAGTGCTTTATCATAGAAAATCTTATAAGACAAGTGGTAAGCAGTGTTATCTACATCTGTTTAACTAATCACTAAACATTTTCTTTAGGCATTAAATCATTTCTATAAAACATTTGTGCATAATCCCCTGTAAGCCACCATTGCACCTTTGGCCCCAGACAGCAGTTCACTTTTCATCATTAACCTTTACCTTACTTTCAAATTACTGTATAATGGAGTTAGGTAATCTTTTGGACTGCTTAGGGGAAACCTTACGCACTGCATTTAGTTCATCACTTTTTACAGTCTTTGAAAGATAAAAAAGTAATTTCTAATACACACAAAGATAAGAGCCCTGTGGAAACTTCCATTTTCTGCTCCACGACATTATGAACTTAAAACAAAATCTGTGCTTTTCTATCTGAGAGCTTTAAGCCCTGTAGAGACAGTTATTTTGGACCTATTTTCCACCCCCCCCCCCCCTCTCCTTTTTTTTTTTTTTTTTCCAAGAAACTTGTTTCTCTGTTTGAAAAAAACTGTAGTTTAAGCTTTGGCCTAAAGCTTAATTGCAATAAAACCTAAAATTCCATATGAAAAAGGTTAGTATTTCACTGTGGTTTAATATTTGTGTAAAAAAAATGAGGAATAAGACACTGTCTTGTAGAGCTTAAGGCTTAAGAGCGTGTGGCTGACAAATCTCCAGCGCCTGCAGCCATGAAGGTATCCTCAGATCTGCCTCAAAGTGACTCATCAGCCCGCAGGCCCTGTGACTCTTCTCTTCCTGGAACAGGTCTGTCTGCTCTGACATCTCTTCTGGGGATGGAGATTTCTGCTCACACCTACAACATCACAGTGATTTTACGTCAAAGATGTTTTCTTTCGGGTTGGGGGAACTGGCTGCTTGGCTTGCTGTTGACACGCCATACGCCTCGTGCTCATTTACCAATTTTTTCTTTAAGTTGTCCTGCGCTCCACTCTGGTAGTTAGGCAGCATACACAAAAACTACAGAGAAGACGTTGATCTGTGAATCTACAGTTGTCATTGAAGAAAGAAGGCTGTTACAAATTCCCAAGGTCATGTTCTCTTCTTAAGCCAACATCTGTCCATGTTCAGTGGAAAATTACTTTAGTTAAAGAAGTTTGGGTGAAATTTGTGAAAAGCAACGACCACCCTGGAAGAGCCGGGAGCTTTACTGCACTGATTTAGAACTAAAATCCAGATCAAGCTTCTTGCAGCTTGATCTGGATTTTAGTTCTGATTATGGTCGATTTAGAACTTACAGTCCCGCTCAGATCATCTTTCGAGTTATTTTAAATGATATTAGAAACTCGCCTCTGAGTTGGAGGTGGGACTGTTGATACAGAGCAACCCCGACCTCCCTTCCTCTTCCCATTGCTGAGAGCTCTCTGTTTACACACTCTCCCACTAGCTTACAGCACCTCACGCCCCCAACCTAAGGAGCAATATTGGAGCCATCCAGCTATCCAGTTTTGAGGCAGATTCCAGCTCAGACGAGGAAAACAAAGACAGTCGTGGATCCAGTCGTCTCCCAGTGGATGCATCAGAATGGAGTGGAGCAGGGAGCTTGTGGCCTGCCCACTGTATTTTCTACATCACAAATACGATTTTTTTAATAGCATTTTTTCATAAGCTACTGATTTACAATGTTCTGAGCAAAGCAATACTCAGAAATGCAATTTTAAGCTTTATTTTCCTACTATATAAGAAATACTAAAAATACTACAAGAACACGTTAAAAACACCCAAAACACAACTTTTATCACACACCTGAGAAATCACAAAAGACCAGATGGATGTGTGAAGAGCGAAATTAACAGTAGCTACAGAGATGCTGCAGAGGCCGAACGCCCTGTTGAAGAAGAGGAATTCTACACTGTGGACTCACAACATGCATTAAATGATCTTGTTTTGTAGGTGTTGCTGAAATCCATGAGTGGATCCTGGAGCTGCGTATTATGGTTTACTGCTGAGAAAGACAAGCACTTCAACGTCAAAGTTAATGTCAAGAGGCCATTCACTCACAAAATAACAAAAATAAAGTTACAGACATGACTCTGCAAACAGACTTCTGGTAAAGAAATGCTAATCACTCACCTTTTTTCACCTCTTATTCATTATGTTGGTATTGACACATTATTAAGTTAATCATCACACTCATGAATCTGGATTGTTTGAGGAAAATCTTCAAAATGTCATAGAATGAGAAATATATATCAGGGCCGAGCATGTCATTTATAAGTAATCAATGCGCGTAGATTACTAATGACAACTGACCTTTTTTTTGTTTTATTTAATTACTTGTTTTTTTTTTCTTAAGACATGCTTTCAGAACATTTGAAAGAATGTACAAAGCACAGATTTCCCTAAATTTTGCTATAAGGCAAACAAGATGGACGGAGAAATGGACATTTAGTCCACGGATCGGTTTAATGTCAAAATGTAGTTAGTTAGTTATCTGGCAAGACCATGAGCGAGGATCACATTCCATCTGAGCCTGGAGGGTGTCCGTGTTTTTATGGGGCCGCCTTTAAATGTGTTGTTGCATCTTGTTGCCTGTTGTGTTATGATTCTAGCCTCCCTCCCCTGTAGTCATCCTCTAACCTCTGTAACCCAACCATTTCCCCTGTCTTTTGAACACCCCACCCCCCACCCCCCGACATCTCTCTCTCTCTCTCTCTCTCTCTCTCTCTCTCTCTCTCTCTCGTTCGGTCCAACAAAAAGAAAGACACAAACATAATGAATATATATAAAGCTTAGTTTAAATTACAAAAGGGGTTTATATGAATATACACCTTGTGTGTCCAATGATTCAGAACCCCTGATTGTGGCAGTAAAATCTATCAAACACAAGAGGCTCTCAGCTCATGTCTGTTTGCTCTGCTAAAAAAAAAACTAAATATAATAATGTCAAAACATCTTCATGGACCGGTCTGTAGGAGGCTGAAGTGGCCGGCTGATTGTTTTTTAGCCTATAAAGCAGTGACTTTAAGAAAGTAGCTGAATGAGAAATAAATGAGATATAAAACTCAAGAAAATAAAACTAAATGAACTGAAAAGAATTAGTTTTCTTTCTGTCCCATGGTCCGAAAGGAGACGACTGATCTAAGTAACCAAAAATCTATGGCCTGTCGTGTATTTTTTGTCCTTTTCTTGTGCCCAAATGACAAAATATTTATCTTTTCATTCTGTCAGATGCCAGAACATCTTGACCTGTAGTCCTGTCCAGAGTGAAATTATTGCATGAAAATGATGACAGCAAATAATCCCTAGTAAACCTCTTTACCTTGAGTTAAGATTGAAGACTTTCCTCCTGCTCAATCACTCTGCTGCTGCCGTAAAGGCGTGGTGAAAGTCACCAAAACATCATTCATGAAGTTAAATGAGTGTTTTCTTAAAGACGTAAATATATATATATATATATATATATATATATATATATATATATATATATATATGCTCTTAAAAAACAATAAACCTTTTGGCTTACAGTTGGAAAACACATACACGGTGGAATTTTTATGTAAACAAGATCATTTCTCAAGCTAGGGACCATCTGTCCTCACAAAGCTGTCCCTCGGCTGATTTGTTTGAGTGCAGCAGCCTGTTTACCAAAAAAACCCAGATGAATACTTTTTAAACAATAAAGCGATTATCCATACTCACTTTTTGCTAAAAACTAACAAAAAATACAAATGAGCCAATGTAGACGATGAGAGGGTACAGTCATCATTTAAGCTTTTGTTGTTTTGACTCAAAAGCTGGTAAAAGAACAACAAAAAATAATAATAATATTCAATGATGTTACAATATGAACTGTGTATTATTGAGCCTTTGTTAAGCTGCTTTCTAATGAAAAATAACAGCTAATAATGGGCGTGTTTGTGTACAAACAAAACTCTCAGCTGGATAATGCCTCAACAAAATGCTGAAAACCCCTCGAACAAGAACATCCCATCCTCTGCATCACAACAACTATGCAATCCAACTTTGGAAGTTAGACTTCCAAAGTGCATTTTACAGGAATCCTGGCAGTGATTCATCCACAAGTGGTGTTTATGGGAAAGTAGGTTTAATACAGAGTCCCTTGGCTTGGTTCTTTCCCGCTGCTGATGCCATTTGTGTTAGGCTGGTAGATGAGATGTGTCTCAGCTGAAACCACCGAACAGACCTTAATAGTACTCTCCATATGTTCAGCTACATGAGTACAAGCATTGTGCAGTCAGTTGAGTGATGAAAGACCTCATCACTGGTGAATGTTGCCAGCGCCTCATTACATAGAAAACAAAATGGATAGAGCTCTTACCGCAGATGATCCTGCGATAGAGGTCAAGAAGACGCCATGAGAAAAAACACTGCTTTTATGTATTAAGTCTTAAAGAATTTGATCAAGTGTGGAAACTGAAGGCCTATAGAAAGTTTTCAGTAAAGGCAGCAGATGAGTTACTTTTGATCTTTGATCTGAAATGCAAATGCGAGCGTTATGCAGCTGTGCTGTGTACTGTATCAACTAAAGAGGTTAAGAGATTTCACTTTTGATTCGTCTTATTACATTGTGTTCTTTGTTTTTTTCTTATGCAACTTTTTAAACTGATTTCAGGGAGACTATAGAACCTGTAGGCAATGAAAACTGTGCCAACGTCTGTTTGTTTGAATAATGAACATGACCTGATAGGCTTGAGAAAAGATGCTACTCTCACTTTAATTTATGAAACTTCACCCCAGGGCAAGAGAATGCAATATTTCACATATGAATGTACTGAAAAAACATTCTTATTATACAACAATGAATAATTGTGACATGCATATGTGTGTACATTAGAAAGATAAAATAACAGATTTACATATAGTGAAGTTGGCGCTGTTGGAGTTCAGTATAATGTAAACACTGTTTACTTGGCTGTTAGTTTTCCAATTTGAGGCTGTGCACTGCACTCCTTTGAGTCGCTCTTCCCTCTCCAGCCACTCGTGATGCTTTAAACAATACCCGCCTGCCACATAACTCCAGTAAGCAGCATGTTGGGGAGTCACTTCCTGAGCTTTCCAAGGCTCTGGTGTGCCGTAAGCAGAAGGAAAAATCTGTCACCTCTCTGAGCCACTGGGACAAAACCATCTTTTAACTCCAAAATGATTGATTATTGGTCACCATAACAGCCATATTTAGATACTGCTCAGCTATTTTGCTAAATTGTTTTTGTTTGTGTGTTCATTTATTAAGTATAGCCTAAATCCACCCTTTTCGTTTGGGTTCTTGCTACCTCTTGAGTTAATGAAGAGATTCTGGCTGCACCTCTATGGAGTCACAGACTCTGATGTTTGATTCTAAGGAGACATGAAAGACAGTGTGTTTGTTTCTGATCCAACGCAGTCCAGTTTCTCCCCCAGCACACCTCACACCTTCATTTAATCAGGATTACTGGCTTTACACACCTGAGCTACCTCTTTGCTCACACTTTCAAGGTTAGATGGCTGTCAGATTTGAAAGTCAAACTATTAAACATAGTTTTCTGCAGCAGATGGTTTGCCAAATCAAACTGAGAACAAGCAAAAAAAAGTTAACAGTCCCACCGGAAACTACAGTAACTGTGGTGCTCAGCAAAGGCAGTGAAGTAGAGAAAATCCAGAATAAAGGTAAGACAAATGATTTCACTGCACTTACATAAATTTTCATTCTGCACATTAACTTTTGTTCATTAATCGCAATAATAGGTCAATTTTATATGATAATATGCAACTTTTAAACAAACATAGGCGACAGAAAACATTTTTTCTTCATTATTATTGTCTGAAAGGTTTTAACTTGTAAAATTTTAACTCAGATATCCCAGAAATGTAATGTGTGCGCTCAAAACACATCACCAGTACAACAAGCAGAACTCTAAAAACTTTTATGTCTGCAGTATTACCCCAGGCTCACACTGCATGCGGTCTGGCCCCGGTGCGGATGCCGGAGAGGTCTAGCCACGGTCAGTAACTCACACTGACAATGGTTTGCTAGCGGTTCTCCTGCGGACAGCATCTGCTGCAAACCTCGCGGACCTCTGAACTCACGTTGGTTCACGCGAGAACCTGCCATTTAAATATGACGTCAAAGAGAAAAATAGGTTTTATTGTGAAAAATGTACCAGATGCACAATTGCCTCAACTTCACAATAAAGTGCTGCAGATCAGCTCCAGCGTCCAGAAAAATTTGAAATGAACGAAACAAATACGGACCGCCACAGAGGCCGGATGCAGTGTAAGTGCCTCTCACACTTTTCATGTTACGTAAAGACTCCGGCGTCCGCGCTGGAGCCGGACTGCATGCGGTGTGAGCCTGCGGTTACTCCAGGAAAACAAAGATGCTGATATACAGACAAAAGAAACAAACCTTGTGTTTCTGCACTTTAAATTGTCCAGGTGAATATTCCATTCTGATTGGCTGCTGGGTGTTGACGTGCATCTTCTTCAGCTTGAAAGCATCCCTTATTTCCAGTGTCCAACACCGGGTTTGGGGGTTGCTGCCATGACAGGCACCAGAAACCTTGCGACCACAGCTCCGAACAGCAGCAGAGACAATGGAGGTGGAGAACATGGTCTATTCGGACAAATTATCACCAGCTTCCCTTAGAACCTGTTTGAAGTTCTCCTGGATGTGAGAGTTCAAGACTTCCCTGATGGAGGGCTCAGCAGACCCTCACAGTAGGTCTAGGTCGGTCAAGTCTTTCCGGCCTCTATCCCCACCAGCGAATCCAGCTCACGACCAAGTAGTGATCAGGGGACATCTCTGCCCCTCTCTTTACCCAAGTGTCCAAGACACACGGCCGAAGGTCGCCTGAAACAACTACAAAGACGATCATTGATCTTGTGCCGAGGGTGTCCTGATGCCACATGTATGGATGGACACCCTTGTGTTCCCACATGGTGTTTGTTATGGACAAACTATGATGAACACAGAAATCCAACAACAAAGCATCACTCGGGTTCAGATCAGGGAGGCCATTCCTACCTATTATGCCCCTCCAGGTGCCACTGACATGCCCACATGGTCGTTGAAGTCCCCCAGGAGGAAAATGGAGTCTGCTGTTGGGGCACTTTCCAGTGTCCCTTCGAGATACACTAAGAAGGTCAGGAATTCTGAACTACTGTCTGACCTGTGGGCCAAAACCACTGTCAGAGATCTGTCCCCCACCGTGAAGGGACGATGGATGATGGTGGAGGTCGCATCCCTTCACAGTGGTGGGAGAATGATCCAAAATCGTTTCCTCAGGCTGGACCCGACTGGGGCCTGTGGGAGGAGCCCCGGTCACTAGACGCTCGCCTGCGGACCTCAACCCCTGGCTCCAGGGTGGGGCCGTGGTGATGCCAATCTGGACTATGTTATTGGATCTGTGTCTTGCGTTATCACAAGGGTTTCTAAACCGCTCATTGTCTGGCTCGTCACCCAGGACTAGTCTGCCATTGGAGACCCTACCAGGGGCAAAAGCCCCAGACAACCATAGCTCCTGGGAATCCCTCAAGCTTTCAAACCCCTCCACCACATTCAGGTGGCAGTTTGCAGAGGGGAAATGCTGTTTCATACTCTACAAATCAGAGCAAAAGCAAAACAGTGTTTTGTTAATCCTAATCTTTAATGTATTATCTCCTTTAATGATTTCAAAGTCCCATCTGAAGTTATAGCGTTTAGAATGGTGATGTGTTCAAACAGCAATGGGTGAATTTCATTCTGAGACAAAATAGAATCAATCCAGCACAGAGGAGTTGGTCTTTTTCTCCCCTTCTCTTCATTTTGCCATGAGAACCTTCAGCACATTCCCTGTGGGCCTTGCCTGTCTAAATGTAGACCCTCTCACTTGATTAAATGTGTCGGGAGCAGTTGGTCTTCACATCAGCACAGTGTTGCCAGCTGCCTGGGGACTTTCAGTGGGTGTAGTTTCCTGACAGCAACTGGATTTGATCTCTGATCTTAGGTTTTCACAGACATGAGCACAAAATTAAGAGTTGTACCTTTACATCCTTCCACCCGACTCTGCTTAATTCAAGACAGAATTTCTCTCCGCCCTTTGTTCTGTCTTACTTTCTTCCTTATCTCGCTTTTATTTTAATTTGAGGTATATGCACAATCCTGCTGGGATTTTTCAACACCTGTTGGCTATATTTGCTTCTGGTGAGCAGTGAGTCTTTGGATGTATTAGTGAAGCCAGCTGTCTAGTAATAGGCCAAAAATGTGAGTCTGTGTCAATGAAATAAATGCTGTAATATAAAATGTTAAATATATTCATATTCTATCATTGCCAAAGTATTAATTCAAGTGCTGTCTCAGTTCCAGTAAAAGAAGCTTCTCTTTCCATTAAAATCTGAGTTTAATGGTGAGTATGCAGAGGCAGTGCCAGGGGGCATTTAAGTGCTCTATAGGAACATCAGGAAGAATCCCAGCAACTGCTTAGCAACTTAAGGCTGTAAAGACATAAAAAGTGACAAACAAGCATGCTCGACAGTCTCATGTCAGGACTGCACACTTACCTTATGCTGCAGCTGCAGAGGTCGGCAGGAGCACAACAAACTCGGAAAATGCAGCTCAAATGACTGCAAACTCCAACAGAGGCGGCTACTTCAAACGATGCTGTGCACCACAACAACAAGAAAAAAAGCAAGAGCTATCGCCAGCAAGGAAGGATCACAAGCAGTTTCACTTTAATGACTACCGGGCCAAAGAAGACGATGGGATCCATCACAGCAGGACCTTCTTGCTTCAACCCCAGGCTTGTGTGGAGCTGGAACTGTTCTCACCACTTTATCAGACAACATGCATGTTGTGTGGACGCATCTACATCTGAAATGTAATAGGTTCTGTTGTTCCAGTACTACCTTAAATATACAAAAAGCTCACATATTATTGGACAGTTTGGGCAACATAATAAGAAGGACTGCAGACTTCTCCAAATAATAAAGACCCACTCAAGAAAATTATGTTTGTGGCTTTCTAAGCATGTTATTGTAGCATTTCTTTCTGATTATATGGAACATATATGAAGAAAACCAGCTCAGTGGCTCTGTGGTAGAGTGTGTGTCATGAGACTGGGAGGTCATTGGTTCAAATCCAGGCCAAGTCATTGCAATGACTCTATGGGACCGTGACACTCACCATAGAATGGTTAAACCACCAAGTGGTGTCCAAGCTTAGCTGTCTGCAGCTCATTGTCATTGGGTCAAATGCGGGGAATAGATTTCACACCTAAGTAAGTAACAGACTAAAGGGACTTTAAAACTAAGATTACAATTGCAGTTTTGAGTATTTCTTCATTCAAAATGTTGAGAATCAGGAGCAGAGGGAAAATGTAGAAAAAGCTTGTAGTTGTCACATAGAAGCTAAAATCCACAGGCTATAAGCTCCCTTTTACACTTCATTGTGATTCGCCACTGCTTGCAGACAAATAGATCCGTGTGCGTCTTTGTTTTCCTTGTGGGAATCTGGCTTTTACAATAGATCAAAAGATGATCAGAGTGAGACATTTAGCTGTCTGATTGGAAGGGGTTGCACCAAGTCCCGATTTAGGTAACGACCTTGTGAAGGCGATCTTCTCTGGTAGCTTTTGTGTATTTTCAGTTATACAAAGCAGTCATACAAAGAAATGGAGGAGAATGGCTGCAAGAAAAAGACAAAGGTGTCGTTTCCTGTTGGTTTTTTCATTTTTTTTTTCAAGAATTGTGGGAGGAGCTGTGAGCTTGGCAAAGAGGCCACACACCTGTGCATGGTCGTTCAGTTATGCATTCCACCTCCAAGGTGCTTTTGTCCCTCCCTGTTCCTGGCTGGGTACTTGGATCCTAACAATTGTTTTTTGTGCACCAATGCGCTGCTTTGCACACTTTTTACTCATCCAACATGGCATGCATGCTGATTACAGATCGGCCAAAACAAATTCATTTTGGTTACAGTTGCAATCACAGCCAATTCTGTTCAATTTATGTGTGGTCTCAAATTATTTGCTGCAGTTATTGAACTGGGGGAACCAGCCTCCCAGCTGTATTAAAGCCAACAGAGAAACAGGGAGGACTTCTTTAACAAAATGGTAATGCATGCAACCACCTACACATAAAACAACCAACTCTTAACAAGAAAGTCTTTCATTTCTGTCTATAAAAGGATGCATGTATTGATTTGCACAGACTTTTGAAGACACCATGCTGCTTGAAATGGGAGTTTTTCTGTTTGAAATGTGTCAGAACATGTCTGGGAACAATATAAGAAAGGAAAACGTCTTTGAAACACTAAAACATGTTAAATTATTTCTGAAAACCCACCAAAACAAACAATAAACCTTGAAATAAGTACGAGCTCTTCAACTGTATCTCAGCTACTTTGATTTTTTTTCCCTCTTTTCTTTTCTTTCATCACGCTGAATTCATAAAGCGGAGTTTTGCAGTAAACTGACACTTGTGCCTGGTAATAAGGCTCTGAAAACAGGGGAAAAGTTGACAGTAGGAGGTATAATAAGTGGCATAAAAAGGTCCCAGTTGCTTGACTTGTACTATAGGGAGCTCTTTCCAGCTTCAGCCAGACATTGATTATTCAGTGACATATTTGGTTTGAAAAGCATAAAGGGAAAATATCAGGGAGTGCTTTCAATGATTTTTCAGAAGAGAACACACTAAAAAATAAACAGAACTAGGCAGGTGGGTTTGAGTAAAGTACAGACAGTTGTTGAAGACTGACTCTAATAAAATGTTGGGCTTTTTAGTTTTTAACATGTTTTGTTGCATTTATTTCATGGTGGAGGACATACATAAGGAAAATTAAGATTAAAATAGCTTTTCTGAGTATTTATTTATTCGAATTGTAGTGAATCAGGAGCAGATGAAAAAAGGTTGTGTCAAAAACTTGTAGTTTAATGTACAAACTACAGTTGGTGTATAGAAGGACAATAAAAACCCTTTTGCAAATTACATGAACAAAAATGCAAAGATGCACTGGATTGTTTTGGGTCTACAGGTTTTTGTAACATTCGTCATGTAAGAGTCCTTCTGATGTTGTCGTTGTGTAGATAGTTTATTTCTTACACCTTGTATGACAACGTTAGTTCTTATCTTCTAGTTCAGCAGTTCAATCACAAATATTTCCTTCACAATTGTTCCCATTTCTGTTGTGTTCTGTCTTGTACAATTGTCTTGTAATTGTTTTTTCTTGACTGCAGCTATGAACATTTTCTGACTAAAAATCTGTCGTTTATATATGTATTTTTTATATAGTTCAAATGCAAAATGTTGTCTGTGGTATATTGTATCCCAGGATCCTGGCTATAATCTGAAAGTTATCCTTCCAAAAGGGACTCAGAGGTGAATTTCTAATGCACTCCTGCCGCTCTGCAGAAACTATGTCCTAGAAAACGACACATGTTTTTGATTTTTCCGAAATACAACATAATCATAATTAAAAGACCACTGGGAACACTTTGAAAATAGATCAAAAAATGATCACAGCTTCTGTTATTCTGTTTAATCACCAATTTAGTGACTTTGTCTCACTTTTGTCATCATGCTCCATTTGAACCTTTTTTTGTCTTTAATAGAACTGAACCAGTTTGGGATTATGAGCAAGATTACATTAGTGAGAACAAATCTACCACAAAAATAACAAGACAACTGTTTCTTTTATTTCCTTTCTGTCTAATAGACTATTCTCATCACAGCCAGCAAAGATGTTGTCCAATCCTTTGTCCAATTTCTTCCGTGTCCCAGCGGTAAATCTCCCAAGAACAGGCTCTCTTTTTATTGAACCACATAAGTGTTGTCTTTGATCATTAAACGCACTCATTTCTCCAGATAGAACAAAAGCCTGATTAGTGTATATTCATATCTGTGGTCACCGTCCCCCAGGTGGAGCCAGTCGATGGGAACTGTCACAGGCTGATTTAATTTCCATAGGCTTGTTCGCAGCAACTCTGGGAAAAGCATGCACCCAGCGCTCTTCATTGCACTCCCATTGCACATTCCCTTCATTTCTACAGACAATCCATCTGCTGTTCTAAACCCTGTTTTGTCAAGAGTTGTTAGCTGCTCGGCCCCAGGGATGAGCACTGCGGGCTATTATTAATCTTGTTTGTTTCGTGTTCCTTTGTCTCTGTGCAATGGAGGGATTGAATGCCCAATAGACTTTCTCTTCCACAGACATAATCAATGATCTAAGTAAGTGCAGATTATCATTGAGACTTGTGAAGGAAGGCCGCCTCTGGGGTCTACAAGTGTCACCTTGTGAATGATTAGATATTTGTACAGAAGCTGTTTCTTTTTGGCGGTTTTAAATTTCCAGCTGAATTAAGGAGAAATAAAACTGCAATGAAAAAGAGAGGCACCTAAAGATAAATGCTGGAAGTCGACCTACCGTTGGGCTACTCGTCAAGATAATTTAAGTCATTGTCGTCTTGTAAATAACAAAGAAAGAAGCCGGGTTGGTTCACGTGTTTGACGCTGTGGATGTACTGGAGGGAATAGTCCCGAGAACAGAATTTGTAGCTATTAATTAAACACCTTCAGAAAGTGTGATTTCCAGCAAAGTAATGCTGACCGGTAGTTAAAGCTGTGAGGCCAACTGTGGGAAGAGGTGTAGGGATCAGATCCCCGATAATCACGACCTTGTCAGAGAAGGACGAGACCAGAGGAGAAGGACTCTGCTGATTCTGATTCCAGCAGCATTAATCCAGCCAAAGGCACTGAAGATTTCTGAGCACTCACAATCAATACGTTTACACCCATGTTTCTCATGTAAGTGATATCTGATCTGGAATCAATCCCACTTTGGTGGCTCTGATGCCTTGCTGACCTCATCTTTTTTCCATCACATTAGCATTCGCCAAATGAGCTGAATCCCCCTGTGCAGCCATGCAGGAAAACCCCAAGCCTCCGAAAAAAATAATAATAAATTCATCAGCGAGGAAAAATTATGAAACTGTTGTGCATCTGTTTTCTTCAATCACCACCTCCTCTCATTTCTCAAAGCAGAAACCTCTTTTCAGCGTAAAATTAAGTTTCTGCAAAGAAAAAAAAACGCTTGAATTACAACAGCTGTGTTAATAATTCAGCCAGAGGTTTGGTTTTCAAAGCAAATAAATCACAGCACTATTTACTGAGGCCTGATGGATAAACTATAGATGATGATTTTAAAAGTTACGTCAAATTCAAGCACCTAAAAAAATGAAAAATTCAGAATGTCATTTATAATTTAGTTACACTCCATTTTTCATTAACAACAGACTGAATAAACTCATTGGTTTGAAGCACCACACTTAAATTCCTCAAAATAAAGCCTGCAAAACCCCTGTAATGTTTAATTAATACCTTGTCTCAATGAAAATTGAAAGCTAGAACTTTAATAAAAGTAGGATTTATTGCAAGGCTGCAAACTTCATTAGTTGCATTTCAGTGCGCCTTACAAACTGAGGAATGAGACTATTCATCAACCACTGCGAAATAAAAGTGTGACTGATTTTGACCCCCATAAAGACAAAACTTAAAAGTATTATCTGCTTGTCTTAATATCTGTGTTGATGTTGTGGCTCGCTTCAGTTAGCATGGTAGTGCTGTTGCCGGGCCTTTGAAGAAACCCATTTTGTACACACTTTAATGATGCCAACACAATCAATTCAAGGATTTTGATGCTTCCTCTCTCTTGTAACCCCAACCGGCAATGGCAGATGGCCTGAGAGGGCTCACCCCGGGTCAGCTCTGTCTAATGTGCTTTTGAATCATGGAGGGGTTGGCTCTTTTTCACTGCTTTGCTCAACTAAATTGTTTGAATATGCATTTTCATTTCATAACCCCCCCCTAAACAAGTTGCATGGTGGCTCAATGGTTAGCATTCTTGCCTCAAAACAAGAGGACTCTGGTTCAAATCCCAGCAGAGACCTTTCTATGTGGAGTTTGTATGCTCTCTCCATGTATGTGTGGGTTTTCTCCCACTGTCCAGAAGCATCCCTTCAGAAGTGTCCAGAGGTAGGCTTGAGGGAGTGATTGAGTGGATCTGCAACAGACTAGAAAGAACCCTGTCCAGGGTGTCCATCTCCTTCACCCAACATTTAGCCGGGACAGACTCCCATGCCCCTGAAAGCGACATGGTGGGTAGAGAAAATGGATAGATGGAACTCCAAAACCCTTCGGTTTCTTTAAATAACTAAAGATGTTTACATTATTCAAAATTAAAATCCTTTTCTTCTAAAAAGGTTTAAAAGAAGTTTCTTTTTTAGCTTCTACATCATATACTTTAGTATGTTTACCCACAATTTAAATATTGTTTGCTTTCTAGCAAAACAATCCAGTCAGGCAAGTCATACAGTTATGTATAGCTGGGCCAATTATTGTTATTTGGGAAACATTTATAGCAAATGCATCAAACAGGAAGTAAGAAACTAACAACATATCCCACAGTTCCATTGTTCCATTTTGTAGTCATAGAGTAAAATCCGTGTTTTGTTTTCAAGCTTTGTGTGAATAAAAGGACATGTTTGAAAAAGAAAAAAAACAAAGACGTTTCCAACCTACAACATAATGGACTGCAAAAATTTTTTACTTTGAAGTAATAAATAGTTGTTTTTTGGAGCATATTAGAATGAAAAAGTTCTTAGAAACTGCAATGTTTACGTTTTAAAAGGTTTAATGATTCGATTGTCAGTTTGTTCAGATGACAACAACCCGGCACATTGTCAACTGTACTGAAGTAGAATAAGATATTAAAGTGCATTGTCTGCTTTATTAAAAGAAAATAAAGATATTGATCATACATTCTTGTTTTTGATGGAGCTGGAGCTTCTTCAAGTCTACATTAAATTTTTTCTAGTACTTGTTTTAAATAAGAGTAGGGAAAACTCCCCATCTTTTAAACGAGAGTAAATCAAAGGAAAATGCTGTCATTTATTGTCAGTGTGAACATAGTTCCTAACTCAGGGAACTTACTGTTTTCATTGAAGTCTCTATTTTATTCAATTTTTTAATTTATTTTTTGTGACTTGCCATTTGGAACGAATTTGCAACGTTTTATTCCAAACATTTGAAATAGTTTTAAAGTGAATTAAAAGTAGAAAAACGTGTTACCCCATTATTTAAGAATTCGTCCATATATTTAGATATATTTAACGTTTTCAAAAAAATAAAGAAGTTCTGAGAGCATATTTCAAAAACATGTTGGATGTGCTTGAGAGTTGGCTTTCAATCACTGTTTTAATGGTAAATATACGTTTCTTTCATATTTACGTTTGCACTGCAGAAAAAGCCAATGATACAGTAAGATCCAGTTTCTATCTGATCTCTAAAGATTAATTTATTCATCTATGGAAAAGAAGGTCTTGTCCTTCTTCCCTCCATTGTGCTTTAACACATGCCGCATTGCTGTCACCATATGTTGGTGTCATTCATGAAATCACCTGAATGTGGTGTTTTAGCAGGTGAAGGTAGCAGCTTGAGTGATCGGAGCAAATTGCGCTCAGTTTCAGCACTATGAAATGTGCAGCTGTGCAGGTCAGACGGCATCTAGAGAAAACAAAACCGCAAAAAACGTGAGACAGTGAGTGACAGACCACTGTAAACGGGGAGAGGAAGAGGGCGGGGCTGCTCCGAGCCAACAGTTCCTCCAACAAACCAGAATGTATTTTGAATGAGCCACTGTCGCTGGGCAAAAAATATGTCTTAAAAAATGACAGACTTTTGGTTTGGGCTAAAAACTGTGCAGGTATGAATAAATGACTACTGGGACCAATTTTACAAAAGAAAAATAGGGGAGAGAGAAACAGATGGATGATGGGAAATGGGGCTTACTCACCACCAACAGTCCCATTTACAACTCAGAGGTGAATTTCTAATGAACTCGTGCAAATCTGCAGAAACTAAGTCCTAGAAAACGACACAGGTTTTTTCATTTTGACTCAAAACGAGATAACCATAATTAAAAAACCACTGGGAACACTTTTACAATAGATCAGAAGATGACTGGAGTGGGTCTTTAACTGACCTGCCCCAAAGAGGTTGTTATTTCTCATTCTCACCTTTAAAAACTATGCTGTGAAGGAAAAACAGCTGTGGAGTATCTTTAATGAGCCCCCTTTTAGATAAATGAAAATGTGAATTGAGATTGGAAAACTCACATCCACCTTCCAGATGGTGAGAAACTGCAGAGTAAGTAAAGCAAAAAAACCAGTAGATAAACAATGTTGTTGCTCAAAAATATAGATCCACCTCACCAAGAGTCTGCGATATCCAACATACCAGTAGATTAGTTCACCTCAGTGCATCTTTGCTGAATGTCTAGAATCTATAAAATATGCTGAGCAAATGACTTGCTGTCCGGAAAGGCAGAGTCTGGTGGTAGCAATACCTGGACGCAGCCAGCAAATTAAAGGTCAGCTAGATTTCCAGGTAAAGTGTTTTTTGTTGTGTCAGCTGACAACTTAAATATAATGTGGATACAAAAGAGGTCTTGCTGACCTCAAACACACCTCAGCCTGGATTGACCTCAGTTTTTATTCATCTGGAGTTCAGGTTCCAGTGGGACGAGCACAGTTCTCTGTTTGGGTGAGTGTGCGGAATATTAGTTAAACTGACATTTTCAAGTTTGATCTTCTCAATGCAGTCCAGCAACAAACTGTAACCAAGAAAGATACTTGTTAAACCGCACCGCAAAAACTGAATCTTAAGAAAGACTCCTGTTTCAAAAACAAGAGAAAATAAGCTTACCATGAAAGTTTTTAAACAACAAAATACTCTTAGCTTGAGATAAACATGTCTTAGTGACTTGAATTTTTTCCTTAAACGTAGAATTTATGCTAAGACCGTTTTTCTAACCCAGATTTTTGTGCTTATTTAAAGAAAATCTGCCTGTAGAGTAAGAATATTTGACTTCTTTCTCCTGTTGTTGTAGTATGAAATTCAATTCCTGAAGGTAAATACTCAATGAAAACATCATTGTTAGTTACATAATTTTTCAGGATTTGCTTTACTGGCGTGACTGTATCGAACAGAAACCAAACTGTAAACCTTAAATCTTAGGTCTCTATGCTTCCACACATCAAATTCTCAGCTCTGGAGGGGCCACAGCAGCTGGTGCACCGTCAGCACATATAGGGTGCTCATTAGATTGTTTATAACCTATGTGGTCTAAAGTGTTCAGCTGGGGTCAGACGCTGGCCAAGCGTGCTCATTTTCTCATTTGGAAACTGTGCTGTGACTCTGCTACAAAAATGGCTCTGCACCACAGACGGAAACTTTGGTTACTAAAATGTGTCTTTCCAGTCAGTTACAGCTCTGAAAATGAAAATACGCCATCAACTTTGAGGGTTTATCATCAGAGTAATAGAAAAAAAAAACGTATGCAATTATCTTGCAAAATTTAAAAAACGAAATGTTGACATTTCACGAATCTGTTTAACAAAGAAACTCAAAATTCATGAGGGGTTTGCAGAAAAAGAATTCACTTTTCATAGCTTTCACAGCATGACTGACTGAAAGTTTGTCCCGCTGTTTTTTACTGAGTTTTGAGCCTATTGAAATGATTCACATATTCAAAGCTGTGTCAAGGTTCTGCAACATCTCTATCGGTCAGAGGTCAGCACTATTGTGCTGTTTTCAATCTCTAGTTGCATTTATTACATTTTAAGACCCAGTAAAAATCTCAGGATTTCATTTGAAAAAGTTTTCTTAGTTGTACACACTGTTAAAGTAAATACATTTTGAAATTTTACAAGCGCTAGATGAGACCATCCCCTACTTTTTGAAGAAATGTTGTTTATCTGGCAACATGCAACAGTGCTGTGATTCTTGCAAACAACATATTTCGCTAAAACGTCCGTTCCTCTTGCATCTTCTTAGAATAAAAGTGTTGACTTTATTCTGGATGTGGTTAAGGTCTCCTCTGGTTATGGGCTTTGATTTAGGAAGACTTTAAACATGTTTATTCATTTTTGATACCGTTTTTTAAGCTAGTTTGCTAGCTTGTGGAAGCAAAGCTCCTGTTCTGCTGTGAAAGTTTATCTGCTTAATATTCTCGTCACAACTGCCCCAATGGGTGGATACAGTCTGTCTGCCCACACAGGTGACCCGCAGGAAACATCAAAGTCATAGATCGCTCGGTTGAGCCGGTGGCACAAAAATGCTCACGTACATTTTTTTTACAGGCATGCTGTGGGCGTCAGGTCATAGCAAACACTTTAACGACATGTAAGGGACAGAAAAGGGGAAGTACAGTGAAACGCAGGCTCATTGGATGACTTTCGCTATGCAGGGAGCATGTTAAGCTACGTTCACACCAAACATCATTTGTAAGTCAGAGCTGTCCTCTTTCAATGTTAAGTTAATGCACGGCTACGATTAGGGGTCCTGCGGCCTGATTTGAGCATTGGGGGCGGCACGTCAGTCTGGCAGCAGTGTTTTGGGCATCGCACTGCGTCAAGGATTGAACAATCTAAACATTGGCAAAGAAGACGTTTCGTGTCTACCAATCAGGGACTCAGCTTTGGCCGGTGACATGTTGATGATGTGAGTAGTGGGTGGAGTCTGTTCAGGCAAAGATACTCTGCATTTCTGACACCACACGTGGGTAAAGTGGCCTGGCCAGAATGTGCCGGGTCTCCCATGTTGGGAAATGATCTTAGCCATCCTTTCTCACATCGGAGGGTACCTCAGTAGTTTTATTTCTCGCAGGAGGGGGTTGGCGTTCCTTCTGGAGAGGACAGTAGTCTACCACACATTTTGACCTTTCCTGCACTCATGAGGAAAGGACCAGGGGTTTCTGCCTGGGCTGCTTTTTTCCCCAAGTCTCTTCTGTTGTGGATTAATGCGTTGATTACTTACTTCCACTGTCACAGTGTGCCATCAAATGTAAACTTAACACGTTCTGCATCTGCAACTGAATTTGTAGAGTGGAGATAGCATATCAAGAAGGTCAACACCTGTGTCAACAATGGCTGGTCTGCAAGGAAGTTACAAGTCATTTTATCATGGCAACAACAAACTAATCATCAACCATCATACAGCAAGTCACACATCTAAGTTTTTACTCTAAATATACCAAATTATTTAATTTAACTATAAAAAAAGACTTATGTTGCTTGATGCTTTATACCAGTGATCCCTAACTACTGGGCGTCCGTGGATCACCGAGCCGCGGAAGAAATAATACATCATTTTGTTTTGATATCTGAAAATATTTTATTTTGAAAAATAACTGGATTCTCTCAGCTACACCTTCACTTGAGCTGTAAAGTTTGGTCAGGGGAACAATCTTTTATTCTGAAAAACCTTTTGGCTTTGAAAATCGACCGGATTCTATCGATTACATGTCAGTCACTTCAGGCGGCGTGCGACACAAGAACAGTTGTATGTGGAACCTTTCTTTGCAAAAGGGATAAGTGCAGGACAAGACAAAAAACAGACTACAACTTTAAGACAAAAAAAATAAAAAAAGCACTAGGCTACCAGGAGTCCTTTTTAAAATATAGATTTATTGCAACATGTGGAAGGGGGCGGGGCGTGCAGCGAGAGGGGCGGGGCGTGGGGCGTTTGGAGCTGCGCAAATCAATAGTCTGATTTATTTCTTACTGAGTATCAATGATAGATTGTTGGTGACAGTGTGTTGTTGTATTTAAGCTTTTTTAATGAGACGATCTTGTGATAGTGAAAAAATCTCGTTTTTCACCACTCCTGACACGACACCATATCAAGAGGAAGACTAATTATGTTTTTTGTTTATATGTTTATCTTTTTTATCAACCCTCCAAAATGCACATGTCAGTGAAATGAAGATCAAATCTATTGTTAGAACTGTTTGTTATTAAGTTTAAAGCACATCTTCTTATTCAAGTCTACTGTTTCTCTGTTATTGCACACTCCGCCTCCAGGCCATGGTAAAAATCCTTAATGGTTTGATCGGTCCACAGCCACAAAAAGGTTGGGGACCACTGCTTCACAATACAATCAAATACCAATTGACTGATTTAGAGTTACATGATCGGAAATCCTGCTGTATCAAATCATTTTCAGCACGATTTTGAAATGTTACTTCTTTCCACATTGCATCAATCCATTAACTGTTCCTTTGTTTCAGTTCAAATGTTTAAGTTTTTCTTACCGTAACCTTTTCAAATTTATCAAAGTTCCTCTTCAAAAACCGAATGTGTCCCAACTCCTGAATCATGGCAGCCTTGTAGTGTCACTGGAAGGCCTTCTAATGACCGACTGACTGCCCTCTGTTGGATTTTCTGTACACTGCTTGTATCTGACGGTGTACGTCAGGTTTTTCAGGAATAAAATATCACACTGCTCATGTGGAGGGTTTGCAAACTCATGTTTAAATATGATATGTTTGGCGTCACACGAAATCTCGTAGGCGATGCCTAAAAAAGATAAGTAAATTGCGTAAACTGCTGAAGAGTTGCGATAGTTGAAAGAATACCAACACTGGAACTGAAGCTCTGGCTAAATGAAGTTCAACAAACTATGCAACTCAACCAGTGAATCTTTCTCAACTCATTCAAGGGAAAAGTTTGCATTTGCAAGGACAGTGTTGCACAAACAGGTGAATTTAAAATTCGATAATAGACTACAGTGATTGTTCACTTCCTACTGGTCTCAAAATGAGGTGAAAGAGGAGGAAAAAAAGGAGAAACGTCTCGTTTAGAACTCATTTTTTCATCTGTTTTATTATCACCGTTCTTTGTCAGACTGCATTGATATTGAAGTTCTTTTGACGTTCTCTTTTATTTGTCCAAAATCTCCTGTGAATCTACGCGAAGCTTAAAGAAGAATACTTCATTAAAACTGTTTTGTGCCTCTCCCTTATTGTTCGCAGAAGGTTTTGGCTATATGCACGAGAGAGTGATTAAAACTGGGATTTGAACAAAAGACTGTCATCTCTGTGATGTGAATTTTAACTGAGCACTTCAGATAAAGAAAGTGATATGATTGAAATCTTGAATGTAGTTTAATTTCTCCGGCATCTGCTACACGGTATTGTGAGGGTAGTAAAGTGGTTTGTACTAAAATAATTTTTACCGTAGTCTCTACCGCAGATTTTCTTTTATTCTGCCTCTCATGACCTGTTTGCTTACCCTCTTCTTATCACCCTATCAACCCCTGCAGCATATCTACCCTGACTTTACACCCCGTCTTCACCAAATTATTTTATCAACCTCTGTGGAAACTATTTGTCTGAGGTCAATGATTATTGTTCAGTTTTACACCTCATGCATTACCCCCTGGGTGAATTCCTTGCACAGATTTGGCCCTGCCTGATTCCCTGCCTTACATGCTCTGAGCTTTCAGCCTGCCGGATTATTCTGCAACAGCTTCACTCATTACCTAACCAATCAGGGTTTCACTCACCTCTCCTCAGCATTCCTCACCGTTCAGCGCTCCCCCCCCTAGTCTTCAAGCTACGTTAGAATACATCTCGCACACCATTCTCTGAGTTCCACTTAATCAGTTTTAACAGCGTGCACACACCTTAGATATTTCTCTTAGCCTTTGCAGATGTGAAATTAAAAAGCGTGATTAAAAATCCCCCACCAAGCACTGGGATATGTAAAAGATTGAGCCTGTTCCAAAAGTTTAATATTTCTGTTTATGCGTTTCAGTCGACCTCACTTAGCGCGTCAACTCTGTCCTCCAGATATTATCCAAGCTTTACATTTTTGCATCAAAGAGCTCACATGGGGCGCGGGGATGGGAATGTTTTCTGTAGTTTTTCTCAAGCGGAGTTTGTGCTCCGTGCAGCAGAGTGTCTTGATATACACAGCAGGTGATGAGCCACAACTGTAGACGTCGTACCTCTGCACACAACCCGAGGCAAGATTTTAATGAGCATTTATAAAACAAAGAGAGCAAGCCATATCAAATGAGTGGATAATGAAATCAATTAAATGCCTAAAAGTGTTTGACAGGTAAAGATCACAACGAGTAGACACAGAAAGCACACTGTGTTTGCACTAAAGTTAATATTAACATCGTAATCAGCATTCTGCGTGCAACAAAAATTAATCATAGCTGCGACACGCCATACCGCAATCTCACGGCTGTGAGGTTCTTTATTAAGAGTTGTTTCACTGCTCTGTACATTTGAGACAAAAATAAACACCCCGCGGTCTCTACTCCTTACAGAAATAGTTAATAATGAGCTGCTCTGCGAGAAAGACGGAAATATTCAAATGCACACTGCAGATGTCAAAAAATGAAAAAGTGCAGTGACTGTTAGCATCAAAGAAATGCCATGTTGATAAACAAGGTTAGTTATATTTTCTAAAATCTTTCAGTTAAGGCCATTTTTTTTTCTTCTTCTTTTGCCATCGAGTCCTGCGCTTTTGTATTTCTTCTAAATTAACGTTGGATCCCTTCAGAACCCAGTTGCTGATTGACTTATTTATTTAAGCTGTCTTGTACAGATGAGAGTCTTAATATTTCATTTGATGTAGTTCAGTGAATACATCTTATTCAAAATGAAAAAAAAAAAACAGACTGGGCGGAATTCAACGTAAGGGAAAGCCTTAAACAGCTAAAGGCAAAATCTATTTGAAAGTCTAAACTTGCAAACCATATGAAACAGCACATTCTGCATGCATTTGATGAGGTACATATATAGTGTGGCTGGGAAAGTTAACCAGCAACAATAGGAGCTTTTTTCGTCCGTTCATATTTATAGTTTTTGTTACTTCTATTTAACTTTGTTAGAGTAAAAGGCTATACTCTTTTGGGATTGTGTTACTTTATTTACAGTGGAACAAGACAACAGCCCTCAAGGACCATCGGGGCATACGGTAGCCAATTATCCAGTGTGCTGTCAGCGGAGCTCTGTGCAGCAGTGTTATCCAGTGTGGATAAATGTGGAAAGATATTCCCTCTGAGGGAACTGTTTACAGAGTAGCCTGTCTAAGTTGTTCTGCCAGTGGGTCAGTAGGTCAGGCTGTCGATCCTCAATCAAAGTCTCGCTGCAGATTAAGGAGATATTTTACTTCTGTTTGTCTGGCAGACACACTCTTCCGGTGGTGCTTTGTGGAGGTAGTTAGAGGTATTTACAAATCCAGTGGTGAGCAGATACCTTCAACTTCTGTTCTGACAATGAGCCACTAAAAAGAAAGTAATTAGGAAAGCCAAAAACAAAACAAAAAAACTCAAACAGATTGGCACAAAAAAATATTTCTCTGCTAGTATGCATGCTGATTTCATTTAGAAAAGGTGGAAAAAATGCATTAATGCTAAAAATACATGTAAATGAGTGTAGCTTAAGCATAAAGGTTATACACTGGGGAAAAACTAAAGTCAAAGGAACTTCTACAAGAATAAAATGCACTAATCAACACTTTAAATGTACTTTGGTTAATTAATACAAAAGCCTAAGTGCCGGGTTTCAATGGTGGCTAATAAGTTTCTAAATTTGGACAGGGCCGTGCTAGCTGTTTCTCTGTGTTTCTAGTCTTTGTGCTAATGAGAACGGTGCCAATCTTCTCAGCTCGAAGCAAGAAAGCACAGTCATCTATTCCCAGTGCCACTGACATCTTATTGTATTATCACCTTTCACAATATTCATTAATTATTATTCTGCTGGCTGAGAGCAGCAGATTGGTCACAGTGTACACCGACACGGAGGTTCATGAGGCGTAAGGTCATTTGTGGCTTTTTTTAAATTACAGGTTATGAACACAACATTTTTATGACACTGTTGTGCATCCCTTTCAGAAAACAAAGTAAGTTTCATACATTTTTCAACAGAATAAATGACAGCCATAGGTGCTCATTTATTAACTCTTTAATACCCAAACTTTAGCTCCAGTGTTGAGATCTTCTTGATTACCACAACAAATTCCAGCAGACTGAAAGTCCCACTCATCTGTTGATCTATAGTAAAAGTGTTCCAAGTGGTCTTTTAATTATAATTATGTTGTTTTTAGTCAAAATCAAGGAACCTGTGTAGGTCATAGTTTCAGCAGAGCGGCATTAGAAATTCACTTCTGAGATGTGGGCGGTGCAGTAGACGTGAAGTGAGCAAACCCCCCTTCTCATCATCTCTGTGTTTGCATACTTTCCTGCTAGTTTACAGCCACTTTAAACCCCAACAAAACATTAGCGGTGCACCAAAAGTCGCGAGCAATATTGGAGCTATCCAGTTGTACAGTTTTGAGCCAGTAAGATGTTCTTTTAGCGTTTCTCTCATGATGGAGGACATGTTTCAAATAAACTAAGATTATTTCTTTATTCAAATTGTGTTGGATCAGGAGCAGATTAAAAAAAGAACAAAAAGCTCAAGTTTGTGACATTGTAACTGCCCTGAGCGAGCTCAAGTCTTCCTTCTCTGCTACAATACTGATGCATCCACTTGCAGACAGACAGATCCATGTACACGACTTCGTTTTCCTCATCCGAGCTGCCATCTGCAGAAAATGTGTCTTAAAAGAACGACACAACCTTTTTGATTTTGGATAAAAACTGCATGATCATAAAATTCAAAGACCACTGAGAACGATTTTACAACAGAAAAAGTATAAAAGGAGTGGGACTTTTTATGGGCAAAACAACAATTAAAAAAAATATGACAATAAAACGTACTAATTAGAAGAATAAAAAGAATCTAAAGATATTTCATTTTGTCAACAAAGCACAGCGAGGACTGCTGGCCTGCCTGGATTCACACATTGTACCATTTTGTATCACAGGATGAGATAGTAAATGTGTGTAAGGGCCAGTCTGCACTCAGTCAAACATGAAAAGATTTAATAAGGGGGCTGACCACATCCCTTTTTAGAACACAACCTTTAGTTATGGAAGGAAAATGATCAGATTACTCATAAGTGAAATGAGTAAGAGTACAATAGCTAAGCTTGGCCGGTAGTGAAGTGAATGGATTGCAAGGTAATTGTCTTGGCGCTATTAGCTTCCATTTACTGTCACATCATTGGGAACTTTATCAATTATCATACCTGCATGTTGTACAGTTGACATTCTGTAGGTATGTCCTATATGCTGAAGTATTCACGTGGTGCAGATTCAAATAACAGAACTTTCAAAAGAAAAGTGTCTACTTAACAGAGACTAAAACAATGACTTTCATCAACATTTGGTATAAAACATAGCCCATATAAAGAGAAAGTTGCCATTTGGTCACAGTATTGCACAGTATTGGCTTTACGTTCAAAACCCATGGCGATATCTAAGCACACAACGGCAGCAGCAGAGAGACAGGGATCCCTCTGCCGCCTGCTCGAGCGTTTTTATTTTCTTTAATCATTCTCTTATTAACATCTCTTTTTTTGCCACCACTTCCGGGTCCGTTTCATTGTTTTTATGCTCTGCTGATGTCGCCTGGCAAAAAAATGTTTAAAAAGCGGCAGAACTTGACTGTTAATGTCTTTTTTCCCAACATAGCAACGGTAACGCGATCATTTTTCTGCCAGAGGATCAATATCATTCTATAAAGTTTTATTCTATCATTCAGTTGAATCGATGCTTCGGGACTCGGGATGTTTATGCCGTATTTTTGAAAGTGCTTTGAAAGGAGAAATTCATATTCAAGACATAGAAAAGTCGTTTTCAAAACAAAGACAAATCGTATTCAAAACATACATGTAATACGTAAAACCAAAGGTTGTATTCATATTTTTTCTGCAAAATTTTTACAAATTTTTCTTAATGAATACGTTTCTTTTTGACAGTTTCCTTACCTCATACAACCTCCTCACTCCAACATGTTTCACAACAACAAAAACATGCTCTGTATGCTTCAATTCATTTTGGGCTGTTTTTTCTCTTCTTGACAGCGTTTTTGGATTAGCGTAGTCCTGATGATTAGATTTTTTTTTCATTTTCACTGTAATGAATCATAACAGCGTTGAACCAGGTGGACCAGGGTTCACGTATTTAATGTGAGTTCAGGGGAACTTGTTCGTATGCAAAATAAAGTGGATTGTCTGAGTAACACCGCAAGTCAGAATTTTCAGATCAGAAAACAAACATCTGATGCTGTTGAGTCTTTCACACAACTTTGTTTTATAAACTGTAACATATCACTGTTTTTTATGCGACAGACTTGATTTTTGCTATTTTCAGAGCTGCAGTTTTTCTCCTGTTTATCACAGTTTTAGTCACTGTTTGGTAAGATTTAAGAAAGGTATGGTTTAGGTAGAAATAGACCCCTTGACAACATTCATCCCGTTTTACAATGCTTCATTTTTCTTTCTTCGGCGTTGTCAGGGTGACGAGATTGACAAAGCCCATTTGCCTCTCTAAGGAGAGGTTTTCTGTGGTTCTTCTTTGTGATGTAAGATAGCAAGCTTAATATCTTTGGGGTTTAGAGTGTTTGTCTGATAAGAAAAGGTACATGTAAGCTTGCATGAATATGGAAGACATTTTTATTATCCAATATAATGTCTAGATTAGTCTAGATTATTCCGTTGTCATTTCAGCGGTTTGTGATTTAAAGATAACCGGATAGTTGGGTCAACATACAGAGATTTCTTTTTCTATTTTTTTTAAGTAGACTGTTCCTGCAGCAGAGAATGTGGTGATAAAGTCAGAAGTTAATCCCAACATGTGCAAATGTAAACAGACAATCAGTTTTATCCACACCAGCTGTAAAAATGTGTCTGCTGTTTGGATTGCCCATTTCTCTCTTAGGGATTCATTATACATGCAATGAGATATGTGATTACCATTTTGAGTATCACCTACCCACACACACACACACACACACACACACACACACGCCCACGCAAACACACTGAAGGTCAGTTTTAAAGGACAGGTTTGCTGCTTTCATTTTTAGAGACTTACAGTGTCTCTGTGGTTCAACATCAGAAGCAGTATCTTATGCACCTGTTTGGAGTTAAATGCCACTCTGATGGGCATGTTGCCAGCATGAATTTCCATCTTAGCGGGGAAAATAAATGCTAATGGTTCAGCTTCCTGTGACGGTGCTGCAAACAGCATCACCTAAGCTCTGACATGATACATGATTATTTATTTATCTTTTCCACCGAGCTCATTGGACTTTAAAAAGCCATCTGTCAGCGCACCTGTCAGCATCTGTTATTATAACTGTCTAGCAATTATTATTGTCGCGTTGTGTCCAGAAAACGGGAAAAAAAAAAAAACAATTTTCCAAAGGATACTTTACGGCACGAGATGACAGGGAGATTAAGAGAAGCAGACTGATGAGCTTTCTTTAAACGTGTCACTGCTGGGCTATTTTTCTGCCCGTAAACACTTTTTTTTTTCATCAAAAGAAATGTTCCATTTTTGTTTTCTTTTTTTGAAAGCCTTTGCAGCAGGAAAAGAAAAAAAAAACACTTTTAAGAGCTGCATAATATTGCTTCTACCCATCTGCCCACCCTCTCTACCATATATACTTGCGCTTATGACTCTTCTTTACTCCCATCATATATTCTGTTTCAGTATCTGCAGAGGAAATAACTCAGATGGAAGAAGGGACCTGCCAGCTTACCTCCCCATTTATCATAGTCTGTTTGTGGCCACTGTATGCGGGGAATGAGTCAGCAGCAGAAGGGTGAAACTGAAAGACTGAGAGACGTTTGCAACCCTCAGAAAAGTGGAGCGCTGCTGTGCTTTTGGTATTCTGCTGGACATCTTGCTCACTTGCCTGTCTGCCTACCACCTCTGACCCAGCCCAGTGTGAGCAGAATGTTAATGAAAGCCATATTGAGTACTGTCATTAGTGTGTAGGCTCTGAAATGACATTAGCAATGAGCTATGCTAATCACAAACATCTTGAAAAAGGCTGCATTTAACATTGGTGCAGGGCCTGAATGAGCTGCGATAGCAGAGGATTTTTATCTGCTCACAGAGGAGACGCCCGTCACTGTGCTGCTGCACCTGGGAATGCGGCGTGACAGAAAGCTCAATCTCACACCCTGCTAAGAGGACTGATAATGCCGACAAGGCTGAAGAGAAAATAACATTGATGGGAGATTGATATTATCGGGCTGACTAGTCATACACAGAACTGGGATTATGGTTTGACAAAATCGGGAATTGTCATTGAAAAGGTCAGCCGATCCAGTTTAACCTGCTTGTCGAGCAGTCTTCCTCACCTAACTAAAACTTTCCCAACATCTTACTCTAGTTTACGTTTTCTTATTCACCCAAGACACTTCTCAACAAACAAGATAACTTCCCGATGCCGTGCATTCTCCATTTCCCTTTCGTACAGACACACGGAAGCATATTGGGTAAATGTTTACCAATTAGCATTTCTAAACAAAAGATAATACAACAGATTCCTATCTTGTATGCCTGTATATCTTGCATGTTTTCATAATGGATTGCCATTTGGCTGACATTACCCAGCAAACAAACTGGACTGCATAAACCAATGTGTGGAACAGTTTCATTTCATCAGAGTGTACAGTCTTTGAATTAAACACAAGGACACAATGACAGAATGTTTGAGTCCATATCATTGCAAAGCAAGGGGGTGTGGGGGGTGGAGTGTCAATATCTAATCAGCAGTACAGCAAATGCAGTCTTGGCCTTGAGATGAACCCATCAGGTTATACGCATCTGCATCAATTCACCAGGTCATATTAAGGTACAGCTGACCTCCTTAATGTAAGGGCACTATTTTATTTTGTCATGCAACATGAAAAAAAAAAGCTCTGATAATTGCATTGTGCACCTATTAACCTGCTCCCAAATGTAACCAGAAACACTGCATATGCTTTATTGGCCTAAAACAATTACTAATACCAAGGCTGTGTTTGGTTTGCTTTTTTTTAATTAAAAAATGAAAAAATAAGCTTGTGTTAGTATTTTATTCTTAGGAATTTTGTCTCCCAAATCTTTGTTTAATAATCGTTAGTAATTCCGGTAAATTTTTCATCTCCATGTGATAAATCTGAGCAGCCTTTCAAATGTCCTGATGCTGCTTTGACTACACTGGAATCCAGGTCTTTTTGAGTGTTTTTTTGGTTACATATGAGGGAAGGCAAGTTTATTGGTGTTGCACATTTTGTCTACGAAGACGATCCAAAATGCTTTACATAAAAAGAAACGAGAAAAATAAAGTGCTATCATTGAAATAAAAATGTAAAGAAAGTAAAAAAGGACTGAAATTAAATTGAATACAAACTAATTCTATGCTGCTGAGAACAGGTGGGTCTTTAACCTGGATTTAAATACACTGAGTGTTTCAGCTGATCTAAGGCTTTCTGGAAGTCTGTTCCAGATCTGTGGAGCATAGAAGCTAACTGCAGATTCTCCATGTTCAGTTTTGACTGTAGCAACTGACAAAAGACCTGATCCAGATGAGCGGAGAGGTCTGGCTGGTACATACTGGGTCAGGAGGTCAGTCGTGTACTTTGGTGATGAACCATTCAAAGCTTTATAAACCAGTAGCATAAGCTTAAAGTCTATCCTCTGGCAGACAGGCAGCCAGTGTAAAGACCTCAGAACTGGACTGATCTGATGTACTTTTTTGGTTCCTGTGAAAACATGAGCAGCAGGGTTCTGAATAAGCTGCAGTTTCCTGGTTGATTTTTTTTTGGCAGTCCTTTATAATCACTGTTACAGTAGGTGTGTCCATCGCTACACCCTCTGTTCTGGTCTCGTTGGTGGTTTTTTAAGATGAATAGATGGAAGCTCCTTTAACCATTGGAGTGACCTCCAACCATTTCTCCAACCTCAGTTTGGTTTTTGTTTAGCTGAAGAAAGATGTGACACATCTAGTCATTAATGTTCTCATTGGATTTACCAAAAGCACACACAAGGTCTTGATCTCCTGGTGTCACTGTAATATATATCTGTGTGTCATCTGCATAGCTATGGTAACTAATGTTATTATTCTTTTTACCCTGGGCTCTGGTGTAGATTTGAGTTAAGTAGAGGCCCAGTAACACCCACCCAGTTTTCCAGTCATTTTCCCACTTGCTTTGGTAATATAATCTGCCTTTTGAGATAAAGCAGCTCAGTCAACATTTCTGGGAGTAACTGGACACTGTTACTGGGAAAGGATTTTTGAAAAATAAAAAAATAAAATTGAAGGCAGAATCTCAATAAGTTCAATCAAAGAGAGTTTTCTTTGAAATGTCTCTAAATGTTGTTGTTTCATAGTTGCTGTGAATTTATTTTAACTCACAAGTCACAATCTTCCGCTGCATAGTGAAGTGACAGCTTGAGAACTTTATCATCATTCATTGTATTTAAGCCATCTTCCACAACAAAGCTTTGAGCTTTATTTGTAAAACAAAATCACACACTGATGGCAACTTTGCTGCCAAACACTGGCAGCAACCTATAACCACCAGGAGAAATGTGGGGGTTCAGTGTTTTGCCCAAGGACACTTCAACACATGGGTGGGCAGGGCGTGAACCCAACCTGCGATCTTCCAATCAGAGGTGGACCGCTCTACCTCTGCTGCCCCACACATCTCCATGGTTCTCTGTTGTATGTTCCCCTCAAACAAAAAAAGTTGGAATACAAAAGCACATATGTCACAAGGTCTTATGATCAAACTGTAGTTTGATGCGTTTCCATGGGAGGTTTCCACAAACACTAACTGCAAAAATTTCAACCTTGATCTCAACATTCGTTGTGTCACATCACATCCAGGCAAAGATATCTGAGTAATGCTGATCTTTAAATATTTTTAAGGAATTCTTGTAGTCATTTTTTGGCTAATTATAGTTGTATTTACCTTACAATTTCAACGAGGTGCACTTACTCTGAAAACACTGACAATTAATGAATGTGGCTTCAAAGTCCGATGTGAGTGACGTATCATGTGCCTGATTTCAGGTCCAATCAGGTCATATTCTGGTTGGAGTCCGATTCTTGACGAGTCTCATTCATCCAAGTGTGTTAGCAGTCCTTGACATTTTTTAAGGAAAGTGCAAATGCTGATTGAGTCATTCCAAAGATCAAAATCTTCACCTAAAGCTAACAATTTTAATCATCTCAGCTTTTAAAGGAGCATTTATTTTACATTGAAAAACTTACTAAACTGGGCCCTGTTTGAAAGTGTTCAATTTAAAACAAAATAGTGTTCATTTTTCAGTATGCTAGGGAAATATTGCCTAACTAAAATATACAAAGACATTTTCCTCATGCTGTCAGCGAGGAAGAAGACTCAGAGGTAAACAATAGAGAATGGCTTTTTTGTTTCTGTAGAGATGCTGCTGCTAGTGACAGCCCTTTGGAACTTTCCAAGGATGTCAGTTTGGCATGGCTGGTGGGAAACAATCAGGAAAATCCTTCTCACTTGTGCAGGCAAATTGACTATTGCTTCTAAAGAGGCCCGAGCCAACCTTGTCTCTTTCATTTTTAGGAGTTTGAAATACAATAGAATAAAACATACTTTACTGTCTGTTTTTATTAACAAATGCTGGATCTGCTCCAGTTACTGACCTATTACAGGCTGATGTCTTTAAATTACTTTTATAGACTACACTTTCCATTTTTCAAACTTTTCATGATTTATGCTTCTTCAGTTTTGCTCTCGTGTTTTCCTTTTCTCCACCCTTGTGATGTGCTGGACATCCCCTTCTTTGTTTCACTTCTGTTTTCTTGTTTTTTTTCTTGCCTGATAGATAGTTTCTCTACACTAAAACGGCACCAGAGTTCATTTGTAAATGAACCGGGTAGACCAGGATTTACTTGTTTGGTCAATACCAGAGTTCATCTTTCCTACCTGTCAAAGAACACTGGTGAACCTGTGTTGGTAAAAAAAAAAAACCTAACAACCAGGAGCGAATGTGGTCTCTCTTTGAAGAGGACTTTTATCTGTAAAACAGTGTGGGAGAAACCTGGTGGACTGATAAGTGTTGTAGTACATTGTTTGTGAGAAGTCCATAAATCCAACCCTTGACTGTCGGGTGTGTGAAATCCTGTTGCTTGGTGACTGTCTTACAGCATCAAACTCACATCCCCAGCATATCATCTTGTTTTCTTGACAAACTGGAGTGGATTCAGCTTTTTGGATGGCTCAGTCAATAATAGGCTCATGGAGTACAAATGTCAGAGCCACTATCCTGTAGGGAACATGGAATGACTCCCAAAACAACCAAAACAAGCCAGTAAACACCTCACCTTGGTGGATGGTGGAGGAATACTTTGAATTTATAAGGGCCCATTTGGAGGACATGTTTGTACTATTGTGTGATTTTGTGTATTTGACTTGATTAAAAATGTCTTTACTTGACTTCAGTTAAGTTCAATTTTCTTGAAGAGTTTTGAGCGATTCATTTCCTATGAAGATCTTCAGCTCTTAACCATCTCTCCAAAGACAGAAACCTTTTATTGTTATGAACATTGGAAAGCCAACTTTTCACCCTGAGGCTGTTTGCTGTCCAATGTTCAAGTTCTCAGATTGTTTTCTTTGTTTGAGTACGTTTTGAATGCTCATGTGAAGTCTGCCGTGGACAAATCTCAGTGTGGGTCTCTGTTGTTTGCAAGTGTTATGGTCCATTACAGTGCAAGCACAACCAAAACTCCAGCAAACCAAAGAAGGGAGGCAAACTCAAGCATGAAAAAGGTCACGTTGTGAATATACAGAAACCAGAAAAAAGAAAAAAGTTGTAAAATGTCTTGGGAGCAATGAGTAATAAAGTATGTGTGTGACTATGGAACACTGTTTACAACCTCAGTTTTTGTCATCCTGGGGATTCTATCTCTTTCTAGTCACTTACTTTAAAGACCCACTCCAATGAAAATAGAAACTAGAAACTATGTCTTCTGATTTTTACTAAAAACAGTATAATCATAATCATAAATTAAAAGACCCCTGGGAATGATTCTACAACAGTCAAAAATATAGTTGAAGTGGGTCTTTAAACCAAAACTGCCCTTCCAGACATACTCCTGCCTGAATTCATCTAGCAGATTGTTCCACGCTCGATAGTGCAATGTGAAAGCAAATACGCATTTTTTTTTCTAAATTTCCTCGACAATTAAACTTATCTGACAGTTTCAGGTTTGCTTTGAAAGAGACACTAAACAAAAGTGAACTCCTTCATCTTTCAATGTAAAATGTTCCTTTCCAAACATCTTTTGATTTGGATGATGACATTTTTAGACAAAATCAAAAAACCTGTCACTTTCTAGGACATTGTTTCTGCAGAGCGGCAGGAGTTCATCAGACATTTGTGTTGTGGGCGTTGTGAGTTGTTGGCGGGATTATTGGCGTCCTTCTCCTCATCATCCATCTGTTTAAAGGCAAAACCTATGCATTGTCTGCAACTGTGTTTAGCATAAGTTCATATTTAAATTAATTTAAAGTTATTTTGTTTTAATAGATGTGTGGTCACTCATCTACAAATACATTTAAAAAACAATCTTGCATGACTTAGCAAAAGCACAAGTTAGATCAGATGGAGAACACTTGTCCTTTTTGTATAAATGAGGTACATGTGCAGAAATATGTATGCATCCACTGTGCATAAACAAGACATGTGTTGGGGTTTATCATGAAGCTAAGCTAGCGGCCCTGACACGCACTCACTTAACTTGCACTGCTTACATTTGTTTGTGTAAAAATCACACTGAAAGTAACATTAGTCAAAGAAGCAAATTTGCAGCCAACACTGACTAAAACACACGATGAAACACAACCATAATTCATACATTCAATCATACATTCATACATTCAATCATTCATAATTTATCATGAGTTAACTAGCCTTTGTTCTTATCTCTATCCACACGAACAGCTGTGACTGGCTAAAACTAATGCCATTTCCACACATGAAACTTCCTGGAAAATGTTTTTTTTTTTTGTTTTTTTTGTTTTTTTTGTTTTTTTTGTTTTTTTTGTTTTTTTTTTTGGGGGGGGGGGGGGGGGGGGGGGGGGGGGGGGGTTGCTGCATTTGCTGTCCACAGCAGGAGATGCTGGAAATGAAACTGTATGGGAGGGGGTGCGGCCCAGGCCAGACAGGCATGTGAAGTGCACGGGGAGCAAAGATATGACGCCATAATGTGGAGAATGGCTCACGTGGCCATATTTTGTAGTGAGAGAAACCCACACAGCATCAGTGACAAGAGAAGAGAACATGCAGATCAGCAGAAAAGACTAGGAACCGGCAAGTCATCCCAGCAACGGGGCTCACTTACAGGAAAATCTTAATGCATTGTGTTTCTTAGCACTTCCTCTGGGGATTTCAGTAACGGGCTGGCTGTAAGCTCTCAAGAGGTTCACTGCAAATATTGCAGACATTTGCTTTCTCACGTGCCACTCCTTCAGATTATTCAATAATCATTTTCCCGCTGCAGTGCCTGAAAGGCAAAGCTCCAAACGCAGTTCGAACCAAGCCTGTCTGATGAAGTCAGTGCCCTTTACAGTTCAGGATCATCACCTATCCATGCTTTGACGAGCTCACTCTTGCATTTCATGTCTGAATTCCTTCAGCTTTTCAGCCAGCGATAAAAAAAAAAAAAAATCCATTGTTTGAATTCTGTTTCTTCAAGTTTGAAGAAGTTGAAGTACTTTTAAAAACTTGTATCAAGGGAAACACTTTTATATTTTTCCATTCAAGTGAGCCTGCGACAGTGAGAGCTTGCTGCAGCGCATGAGTAAAGAGAGCACACACAATACAGCCAAAGAACTTCCCAGTGAAGGTCAAAGTCATTATCAGCGTATACAATTAATGCTAAGGTGAAGAAGAGGATACGGGCAGGCTCATATCTTATTTTATGCATACCAATGAGACTGTGCTACATTTTCACTCAGGCAGAACATTACTTGCGGTGTTAAATTATTTCTCATACTGCTTGTGTTGATTTTCTTATAAATGGGCTGTTTGGGTCTCTAATTGAGACACGGACTGCCTGCTAGTTTTCTGCTGATTATACCGGGCTAGAAAGAGTGACCGGGTCTAATGACCCCCCCCACATACACACACACAAAAAAAACACAATCAAACACAGTACACAGAAATGTCAACAAAGAAGGCTCCACCGTTACTGTGTTCAACCTAACAAATTCATCACAGCCTCTCATTTTGTTGGCACGATTACAGTCATAAAACTATGTAATTGATATTAATTAGAACCCAAAGTTAAACTATGTCAGCGTCTTAGAAGCACCAAAATATTTTTATTACAAGCAGCAAAAAAAAGAGCAAACCATCATCTTTGCCAGACAGCAACCAATGCAAGCACATACCGTTTTATACATAGATGGTCCATTATGCGGCAATTACCACAACAGCGCCGCGCCATAACTTAAAGTAATGATCTAAATCAGGCCAGCTGCATTTACAGCTTTTCCTCACTGGCTTTTTTTTTTTTCTGTCCATCACCACACTGAAATGTTCCAACCAGCCCACAAACACAGGCCTTCCTTCGCATGAAGTGAGCTTAAAAACAGCTTATTCCATTTCCTCGCTTTCTTCACCATCATCTGAATAATCATGCTCGCATATGACCCCGCTCACTCCGAGAAAGCCGCTCTCCATCTGGTGCAGCAGGAAGCGAACACAAGCTGTTTTCAGCTCAACACATCAAACTCACACACCTGTTACTGTTAGACAGACTTAGACTGCTTTTGGCAGCTCGTGCAATATTATAAATTGCTGCCTGCTGCTTCCACTAAATGTAACGAGCTAAATTAAGTTTGCTGAGAAAAATACGTTTCTCCTTTATGCTATTGTGATTTTAAGTAATCGTGACCTTTATGAAGATTAACTTGTCTTTTGGATGTTTTTAGAAAACAAACTTTCTCCACTATTATCCTGTTGTGCTCCCATGGGAACTACACAAAAGGGGATTACACTATTAGCGTTCAACGCTGAGAACTAATGGGACCACATGAGGACATTTTGAAGTAATTGTCATGTACAAAAGCCATTTACACCCACAAATCAGTTGTAGCCTAAACGAGCCTGAGAATATTATCTCATTAAGCCGATTCCAACCACACATCTATCAGCTTTACCTTTCTGTGAAGCAGAGGTGTTGTGCGGAAACCCCCTCAAAAGTTTTTGTGCTGATGGAATCACACCATGGCTTATCTTTGTTTCCCATCAATCACAATGAAGAATGATGTAGAGCTATTTATCAAAGCCCTCTAAGGCAAAAAAACAAGAGGCCATCTGGCATCGTAAAGCCAACGTGGTGAAATGTTAGTCCAGAGGCTCATGAGTCGCCATAGTCCATCAAATGTGAACGTTTTGCACACAAGCTGTTTGCTAAAGCAATGTTTTGTAAGAATCCTCCAAAATAGCTTGAAAAGATGTTGTTACTGCCGTTGCTTTTCCCAGAGAACATCTGCCACAAGAGAAGCAAAGCAGGTGAAGATTTTGCAGATTTCAACAAGCCACGCTCAACTCTTTTACGACTTTACGCTCTCATTGTGCCGGTCCCAAGCCTGAATAAAAACAGAGGGTTGTGTCAGGAACGGCATCCGGTATAAAATCTGTTCCAAACCAAAAGTTCAAATCAGATCTATGATATCCATACTAGATCGGTCGAGGCCTTGGTTAACAATGACCGCCATTGGTGCCGGTGGAAACTGGACTACTGTTGGTTGAAGAAAGAGAGGAGGAAGGAGGGTTCGCAGGAAGAGAGACAAGAGGAAAGTGTTGGACTGAGAGTATGGACTTTGAATGTTGGAACTACACAGGAAAAGGTAGAGAGTTAGTTGACATGATACAGAGGAGGAAGGTAGACATACTGTGTGTCCAGGAGACCAGATGAAAAGGTAGCAAGGAAGGAAGCTTAGGAGCTGGGTTCAAGTTGTTCTATTGTGGTGGAGATGGGAAGAGAAATGTAGTAGGAGTTATCTTAAAAGAGGAGTTTGCTAGGAGAGTTGTGGAGTGATGAGTCTGAAGATAGAAGTGGAAGACGTGAAGTTTAATGTTGTTAGTGGGTACACCCCACAGATAAGATGTGAGCTGGAGGAGAAGGAAAGATTCTGGTTGGACCTTGAGGAAGTGATGATGAGCATCCCGAGAGGGGAGATTGTTGTCATTGGTGCAGATTTCAATGGACATGTTGCTGCAGGAAACAGCGGTGATGAGGAGGTGATGGGCAGGTTTAGTATCCAGGAGAGGAACGTAGAAGGACAGATGGTGGTTGATTTAGCAAAAAAGATGGAAATGGCTAAAGTGAATACATTCTTTGAGAAGAGGCCTTTAAGAGTGGAGGTAGAAGCACACAGACTACATCTTGTGTAGACGTATTCTGAATGAGATCAGTGACTGCAAGGCAGTTTTTGGTGAGAGTGTTTCTAGACAGCATAGGCTGGTGGTGTGTAGGATGACTCTGGTGATGAAGAAGATGAGGAAAGAAAGGGGAAAGAAGAGGAAAAACGGGTGAAGGCTGAAAAAGCAAGAATGTTACATGACTTTTAAGAAACAGTTGAAACGGGCTCTGGGTGGTCAAGAGGTAATCCCAGATGACTGGATAACTAGAGCTAATGTGATCAGGGAGACAGGTAGGAGTGTACTTGGTGTGTTGATAAGGAGACTTGGTGGTGGAATTAGGAGATGCAGGAGTGTATACGAAGTAAGAGGCTAGCTGAGAAGAAGTGGGACACTGAGAGGACTGAGGAGAGTAGACAGAAGTACAGGGAGATGCAGCGTAAAGTGAAAATAGAGGTGTCAAAGGGTTTATGATGACTTGTATGCTAGGTTGGGTAGGAACGAGGGAGAGGCTGACCTATACAGATTAGCAAGGCAGAGAGACCGAGATGGGAAGGACATGCAGCGGGTTTGAGTGATTACGGATACGCAAGGGAATGTGTTTACAGGTGTTAGTAGTGTACAACAACACACGTGTCACACACTAAAGCTTTTCTGTTTATCAGAATCACCCAATTTATGTTGATTGCGTGAATGATTGAGGAGTTGAGATATGTCAAAGACCGTGGGATATTTAGGTGTAGCAGGTAACAGGTGTTAAATAATTAACACGTTCTTGTGAGTTTTTCCTAAGGATGGAGGACACTTATAAAAAAAACTAAGCTCTAAATGGAATTTCTGAGTATTTCTGCATTCAAATCATGGTGAATAGGGAGAAGTCAAAAAATGCAGTTTGATTAAGCTGGAGTGACATACATTGACTGTATACTTTATGCGTACCCACTGGTCCCAGAAAGCCAAACCCCATACAGTTATATTAAAAAATAAACAACCATTACCCAGTCAATATATTTGCTAGAATAATCATTCTTGGTCCAGTGCCTTTTTTTAAACATGTTCTTGGTAATCCTAATTTTTTCTTATGATAATTGTTCTTCATTGCAAGTTATTGAAAAAAAGTTATTGAAAAACAGGGCAATCAGATGTTTTAGTTAAAGCATACGGGGCCCGCTAGCCTCAAACGTTTAATACATCTGATTGACAGATTCTCCCCAATCTGCTTGCAGTGAAAGGGGTGTGGCTTTCCAACAAGCTCACTCCTGATTAGCCAGAGTAGTTGGAGAATGATGACTCAGACCGGCTTGCACAAATCACTGTTTACTGACGTTGTCTGATTCCAACATGTCAAAGTCATTATGGTGGAAAATTGATGACAGATTTAAACTTCATTTGGTTTGAACTGGAAGTGAAGCATTTTGTGAGGGTGAAGTCACACTCAAAATGTCATGCTCTTTCTTATACAGTCAAAAATGCACTGATCGAGCCACAAGCTCCCTCCTCCAAGCTCTTCAAGGGGGGCGGACCTATTCTTCACCAAAAGCCCCACCCACAACTCAGAGGTGAATTTCTAATGAATTACTGACGCTATGCAGAATCTGTGTCCTAGAAAATGACACTGTTTTTTGTATTTCCCCCCAAAAACAGCATAATTATAGTTAAAAGACCACTGGGAACAATTTTACAAGTGATAAAAACCTGATCGGAGTGGGACTTGAAACAAAAAAAAAAAATACTCTCTTCAACTAGCCGCTTCAGTTTGACTTCACACTTAGCCATAAGAGGATGTGGAACATCGCCTGTGCTTGTTTCTGCTTTGAGGAAAGCTAAAAAGGATTTTTCATTTCTAGCAAAGGGGCACATGTTTGTAACAGGTCAACAAGACAGAACGGTACGTGACCATTTAGACATTTAACATTTATGAGGATTTTTTTTAAGTTAAATTTTAGCTTCACAGTTTCCCAAAAAAAAAAAGAAGAAGAAAAAGAATGTGAAAAATATAATGGACGTAGCCTCTGTTAACAGAAAAAAACAGTTTTGACTATTATTTAATTCATCGTGCTTCCACTGCTTGTTTCTAAAAAACATGGCATCCTTTTCCCAGAATGACAAACTTGTGCCATACATTTGAGTTTTACTAAAAGGCACCAGAAAGCATCTCCGTCTTCCAGGCAGCTACATGAATGATCTCCTTTAACTAAAGTAGTGTGACTATCAACAAGGCCAGGTTTGAGCTGTTCCAAATGGAACACTCTGAACTTCAGCACTTCAATTCCCCTGTGCCATAATTATTCGGTTACCATATTATTCAGACCTGTTTAGGCTGTTGTTACTTTCCTGCTCAAATGCTGTTTAATTAGGCCCTGAAACCCCTTAGATACATGAAGAATATCCTGACCTGAGAAACCTGACCTGAACAGAGACAACAATAATGGAAGCCAAATAACTTTATTTTTTTTATTTTCTTAAAATAACTGGAATGTCCCAACAACCATCAGCACAATCAAGTAGAGGATTCTCATTATTTTTGGGGAGTTGCGATTTTTATTTTTGCAAATCTACATGATTGTTTTGGTAGGCCTGAACTTTACACGATCATTGATGAGGTTATTTGTGCCATGTTATAATTGTTAGAGCAGAAACATTGACTTTCCACTGTTATGTGTTTTTTCTCCTCTCAAATGCTTGCTTTAAAAAAATGTTTTTCTTGCATCTATATTTTTCTGGGTTTATTAATTTTAGTATCGGTGCCCTCTAGAGGTGAGGTTTTTTTTTTTGTTTGTTTCTAGTCAATGTCTAAATGCAAAATATCACAGTTTGCAAATCATGCAGTTTAACTTGGTTTCAGTGTCACTGAATAAGTAAAGTTTAAATTTAAAGGGACACCCAAGTGAATAGTAAATGTCTATGTTGCAAACGAGGACCAAAGAATAATTACAATTTTTGTATGTATTTTTTGGGGGTTTTCTTTTGGAGATACAACCTGCTGTAATACAGGCATGAGGCGGAGTGATGGAAAGGTGATGTACTGCAGGGTGGTGATGAGCCACAGGTGCACAGAGTGATCAGCAGCAGGAACCACACAGCAAGCCAGAACTTGAACAAAACAACACTGAAAGAGAGACAGGGGAAACTCCTAGCCACCAGGGATACAGAGAAGAGAGCCAGGAGGAGATGCAGACATCCTGTGAGCTTTTTATTTCTGTGTGTGGGTGAGTAATTCAGTCTTTAGCCCTTTGATTGCAGCATGGAGTTTTGTGTTTTCACTCATTCACATCCGTCTCAGTATCTGCCCACTTTAGTCACATGGAAATTTAAACTTTGGGGCTGATAATTCTAAATCCTTCAGTATTTTCCTTTTTTGGTTCTACTGCATGACCCAGTTTCCAGACTAATACTACTGTTTTCAGGATGGTCTTATTTGCTGCAAGTGAATGCTGGTAAACAGAGAGGTGGCATACAGCTTGTGTTGTGCTTGCTTTGTTTTATTTTAAGCATGCTCATTATGTTACACTTTCTGTTTGGGTTACCTTGTTCTATTTTGTTGTTCAGGAATTTAAGTTCTGTGTCTGCTCCTTTTGTTCAAACCACATTCAATACGTTAGTCACAACTGGCTTAGACAAGCTGACTGCAGATGAAAAATGGGCAAATCTATTGGAAACACGTAGGTGACGTACACAAAAATATCAAAACCATTGAGCCTGTTGAGCGAAATGTTCGTGCATTATTTTTCTATGGGCTTGCTGCGGACGAACAGTTGTAGCGAACACTTTACACACAAAGGCAGGGGCGGAGCAAGAACATTTTATATGAGGAGGGCGGAACCAGACAGAAGACCTTGATAAGGTGGCAAAGGGGAACAGTGGAGTGGAAGGCCATTACAAATGAAAGGATCAAAACTTTGTTTCAAACAGATTAGTTATTGTTTTTATTATTAATAATATTTAGAAGAGCAGTTATTTTAGCTGAGGTGATGTTACTAATGCTTAAAGAAGCTTGTGTTGCTAATTTCCTCATCTTTGTCCATACTGAAACTAAAGTTGACTCAGAAATTGGGGGGGATTTGCACCCCCCAGCGAACAGCTTTGTTCCTGTAGCCGTGCCCCTGCGTCAGGCGAGACGCAGGCCCTTCGTTCACACGTTTAATCTTTTTTCAAGCCCCCCCAATGAAAACTACCCACTACGCAGGGAGCCCATTAGTGCGGTTCAAGTGATAAGTACGATTCTTGTGGTTCCTTTGAGCGTTCTTTTCGTGCAGCCTGACTGTTAGATGGAGAAAACTTGACAATCAGAGTGTAGTTTCTCTGGACATTCTACAGGTACTTACGCATCACCTGCACAGCCAATACAAACACATGAACTGACTTACTGGCATCTGTGGGAACGCCTTTTCTCACAAACTCCTCAACAGAAGAAAAAAAAATTCCTCCAGGTTTTGTTTTTTTTCCTTTGTGTTGGACAGGGAACCACTCCAGACTCCACTCCAGTCTGTTCTGTCTGCAGGACATTGTACCAGAAGTCTCATCTTGTTTGTTCAGATGCAGTTTGATGAACACCACTCAAGTTTCCGTGACCTTTTAAACAGCAGAGACTTTTTTCTGGTAACCTTACACAACATAGGTCTTTTTTTTTGTCTGCTATGAGTGCTACAATTGACTTAACTTGCTTACTAAGGTCTACAAGGTCAGAGGTAGCTTTTAAGGTTTTCATGTATGCCCTGCATTTATCTATAATCTTTTCCACTCGAAAATGATTTACTCCATGGACTTGATTTCTTCGAAATAATTTTTTATAACCTTTTCTAAGTAAATAAGTAGCAGCTGCTGCCTTCCTGAGGGATTTTCTCTGTGCATTGCAAGGGATCACACATGCACATTTTGGACCACAAATTTGAGCAATTTGCTACTTTTATTGTGGACTGTACACCTGCTGATAGCTAGAAAAATTAAAAGACTGACAATAAGTAACACTTGACAGGGACTTTTCTCACAAATCCTGCAGGAGCAGGAAGATGTTATTCATGTTTTTGTGCCATTTTGATAAATAACAAAATATGTGTTCATTTTATCTGTCTAGGACTCTTAACACATTCAGAGGATTTTTTTTAATTACTAAAGAAAAATTCTGGAATGAATGAAATGGATTTCATTGGAAGAAAAAAAATGGAGATGAAAAGTAGTTAATGACCACTGGAGTGTGCAGACATTTTGAATAATTGAATATAGCTGCTCTAACATTGTTGAGCAGCCCCAACAAACCCAAGAAACTGACCAATATGCAGTATACGGATCAGATTAACTACTTCATCTTTAACATGGAGAGTAATACATGTAATCCAGATTGGTTAACATCTACTAATGTAAGCATAAATCTAAAGTGAAATTACAATCTATTTGTTCTTTCAAACAACAAAGGTGCAGCAGAAGAAGTTATGCAAAAATTGTTTCATCTTTAAACAAATGAAAAACATTTTACAAGAAATTCTTAATAAAGAGAAAAACGTCTGTTAGGAGAGCCTATTCTTTCAACAAAATGTTATTCTTTATTATACTAAAAATGTCTTTAGGAAAGGTCGTTCACGCTGTTTTTGAGTTTCTGTGTATTTTTAAGCAGTTTTAGTCTCAAGTTACATACACATCTGGAATGTGTGGTGTTCAAGACTGTGCTGAATATGGGCTTTTAAACCTGCTTTTAGCATGTGGTGTTCACACAGGTCTGTCGCTACCGGATATCTAAACATGCACATGGAAGAGGCTTGGTGCGAAATGTCAAAGGGGTGCAAATCTGGTGGATTTTGCTCCAGATTGTTTTTTTTCACTGTTCTATTTCAATATATAAAATACTTGTTGTCATATACGGTAATTCCAACCAGGCACAAACTGCAGTTATTAATTTTTCCTCCACCATTCTAGTGGTAGCGCCTCAGCTAAAAGAACTGCTGTTTTAATAAAACTCTTTCAAATTCTAGCTCCGCCACTCACACTAAAATGCCTCACAACCAAATCCAAGTCCCTGATAGGTCGAAGTTCAACTAGTTAACTTTTGTTCAATGGCCGCACGTTTTGTACATAGAGCCCAAAAATGGACTTAAACACTTGCAAAGTCATGTGTGAACACAAGAGTTTATAACGCCTATAACGTTCATATGCGAGCAATTGTAAACTTTTCACTGAGAGCGTTCACTCTAATGCACGTTTCCAAGGCCAGTGTGAATGTAACATTAAAGTCCCACTCCAATCATCTTTTGATCTGTTGTAGTCTTTTAACCACATTTAGCCCAAATTAAAAAAGCTTGTGTTGTTTTCTAGGCCATAGTTTCTGCAGAGCAGCAGGAGTTGATTAGAAAATTCACAGTCATGGGCGGGACTGTTGGGGTGGAGCAAGCCCGCCCCCCTTTTCCTCCCCATTGCAGAGTAGAGCAGAGCAGAAAGCTTGTGGTCCAGTGAATTTTCTACGCCACAATATCATCTTTTTCAAACTGCATTTTCTCATCTGCTCCTGTTTTACAAATGTTTAGATAAAGAAATACTCAGAAGTCTATTAAGTTTCTTAATATACAGTATGTTCTCCATCTTCAGAAAAATGCCATAAACAGATTTGCATGCTTTTTGTCAAAGTGGGTCATTTAATGCCTCTTTGCATTTAATCAGTTCATTACCTCCTCCTCGACTGTTGATGCTGAGGAGCTTAGTTCCCTAGTTTCACTCAACCTGTACCAACATCCAGGACTCTGTGGCTCCTGTAAAGACAGTAAAGCCTACACACGTGGACAAAATTGTTGGTACCCCTCAGTTAAAGAAGGAAAAACCCACAATTCTCACTGAAATCACTTGAAACTTACAAAAGTAACAATAAATAAAAATTTATTGAAAATTAAATAATCAAAATCAGCCATCACTTTTGAATTGCTGATTAACATAATTATTTAAAAAAAAAAAAAAAACAAAGAAACAGGCCTGGACAAAAATGATGGTACCTCTATAAAAGATTGAAAACTATTTGACCAGACTGACATGATTAACGCAGGTGTGTCCTTTAATTGACATCACAGGTGTTACCAAACTCATAATCAGTCAGTCTGCCTATTTAAAGGGAGACAAGTAGTCACTCTGCTGTTTGGTGAAAAGGTGTGTACCACACTGAACATGGACAACAGAAAGCGAATTAGAGAATTGTCCCAGGACATCCGAAAAAAAATTATAGATAAATATCTTAAAGGTAAAGGCTATAAGACCATCTCTAAACAGCTTGAACTTCCTGTGACAACAGTGGCTCATATTATTCAGAAGTTCAAGACCCACGGGACAGTAGCCAACCTCTCTGGACGTGGCCACAAGAGGAAAATTGATGACAAATTGAAGAGACGGATCGTTCGAATTGTATCCAAAGAGCCCAGAACAACCTCCAAAGAAATTAAAGGTGAACTCCAAGGCCAAGGTGCATCAGTGTCAGATCGCACCATTCGTCATTGTTTGAGCCAAAGTGGACTTCATGGGAGACAACCAAGGAGGACACCACTGCTGAAAAACAATCATAAAAAAGCCAGACTGGAATTTGCAAAAATGCATGTTGACAAGCCCCAAAGCTTCTGGGAGAATGTCCTTTGGACAGATGAGACCAAACTGGAGCTTTTTGGTAAGGCACATCAACTCTATGTTCATAGACTCAAAAACCAAGCATACGAAGAAAAGAACACTGTCCCTACGGTGAAACATGGAGGAGGCTCAGTAATGTTTTGGGGCTGCTTTGCTGCATCTGGCACAGGATGTCTTGAATGTGTGCAAGGTACAATGAAATCTGTAGACTATCAAGGCATTCTGGAGAGAAATGTGCTGCCTTGTGTCAGAAAGCTTGGTCTCAGTCGCAGGTCATGGGTCTTCCAACAGGACAACGATCCAAAACACACAGCCAAAAACACCCAAGAATGGCTGAGAGAAAAGCGTTGGACTATTCTAAAGTGGCCTTCCATGAGCCCAGATCTGAATCCCATTGAACATCTGTGGAAGGAGCTGAAACATGCCATTTGGAGAAGACACCCATCAAACCTGAGACAACTGGAGCAGTTTGCTCATGAGGAGTGGGCCAAAATACCTGTTGACAGCTGCAGAACGCTCATTGACAAATACAGAAATCGCTTCATTGCAGTGATTGCCTCAAAAGGTTGTGCAACAAAATATTAAGTTATGCGTATCAGCATTTTTGTCCAGGCCTGTTTCATTAGTTTTTTTTTTTTTTGTAATAATTGTGTTAATCAGCAATTCAAAAGTGATGGCTGATTTTGATTATTTAATTTTCAATACATTTTTATTTATAGTTACTTTTGTAAGTTTCAAGTGATTTCAGTGAGAATTGTGGGTTTTTCCTTCTTTAACTGAGGGGTACCAACAATTTTGTCCACATGTGTAGATCTAAACATGAGCCCTGGCTCAGTGACAGAACCCGGGAAGCTCCCAGAACTTGCAGGAAAGCTGAACGCCAGTGGAAGAAGGATAAGCCACAAGTCTCACTACAAATTCTGAAGGACTACTGGAAATCTTTTCGGAGTGTCTGTCATTTCTGATCAGTATAATCCACGAGTACTGTTTAAAACAATAGACTCTGTCTTCAATGCTCCACAGGTGGGAGCTTTAGTTATGTGTGACAATTTTCTAAATTTCTTTATCGACAAGGTTGCAAACATGAGGGCTGCCGTTACTTTTACCACCGCCAACCTCTCAACCTCTGTTTTCTGCTCGGCCACATTTGAGATGTTTGAACTGGTGTCATTATCGTTTTTAGATCAGTTAGTTAAACAAAGTAAGGCATCGGGCTCTTTGATAGATCCCATCCCTTCTAAAGCTTTTCAAAGACGTCTTCCCAGTTGTAGCTCAGACTGTCCTCGCCATCGTCAACAGCAGTCTGGCCACTGGTTTTGTCCCTGCCAATTTTAAACATGCACTTGTTCATCCCTTGCTCAAAAAACCCAGTCTAGACAGTTCTATGTTGGCTAACTTCAGACCTATCTCCAACATGCTTTTCATATCAAAACTTTTAGAGAAAGTGATTTACCTCCAGCTGGAGGATATTTGAGCTCTCACAAGATCTCAACAGATTTGGCTTTACTGAGGGCTGGTAAAAACATCCTATTGGCTGCTGATGCTGGGGACCATGTAGTCCTGGTTCTGCTGGATCCATCAGCAGCATTCACCACAGCTGACCACTGTATTTTAATATATAGGCTCCAGAACCTGGTGGGGATTCAAGGTTTCGCACTAGATTGGTTCAGATCATACTTAACAGGACGGACTATATATGTTAATCTTGATGGTTTTAAATCTAGAAAAGCTCAGATGTCTTTTGGAGTTCCACAGGGTTCAATTTTGGAGCCACTTCTCTTTTTTTGTATCTGCTTCTGCTGGGGTCCATTCTAAGAAGGCATGGCATTCTTTAACTTTTACGCTGATGACAGTCAGATTTATCTGCCACTGAAAAGGAAGGAGGGTTTCTCTACTAACCTGCTTGTATTGTGTTTGGATGATATTAAGGATTGATATTAAGCCCTGAGTTCCCTGAGTTTTAATGAAAAGAAAACAGAAGTATTAGTTTGGACCAAATGATCTCAGAAAACAGTCCCCAGCTGATCTGGCTTTTTGACCAACTTTTTAAAGTCAACGATTTCTAACTTAGGTTTTAAACTGGACAGTCATTTTAAACTTGATCACCAGATCAGCTCAGAGGTGAAGCTGAGCTTCTCTAATCTTTGACAACTTTCCAAGGTTAAACCATTTTTATCACCTGCACATTTTGAGACAGTAATCCATGCCTCCATCACATCTCGGCTGGATTACTGCAACTCTGTATTTTGGACTAAGCCAGACATCTCTCTTACATTTCCAACGTGTTCAAAGTGCTGCTACCCGTCTGTTGGTTGGAGGACATAAGTGAGACCACATTACACCGATTTTAGCATCGCTCTATTGGGGCTGCCTATGCATTTTAGAGTTCATTTTGAGATTCTTTTAATTTTTTTTTTTTAAGTCTTTACATGGTCTTGCCCCACTGTACCTCTCTGAACTGCTTTCTCCTTATTCGCCGGCCCGGTACCTCAGATCAGCTGATCAGTTCCTAATGGAGACGCCGTGGTCCAGGTTGAAGCTCAGAGGGGACAGAGCCTCTGCTGTCGCTGGTCCAAAGCTCTGGAACTCTTTGCCTTTGACTATCCCATCACTGTTCACTTTTAAAGCTTTATCTAAAGACTAACTTTTATGCACTGGCTATTAATGCAATATGAGACTCGAGCTGTTTTATTGTTACTTTCTTGCTTTTATTTTTTTATTTGATCTTATTGTCCTTTTACCTTGTTTTTTGTGTTATCATCTTTTATGTTTTTGTATACAGCACTTTGTTTTAGCTTTTTGCTTTTTGAAAGTGCTATTTAAATAAAGTTGAGGTAGGTTAAACCCTGTAAAAAAAGGTCCTTTCTGCTCTGACAGGAGCTGTGATAATGAGATTGGCTTCTTTATCTTTTGGGTTTGACATATTTGCTTGATGACCATTGTCTCTTTGTCTTTGATTTTCTGTCACACAACTGTCAGTCTTGTTATTCACTTGTCATCTTGCTTCCTGAATAAATCAGCTGAATGGAATTTCTAAATTGAGCACAACAAAAATGAACTTTTGTAAATCTGCTTTCACTTTAATAAGATATTTGAATAGGTTAAGCTTCAATTAAACGTTAGGGTGAAATAATTGTCAAAAAGGTGACATTCAATGCAGTTAGACAATAAAAAAATGAAGACTATATGAAATCGGTAAGAGTATATTCTGTGTACTGGCTTCCCACACACACCCATGCATCTTAGAAGAAACCGGCTGAGGCAACAGCAGCAGCATCCACCTTCATTCAGCTTTGTCGTGGGTGTCTGGAAAGTTCTAACTTAGATTTATTGGCTTCATATTTAAAGCACATAAAGCACAAACTGACTTTAAAAAAGCAAAACATGACAAAAAAAGAATATTATCTGATTTGACTAACAGACATTGTTTTTAATCCTTTACATTGAGGGTTGCTGGGTATATGTGTCCCATTCCTGAAAGCATAATCACCTGAAGCAAAGCTTTACTTCGGCTTCACAGATCACCAGATTTTAATTAATCTCCTAAATAATCTCTTAACGAGAGTTCTGCCTCCGTGTTGGGTCACCAGTCGTTTCGTTCCAGGTTTTAATTTACTCTTTTCAAAAATTAGAGAATACATCCTTGAGTGTTGTATAATTTTAAAGATAAAGTCTTTGGATTAATAAAGTTCCTCAAATTATGCTGTTTTTTAAAAAAAAATATATTTTTAGTTCGTATTTCAATTTTTGATATGAAAGACAACTTGAAACTTCAATAATAGTTCAGCAAGCATCAAAACAATGAAAGCGTGCATCTGTGCAGTTAACATGCATGTTTGGTGACCTGTGAAGCATGAGTGTCGGCCCCCTTGCAGACCTGCTACAGAAGCAGCGTGCTGGCTGCAGCTACATCAGGAGACCATTTCTGGGTTGTTGTTTTTTTTACTGTTTTCTTTAGATTTGCCAGAGGCAGCATTTTAATAGAGTGCACACAAAGTCTGTGTTCTGGAGACAACAGAGGCGCGCTGCTGCCCCAGTCGCTAACATTTGCTCCACCCCTTCACCTGCTTTGCAATAAAAATGTGCCCACAGCTCTTCCTACACCACACAGCATTTGGATCTAAATGTAATTAAGAGATCTCACTGGTTTAATAAATGGAGGTTACGCATAAGGTATCAGACTGTACCTTTATGACATTTTCTTATTAACTGCAGGAGTATTTGCTCAACTGCATCTCTGGGTGCAGACGGGCTGCATCAGAGCTTTGTCAGAACCTCCAGCTGATCAAACGCTGTGAAAGAAATGGCAGCAAATTCCTCCATTGTGTGTCATTCTGTCATTTTTTTTTCCTCTTACATGACAATGACTTAAACAATTCTAAAAGAGTTCTTGATAAGGTAACATGTTGTAAAACCCAGTGCTTCTACTTTGAAATTGAAAGCCTTATTAAAACAAAGACTGCCCTTTTTAGGTTATAATGTCTGAGGTATCAGGGGAAAAAAGTGATTCTTTTCAGATCTAAAATTCTAAAAAACAATATTGCATAGTAAGAGAACTGTGAATGTTGCTCATTTAAACCTCAAACAGAGCCAAAAGAAACTGGAAGAGGAAAGAAAATCTAAACAGTAATTATAAGGGTTGGTGGCTTGCTGGGGAGCAGTTTTCAGGTGTCTGTTAACATGTTCCCAAAGAGGAAAAATACCAGCAGTGATCTTACAAAAGAAATTTTTCGCTGCAGATCAATTTGGGAAGGGTTACAAGGCCATTTCTAAACAATTTGAAGTCCATCAAAAACTTGTGAGAAAGATCTTTCACAAGTGCAAACTGTCAAGACGACAGTCAATGTCAGACTGTGAAATCTTCAAAGAAATTGCAAACATCACGAAGGACTTCATCTCAAACTCCACACACCTCAGAACGTTGACTTCTTATGTGAAATGACCAAATCAGCAAAAGTCCCTTAAAGTATCAAAATAGGAACGCTCAGGTTTGTAACAATAAAACACCTGATTCTCAAACTGTTTTGAATGGATACGGTTAAAAGAAATGTTTAGATAAAAACAAATATCTACAGGATTTTAGCACAAACTCCTCATAAGTGCCATGCACAGTGGCAGAGAAATAATGGTTTGGGCTACATTTAAACAACCTGATTATAGTCATTTATGACCATAAACTCTTCTCCATTTGACATGATGAACTGTTAAACCACCCCTCTGACAAATCAAACTTTGCCGAAAAAGTAAAGAGCGAGTTTCACAAACACAGTTTAACTTTTGAAGAGGATCAAAGCAAAGCTTCCGAACTAAACTGAAAGAACAGAAGAAAAAAGAGTTGCTTGGTGCAATGAGTTGTACATGGCTTCATAAACAGATTAATATTTCTTGTAGGACCTAAAACTTTGGCAAATTTGAGTTTTTAAGGAGTATGGCATGTCGAGTGGTATGGAGGGCCTAAAAAAAAGACTTAAAGAAGTCAGAGAAAGAGCAGAACTTCCCTTTTAAACTGAACCAATGCACTGAGGAGGCAGGAGAATCCCAGCAAACAAACAGGCTGATCAACTGACAGACAAAACCTTCATCCATCAGCAACAGCCTCAATGTAGTAACGAGCGTCACCTCAGACCATTCTCTTCCACAGCCACCAAACTGCACAGCTCCTGCGTGTGATCCATGGTGGATCAAAAATGACTCATTCATTTATTTACACATTTGTCTGTTTTAATTGGCTATTTGGTGATCTGTGATTTGAATGACTTGTTTTCTTTTGAACTGCTGCGATGGGTGAATTTCTTCCCTGTGACATCAATAAATCAATTCACTTTAAACATGGAAAAGTGTCTGTAACACATTATTGAAGTAAATTTGCATTCAAGAGATGATCATCAGTGAGCGTCTTAAAAAAAAAAAAAGAAAATGGGTGCAGCTGTTGAAAATCCAATCCAGCACAAGAACAGTTCAGAACAGAACAACATGTTCTTAAAAACAAGACAGAGATCTTAAATGTGAATTACTTTATCTAAACATTTTTTAAATCAGTTTTAAATTAATAAAAGCTTAATTAACCCCTTTAAGTTGTTGGCAGTTCCATATTTTATTAACAGGTAAAGAAGAAAACTAGAATCGCTGAGAAAAGGATTGGACTTGAGGAGTGAAAGGAAACTTTCAAAAGACAAAATGATAATAATAAAAAAAAAAAACTTCCAGAGAGAAGCATTGCACTTAAAATATTACAAATATTTGTTTCCTTGGAAACTAATGCAACTCAGAAAGTGGTGGGCGCCAAAGTTTTTCACACAGTCTTACAGACATCAATCATACACCAACACTATCCAAGTCTGTACAAAAACAAAGAAAAAAACTGGGGAGTGAATTCTTTTACTTGCAAATTTGCCTTTGAAGTCATTAGCATTGAGAGTATTAGAAAACAACCAAAATATTTTAATATGTTTAGAGCTTGTAGTCTAAAAATATGCTTTGTCTTTTGTAGATTCTTCAGATTTTTTAATAGGGAGGTTAAAAGTTCTGACAGAAGTTTGGAACTGGAAACCTCGTCTGCTGTGTTCATTTTACCTTCATGTTTGAAAGCATTCTAAGATTTGGTGGATTTAAATCACAGTGTTGTATAGAAGAATCAAGTGTTTTAATGGAGGAAACAAAGTCAGAGTAGTGGTTAGTGCCATCGCCCCACAGCGACAAGGTCCAAGGCCTTTCTGTGTGAACGCTCAATTCTGTGGCTGTAACTCGCCATCCAACCAACAGCAACAGTTCCTGCTCATTGAGCTGGCCAAGACTTTAACTGTTTATTTACAATTTGTTCACGAGGGCAAAGAGTGAATTTTATTTAAACCATCGCCTCCCACCCACTGAAAAAAAAAAATCTTAGAGAGAGATTAAAAAAAACACATTACCAGACAAACACATAGATATATGTTTGTATAAATATGTTTTTTTAATGAATTTAAATGAAATGAAGCCAATTTCTTAGCTTTAATGAGAGAAAAGGAACTTGAGAATCACATTTATACCAACAGGCTGACGATGCTGGGAATGTTTCCATTCTGCATGATCAACCACAGAGTGCCAAATACAATAAATCATTCCCATCATAACAAATAAATACTAGGATAAATGTTCCACAAAGAAGACAGAGGAGCAGGTAGACGGTGGCAGGCCTAGAAAAATTAGAAGAGAATTACCTGAGCACACAAAAGGCCTCATACTCCATCAAAAGCCCACAATCAGATAAACAACCATACGCAGATGCTCAATTTAGAATCACAAGTCAAGCTAACGTGCATGTTCGTGGTTTGTGTAAAGAAGCCAAGGTCCCCAGCAAATAAATATGCTAAGTTATGCACAGGGAGAACGTACAGAAGAAACCTCCCGTCTCACTGTGAGGTGATATCACAAACCACCACATCACTATAACACCTTCTTCTTATAAATATTTTATGTCCTTTTTTACTCAAAATGATAAAACAGGAACAAAACAGAAGCAGCACATTCTGAATGGTGGGTATTTGTGAAAAATAACATTATCTGCAGAATTAGACTTCTTTTTTTTTTTTTTTGCATTGTAGTCATTTGTTTTGGCAACATGTTTCCAACCAGGGAAACTGCAAATGAATGACAGAGCAGTTAGAGACACAGCAGCACAGGCTAATCATGAAATACACCGGTAGATGTTAACTGCAAAAAAATGAATTAACACAAGAAAAAAGTTGAAAATTGGACCTTAAAAGAAGTCAAAGGGCATTTTTAGTTCAAAGTAATCTGCAACCAAGTAAACAATTAACTCGGTTAGCCTGATCACAGGGACACACCTGGGAACATTAACACTGGGTTATCAGCTCATTTAACAGCACAAGGAGATTTTTTATGTCACAGTACAATGAGCTGATGTCAGAGGCCATAGTGCAGCTTTTTACACCCTGTTTAAACTGACTCCACATTCTATGACCCTTAGCAAAAGTAATCTATTTAAGTGTACAACAAGTATACTTAGTCTGTACTAAAAGTGAAGCAGTATACTTTACTTTTGATATACTATCTAAATATTATAAATGTGTAATATGTTTCCATTTAGTCTGAAGAAGTATTCAGTTATAATACTTTCTACACTTCACGTACATGGTCTATACCATAATTACTTTACTTGTACTCAAGTACACTAAATAAAATAAACATCAAGTGTTCTACTTCTTGCTAAGGGGAGGCATTGTGAAGTTCTGCATTTCTACCAACCAAAAACAAAAGAGTGCAACTTGACAAGCCTATGAAAACTCAATGTCCATGATTCTTCTAAATCGCTTTGTTGTGTCAAATGTCCATCCACCCATCGATCCACCCATCGATTCAACCACCCATCCATCCATCCATCCATCCATCCATCCATCCATCCATCCATCCATCCATCCACTTACTCCCTTTCAGGTTCAAGGGGTTTCTAGAGCTGTTCCCAGCTGCAATTGGGTTAAGGTTGGATAAATCTTGAACAAGTTGCTCGTCCGTCTCAGAGGCACACAATTACATACACTAACACTCATCTTAGGGACAGTATAGAGTAGGCAGTTAATGTCTTAGTCACATGCAACCACACCTTTCTACGACCAAAAAGCCTGCAGCATCCATAGAGGGGTTGGGTGCGGCAGGTTTTTAGGTTGTGGAGGGTCGTTGACAAGTGCTGGCGCATCTTGAGGGGAGTCCAAGTGTTGCAGTTACTTTGAGGCTTGTATGTCCACCTTAATAAGAGACATAATGAAGATGAAACGTAAGATTGCTGTGTGTGCAGAACTGTATCATGAAATATTTGTAAGGATAACACGTATGGATGATGCTGTCATATGGTGGCCTAACACAACAGTCCTGTTGTTAGTAAGGTGAGTGCTCTGACTCTTTACTGACCACAGGCAAATGCTGCACGCACAAGGTCTTCTGGTGATGTATAATCATCGGTAGAATGCCCATTAGATGCCCACAAAGACTACACTCTGGCTAGTTTTGAAGATTCTAACAGTCAGGCTGGACACAAACAACACTCAAGGACTGCATTCCTTTCACCTGTACAGCACCAACGAGCTTCCTGCGCAGTGCGCGAGGTTTGTTGAAACAAGTGAAATATACGTACATCATGCCTGTGTCTCATCTACTTTCTCCTTACTTATCCTTAGTTGTTGCTTAAAGGTTCGCTACAACCTCATGCCCGCAGTATTCCCATAGATAAACATAGACAAACACAGACAAACACAAGCATTTTTGTCTTACAGGCTCACCGGATGGTCTTCAACTGCGTGGCCCACACAGGTTTGCCCTTTTTTCCCCCGCAGACACCCGTAAGGGCAGTTGTGATGAAGGCATGACCTATGATGCAGGGTTTTTTTTACTTATTATGGACGGATTATTTCAACTTGTTGACTTACTGCAGAGAACAAACTAGTGTGAAACGTGAACCTAAACTGAAATGTTGGGTAAACTGAAGCTGACTATAACCCAACTAGGGCACCAGTCTGGCTGTGCAGACGTCCATCACGTATAATGGATGTTCCCCTGCAAAAAAAAGAAAAAAACTGTAGTTACAATTAAAAAGGACACATGCATTAATAAATGAAGCAAACAGGTACAAAGATCAAAGATTAGCCATTATGCATTCATGTTTGGACCAAATGAAGTGTCTTAACTTAAGTCCAGCCGTGATATGAAGCGTTTCAGATGAGAGGTGGAAAATGTAATTCACAAGACCTTCAAATTGATTTGCAACTGTGTGTATTTATGCATGTTACTGTGTTTAAGAGATGCTAATTAGTTAAGCTACTCCCCACTGATGGTGTCAGACCTTTTAATAAAAGAATTTCATCTCTGGCACCTTTTTAATTTTCAAACTAGGAAAACATAAGAGAGCTTAATTTGATGTTCAGATTTGGTAATTAACTCATTATCAGGTTAAATGTGGCGATTTTAAGGAAAAAAGGATTAGGTTAAAAACTAAAAAAAGATGTGTGATTGGAGGCTTTTTATGTTCTTTTCTTTGAACAACCAGCTTTAGATTATTTATTGGTGATATGATCGTAATAGTACATTAATAAGGATTAAAAATGATGGCTGGCTCAACCTAAACTGAAACTCACCCATCTTCCTAAGGTACAATGTCAGAACTGGGACAGTGTTTTAATGAGGGTGTTCTGTTTAGAGTGAGGTCTTTTATGATATGTGAAAGGTTTAAATATAGAAAGATGTGTCATTGCCATTCATTAATAAAACAGGTTAGAAATATACCCAAAATAGAGCTGCTTCTGTTTTCTTAAAAATGCATTTGCATTTTCTCTAACCATCATCATGATTCTCTTGTTGCACACACTAAAATACAAAACAAGACAGTGACTCATAGTTCAGCAATAGCTAAAGAAACAGAATTTGCTATTTTGAAATGCAAGGACAAACGAACTGCTGTGTTATTATGGTTTCTTGTCTTTTCAACTTCTCAGTTTGTGTTTCTATCAAGGAAATTAATTGATCCACGTTAGAGTCAAATGAATGATGAGTTTCCATGGATTTTCTCAAGCAATTCTCACCAGGATTGGATCTTGTTATGCTTTACCCTTTGTGTCTTTGTTTCTGGGCTTCTTGTGGCGCTTTTGTGCATGTTAGCTGTGCCATCACCTGTAGGCCCCGCCCTTCTGAGTTCGCTTGGAGTTGCTCACAGTTGCCTGCAATTGTCTCATTTGTACTGATTTTTTTAAATCATCAAATCAGTTTGGCCTGTGTGGTTTTGGATCTCTGTTATTATATCCTTTACATGTCTTGAATTTGTTTTGGTGTCACTGCTCCTGGGTTTATCTCCACCAGCTAACCATAACAGATCTCTTTTTTTTTTTTAGAAGTACAAATTGTGAGTGGGTAGTTGTGCAAAAAAATGTGGGATAATGTATGAAAAAAACTCAGAGAAAATTTTTTAGTGTGAAAGTTATGTTTTGCTCATATCTAAGAGTTTCTACTCTTATTGTGACAAAGGTTGCATCTGCAATTAGACATTATGGGTCAACACTTGTTTTTTCTGTGTGTGTGAGCGTGTAAAACTCTAATGTCAGTGCAGACTGTGTGAACACTTCAGATCTGAGCCGTTTAATATTCGTTGTTATTGAGACTTGTGCAATTTGCTCTTATTTTCACATTTGTTTTATGCATTAGACTGTTAATTATTCTTTTAATAATCTGCAACATGAGAATTTTTTAAGGAGTACCAGGGCCACCATATAAATAAATGAATAGAATATATTCAACATGATTCACAAGAATACATTGAAAATAATGAGAATAAAGTCTATATTTTATGAGAATAAAGTTATAAATTGAATTTTACAATATTAACTTAAATTTATGAAGCAAAAGGTTGTTTGCTAAGAAAAATAGCAACAACAGCAGAAAAAGAACCACCATTGTGTTTCAGTGAGCGCTTATTTCAGCATTGGTTTCTCAAATAAGGAAATACTCACTGTAAGTCTTTTAGCGAGTCAACATTGTATTATTGTAAGTATAAGGACATTGAAAAGAATTTACAGGAAACAGGGTTTCCTCAGAAAAAAGTGTCACAGAGGTTTGGTAGAAATCTTGTCTTTCGTGGAGGACAAAATGATTGAAGTTGGCCACCGGCGGCTGCAGGGATGTCACTGGATACATTAACGAACACTTCAGAGGGGTTTTGTGGTTTCCCAAGACACACTGGTGCTAAGTTTCTTGACCCACAAAGAGAGGATTTCTGGCAGGCGAGCCCTTATTGCTTTCAGCAACATAGTTGCAAAGGTCCAAATGCATTATGGCCCATAGATTCCTATTTTAAAATAAAGTCTAATGGCACTGCCATAAATTATATATGTATATATACGGTACACACACACATTTATTTTCTTCTTTTTCTTTAATCTTGAATTTTCAAGTGACTAACTTGCTTTTCTGAAAAAGGGAATCCTCCATCATGCCACATTTGATGCTTGTACCAAAAATTGTATGATTATTTTAATAACCCGCTTCACTAAAATGATTGCATTGATGAAATTAGTCGCCAAGTCATGTGGATGGATTTTACAAGGAAAAAGCCATGCTTTTCTTTTAAAAGAAATTGTCCCTTTTTTCACACTTTTATGACTTTATTCTCATTTTTTATGGTGGCCCTAATGCATTGCCAGATAATTTAGAACATAAAAAATAATCATTTTTATTAAGGAATTGTTAAATTGTGGTTTTTTTGTATAGCAGCCAAATTAGGAGACTTTTTTGCCCACCATCAGCTCCGATGAAGATGGAATTCACACATTTCTGGGCCCATGATAATTCTGCAGTCTGACAATAAAAAACTTGGTCCTTTACAGTAGGTACTGCTCTTTTTTCTTGATAGTTATGACCTTGTTGCAGTAGTTTCCCTCTATCATGTCTGTATGAGTGCTTCCACTCTCCTCTATTTGCTCTACAACATCACCAGTGAGTCATCAGTTTGGAGTCCACAAAAACAGAATATATCTGAATTCTTGTTCTCTGTAAGCTGCACTAATTGATCTCATTGCTTCACATGTTGAGCTCAGGAAAGGCCAATTAAGTTAGAAGCACTAAAATAACACATAAAGTAAGACACTTTGTGCATTTAAATTTTGCTCAACTTATAACTGATGTAGTTAGTTTTATGTTTTAGATGGAAAGTGTAAAACAACAGAAACTCAGAATGATCCGTTACTGTCATTAATATTTCAGACAGATCTCAGCAAGTGAACCAATAGTGATAATTAACAAATAGTAAAAATTGTTTTTAACATGACATTATAAACAGACATGGTGCCACCTGCTGTTTAGTGTAGCCTGATATCATAAAAACTGGCTGTCAGAATCTGATCCTGTTTAATGAAGCAGTTAGACACTATTACTCTTTCTTGCTTGTCACCAAAAAACACATCTGCAAAAACTAACAGTGCTGGAAATGATTAAGAAAAATAAGAAAATATGACTAATGGCTTTATTTTTTAAGGGATGCTGAGGTGATAATTAGAGATGCTTCATCACCTTCCTTAATGGATACAACTTTGTGGTTTTCAGGTAGTGGTTTGGATTTTCAGCCCTCCTATGGTAACACCATTTGTTTGACACTGATGGAGAAGGTTCTTACTACTCTCCATTTAGTTTGTTTGTGCAAATTACAACTGCAGAATGCTGTATTTTCATCAAATCTGATAAGTTTGAAAGTTTGGGATATTTGTTTGATATGAAGTGCCAGAACTAAAGGTTTCCCACTAAAATACTGCATTTTAACAACCATATTTCCAGCACTATGTGACACCAGATTTTACCAGACATTACTGCGTTTACAGTGACTAGAAATGTTTTTGTGACACGCTACATGTTAGTACTTATACTGCTAAAACAAATGTTGCTCTGACGAAGCTAACTTCCAACCTTGTTAGTGATGTAAAAAAACAAAACCATACAGTCTGACACAACTGTACATTAGCTCCGCTAACATTTTCACAATAGGCTAACACCTAAACTTGCTAGCGGCTCATAAAAAGACAGACATACCACGAAAACAAACATTACTGTCACTACTCTAACTTCCAATCTTGTTAGTAACATAAAAAAAACACAGTCTGACCTGCCGCATATTAGCTACATTAGTGTATTTAAACTAACAAAAAACAAAAAATCAGACACCACCACAGATTAGCTGTGTTAGCCTTTTTACAAAAAGACCTAAACTTGCTCCCAATTCGTAAAATAACATAATGATGAAGCTAAAACAAACGTTACTGTAACTTACCAACCTTGTTGGTGAGATGCAAATAAAAACCATGCAGACACTGCTACACATTCGCCTCATTAACATATTTACAAATACTCCCAACCTTGTTAGTAAAATGTAAAAAAAAAAAAAGAACACAGTCCGACCGCTACATGTTAACCATGTTAGCTTATTTACAATAACACCCAAACTTGTTTGCATCTCCCAAATAAACAAACAGGCTGACATTTTGACAGAATCTCATGTATCTTTTAAAATCATTTTAACATCAGGAAGCCCAACCAGAAATTAATCCATACATAAATCGTTTTGGATTATGAGGCGTCATCTTTTGCAAAAGGCTTTAACGTGCACCTTTTATTCTAGAAAATATGATAACCTGTTGTATTTTATCACCTTACTGTGAAATATTTTGACCTTTAAGTAACAATGTCTTCTCTGCATGCTTGCCTGACCACCCACCTCAGCTTCCGACAGGAAATTGCTTAGGAGACCCAACGCTTTTCCAAGTGGTTTTATTTCAAAAGGTCCTGGAACGCACCATAAAAAATTAAATGGTAGTAAAAAGCATTTAATGTATTTTTTTTTTTTTTTTTATGTAAGTAGCTGCAAAAACAAATACCAAAAAACATGTAATATTTTTCTACAAGATCAGCTTAAACAAAAGAAATCTGTCTTTTTCTGCTCATTAATCATCACCACAATTAGTTCCTCAAATGTGTCACCCTTTCAGTGTTGAGCAGTCACAGGCTTTAATGTCGGTCGTTAGATCACAGCTAACTGCCCGCTAAAGTGAGAAAACACTCCCGAGATATAGTAATGATTAGATTAGTAGCCAACCAAATTACACAGAAAATGTGTCTTTCAGCGGAGCATCAAAAAGATGCCGTGAAAACGTGAAAACATGCAGATGATTCTGACAGAGCTAATTGAGCTGTGGGTGCTGTGTGGTGCTAAATGAGCTGGCTCCAGGTTCCCAGTGTTATGCTGCTGTTATGTTACTGTCAGCTTTGCACAGTGTGTGATTATCAAACATGGAGACTAATGAAGAGAGAAGAAGAAAAAGCATTTGTGTTCTGTGTTCCATTTCACTCTGCCGTGGATTTAAAGCTGTTCATCTGCAAAAATGAGGCAGATAGTGTTGGTTTAAAAACTTGAATCTGAGTAATTAAAGATTTAACTCATTTGACATAAATCTCAGTAGCTTTTTTTGCCTGCTGTTGATGCCCAGTTTTAAGATAAAACAAGAGCAAGACTACCAACCCTTGATGGTAATATATATTAAATTGTTCAAATGCAAATACAATGTAGGGCTGTGGCCGCCTTCTGTAATTCACTTCAAGGGCAGAAATTAGACTTGCAAAACTTCACCCATACACAGGGAAATTGCACTGAGATGTAGCCTTGCTGTGAGTGGCAAACAACAGGGAAATGAAACATGCAGCAAAACGGAGGGACCATCAATCTAATGGGATTCCTCTGCAAATTCTCAGCATTTCGGTATTTCTAGTTCTCACCGGGGGATAGTCAACAGTGGAATAGCTTTCAGACATTTCAGCACATGCAAAAGAGGACTGCAGCTACCCCAGGTCCCATGAAGCTGGAATTATTGTATGTAAATCTGCATGAGCAGCTCCTAATTTTCTGTAGAAAGAATAACAGTTTGGAGTAAAATAATGTGCTCTTCATAAGAAGCCAAATCAGCTTCATTAGACACAGTAATAGCCTCACTTAGTGATGGCAGGCACAAAGACTGTGGCAAGCATTAACTCTCCTCATTAGGGAGAGTTGAGATTCGCTGTGATCAACACATGCCAGCATATGATGAATGGCAAACTATGACCCATTTTCCTTTCTCTTTTTGTGTACAACACAGTAATTATTTTTGTAAACTTTACCTTGATATAGTCATGCATCAAGAAAATCTATCTTTGTAGATGTATGCAAACCAGCTCTGCTGCCGTGGAGCATGACCGCTTGTTTTATATTATATATTTTCTCAACACTGCAAGTATGGAGCTCGGAGAGCATGAATAGATCACAGCACGTCCTGTGTGCACTCGTTTGTGTATGGAAAGAAAGTGGCGGGTTGAATGACGAATTTAGAGGAGGGGAATGCGATTACCGAGACGCTGGCAGCATCCGTTGTGACTTCTGCTATGCTCCAGAATACAGTGATCCTTCCCCAACTCTTTCCAACTGCTGAGAAGTGGAGGGGAGAATGGATTACGGTTTCTTACGGGTTTTGACGGATGGCAAGGTAATTTACCAAGGTACCATTTGACCTTCTTACCACTTCAGTAAATGGCTTGGTGAAGTCCTGTCACGTCTGGTGCGATGAAAGTCCAATAACCTTTGCATCATTCTCGCTCTCAGCGCAGAAAGACATCTCTGGAATGACTTATCTGGGAAGTATTGTAGCACGATGACTGAAAACTCCAGCATGGTAGAAACAGCTGTTGGACTGGAGGCGGCGGAGCTGCAGATGTGGCCCTTCTGCGTTCTGAGTTCCCCTAAAAGAACAATAATTCAGAGGTGTTGCATTAGAAGGTCAAATTAAAATGTTTGCATGGCAGTTTTTTCTCCTCTTTTGTGAACTTTCTTTTACTCTTAGCCTGATATGTGAATCTGTAGCTGAATTTTGCATCCCTGCTGGATGCAAAATATGGAGAGGGCACCAAACAAGCAACTGCCACTCATGGGAATAGCAAAGCACTGCTGGGTACCGTTTAATAAATCATCTTGGTGGTCGCATAGTCATTTGAATGGTGGAGAATGACAGTAAAACAAGTAGAAAGAATTCTCTAGGGGGTTTAATGCATGTGTTGCTTTATCAATGATCAAGAGAAGATGCGAGTCCTAGAAAAAAAAGGAGAGGAAAAAAGCAAGATATGAATCTGTGATCAGCATCAAATGAAAAAAAACACAGTTGAAATTTGCAAAACAAATAACCTTTACTCACAAAAGGACTCTTTTTTTTTAACAAACGAGTCAAACATTTAAAAAAACAAAAAACGAAGGTGGGACTCAGGAAAAGGAAGGAGCGTGATCCATGACATTCTCCTCCATCTGTCAAACCCTGTGATTTATTAATGGCATATACCAGTCATTTGGCTGGTAAGGAAAGCAAAAGGATGAATGCTAAGGTACATGACGACGTTTTATGTGGTTTGAGCTTGACAACCTCAACAAAATACACAAAAGAAGAGCATGTCATCCATCAAGAGGAAGACAATCCTGAGAGGATGAAGAATTCTCAACCAGATAAGTCATTTTCCTGATCTCACTGTTTCTCAGTTAGTTTCTCTGGAAAGATCCAACCAAAGTCAGTGCAGCACCAAAAGGTAAAGATAAAGGTGGCTGCAGTATAGTCTCATATACAGTACAGTACATGAGAACTGAACTGAGTGAGTGTGGTGTCATTCATAGAGAATGGCTTACTTGCAGCTCCAACCAAATGAAGACAATTCAGTCGACATTTTTTTACATTACGCCGCCATATTGGAACCAGAAATCATCAGTTAGCAGTGTTAAACGGAGTCAACATTTAAATGACAACTCCTCTCACCAATCAGGAGTGAGCTTGTAGGAAGTTGTAAGATTATTTTCTCAGAACAGACTGATTCTCCTGGTGATGGATAAGAAAAGGTTAACGAATGTGTCGAAATCAAGCAACTTAGCTCACTAATACTAAATCCCTACAGGGCGCTCAGTTTGATTGACATGAAGAAGCTTCACTCACACGGTGCTAACTTAGACAGGTTAGCACAGGTTTATGGAAAACAGTTGAAAAAATCAGATCAAAAAATTTCTTTTAGAAATAAATTTTTCAAAATTTTATTTGTTAAATGTTCCTTTCTTATGGAACTCATTTTTAATAGATCTGTGGCTTTGAAGCATAACGTGTTGTTTTTGGAAAAATAAAAAAAGACCAGCAAATCTCAGCATGTCTTCTGTTTACAAGAAATATGACCAAAAACAACAACAACAACACAGTCCTTTTTAACTTAGAGTATAAAAGCAAACACTCTTTATTCTTCAGCCTCTGTTATTCTTGTTTTGATGTGATTTTAATTTCAGTTCAAGATTTTCTTGCTTCAGTTGTGCCTGACTTTATCTTTATTCTATAAAGCATGTTGTACCCCCTGTGGATGGATTACAAATAAACCTGCCTTACCATAGAATCTGAACTCTGAAAGAAAATAATTGAAAAAGCATAAAGCTATACTTAAGACAAAAAACTAAAACTCAACTGAGCTGTCATTGCTGGGTGTTTATGCAATGAAACGGTTGATAAAAATGATTTAGAACTTATCTAGAAAAGGGATCTTTCAAACATAATTTGGTTTTCTCATAAAAATCCTCATCACTGCATATTTTCAGAACCTAAAACATATGACTTAAATGTTGATTCTAGGTAAATCCACCACACCTACATACATCTGCTGTCAAAGAAAGAAAAAAGAAACTGTCACCTCTAAAACAAAGGAAAAAAAGATCCTACGCTCCAACCCCCATTGTAGGTTAATTATTTAACAGTTAAAAATATTGTTGGTGTTACTTTATATTGCACCTTCTGTGAGGTTGTCTGAATTCACATGTGATTGTCTTTATGCATCTCAGCAGAGAGCAGATTTGAAAATGGAGGACAAACACACTCCCAGACTGCACAGCCCGCCAAGACTGAATAAAGAATTCCTGGATGGAGATCAAAATCCCTATCAACATGTAAAATTCATGTCATCTAAGCTGGAAGACTGTGTTCAAATTTTAATTCAGTTTTGTTCAATGTTTTTTTTGAGAGATACCATGCAGGGAATGGTACACGGCTTCATAAAAGATGGTTCTCTGGGCTTTTGTCCACCAAGAGGCGACCTGGAGAAAAGCAACGGTGGCTCACAGGAAGCATTGAAACCACTGCAGCCTGAAATCATTTCCAGAAAACCTGATTTAGCACTTAACATTGATGTCTGGACCACCGCTTCTTAAGTAAGTTACAAGGATTCCTGCTGAGACCAAAAGTTTTAAATTAAAATTGTATTTATTTGCCCCAGCGATGCTGCAGGCAGCTATTTCATGTTGCTGGACGGGGGACAGATCCATACGAACCGCTGTATGGGACGAGATCCCTCTATGACTGTATTGTTTCAAGTTAAAGCCGACCCCAAAAGCACAGTACCTGCTTATTTATCTATTACAGAAAAACCTGTCATTTCTGATGAGCGAGCTTCCGTCAATTTTGGCTCCATTACTGTATCACGGCTCTCTTTCAGCATCCGAGTCCAGCTTTGAACTCACTGTAAAAGTGTTGAAATGATGTCAGCGCCCACAAACTCACTGTGCTAATTTGACAGTGCTGAGTGTGAGTTCAATGTGGTGACAACACTTATCCACACAATTCAAAACTAAAGAGAAAATGTTTCAAAATAGAGCAGAAATGACTCCACAAGCAATTTGCAACCCTCATCCACTGATGGAATGATGATGATCTACAGAACTTTTACTCATATTTTTGACATATCTGCTTTGTTTGCATAAATGTTAGTGCATCTGCCTGTTTGCTTTTGAAAATGTACCTTTTTTCCATGAATCAGTGCTAAATTTTAGAATTCCAGCGTCGTATCATCAAGTGTCAAACTCTATTCGACAGAGTGAGGGTCTCACGTTAGCACCTGTGTGTGGATAAAAAGCCACATGCACACTGATAACTTGTGCTGAAAGGTACAGTAAATAATGTCTACTCTACAGAGTTTGGCTTTTTAGATGGATTCACAGGGTAGTGCTGATGTTTTATCATGTTTCTCTGAACCTTCTTCCTGCACAGTATATGTGACCGGTTTGGTAATCTGACAGTTACTCTCACGTCTCAGCTGAACTGTCTGATGCACAGCAACCAAGGTAGTGGGTGTGAGTGACCACCCTTCCTTTCAGTCCAATTACTTCCATTTGGTGGACTTCTTTTTTTTTTTGCACTCCAAGGTTCAAATGCAGCTTTTATAAGAGCACTTTTTTAAATTGGCCACAAAATTAATGCAGTTGTGTATATATATATATATATATATATATATATATATATATATATATATATATATATATATATATATAGATGGCAGAGACACATTTCCTTTATGCAAAAATGAAATCTGAATGGTGGTCAATCGACATTTTTTAAATATTTGACAGTCAATTAAACAACTTATCTAAGAAAAAAGTGATTTGACATTGATGTGACATGACTGGTCCTAACTTGAGGAAATGAAGCAATGGTCATTCAAGCATTTTCCAGCAATTTGTGTCTTTTTCTGTATAATTAATAGAATAATTTACATTTGATTTTTATTTGACGCAGGATAATGCACATTATTCAGTGTCCTAGAATAACTAGAACATAAATATGCCAGAATTTGCACAATAGCTAAAATACATCTGTTGTCTAACGGCAGGTTAAAAACAAAAGAAACATACAGACATTGCAAACAAACAAGGACAAACAGAGAGGAACTGGGCTTATACAACACACAACAACAAAGAGTAGATAGGAGTGAATACTTTCCAAAAAAAAAAAAAAAAAACTGGAATGAATGCAACAGAAGGATCATTTTAAGCATGAGTACATGCCTGGATTGTTTTTCACCAGCCACTGTCCATTTCACTGAATTTAGTCTTGAGTCTTTGTACTTCACAGTCTTCTCTTGATTGATTGGTTTATTTCAAGCATTAATTGTAGACAATACAGCAAGAAGTCAAACAGATATATCAAAATTCAGAAATGAAGTAATGCATTGATTTAAAAACAAAGAAAAATGGACAGAAATGTAAGAAATGATCCTCTTAAAGTCCCACTCCAGCTATACTTTTGACCTATTTTTAAATTGTTTGCAGTGCTTTCTTAATTATGATTATGCAGTTTTTAGCCTAAACTCAAGACATGCTGATTTCCCATCATCCCTTTTGTTTACACTCTCTCACGCTAGCTTACCACAAGCTTACGTTAGTGGAACATTAAAAATGGCGAGCATTGTTGGCCGTACAGTTTTGAGCCAGATGCCAGCTCAGACAAAGAAAATGAAAACGTTAAAAATCTATTTGTCTGCAAGTGCATTTATCAGAATGGAGCAGAGCAGAGAGACATCACAGTTGCTACGTCCCTGTGGAGTTTAATTTATTGCTTGAAAAGGAGAGGGAAGAAGAAAACTTACGTTATGTGAGAAAAATTAGGACAACTTCTGAAAGCCTGTATATTTTTCCACACACTTGGGTACATGCACATTTAATATAAATTTGAACATCACTGAGTGATCCAAGTGATATAATTTGACATTAATTTTTTAAGCCTATTTAAAACTTTACATGCAATGTAATTTCAAAGGAATGTGATTTCTGCTTCTGTTTAAGTTCAGACACTTTACACTTAAGACACATTTAAGGGACTGAGATGCCACAAAAAAGTGTCTCGGTGAAGCAATTGCAGCCAAAGGAGCAAAAATAGATAATAGGAGGCAGGAAGTCCAAACTTTGACCTCCATTAAACTATGAATTTTGTTTAGATTCATTCTCTATGAGTGGAATAATAATAAAGTTTTTATTAAATCACTTTTTTTTTTTTAGAAATGTTTCAAAACAATACTGGACATTGTTTATGACAGACCTGGTTATTTAATGAGGGCGTCCTAATTATTTCACATGACTGTATATAATGTCGTCCCTAAGTTATTTCATTCTATATTTGTGCACAGTTGTCATAATTCAGTTCTTATCAGATTGAGTGAAGTTTTTTTTTTTTTTGTCAAAAAGTGAGTTCTTTTTGATTACCCTCAGAAAACGTTCTTACATCATTTTAGTAACATGAATCCTGCATCATGGAATAGATATGCAATACTTATCATCAGAATAAATTATCACACGAATCCAGTAATTATTGCTACACATTACAGATCAAATAAAAAAAACAGATAATTTATTGATTTACGTTACACATCAATTAACAAAAATGTGATACTCATTGGTTGTCATCAAAAGAAGCATAGATTATTTCCCTGCATTCAAGTTCACAAATCCATGAATTTTGAATTTCTTCAAACACCCGTTAATCTTTGATCCCTCTTATGTTCATATTATAGACTAAAGTTTTTGTATACACTTTCCTGAATTCATGGATATAGTTTGAGCTCATCATTTAACTCAGTTCAGCATATTCAGTGTGGGGAGCTATTTGTTCTTTGACAGAAAAGGTATTTCCAGTCAGGAAGGAGCCCACCTCAGAACTCATTATGCAACCATAAATTTAGATCACCAAGTCAATCTTGGAACAACAGCTGGTGCATAAATATGCATGCATTTAGTGCATATTTACAGTTAAATGAATCCCATGATTTCTGTTGATTTGAGTATCATTGTTTTTGTACTGTAAGATGATGTTTATTAAGGGAGTGCTTTAAAGCTCCAGTGCCACTAATTATCATTTTGGCTGATTATTAAGTTATTAATGCTGTAACACCTTTTTTCATGCATTCTCTCCCTTTTTTTTTATACAATGTTAAGACATCATATGCTACAAGTGTGTGTGATGATTCCCACGTATTAATGCCAAGACCATGGACATATTTGAAAGCACTTCTTATTTTTATAAAACATATTAATGAAAAAAATATATTAAAGTGTTTAAAAATAAATACATAAATAAAAAAACAATGCAAAAACAGGCATCCTTGAAATAAGTCAAGAATTCTAACAATTTGAAGAATTTTCTTTAAATTAAGTAAAAATCTGACAATGTGGTTAGAAAAATGGTCTTAGCAAAAGTTCTTATTTTGAGAAAAATTCTAGTCACTAAGATGTTTTCTCAAACTAAGAATTTTTTGGTGTTGAAAACATGTTTTGAAAGGATTATTTTTCTTGGAAGACAGAAAATACAACAATTCTTCTTGAAACAGGGCTCTTTTTACTTTCTTAAAATTCTGTTTTTGCAGTGTAAATCTCAAACCCCTTCAAATGGACGGTGGCCATCCTGAGACATTCACACATCGCCCAGGCAGAACTGCTGCCGGCTGGCACAGCCCTGTGGCCGCCCAGCTGTTGCCCGATTTCATAATGGTAATGACATCATCCCCGCCTGTGATTGGTCTGCCACTGCACGACCTAAAATAGTGCACAGCCTCAAAATGTGCCCGGGTGGCCACTGACCGACTATTAGAGAAAAATCGCTGTCTAGTCGCTGTAAAATTTTAACTTTTTCCTAATACCTTTATGGCTGCTGCGTGGCGTGTAAAAATGCAACTGCTGCCTCCTGATTACAAATTCTGCTGCGCGGCCACCTGCCGAATGTATTGAAAAACTTGCGTGCGAGGGCATATTTTGGGATATGTGACCATAGCCTTAGGCAGAAAGTTATAACGCACAATTCTGTGATTTCTTTCTGTGAATTTCTAATACTGCTTACTAAACTTTGACCATGCTTTGTATGAACATGACACATATACTAAATGGAGGCTGTGAGAGTGAAATCTAATTTTAGTAATAATTCTGACAAGGTGGAGGGACAGTTGTTGGCACCATCACCTTGAATTTGCAAACCCTGCCATTTGAGTCCGATTCCTCCGTTGGTTTGTCGATGGCGTGTGCCATTTTTCCTTTGAAGGGCACATAAATGATAGGTTGAGTGCAGACAGTGAACCTAATCATGCTGATGGTTGTGGGACTCTAAAAGCCGTGGGTCATTAGCTCTCATAAAGGTCTACATGCCGTCCCTTGAGTGACGTTTTGCTGAGGACAGGGAGATGCATCTGATGCATTTTTATTATGGACTTCCCAATGACTGCGGAGGGAGGTGGGTCGATAAAACAAAGGCTTTGGGAGCTTCAGGAGTGTATTGTTTTCTCAACTGTCAGGCCTCCCATCACATGTTTGTATTGAATTTTTAATCTGTATGCAGGCCTGTATCATATATCTGCAAAGTAAGACGCTATTGTTGCTGCGGCAGAGTTCTGGGAATGATTTCTGCAATGAAAGAATCTCGAAAACTAGATAACGGCACATCTGTCGTCCCTATCTCCTCCAACATGTTTCCACTCAGAATGTTTTCTGATTGCTAAATTTACGATTGCAAAGCCCGTGGACAATGGAGTTAAGAGAAAAATGCTTCATTTATGGCTGCCGGAAAACTGCTGCACCTCAGTGTATTTCCGTGGATTTAAAATTCCCCAGCATGTCTGAAGCTGGCAGTTCCCCCATGGGACACGTATCTGTATCTTCCACACAACAAAGCCTGATTTATTTTCAGTCCACTCCGCGCATTCGATATGTAGTTTAATCTTGGCATCGAGGCAGGGAACGCTTCTATTTGTCTACTCTTGGATTTAGATCAATCTTTTTCCGTGGGACCTAAAACAAAGCATGTGTTGGATGTGCGCCACTACACAGACGAGTAGCTCAGAAAATGATCTTCAGCATGCATCAATCCAGGAATGATTCAGGTGGGGGGACTGAGTGGAGCTCGATTGCAAAGCTCTCATTGCAAAACAAACAAATTAGGACGCCTGGATAGTTGTTGGAGGCTTCCTACTGGTAGGACAAAAGATCATACTAAAACACACCATTACACTTACTGTGTTGAGGCCTAAACAAATCCAACACATTTCAGGAACAAAGTCCAGGCTATCATTCTTGTTCAGGTCCCCACTGAATAGAAGCTAAAAAGGCTGAAAATAAGGACTGTTTAATTATCACAACCAAAAGAAACAGCCTAAAAAATAAAATCCAGAAACCTTCTAATGCAGAAAATGGTGAACTGAAATGAGGGTATTAAGGGAAAACATATTTCTTACACTTAGGCAAATAACTATGCACTAATTTTGCGATTAAAGAACCACTCTAATGAAAATCATGTTTTGGGTGTTTTCAAATATGTTCTCGTGGTATTTTTGAATATAATGGAGGACATGCATGAAGAAAATTAAGCTTAAAAATGACATTTATTTTTTATTTCTTCAAATCGTTGTGAATCGGGAGCAGATGAAAAAATACTGTTAGGTTAAGAGCATCTGTGTCAAGTCAAAAATACGCTGGGTGGGCCACAAGCCCCCTGCTTCGCTCTATTCTGTTGTATCCACTTGTAGACAGATCGTTTTTATTCTCCTTGGATGAGCTGGTATCTGGATCAAACATGTACGGCTGGATAACGCCGTTTTACAATTGATCTAAAAGATTGTCAGAGAAGGACTTTAGGTAGTTGGTTTAAGCATTTCATCCTTTGCCAGTGTGGATAAAACAGCCGGCAGAGTATCTGAGACATATCTGAAATTCCAACCAAAAAAAATAAAAGAAATCATAAAGAGCATAAAACATTAAGAGAATGTGATGCTGATACAGATACGCTTGGTACAGAAAAACTTCATTAGTTATACTGCTGTCATTTGAAATGACATATTTGACATGAACGTTTTTGAATGAGTGTCACTTTAACACAATCACACTGTACCAGCAGCAGGAGCAGCAAATGACACGGTGTGCCAGCAAATCAAGAATGACTGAGATTTACTTCATGAACTATAATCATACCAGTGAAAGCAGCACGATGAATATTACCTTTAAGTAAAAACTACCCATACTGTCCAATCACTACAGGAATGATGTGAGTAAAATGCGTTACGGCGACATCTAAATTTGCAGACGGTAATGTACAGAGTGGATTTGTGGTGACAGTAAAAAGTGATCAATATGCATTTATGTATATGCAAAAAAAAAAAGAAGAAATTAGCCAAAATGAGACATAACAAAAAGGCTTAGGTAGTTTGCAGGAACATCTGTGCGGAGTATGGGCTGGATGCGTTCAGGTCCCGATGGGACATGCTACTGACAGTGGTTGAGAACAACAGAGCGAGGACCCTGCGGGACTTCAAGTTCCAGACTGACAAGCAGCTGCTGGCCAACCAAGCAGACAGAGTGATGGCTGACAACGTTGTGACAGATGCAGGAATCCCAGCTGACAGTAAAAGAAAGAAGAAAAGAGCACAAGAGAATAGAGGGGTACCGGGAAGTCAAAGAACAAATGAGGCAGATGTTAAAAGGTCAAATGCAAAGTGCTTGAGAAATTACAAGAAAACATGTTTTAGATCCATTTTCTAAGGAGGACTGATGAGATCATGAGATTGTGTACATGAAGTAGCTGTAAGAGGAATGACCCTCCTTTCTATGTTCATCCCCATTAGTAGTTAAATCAAACATGGAATAAAAATGTCATTATTGGATGGAAAATAGTGATAATGCAACATGTAGGCCACATTTTACTGAGGAAAATGGGTCTGGTAAACATGGTCTTTGTAATGGTTTGACCCTTTAATGGAAGGCTGGAATGCTTTTCCCGTACAGACCAGCATAGCCATTATATTTTCTTTCATGAGATTGAGTTGGCATTTTCGTTTCAACACAGGTGGAGAGATTCGAGCAAACATCTGATGTTTGGACTTTTCTTTTTAGATTGCAGCACTCTGTTCTCTGTTTCTAACACAAACTTATTAGCAGATACTTGATTTAGATGAATAGAAATGAGTGTAATTCATTCCACAATGTGTCATTAAATATTTAACTTTCAAAAAGCTAACAAGAAGAGAGAAGACTGTTTTACATTCTAAATGTGGAAAACTGACTCCTAAAGTCCCACTCTAATCCTCTTCTGATCTATTGTAAAAGCGTTCCCAGTGCTCTTTTAATTATGGTTACACCGTTTTCAGCCAAAATCCAAATTCTGTGTCGTTTTCTAGAACATAGTTTCAGCAGAGCAGCAGGAGTTTTTTCAGAAATTTGTCTCTGAGTTGTGGGCGGATCTGTTTGCACACAGTAAGCCTGCTCTGACTTCCCATCATCTCTTCTTTACACTCTCTCACGCTAGCTTACAGCCCCTCACACTCTGAGCCTAACATTACCGGTGCAACAAAAATGGCGAGCGATATTGGAGCTGTCCAGCCGTACAGTCTTGAGCCAGATTCCATCCTGGACGAGGAGAACAAAGACCAACATGAATCTATTTATCTGCAAATGGATGCATCGGAAAGGAGCAAAGCAGGGATCTTGTGGCTTGCCGTAGTAGCTTTTACGTCCCACCTACAAGTTTTTCAGGGTTTTTTTTGTCTGCTCCTGAGTCACAACGATGTGATTAAAGAAATACTCAGGAATCCAATTTTGTGCTTCATTTTCTCACCTATGTCCTCCATCATGAAAAAAAAGCCTCAAGAACATGTTGAAAAAAAACACACAATTTTCATTGGAGATTAGTTTGCAGACTTGATACAATTTTTTTTTCTTAACTGCCTCTGTACTTTTCTTTCTTCAATCTCAATGTGCTCACATCAATAAAAGACAGAGGATACATAAGAGAATTAACCTGTGACAACAACAAAGGATTAACATCATCAAAAACAGGGAGGAAAAAAAATCCATCATTGTTGTTTCTACCAAATGAATAAATTATGCTCTTTGAGTGGTGTGAATACAGGACAATGATGCATTTCCCATTAGGAATCTTTTTGTTCATCTGCATAACTTCAATTTTCATAATTGCTTTGCTCAAATGGAACCCTAGGCACCTGCCCAGCATTATTTGGCTGCTTTTGCCATTAGGCTGTTTTCAGATTCTGGCTACAGATTTAAGCTTGGAGCTTCTTTCATCTCCGATGACTTTTGTGTTGCAACATTTTTACCCAATAACTTTGGGGTTAAACTGTGTCCCTAATTTACTGTTCAAATATCAAAACAAAAAGTTGTTGTGTGGGGGGTTTTTTTAAGTAGAAAGGAAGAAAAATGACCAAAAAAACAAGGATAAAAAACAAGAGAAAACCATGACGATACAGAAAATTCTTTACAACTAAACCATTTTTTTTCAACCTCCAACCACTTTTTTTTTTTCTTTCTATTCTTGTGACGCCCACAATGTAATTCAGCCATCGGCTTTGAATTTCAGATTATGGCGGGTAAAACATCTAGCCCGGAGCATAAAGGGAATGTAGCCATGGGGGCTGAGAACCCAAAGCAAAGCGTCAATACCTTGAAGGAAAAGTTAACCCCCAAATATAGACATGTTTCCAGTGTTATGTATACTTTCTCACCAATACAATCATATCTGCATCACTTGGATCTGTGCGCCCACTCACTATATCATAGATTCTTATGCATTTTTTATTCTCTGCTAATGAGGTGGTAGGAAAAAAAAGTTAAAGGATTTCGTAAAGTTCCACTCTGATCATCTTTTGATCTCTATTTCAAGTGTTCTCCGTGGTCTTTTAGTTATGATTGTGCTGGTTTTAGCTCAAATCAACAAACCTGTGTTGTTTTCTTAGACATATTTTCTGCAGAGAGGCAGGAGTTCATCAGAAATTCACGTCTTAGTTGTGGATGATACTGTTGGTGCGGAGTAAGCCTGCCTCCACTTCCCATAATCTGTCTGTCACGTGCTCTCCTGTTAGCTGGGGTCTAGTCTGCAAGTGCATCAGAATGGAGCAGAGCAGGGACCTTGTGGCTTGCCATAGTAACTTGTAAATCACACCGTTTTTTTTCCAAACGTTGTTTATGCTTGTGCTCCTGATTCACAACAATTTTGATAAAAAAATATTAAGAAATGTAAACATACGTTTCTTTATATATCATCAACATCTTGAGAAAAATCCCACAAGAACATGTTAAAAACAAACATAGAGTGTGAATTTAAATGACAACATTTGGACAGAAACGTTACTGTTAAGTTAGTTGTTCTTGGTCTTTGAGCTTCAGAAGCTGAGAGATGTCTGCTTCCATGTGAACAATCTTCAGATAATGTTTACACTGCAAGGCCACATTGTATAATACATTTTTATTATTTATTTTTACTTTATAGTCAAAAAGGCTTTTTAGTGATGGCTTCTAAAGAAAATTAGTCCCAGAAACATTTCAAACTAACACTGGTGCATGTCTTTAAAAGCTTTGAATATTTCCAAAAAAATATTTTCATGAATGATTTCTTTCACTTGTATCAGCATGCTGGTGGCTTTTTATTTCATGTATTCAGATCTCATAGAGGCATTTTTGGGTATCGCTGGTTCTTTCTGACAAAAACCGGGAGTTTATGACTGCAGTTTGTAAGCTGTTTAAGGCAGAATTTTCATTAACTTGAAAACTTGCATTTTGTCTGCTTCATGGCTGGTAGTTTCTCATTTGCAATTTATTTCTTTCAGACACTTTTGGTGCATTTGCTTTTTTTAAAAGTTAGTATTATTTTTACTACAGTTATTGCTTTCTTTGTCAGTTAATTGGACCCTAAAGGGATTCTGACATCCAATTTTTCTCAAGTAATTTTTTTTTCTAAATTGTTTTCAATTTTCAGACACTTGGACAGAAATATTCTTCTATATTTTTCTAGTCTTAAACATGGGGTGTTATGTGCCGAGCTGTGGCTTCAGAAATCAATCAGCCACACCTTGGACAGTCTAAAGTCTTGAGCCCCAAGCAGACAGCAGGGTGCACAGAACCCCAAAGTAAAGCAGCTATTAAAAGTAAAAAATTCCCCATCTGTTCCTGACCACTACTTTTGGAATAAAGTTTAAAGGTGTCTTATTTTAAATATTCAGGGGTCTCTGTTCTTTAGGGTTTTGTTAGGCTTTTACTGGCTTTGACTTTAAGTATCTTTTGTTAAAATTATTAATTTTCTTTTCTTTGAAATATTTAAAGGCCAGGTGGTTTTAAATTCCCCCTGGCATCATCTTTTGGGCTATTTTCAACGCATTTCCAGTGATCTTTGAATTATAATTATGCTCTTTTTAGTTAAAACCCCAAAAACTGTTTTGCTTGCTTATTTTCCGCTGAGCTGCAGTAGTTCATTACAATTTTACCTCTGAGTTGAGGGCGGGACTGTTGGCGCAGAGTTAGCCCAACCACACTTCCAGTCATCCATCTGTTTACACACTCTCTCCAACCTAACATTAGCGGAGCAACAAAAAAAAAACAAAAAAACAAAAGGCGAGCAATATAGGAGCTATCAGTACAGTTTTGATCCAGATATCAGCTCAGACGAGGAAAACAAACATGTACATGGATCCAGTCGATAAATCAGAATGGAGCGGAGGAGGGAGATTGTGTCTTGCCATTGCAGCTTCTATGTCACACCTACAAGCTTTTTCTAACTGCATTTTTTGCTCTGCTCCTGACTTACAAATTATTTGAATAGAGAAATTCTCAGAAATGCAGTTTTAAGCTTATTTTTGTATTTATGTTATCCATCTCCATCAATCAATCCATTCATCCATTTTCTTGCTGGAGATTGTCCCGGCTACTATGGCGAATTTCGCCCACCCATGGCAGTTGCTGCATCACAAAACTGAGATTTTTCAAACTGTAGGTTTTCATCTGCTCCTGATTTATCACTATTTGAATAAAGAAATACTCAGAAATGCTGTTTTGATCTGAATTGAAAACATCTCTTGTTTTTGCTATCATGTAGATGTCAAATTCTGATCATTATGGTGTGGAAGTGATCTGATGCATAATAGCATCAATAGGCATCAGTGGTTAAGAATTTAATCTTTTTTTATTTTGTTTTTCTTCTTTGGAGCTTCACATCATGTAACTCTAACAAACCTGATCTTTATTTTTACGATCACACCTGATTTCTGAGTGTTTGGTAGACATAGTATCATAAATTCATCTCAACAGTACACATATAGTTTTACCTTGATCCAGGGGTTGGTATTTGTTTTCTTTGTGTTCTGGCATGTCTGCCTTTCGCTGTGCCGTTCATACATTTTATTTTAATTAAAATGAGTAGTTCATTAGTCATCCAGCTGTCTCCTGAGCCCTACGTTTTTTACTTTTTCTTCTGAACATCACTCCTTGGCAGTAGGTCAAAGACAGAGTACTGGAGGAGTTTGCAAGGACTGCTTCACAACAATGAGAATTCAATGCTGCTTCTGTTAAGCTATGATGGATGTTGGGTGGAAGATTACAACTGTTCAAAGTAAAGCAAAAAAGCATTTTCAGTATTCTGCCATAGGTGCTTCTATGGCATTCTTTTGGTTAATAAAGTAGAATGCCTTGTAAAGGCTGACCTTTTGGAAGAAAATATGAGAAAGCAAAACAACGTTTTGAAGGAAAGATGTTTTTAGTTATTGCTCTCATTTCTTGCCCGTGCAGTTTTACTGACTAATTAGTGGAACTATTTTAAAATATAAGAAAAGCAGAAGTTTAAGGGACTGAGGGACAACCCAAGTTTAGTTATTTTCACATTGAGAGATTAGTTTCTCTTTTACTGAATAATGTGATCAGGAAAACACATCTAAATGTGTTATTTCCAATAGTGTGCATTTTTAAATCAACCAAAACAATTATAACTTATGTGTTTGTGTGTGTGTGCAGGGGTGCATGGGATACTAACTTTTCTTGAAAAATGTCACAATTCCAATGCTTTAAATGCAGAAAGAAAGCATCTGTTCTCCATCTCCCGTTTCATTTTGCTCTATTTTTCATTAAAGACTGAAGTTTGGTTTACTCGTGTTTTAGTATTTATTTTTAACCCCTTTCATTTCACACCTTTTCTTACAAAATGATGTGGAAAGTCTGGTGCTAAGGGGTCTCCGCAAAACCACTATGCCATGTGGGCTGGGAACGTGCTCACAGCCTACTTCACCCTTTCAAGTGATGCCACCCTATTTATCACATTTATGGCAGCTCTCTGTGAAACCACAAAAAGGTTTTTACAGCTCCTGCCTAATGTGCAATAGTACTCCCAACCATATAAAAGGACTCAGATGTGTAAATTTAGTCCCCCTTTAAATGCTTTGGTATACTGTGCTTTTTAGAACCCGGATGACACCAAGCAGGAGGTACATAAAGGAGCTGCGGACATGTCTCATCCCACATAGATGCAGGAGAAACTTTATTTTGTACATTTGTATTTTTTTAATTAATTAATAAAACTTACAAGATCAATTTTATCCTGGATGAGCACCATGAATAATAGATGAGGTCTGCAGGAATAAACCAAAACCTTCTCAAGTTATCAAACTAACGAACTGTTGGAGGGATCACGAGTGTGGAATGCCACCTCTCTAGACCTCGTCATCCCTCTGAACCTAATTGAAGATAACGTAGAGTAAAGACACTTGGATGAGAATGTTACATTTAATGAGAGCAGAAGAAGGGCATGCAAAGGCGTACTAATGGAACTTGTAACACTGCGTTTCCTACGTTTAGGAGTAAAAGATTGTCCCTGTGAATTATAATGAAAATTAGCCAGGCAAACTCCAATCATCTTGGTTGATTTAATAAGTAGTCTGTGTTCTTTGGGAGGAGCTCATACCCAATCCTAATGTGTTTAGTATATTAGTGATTAGATAGGCAAGTTGAATATAATTAAGTTTCCTCAATTGTATATTACTGTGGATAGACAAGCAATGATTAAGTATTGTATTTTCCACACTATAGGGCACACCGTATTATAAGGTGCAATGTCAATGAATGGTCTATTTTCAAAATAATAGTCTACATAAGGCTCACCAAACTATAAGACGTAATAAGCCATACAAAACATTCAGAGATAAGACTGTACATCAGTCCGACGTTGTTAACAGTCATTCTAGAACTTTTTTGTAACATGCAAAACGTTAGCGGCGTTAAAGTTTTCACAATGCTTCCAACCTCATTTGCAACACGTAGAAAAACAGACTATTATGGCTAAATACAACTGTTACTGTGTCTACGCCAACTCCCAAAAACAAAGTACATAGTCCAACACAGCTACATATTAGCCGCATTAGCGTATTTATAAACACACCACCTGGTTTGCAACACATAAAAAAATGACTGATAGGCCTACAGCTGAAATAAATTACTATGACTACACTAACTCCCAACCTACTAACACGTGAAAAAAAAAACACAGTCCGACACAGCTACCCGTTAGCCATGTTAGCATATTGACGAATGCCCAACCCTGTTAACAACACAAAAAAAAAGGGAAAATTTAGGACAACTATTGTTTGACAGCTTCATTGTAAACATATGCAAACATTTGCAGTAGTGATACAACAATTCACTTTCCCCACGATTCAGTTTAATGGTGTAACATACGGTCCAGTTTTAAACGAAAATTGGAGCATCCTTCATATTCACTGTCCCTGGAAGGCTGTGGATCAACATGATTTGTAGTCACAGCTTAATACTTCAAGGATTTTTATGCATCGCAGGCAAATTTCCCAACCAACACAAAAGTTTGAAGCAAATCCATGAACATGCTGGGTATCATGCAAACATCATGGTATAGATGTAGGGTGCAACACAGACAATGACATGCTGACAAGCTGCTTTCCTTTCCAAGGACACACCCGCCTGACAGCTTATTCTGTTCAGCACTGTGTGGCCATGTGTGCAAACATTTGCCAGCTTTGGCAGTCACTCTGTGCCTAAAAAGACAACAGCCAAAGCCAGTTGGGATATGAATGCAGCAACTTTTGAAAAATTGATGTAAGTCAAAGGTAATTTAATTCGAATAAGCTTGGACATAAGGGAGGATTCTCTTCCCATTTAGAGACTACAGAAAAAGCATCAAATAATTCAGAAAGGAGATAAAATGCATTTTTTCCATTTCTTTCTTAGAGGAGTGTGGAGCAGTTGCAAGATAAAAGACCAATGACTCCTAAAAGCACTTCATTGAAAATCATGTTTTTGGTGTTTTAACATGTTCTTGCAGTATTTTTCTGATGAGGACGTTTATAAAGAAAACTAAGCTCAGAGTTGCATTTCTGAGTATTTCTTTATTGAAATTGTTGTGATTCAGGTGTAGACAAAAAGACGCAGTTTGAAAAAGATCCGATTTGTTATGTAGAAACAAATCTGCCACTGCAGTAAGTGTGTCCTAGAAAACGACACTTCTTTTTTCATTTTTGGATAAAAAGCTAAATAATCATAATTAAAATACCACTGGAAACAATTTTACAATAGATCAAAAGAGGACTGGAGCAAGACTTTAAATGGTGACCACTTATTGCACATTATCGTTTAGAAACAAGATGCTAGAGCAGTTACATCTTGTATGACAGAGTGCTTGTGCGTCTACAACCACCAGCATTACAGCTAGCTGTGTGCATGTGTGAATGCACTAAACCCATTCTGCATACCATCTGAGTGAATTCAACTGAAGAAGATCCATGTTTGCATGCATGCAATTCATCAAGGAATTTAAGAACTCTTATGTTAATCAGGCTTTTCCCTTTTTCAAGTCATTTGCGTCACTGTGATAGCATTCAACAATCCTCTGTGACTTGCAAATGAGATCAAACTGTTGTAAGTGAAATGAAAATGTATCCTTTCGCTTTGCTTTTGGTGCAAATATTCTCATAAGGAAAAAAGCTGTGATATTTACATGGTTTTGGCTCATGCTTGATTCTTTGAGTTTCCTTTTTTCTCCAGCACTGGGAAAGGACAGCAGGATTTTTTTTGTGAAAAAAAGGAAGCTACACAAACCCACTGCACATTGCTCACAAAACCAGCCTTGAGTAAATTATTATAGCATCAGTATAACATATTAAACGCACTGATGCTCTATTCTGCTTTTTTTTTTTTTTTTGGTTATTGAATCATCCACAATTGCATTGCTGGGCTTTGTTGCTTTTCTGTGAAAAATGAGTCCATTATATTCTTCAGCAGCTCTACTGATGGTCCTAGGTGGCTTGAACAACTGCACTGATTAATGGCAACATGAATTTTGCACACACCCTCTACTGTCCTCAAATAGTAAGTACTACAGCCTCAAATCATTTACGTCACAACCCTTTCCTTCTGTTTCCAAATCTTTCTTCCTTTTCCTTACATTTATTTGATCGAATACTGACCACCCAGATCTAACACTTCTCTCGTTTCCCCAGTTATCTCTGCATTACAGAAAATCAATCTCCAGGCTACAAAACTGGGTCAGCAAAGTCACAGCAAAGCCTCTTTACATTTGAGAGTATTACTTTGATATATGAAGAAATGTGCGCGTATGAATCAAGTGTATTATCCTCTAATGATTCAATCCTAACTATGAAAAACTGAGGCGGAGGTTCAGCTCACACTAAGAGCAGACAAAGTGTCAGATTTCATTCTATTTGTTTTAACGCCGCCTGCCACAGACATCTTCACACTCCAGGAGACATATGACGAGTAGAATATAATCAATAGTCAGTGTCACATCGTGCCACAGTGGACTCGTACCTTCCTGTTTCCACAGGAACTTCAGAGGTTCCCTCCTGTCCTCAGGCAGTCCTGTTTGTTTGCATTACTGCCGATAACACTCTAGTGATTTCTGCTGCAACTTGTTTTCCTCCGCAATTGTAAAAGTTAAATCCAGAACTTTAATTCTTCTCAACATATTTGTCATCCAGAGCTTAGCTGCTTAACATAAAAGTAACCAAATCAAGTTTTTCTTTTGCAATCTGGATGTATTTGCTCGTTGATTGTGTTTGGAGCTTTCTGTCGGCATTAATCATGAATGCAGGCCTTTTTGGCAACCGCCTTCCCAAAGCACATGGACGCATCATGCAAGCAGACTTTTCAAATCTCTCTACGGATTTCAGCACAACATAATATGACTTTGATGAAAATAAAACCAGACATGATGTTCTTTGTAATGGATTAACTTGTCTGTCATTCCGTGCAGGCTTTAAATGAAACCACTGGCTGCCAAAACAGCAGCAAAACACATCAGAAATTCTTGGCAGTAATGTGAAATAAATGGGACTCCATGAGTGAGAGTTGAGACAACCAAGTCACAGGTACCATTTTTTAAATATTTAATAAAGTTTAATCACAATAAGACGGGGGGGGGTTCGCTGATTTAAAATTTATGGGCGTAGATTTTGGCACAATGAGGACTATTTTTCAGAATGTTTTTCAAATGCAAATAATATATAGCTCGTAATTTCAAATGTTGCTTGTAAAACGTAAAAACTAAAGGAAAAAGGACAATCAGAACATAATCATATTTTTGACCCTAAATTTACTTCTATTTTGCCCATTTTAATTTGAAATTAATTTGGCTTAATGAAAGAACCACAGCCCCCCCTCCCAAAAACACACACAGTTGACAGATGCTAGACTCAAATTCATGGACTATTAACATTGTGAAGCTATTATGCAATGATGCAAGGAACCAGAGGACAGCAAAAAAAACAAAGGAAATTTGAGAGGAGTAATAATCATAAAAATAGCTTTTGATTAAATAATGTAAAAGATTGAGAATCAAATAAATTATATATAGTCATAGCCTGAATTGCATTACATAATTGATGCTTGGAGTCGTACATTATGCAGCAACTGTCAACATGTGAAATATGTTTGAAAAAATAATACAAGTGTGATTCTTGAACCACTTAATGGCAGAAAGAAAGGAGGGTAGCTGTGGGACGACGCTGGTGTCATGTCTGGACTCACACAAATCATATCGCTTCTGTGTTTCTCCCCGTTCTTCTATAATCGGATGCGCAATTGAAGTGTCAGAGAGAGTGTTAGGATGCCTTTGGGGGTCTCAGCTCCTTAAGGGTGGAAAACATTAGAATGTCAAATGTCGCAGTGCACATTACAAACGCCTCATAAAACTATTAGGGAGTGCAAAGGCGGACTGCGTAAAGTGGTGAGTAGTTTGGGCTTCTTTGATTGTTCAAGGTTGTTTCATGAAGCTCAGTGTGATCCCATTAGGACAAAGAAATAATGGCTTTCATGCGTCTGTAGCTATCAACTATCTTGTCAAACATCCAGGTTATATAATGAATGTAACTGACAGGCGTAGTATGAATAATAACTTACTGCCTCATTTTACATTTTTTAAGATCCCCACAGCGCATGGCATGCAGGGAGGCCAAGTGTTGCTATAAAGGAGGAAATTGAGTTTCATCAAGGGCTGCGATGCAACGTTGAAATTACAAGTGCAAACACTCATCTGACGAAGAACTCATATTGTTTTTAATATTTTTGTATTAAGAGCCATCGCGCAGAGGTAGTCACCCATTTGTTTTGCTATACTGTCACTTAAATTGAATTCATTGAAAATTAAAAACACACATACACACACAGTGGAGAACTTACCTACTTTGAATTTAATCTACAAGCCAGGTTTGTATCGTGGTGGATCACAAAATAGCTGCAAGGCAAAGTTATACAAGGAGCAAGCTAAAAAAACAAAACAAAAATTTGGTTAAAAAAAAACATTTTTGCTCCGAATCACTTGATGATTAAGACGTGTATCGATTTCCCCAAAGCATACAGTAAAGGATGGCCCATTTGCTTTTTATTTCAATTTTTTTTTAGATTTTTCACGCAACCCCTGCCCCCTATCCCCACCCACAGGCGTGAATCATGGAGCAGAAACACTTTTGGTTGCCAAGTGAGCCTGTTTTAAATTCTGCTGTAGTAGCTTGTGCTTATGGACTTTTATCCCCAGATTTTCAATCATGTGTGGGTCAAGTACCATCCGAGTAAAATATAAAAAAAATGGGATACTTTTAGATTATACACTGCAACATTCTTAAGAGATTATAAAAAATCAACTTGAGGTTCTGTGTTGCAAGGGACAAAGGATATAGGGAATACTCAGAGACACCATGTGTTCTCTGTTTCTTGTGGTTGATTCTCAGTATGTTTAATTACATTTTTGCTCCCTAATGTCTTGTTGCTCTGCCCACAAACTGTAGGGATGTTTGTTCTTGGGTGGCCACCGTGTGAAACATGGCTGTTACAGCACAGGTTGTCAGTGGCAGCCTTTCTCGCTTTTCAAATTAAAAAATATATATTGTTCCCAATAAAATGCCTCCAGACCTCAAGAAAGCAACAACTATCTAAAGAGGCAGTTTGAACACACTGTTAACTAATGTGACTTTGTTAAGGCGATTTTCACAATTTAATACAAATAAATGACAAAGGCGGTGTGAGAAAGATCGCACCTTTTTCAGACCACATAAACGCACATTTTCTCCAAGCTGCTGTTTTCAGCTTAAAAATCAGACACAATTTACCATAAGACTTTGCTTCATTTTAAGTTTCATTATCTGCTCTTTCTTTGGCTGTTTTCAATGCTGTTTTTTTCTAAATAAGAAACTACTGGTTAACAGCAAAACTACATCTAACTTTTCTTTGTCTTCACTACTTCTCCTCAATCATGAACTTTTTTTGAACATTGTCATGCCCAAAGCAGAAAACTAAAAGCTTTGATAGGAAAAATTCAAGCCAGATTTACCAAGAGGCCATCTGTTAATAACGGTGGGTTTTTCAGAACAAGCTCAAAGCACCAACGAAGGAAGAATTTTGTTGCAACTACACATATAAAAAATGCTTTTCAGAATAATATTTTATCCAAACATAATTTTATTTGTAATATGGTTTTAATATAAACATTAAAACATGAAATTGTAGTAAAATAGTATTTGACTGCTACCTGTTATGCAAGTGGTCCCATTTAAAAGGAGGAAAAAGGTTGGTAATGTCTGTTATAGAAACACTTTAACAGTGAGAGACAGAATAATAATAAAAAGAAATCCGGAAAATCACATTGTATGATTTTTGCAATATTATGCAAGATTTCATCACATCTCATGGGGTACAGATGACCTAGAGAACAATGAGGAAACAACTCAGAACTACATGGGGGAACTGGTCAATGACTTGGAGAGAGATGGGAAGACAATAACAGCGGTTACTAATAGTAACACACCACGTTGTCATGGATTCAAACCGTGCAAAGCTCCAAAGGTCTCCTGCATAAGCCAGCACATGTTTCAGGGCCATCTAAAGTTTTCCCTAGACCATCTACAGGAGGACTGGGAGTATATCATGTGGTCAGAGGAGACAAAAATAGAACAGTACAAACACCCCTCAAGAACACAATACCCACTGTTAAGCATGAGGGTGGAAATAATATTCTTTGGGGCTACTCTTCTGTAAAGAGGACAAGACAACCGATCCGAATGAAGGAAAAGATGAATGGAGACATGTACGGTGAGATTTTAGCCAAAACTTCCATAAAGCATTAAGGAAGAAACATTGCTGGATCTTCCAGCATGACAATGATCCCAAACACACAGGAGTGTGCAAGAAAAAAAATCACAATTCTGGAGTGGTCTAACCAGTCTATTGAACTCAATCCAATAGAGAATCTTTGGAGGGAGTTGAAAGTCTATATTGCCCAGCAACAGCCACAAAACATCACAGCTATTGAGAAGATCTGAATGGAAGAATGGACCAAGACAGAAGCTCCAATGTAAACCTGATGAAGACCTACAGGAAACCTTTGACCTCTGTCATTGACAACCAGGGTTACAATACAAAGTTCTGAGGTTAATTCAGTCATTGACCAAAGACTTGCTTTCCAAACAATTATGCAAATAACTTCTGTAAAAATCATACATTGTGATTTATTGGGTTCTTTCTTTACATTCTGTCTCACAAAGTTGTTGTGTACTTTTGATTAACATTAGAGATCACTTTCATATTTGTAAATGAGACAACTTGAAGAATTTGGTGATTGACAAATACTTTTTGTCTCTCTGTACATCGCAAAACATTAACCAGGTGTCTACAGTTCAGCTACTATTTTAAACCCTGATAAATACTTGTAGATGCCCTTGTAGAAACCATTCTGTCTTGTGTTTGTATTTGCCAGGAGAACAAGTGCTAGTGCTTGTAGTTTTATCTACAGCACACTTGCTAAAACATACACCAAACAGCTCCCCTATAAATATAATCAGGATAAACAACATGAGTTTTTATACCTGATCTGATTATATTGACCATTAGCAAAGAGTGGTGTGATGTACACTTGCCATTTAGAGTCCAAACTGTTCCCTGGAGATCAGCACTAAGGAATTGGGACACCCAACAGTTTTGCACCCAGTAATGAGAATGTGGAATTGAGTTCATCAGTGAACAAGAACTGGTTTTGGAGCAGAGGCTATGAATAATAGTATCCCCCTGCTGACATTTCTGACAGTCCATTTTGATTTATTTATTGTTTTTAACTGTGAAGAGTCATCCGCTCATTTATACTAAAATAGGGCCACCCTTGCTAACAGCACAAGGAGCGTGGTATTTTTTCTTATTTTGTCTTTAAAACTTTTTCAAAGCTGGTAAAAACACTCTTCATCAAAGTCTTAATGACTGCAGTTTGACAGAAAGTGACCTTGATGTGAATACCAATCCATAACAAGAGGATAAACTTGCTAGAACATCCATCCGTAGAAAAGATTACAACTATCTTGAATGTCTTTCATTTATTAGTTAGGGAAAAATGCTAGACACTGTTTAGTCTTTTCATGATTGAAGGGCAGCAACAAAAACTTTTCTAACATCTTCACAGCCGCATTCATTCCTTGGCATCATGTCTAAGCTCTCGGTTTCCCTTTAGGGATCAATGGAATGTTTTGAAATTAAAATAAGCCAAACTAATTGAATTGAATGCTCCAAATCAGCAATCTGCCAAGATTCCCACTTTCATGGTGGAGCTCACACCTGCATACTGTCTTCAGATCAAGCGCATTTGATTAGCAGCACCTGAAGAGAATTTCTAATTGAAGAACTGGGTGTGTCAAGTTTTCCCCAAACTGCGTCTGTATTTTGGCATAACTTTTGTTTAAGAGAGAATGAAATAGAAGAAATTAGAATTTGAAACAGGACATTTGAGGCTCCGACATTTTCTTCTAAGTTTAAGTCCTGATAAGAATATTGTTTAAATTTTAATGAGATGGGTCAAACTGTTGGTTCTTGGCAAAAATAAGTGGGCAGAACAAACAGTCAAAAGGTAATGACCTCTAGGCGCCATCTTTAAACCCTCATGTCAAAGTGAACTTACTTTGCTGGTCCCTATTTTATTCAGGTATAAAAACAATCCTTAAAATGATTTAATCAAGATTTTTGTTGAAGCCAAAGCAAAAATAAAGATACATAAAGAAAATCTCTTTAGACACTAACAGCCTATGAGATAAAGTATAAAAAAGTAGATTTTGAAGGTAGATGGAATCGTTTTAATATAATCCAAAATTCCTATTATGCAATCTGCAGCCCATGGAAAGAGGATTCACAGTAAGTACCAGTGCAGGCTTTTAGGCTTTTGTTTGTTTGAACTACTGCATAATGTCTACCACTGATAATGATTTGAACATGATGTCAAAGCTGTATTATCTTCTAACCCTCATTACACTGGAATCTTTTCAGTTTTTTTGGTCATTAAATGGAAAAATGATTCAAATGTCCAACCAACTGTGCTAACTCTAAAGGTTTCTTTCATTAAACAAAACCAGAAAACCAAATGTGGGGACTGATGATGTATTAAAAAGGCAAAATTCTTTAAAGTCTCGCTTTAAGCTGTTTAAAATCTTCGGTAGGGAGGCAGGTATGAGAACCAAAGGATAACAGACAGTGGAGGGTACGGTTTTAATTTCAAAGGATTGTGTTATTCTTGACATGCTACTTTCTTTTCACCATGGATACTGAAAAGTTTGCTGTGAGTTTTGCTTTTTTTTAACTAACAAAGGAGTTGTTATGCAATGCTACATGTAGTATTATTTCTGCAATAATAAAAAGTAAATCAACCTAAAACATTGGAGATCAGTTCTGATTTTTAACAGTACATCTCTCTAATAATATTCCATCTCTCCAGCGGTTTTTAGGTGACACATCCATTTTCTAAGACCTTATTAGCTTCCTGCAGTTTAGGATCGCATGGGGGCTTGAGCCGATTCAAGCTGTCGATGTCAAGAGGCAGGGGACCTTTTTAAAAGGTTGTAACTTCATAGAAACTAACAAGACAAACTGTGCATGCTCATACTTACTCCTGTAGACCATTTAAATCCCATATAAACCTCAATTCCATGTTTTTAGCCTGTGAGAGAAAGTCTGGGAGAATGGGGGGAAAAAGCCTAAAAAGCCACAAATGCACTGGTCCCGGCCAGCATGAGAATTACAGGAACCTCTGAACTGAGTTTTGAGTGTGCCATTACACTGTATAATTCATGCCGTACATCTATATTTCCCCCCTTTGGGGCTTATTAAGGTAATATTCAATTAAATACCACCTATTGTACAATAGAGACATACCTCTTTAATAGGGGTCAGTGTCTTAAGTCCATTGTACAAACATTTTGGAGTCAACCTCATTAATCAAGGAGTTCCTGGTGCTCTGAAAAAGATAAAGAACAAAACTTAAAAGAATTGGTGAGTTCATGGATTGATGAATTGCACTTGATCTGCAGGAGAACAATCAGGTTTGGTGTTATTGTTATCCAAGGTGGTGTTTTGCTGTGTGTGGTGGGGTAGTGCAGCCTGGAGAATGGTGGAGAAGGTGCCCACGAGGTTTTGTGGGCTTTGAAAAGGTAGGCATTTTGGAGAGGAAGCAGATGGCCCACATTAAAAGCAAAGGGCCCTTGTGACTGTCCTCAATGGCCCTGTAGAGAACTAGGTAATTAAATGAAAAATTTAATCAGATCTTTCAAATTAAATGTCCAGCTGGATAGTTCTGCATGAACACCGCCGACTACGCGTTTACCTGGGGGAGTATCACCAGAAGATGCATAATTCTCCAATCTGCACACACTTACACAAGATGATAGTCTATTCCAGGTGATGATTACCGCTGAAGTATTCCATTCACAATTCAGCCAACAGGAGGCAAAGGGGCATCACGTGTGGCCACAGAGGGGTCATTTTACTAATGGGAGCTGGGAGAAAGCAACAAATGAAATGACAAGGGGGTTGGGGATGGTGGGGGGTGCACCACACACAAAAAAGTCACTGGTTTAAAGACCCACTCCAATGAACATCATGTTTTTGGTGTTTTTAACTTATTTATGTGGCATTTTTTCTCATGATGAAGGACTTATATCGAGAAAATTAAGCTTAAAATTGTATTTCTGAGTCTTTTTTTATATAGATTGTTGTCCATCAGGAGCAGACAAAAAATGCAGTTGGAAAATGCTTGTATTTGTGACATAGCACATACAACTCCCTGTTCCTCCATCCCAATGAATCCACTTGTAGACAAACAGATCTATGTATGTCTTTCTTTTCCTCGTCTGAGCTGGAATGTGGCTCAGAACTGTACGACCAGATCCAAAATTTCTTGCCATTTTTGTTTCACCAGTAATTTTAGGTTGGGGTGCAAGCTGACAGGAGAGGGTAAACAAATGGATGAAGGGAAAAGGGGTTGGGCTTACTCCGCTAAAAAAGTCTTGCCCACAACTCACAGATGAATTTCTAATGATCTACCACCACTCTGCATAAACTGTCCTAGAAAATGACACAGCTTTTTTATTTTTAATTTTAGCAAAAAACTGCATATTAATAATTTAAAAACCACTGAGAACATTTTTTTCAATAGAAAAGATACTGTTAAAGTGGCTTTAAAGACCCACTTTAAAAAAAAAATGTGTTTTTAACATGTTCTTGTTGCAATTTTCTCATTATGGATGACGTAAAATAAAGCTACAAATTTAGTTTCTGAGTCTGTCAATTCAAACTGTTGTAGTTTAGAAGAAGATGGAAAAAAAACGTAGTTTGGATAAGATAAGCTTGTGCAAAGATGCTACAATTGGGCGCCACAAGCTCCTTGCTCCTCCATTTCAATGCAGTCAATTTTAAACCACTAGATCCTCAAATGAGCTGGCACCTGGCTCAAAACTGTACGACTGGATAGCTCTGATGTCGCCCGCCATTTCTGTTGCACCCTTAATGCTGGGTTGGGGTTGTGAGGGGGTTCAAGCTTGCGTTAAAGGGTGTAAACAGGGCCAGACTTTCTGATGAGCTACTGTCGCTCTGCAGAAACTATGTCCTAAAAATGACTCAGGTTTTTTATTATTATTATTATTTTGGCCAATAGGGTACAATCATAATGAAAAGATCACTGGGAAAGTGATTAGATTAAAAGATGACCAGAGTGGGACTTTAAAGAAGGAACTACTTTATCTTTTTATTGGGTGGCTCTAGACAGATAACAGTTTTTGCTGTGGTGTAATTGAGAAGTCGTTTCGAAACATTTAGAAGATGCAGCTGAATGCTATGTGCATGATAACCTAACAGTCACCTTCGTTTTCTTTTCCTATCACAGCACCTTAGAAGGCAGCCCGCGGGTCCGTTCCGTTCCATTCCGTGTCATTTTGCATTGAGCAAATCCTGGCCCCGCCCCTGTGCTGGCCCCGCCCCGCGCTGGCTCCCTCTGACGCGCAGCTTGTCCGGTAGGATGGGACCAGCAGTAGCCACACAGCCCCGCATGCCTGACCGCTAGACTACTTCCTGGATCAAAGAATGGGACGTTTCCAGCACCGACCTCCGTCTCGCTGATAATTACTTAACAATGACCACGTGCAATCAATAATATTCGACCACTTTTCCCCACCTTCTTCCTCCCTGCTGTAGTTAATGACAGCGATTGATTGCCGATTGACCCCCTCCAGACTTGGGGAATGTCGCTTGGTGGAAACCCGCTGCAGCAGTCGCGGAGGAGTCCGACCACAGTTCTCGCAGCGCCGCGTTGACGCTTTTTATTCCTCGAAGCAAAGAGCAGCTCGCGTCTCCTCAGACATGAGGCGAGGAAACGCGTCTCTCTGACTGTATCCTGTGACCGCCACAGCGCTACTTTGATGCTCTGCCTTCGTGCTCGCTGAGCCAACTTCGTCTCAGCTTCGGCGATGTGTCTGTGATTCTTCTTCACCAACAAGAAGAAGAAGAAGAAGAAACGGCGCACGAACTTAATCACCCGCTGCCTTCTTTCTTTCTTTCTTTTGATTTTTTCCCCCCTTCTCCTCTCTCTCGATGAGTAGTCTAACATGTGGAGAATACGGGAACCGAGTTACTGGTGGATTTTATCCCTAATGTTTTTAACGCTGCCCAAACACAAAGCGTGTCAGCCTGGTAAGTACTTCCAAACAAGTGTTCGCTGTCATTCCTGCAGCCGGCGGTCTTAATCTGTTGTTTCATTGGTAAGGGAGGGGGGGTTAAAAAAAATGGGGGTCAGTTTTTGCTCGACGAAGCGGGAGATTTCCCCAGAGGAAAGGCTTTCTTGAATTCCTGACGGATGCGGGGCCGATACCGCGAAGCCCCGGCGTCTGTTTTCCCGCTTAGCCCCCGTGATTTGCCTGCTCGGTATCGATGAAGTCGCTGGACGGTGGCGCAAACTATCCCCGCGTCGACGTCACGCAGACTGTTTTACTAGTTGTGGTCACGCGGCTGTTTGCCCCCTTTTTCCCGGTTAGCTTCTACCACCGCCACAAACGCAGAATAATGATAGAAAATGAGCCCGTTAAATGTTAGCTAAAAGGGGGGCAAACCCGCACATTTCTACCACTTTGAAACAACTCACGGTATCCTTCAGGAATTAGACGGGTTACACAATTCGCTCAGACTAGTTCGGCGCGGTGAGACTCGGCGTCCCAAGTTGTGTGAAGCCGGGATTAGCGTAGTTCGGTCCGGTTCAGGTGGTTGTATAATTGAATTTGAGGCAGAGCGGGGCGATAGTTCGCGCTGTTGGTTCGCAGATGGAAAGGCTTTATATGAGGGCTGATTCATGCCGCTGGAGCCTTCCTTCATCTAGTCCTGCTTTTTTGACATTGCTCGGTCTGCTCAGAAAAATGTGCCCCATAAGATTACATGATGACGTTCATTTTTTATTAGTGTTTTATAGCAGTTTCAAAAAGCATCTGTTTTCCCCCATTTCCTTCCCCTTTAATGACATTTCCCATGGCTTGTTCTTTATTTATATGCCAGATGATTTAAGATGGTGTCAAAATGTAGCATCTGTAGCTTGTGGTTACACTAATTTAGTTTGAGTCTTTTAATGATAAAATGTCATCTTTATGGTCAAATATTGATAATAATATAGAGTTTGAAATGTGTAACTATGAGAAGCATGTGTATTGCAAGAGAAACTTAAAAAAGCCCTATTTTAAAAATAAATTCCAAGCTACATGATTGTCTAAGACTTTAATAATGTAAAGTAATTTTTAATTAGCATAATCATCAAAAAAGGGGAAATGACATTGGAATAGCTAACAGAAGCCAACCAAACATAAGAAATGTATTCTGCATATTGTAGCAGGTTGAACAAGTGAGGAAAAATCACAAAGTATTACATCTAAGATAATTTAGAATTATGAAGGTTAAACTTTGGTAAACATATCTAGTAGTGGACAAAAGCCAAACAAAATCGTTTAATTACCTCAAGTTGACTTAAAAATGCACACTCTTAACTTATTTGGAATGCATAAAGAACATATTTCTTTGACTACATTAGGAGTTATAAGCCTAAGCTTTTATTTTATGCTGCCTTTTAAGAAATCTCAATCCCTTTTCTTAAATTCTGTTCTAGCAGATGAATGTCAATTTCTAAAATCTCTGTTAAGAAGCTTGGTAGTCTTGAATGAAATTTAAAATTGGAACATAACCCCTGAACAATGGTTTCCTTGTCTGTTCAGCTGTTAGATTTCAGCTCTAGCTCAGCGCTTGATTTCCAGGTTAAAGCTTTGCAGATGCGTCCTTCTTGCTCCCTTGCAGACATAATTCCTTCCCAAATTTGTCAAAGAAGCCCTGCAAGCTATTTCCATTTGCCTTTTTTTCCCTCTGTTACTTATCAATCTTCCATTCCTGGCTGTAAATCTTACAGTTAAAAAACTTTTATTCCCTATTCTCGCAGAAGACGGGAATAAAAAAAACACTCTTGAGATGCAGCTTATTTAAACGATCAATTTTCAAATCCTTGAGAATCTGGAGAAGGCGTGACAGGTCATCCAATTATTGGAAGAACACATTATTTTTTAGACAAATTCAAATCTGGCTTTCATCAAAAATGATAACGCTGAAAGCACTTTGCTGAAAGTGATTGACAACATCTTAATGTGTTCAAATAGGTGTGAAAACGCTGCTGTTCTTGTTTATTTGTTTGCAGCATTTGACACCATTGATCATATCTTTCTAGTAAAAGTGTCAAAAACTGATTTGGAAATTCTTGCTGTTTTTTGTTAATTTTCTTTATAGTTCTCTAACATGTAACAGCTCCTATTTATTTTATTTATATATATATATATATATATATATATTGCAAGAAACTCATACCTTGTAACCTTTTTGTTTTAAAAAAACAAAATTTTTACACTCTTAAGTTGAGCTCTTGCTGACTTGTTACTTGCGACTCAGAAACATTCTTGTCTTTGACTTGTTTCTTTTGTATTCCATCTTTTTAATTATTTTTTTTTACAATAATGAAACAGCTTTATTGTGGTTCCCATTAATGGGCACATTTGCCGCGACAGCTTTGATTTCACCAGGTTCATTTTATTGCATTTTCTGCTTTGTTCATCCAGTGCAAAAACTCACCTGTACTGAAGTGGTTCAAACAACTGAACACTGGTCTGGTTGAGAATGTGCCTTATGAGCTTAGGGAGAGCATAGCCTGCAGTTCAACTCTCAAAACATAACAAATTGTGGTGGAATTAGAGAATGTTTTATGGACAACATGACTTTGTTAGGAAAAGTGGGGACTCAATTATTTACTAATGTTAAAGCAAGTTGTAGAACTTTTTAATCTTTTTTTATTACTTGCCTTTAAGATGGGTTCCTTGTGTGCGTGGAGGATTTTCTCATCAAGTATTCAGTCTTTAAGAAAACAGCAACTGCTTTTTTTTTGTTTCAAATCAATGTTTTCATGGCTTTCACACAAGATGCATCTGTGGAAAGTAGGGCTGGGGAATAAAACATTAGCCATCGATATTGCGATAGTACCTTTTCTCGATGGTAAAATAGTAAAATAATATCTATCTATGTATATAATTTTTATTTTTGAATCAACTGGCCAGTGTCTCATAAATTTTGGCCCCTGTGTGGAGGTATTTTAGTTATTTAAAATCCAACAAAAAACAGAGTTTGTTGCACTGCAAATTATGCAGAAGGCATGTTCCTTCTAAAACTGGAAATACCACCAAGCTTTTTCTCTATCACCTTAAGCACTGCCACCAAAAAGCTCAATCTTAGACTGAAATAAACGATAATTCTCCAAGAAAAACAACAAAGTTAAGACCTTCACAGCAGCAACAGTTTAAAACTGCTTTAAAATTTGCTTTTAGTTCCTAGCTTATTCACAGCTTGTTGACAAAAATGTTTGTCAATTTTATTATTGTTCTTTAAAACTCGAAAACATAAGCATTTATGTGTAAAATGAATACTTTGTTTTTAAATGGAGCTGATTAAGAAGTTTAGTGTTCTGTTCTATTTATGTTCTCTTTTGAAACTTGAAAGCTTTTTCTTTAATTTTCAGTTTAGTTTGCAATATGCCTTTTTTTAAGTTTTCTGGGAGAATAAACAGTTGCATCACGTTCCTTCAGTGCATCTGTTATGTTTAAGGTATGATAGGAAATAAATATTTAAATCTAAACAACCTGCTGATGATCACACATTTCTCTAATGAGCCACAGAGCGTTCAAATTAAACTACCGTAATATAGTTATGTAATTTATATTGTGACAAATATTGTCTGATATGTAAAAAACAACATTGTGACATAAAAATTCACTATTAACTTTCTTAAGGTGGCGCTGGGTGATATATCGATATATTTGATAAATTCAAATTTTTGCTTTTGAATTTATTTTTGGGAAAATCAAGAATTTATTTTCCCTGCGTTCTGCTTTCTTGGGTGTTCGTTGTTCAGAGAAAAGTCAGACCGCCTCTTGCAACTAGCAGGCATGAAAGCAGCATGCCACATGAGAACTTCCCCGTGTTGCGTTTAGCTTGGCCTGATGGAGATGCAGGATGTGGCGGATTTTAACAGGATCTGAACAGAAATGGAGGATAAACTAGCTGGACTCACAGCAGCAACAGGGAGTTTAATGAAAAGCGTCGATTTGGAAACAGCTGTTTTTGCACACGTGATGCTACATGCTATGCTAACAAGCTGTGCCAATGGTCACCAGTTTGACCACAAACTGGTTTAAAGTCCGAGAATTTTTCCACGGAGTGAACTTGAAGCCGTGGCAGATAAAAACAACATACTTAAGTCATTGGACATTCATAAAAACTGTATTTTCCAACTACAGTAACAGACGTGAATCCGCTTTGAATGAAACTGTTGGGCTGAAAAAGCTCTCCCAGAGAACGCTGCATTTTTACTGTCAATGACACAATGACAAGAATCTAAAACATAATGATTTTGGTCTGGGTTTTTTTTTTTTTTTATGATTTCAGATAAAAATGAATCAACTGGAGGCAGAACAGGGAAAAGAGCCTTTTCTGTCAATCTGCTCCCTTTTAGTAAATCAGTCCTTGTTTTCTCAGCATGTTTTAGTATGAGTTTACAGTTAGATGACATCAAAGATGTGTTCATACTATTTATATATTACTTTCATGGCATTTTTCATTTTTCTAAAAAAAAAAAAAAAGAAAATAATTTTCCTTCTCTGTCAATTGTTCAGACTAAGGGTGCTCTCATCATAAGGGTCACAGGGAAACTTTTTAGCTGTGCCAAAGAGAAGAACCAACACATTTAGGATAGAAAATGAAACTCATAAACTGTGTGAACATGCCAAAAAGAAAAGAGCAAAGACTGATTAGAAATTGGAGTCACTTAAAACAGTTATCTTATGTTTTCATTATCTTGTGATGTTCTCTCTCTGCATTCAACACATCATTTTTAAAATAACGCCTTTAGTTTTTCTTTGTAAAATAATTTGTCTGGTGACAAATGTACCTTGTCGGTAGATTTCTTTTTCATCCAACTTGGCTGGTGAGTAAAAAATGAAATGTTGACCAGTGGTGTTGTGACTTCAAACTTGGAGCATCAAACCACTTGCAGCAAAAGCAGTTTAAAGGTTGAAGCTGACAAAAGTGGGACAACAACAAATTTGTTTCAACACCTGAAATGGATGCACTGTAAAGTCCGAGAATTGGTCGCTCACGGTTCAAACTGGCAAACTTTTGCTTCACCAAACTATATTGGGATGCAACAAAGATTTTAAAAAAAAGTTAACTTAGGTTATTGTATTTAAAAAAAATCATTTACCCTTTAAGTTTCCATAGACTGTTCACTTGGTAAGATTTTTTTTCTCTCATGAGAAGGATGTCCTGCTAAACCATGACTAAATGGTTCAAATGAATCAGTAATCTTAAGTAGAATACTTCAGCCATGTCCTCAAGCGTACCTGCTCTGTTTGGATTCTATATGATCTATTGACTCCCTCTTGCTCTGTTGAATCTCTACAGCCAAGCAGCAGAGACATAATGATGTAACTCACTGGAAGGGATCCTGTCTGAGTCACCCCCACCCCCATTACCACACTTCAAGATCCCTCCAGTACCATGTGTCCACATCCTCGTGTCTTTGCATCGCAGCTTTATTTGACGGCAGATTTACAAGCCCATAAGAGCTGAGTTTTCTCTCGTGGTTTGTCGCACCAAAGCCCTGACACAAAAGTGATGCTCTTTGACTAACCAACCGGCTAGAAGGTGGTAAAGCACAAAAACTATTCAAACAAACTGCTTTTGGCTGAGATGAATCTTTGAGTAAAAATACTCCTAAATTGGGAAAATATTTCTAAAAGAATTCTTTTTTCCTTTGAATTCATAGGTTTCTGTAAACTTCAGACATTGTTATTGCCTTTGTTTTCATAAAAACTAATCAGGTTTTCTTATTTTATAAAATATTCCAATGGATGCACATGTGATTTCAATAAATGAGTTTAATGTGAAACCAATTCAGTTTGCAATATAATCACAGATTCCATCCTCAATTATGGCTGTGGAATTTCTCAGCATTCTTGCATTGGAAAAAAAACTTTTTTCCCTATGAAATAGTTTGATTTCCAATCAGTGTTAGCTAAAGAGACTTTAAAGACCTCCACGAACATCTTTTGATCTACTGTAAATTCACAGTGGTCTTTAAATGGTTATGATGCTATCGAGCTAATCCGTGTGTCGCTAATATGTAATCATGGACTGATTTAGGGTCGGACAGTATTTTCACAGACTGCCCTTTAAGACTCGGCGAATAAATAAAACAAAAGAATTTATAGGACATTAATAAAAACTGTATTTTCTAAATGGTAACAGAATTCAATCCACTGTTTTAGCTGTCTTAACAGAGCTGGTGTTGCACCAAAAAACTGTCAGATGTTGCTTCCCTCGTGACGGAGTCGCAGCTTTGATGTCAGTAATATATAATGACAAGAATCAAAAAGTTTTTCCAGGCTGTTTTTTTGTTTTGTAATAAAATGTGATCAGCTGAAGGCAGAGTTATGAAATTTTAAATAAATCTATCCTTGTTTTTTTCAGGAAGTTTGAATTTGAGATAGCAGTTAAATGACAGTAAAGATGAGTTCATGCCATTTATAAGTTACGTCATGCTATTTTATTTTCTTGAATTAAAGAAAAAAGTTCAAAAAGTAAAACACCGTAGCTATTTCTGTGTAAAATAGTGCTATAATTTGGTCGGTAAAAGATGTTTGGCCAATACTTAAAAAAAAAAAAAATAATAATTTACAGGCCAACTTATTGGATGGTGACTCAAACATTAAACTTTGGCCCCTGTGTGGAGGTATCTCAGTAATCCGACAAAAAACACAGTTTGATGCTTTTTGTTCCTAGCTTAGTCACAAGATGTTGACAAAAATGTTTGTCAATTTTATGTTCGCTCTGTAAAACTTAAACATTAGAATTTATGTGTGGAATTAATTGTTTTTAAATGGGAATGATCAAGATACCCAATTTTAATTTCAGTGGGTCTTCAAAGAACCGTAATGGGAGCACCTGTCTAACAAAGTTATTTTACTGATTGAATGTTTATTTCTGCGTTTGTTCTAGGAATGATTTAATAACGTCCAACTGCAGGCTGAGAGATGAGAATATTAGGAAAAAAGCAGTTTATGAATTTAATTAATGAGACTTGATGTTCTGATGTGCCAGTGGGTTGCCAACTGCATGGACCTGACCAGTGCTGGCAACATGATCTGCCTCATCAAGGTTCTCTATTTTCTTTGGATGCCTGGTTTGATGTGCTGAGTATTCACTAAAAAATCTCTCAAGTAATCTTTCTTTTCAAAATAGCCCCTCTAGCATATGTTTGGTCTTAGAAGTCGACGGGCTCAGTGCTGTGTTTTGTGTGTGCGTGTTTTTGTGTTGTCTTTCCACCAGCTGCCTGTGCCACCTTACTAAATGGTCCAATGGGGAAACATTGGAACTTTAATCACTTTTCACTGCTGTGCACATAATATGCTGTTTATCCTTTTTTACTGGTGCTGCTAATCTTTCCTTTACTGCCTTCACATTTAATTATTAGCTGAACTGTCTTTTAAATGAAAGTGGGGCATTTAATATGGCAAAATAATATTTGGTATTTTTGTACCATTTGAACCACACTGGTAGAAGTGGGAACCGGGTTGGCACGCAGTTTACGAGGCTAAGCGGCGATCAGATCAGCTTTTTTACCTGAATCCGATTAGCAGTAAAAAAATAAAATAAAAAAACAAGCTACACTTGGCTGAAATGGCTTGTGAAATTATACTCATTTCACAACTTCCTTTAGATTTTGTTGCTACAGATGGAATTTAGTTACAAATACCTATTCCACTGTTGATTTCAAAACTGTACTAAATGTAAGAAAAAAACTCATTGAAAGTACATAGAAACAGATTGTGACTGATGCTACATTGTTTTACTTTTTACTTCTTGCACATTCACAGGGCGCCTGGGGCCTTATTGGGTTAGGGGCAGCAGGGACAGTGTAGGAAATGGTACTTTCACAAACACACAGATAACCATTTAAAATTTGGCAGTATTGTCTCCAGTAGAGTAGGATTTTTTTTCTCTTTTCTCCAGTTTCAGTGCAGGGCTGCTGTGTCTTTACTGATGGAAAATGCGGTTTGAGAAAGCCGTCATGATTTCCCCAGTGTAAAGGCTGTAAGCTTGTGTAAACATAGGCAATCGTCTGTGTTATTTGCAGAATTTATGGCTCATCCAATCACTTGCCTAAAACATGGTTCATCTTTTTTTTTTTTTTTTGTTCATTTGAAAGTATTTGCTTATGTGTAGACAAAAGTCTGCCATAATAAGAAAAGAAGGATTTTTTTTGTGTTAATCTTGAGATTATGCCAACGGGTGAGCGTACAAATGGCTTTATTTTTCTCACATCAGTTGTCAAATTGCATTTTGAAAGTAAGAAGGTGAAAATATGCTTGTTATTGTATAAAAATTAACACTAATTTTAAATAATATAAATTGCTGTCATTAGTAGGGATGATCATAAATGTATTTTTTTGGTTTATTATGCAACTTTAGGTCTTCTGTGGGGAAATAAGTAATTTCTGGTGATTCTACCTTCCCTTATTAGTCATCTCTGTTAGCTGTATTTAGGGTTTGCACACAAAATCGTACATTTTGACTGAACATGGTACATAGTTATTGTAAAATAAACTCATCAGTGAATTTTCAGCTTGGTGTTATACATTAAAGGTAATGACGAAAAACAGAGTGCACAATGCAATAGAGATAGTATTTTTTATTTTTAATAGGATCTTTTTTTTCTTAAAAGTGATTCCATTTTAGTGCAGAAGAAACTGGTCGGATTACTGTCTTGCAGCCTCTTGTCTTTGTTTTCAGCACGTCTGTGTTGCATCAGCTCTATTGTAATATTGATTACATTTGTAATGAAATTTGGAAGTTTCTGCATCGACCGGAGTCATTGAAGTCTATATCTCTGCTGTTACAAGACAGCATTTTTCCCATCCTGTTTAAAAGCAAAAGTAAAGCTCCGTGTTTAAAGGATTATTTATATAATGGTGGTTTTGGTTGAAATATTAATGTTTAGTATAGGGGGTGTTGTGACTTGTTAGTTGAAAAACTTTTACTCTGTCTATAAAATATTGAAATTCTTCGCTTATACCATAAAAAATCACACCAATCATGGTGTTTCTTTAAAAATACAAATAGTTTTTGCCACTATTTTAATGTATATCTAGTTTTTTTATTTTAATTGACTGATTTTTCACTTTCCTTATGTCTGCCTTATGTATTTTTTTTTTTTTTAAAAAGCTGGTTGAATATTTTAAACCAGATTATACAACATCTTTAAAATTACTGTTACATTTTTTATGAATTCATTAAATGGATGCCTTTTTGCTCATTTACCTTGGTGTGCTTTGCAATGATTTTTTTCATAAATGATATTCAATAGAAGGAAACGCATTTTCCTTTACCAGACTTGGCTGTTGAAATAAGCTCCTTCTCTGCCAGTGGGAGTTTGTGGATAAAGCAACAGCTCTTATGGCTCATCTGCTGCTACAGCAACACACAACAACTGCTCCTCCACCTTAGCTAACCTCATTCACATCTGGTCTTTGTAGCCGCAGAACAGCCAAGCCACCCTTAGTGCAGTGATGAGCAGTCTGTGGTGTGCTTTCCCTCTGTTTCACTAGACATGGGTAGCAACCTTGCCAGGTAGTGAGAAGTACAACAGAAAACGAGTTTGGATGACAGAAAAGCAAAACATGGCAAGAAAACAGTTTTTAGGCATCCATACACCTTTTCAACAGCCTGCCTATATGACACAATATAAGCAAGTCGATACTGATATGTTGAGTTTGGACTTTGTTTTTGTAGCGATTTTCAGCCAGAGGGATGATGGGAAATGCACAAAAACTCTTTATGAATGTGCAGTAGGAATAATGAAATATTTTATAATTTCAGGTCTTTTTTATTCAATTTGTCAAATAAGTTGAGTTCTAAAAAAAAATCTTTAAAATAAACTATATAAAATGACAAAGACGGTCTCTTTTTTACATATTTAGATAAAAATCAAAAGGACTAACACATCCATTTTAGAATGTGATGCAGACACTCAACATACTACTTATTTGTACATAATTTTTGGTTAAAAAAGATTATTTATGAGCATATGACTTTTTTTAACTGTTTTCTTTATCCATTAATGTGCTGTCAATCGGTTAAGAAAATTAACCAGATCAATCACACTTTTGGATTGTGATTAATCCGAATTTTTTTACTAGGTAAATGTTATGACAATTTGCAGATTTTGAACAAAAAAAGCCAGAGAGAACATTTTTTTTAGTTCATGTTTATAGTCTGAAATGTTTTGATTTGTAAAGTGTTAACTCAGATATCCCAGAAATATCATGTGTGTGCACAAAACACATCAACAGTAAGATAAGCAGAACTGGAAAGACTATTATGTCTGCAGTATAACTCCAAGATAAACAAAGATGCTCATATAAAGCCTTAAGAAACAAACATTGTGTTTCTGACTTTAAATCTGTAATGAATCTGCATTAATAAATAATAACAATTTTTATTTTTTAGAATTAATCACTTTAACGTTGACAGGCCTAGTTTATACATAAATAAAATCTTGATTGATCCAGATCTCAGACATCGCAGTCCAGAAAAGCGTAGTGCTAAGAACAACTAGGATATTGTGCCGGACCCTCCAGCTTCCAGACCTAATTTTATATACATATATAGATAGATGTATATCAAATATGTGTGTTGGGCAGGTTTTTACTACAAAATAATTTTACAAAAATTTGTTTTGTATTTTGTATATTTGTATTATATTTGTATTATATTTTTCATCTTGCCAGTTTGGTAAAGTACTTTATTGAAGCAACCATAATTCACATTACTAGCAGTCAAAAGTTTCAGAAACGTTGTTTTCCATTTTTCCTTAAAGTTTTCAGTGTAATGTTAAATTGACTGTGGAACTGAAATGAAAGGATTGTTCAAATATGTAAGTGGAGTTGCAACAAAACAAATCCTGGAATCAGTTTATACCAAAACACACCAATAGATGGTCAATTTAGCAAAGTAGCCTCCTGTTATGGACTTAACAGCTGAAAGTTGCATCATTTTGTATATAATAGACAGGAAATGCCCCTCAGAAAGTTCTCTCCAACTCTCCTGCTGTGTTTGGTTCTTGTAGGCTTCTTAGCTTTCACTCTGCTGTCCAGTTACTTCCAAACATCTCCACGTGGTTCCAGTCTGTAGACGGTGCTGACCGCGTCATGTTTTCATGATTATCGTCTTGTTCTTTGATTTTTCAGGTGGTTCTGACATAGCTTTATTTATGGTTGGGGTCATAATCTTGTTGGTTGAACCAGTTTAAAGCAAGACTCACAAACAACGACCATAAAGAAGCTGTTCTAGAAGCTGTTGTTCTGTGAGCTGCTGATGCTGCAGCTATAAACTCTCAGAAACTTGTCCTCTGGTTCAGACTTTGGATCTGCCAGACCTTTTCCTGTCACAGTTCCTCTCTGTTTCTGATGGTGATGGTGAAGGTTGATAGGAATCTAGAGAAGTTGGAAGGCCTGTGCGTGTAAACCGCTTTCAATGGTTTATCTATTCCACTGAAAGGGCTGTATAGTCTAATTCTGAGATGTGCACAACCTTTAAATTTGAGATGTTTTTTTAAGCCTCTGACAGTTCACAATTTATTTTGTTAATTGGACTCTACCACCTCCTCCATGTCTTTTAGAAATGTTAGTCGAGAAACTTGAACTCGTGCTGCAGTCATACCTCATAATAGAGATGGTCAATAGAGTCTGGACTGCCGCTGCAAAGCACAGAATAAACTGATTTTTTTGTCCTATTCTATTCAGAAGTGACTGCAGTTTTATTTGATGCTTGGCGGCTCTAACGTGTAATTTTTGCTGTATACAATACTCCATTTCATACTGTAGGGTAATGTGCCAAACATACCGCCCTTTTCAGTCTCATACTGGGATTACGAACACAAGATTTCCAATAAAAATATTCAGTTAATAGTTTGCTTTTTCTTTAATGGCTTGAATACTTGAATGTTTTTATGCCCTTTATCCCCTCTGATAATAATAAAAGGACCTATGTTTGTCAGATCAGTGCTGTTGCTTACACTCTATATTGGCTGCATTGATTTGCAGTTGGGGCTTTGTCATGTCTCCTCTGGGACTTTTCTGTTTCAGAAATGGGGCACCCTCGAGCGGCCTGTTCTGCAGCCTTTCCAGTCAGATTGGCAGATGCTTCAAGGTCTCCTTTTATTTGTGCGAGCTCGTGGAAGATGCTTTTGCAGCTCACAGATGATGCTTCAGTATAGGAATGCTTCTTGACTCCGTTTACTTGGTTTATATTCTTAACTGCATCAGAAGTAAAGCACAGCATTTCCTGTTTTCCTGTAATGCTATGTTCACACCGGGCATGTGTTGTGCTTTCAAGACCGCGCTGAATGCAGGTTTTTCAATGCACTTTTAGCATGTTGACACTGGACTATTGCTCCCTGATACTAATGTACCTAGAGTTGGAAGAGGCTTGGCGTGAAATGTCAAAGCGGTGCAAATCTCATGAATTTTGCCGCTGGCTCTTTTTTTTTTCACAGCTTTTTTCCATCATATGAAAGACTGTCATATTTCTGACCAAGCAAAAACTGCTTTAAAATTAATTTCTCCTTCGTGATCAATGTTCAAACAGTTGGCTGTTTTGGAAAGGACGCTACACATACATCACTACCAAATCTGAGTCCCTGATTGGTCAAAGTTAAACTGGTTTAACTTTCAGGGCGTGTTTGATGGCCATGTGTTTTGTATGTAGAGCCTGAAAACTGACTTAAACGTGCGCAGAGACGCACAAGAATTATAAAGACAGAAGCCTGGCGTTTCATTGGAACTGGTCGCTTGAACATGTGTTGGAAAGGCCTGTGTGAATGTGACATTAGACATTTTCAAAGAAAAAAAATGACAAAGGAGTAGTATTAGAAATAAATCAAAAATCTTAAGAATTTCCCAAATTATTTGTGTATTGCATGTTTTTACAGTCTGATATTCAGAGAAAGCCATAACTGATCTGCCGTAATCATGAGTAGAGGGGAACCGCCGTGAGTGAAATGGCTTGTCTGCTGAACATCCGCTCACTTCTCCAGTCAGTGGGAGTGAGATTGCCTTACTGGGAAATTCAGAAATTGGTTTTTAAAGTGAAATATTTTAAGTTGATGTGACAACAGCATTCTTTGGACCATTGTTTATTTAGTAAGATAATCACTGTAATTTGACCTTAATAGTGATGGAACTGTTTATTTGTCTCACTATGGTAATTAAGGCCATCAGTCATCATTTCATTACTTGATGTGTATGGTCGACTTCACTCTGTCTTTCAGGCGAAACACTCAAAGCTGGGCACAGTGGCGTTTTAATCATTCCGAATGACTCAGTCACTTCAGCCAAGATCATTTCATTTGTCTTTGAGACATTAAACTAAACACACTCACTGAATTCCACCAGGTGGACTTGAAAAAAACCACCACAGGAAAAGCTGCTGTACTTATTTCAGGTGCTTCATGTCAATAGTGATTAATATTGAGGGAACAAGGAAACACTTTTACTGAAGGGCGTCTATTGCTAGACTTAAAGACTTGGCCATATCAATAAAAGTCCGTTGTCCTTCATTTGCCATGTCCACTTTCCCCTAAACAATCTTGCTGCGATGCAATACTGTGTCAGCTTTACTTACAGCTGAACTGTCAGTCGCCGCTGCCCTGTGGAGACTACAGACAATGGAACCTTCAGGCTGCCTTTTTCTTTGTCTTATTGTGGGTCAGCAGACCATGTTTGCTTTGTGCCCCTTGGTTTCTTTGTCTTTTTTTTTCCCCTTCTCTTTTCTGGTGACTACAATTGAGATTGCCTTTTTCTCATGCTGGGAAAAACAAATAATAACCCTCTTCCACTCATTTCCCCTGTCATGAATTATTTAAATTTAAAGTTCAAACCCAAAAAGATTTGATTAATCCCTAAAGGGGAAATTCAAGAATTTCAACCTCTATCGTAGAGGAACGGGCTGTGTGTTTTATTGAGGTCTAGATGCCAGTCTATTTTGATTTACTTTGTATTTAAAATAATACCATTTCATGTAAATGTAATATTTTCTATTGTAAGCTTAACCTTTTTAATCATATTTTTGTGGATTAGTTGGTTCTAACATAGATTATTGACTTTGTTTACACACACACCAACATTCCATCCTTACTCATTTGAATATGACATTACCATGTAAACAGGCTTTTCTGATCAGCTTTTCTTGAAGAAGGTCATTTGTGATGTGAGGCCCATTCAGTATAACAAACGTGCCAAATTCATTCCAAGTATTGTATTCATAGAAATACTTTGGAAAAGTAAATGTTTTGTCATGTTTTGGCACCCATCCAACAAACTCTGTCTCAAACAGCTGACTAATTGAAATGTTAAAGCTAACTAATGTCATGGTTACAAATATGAACCCTTTGACATTGGAGCTGTAGTTCCAGTGTTGACCTTCTTTTGAACTATGGGAACTGGTTGACCACTTCCACAATCAATGTTAACCATAGATTCTGAAGTAGACCATAGCAGCTTTGCGCCTCCTTCTTAAGGGGCCCAGCCACTGTTCGAGACTGGGGTCCAACAGTTACGAACACCTGTTAGACCCGGAGTGAAAGCGTTTTGCCGATCACCACTAGCTTTGTGAAGAAAGTGTGTGTGTGTTAGCCTGGGGGCGGTGCCGGCTGCGCAGACTCTTCCTCCGAGGCGCCTTGCTCACTTTGTGACATCAGATTGTTTTTGCTCGTTTTTGTGAGTTGGGAGGGGCTATTGCTCAAAAAGCAGCTTTTTCGAGAAGTACTTGGAACGGATCAAAAAAACACTAGGGTTGTTTATAGTGAGGAATAAACTTTGTAATACACTTAAAAGCTTAAAATGTTTTTTTCCCATGGTATAGGACCTTTAAAAAATGTTTGCATTAAAAGGTTGAAAATTGCAGCTTTAATGATGCCTGTATTTTTACAGAGAATTACTGAAAAAGAGTCGGAAGAAAGAATAAAGATGAAAACTATACGCATTCCTACATGAAGAAAAATAAATAAAAATAATGTGTACAATCATACTTAATCGTCAATTAAAAGTAGCATTAAAGTATCAGTCAAAAAAATGGCAAAATAATTAGAAATTGATCAGATTTTTGCTTTCATCTGGACAAATGGGACGAGGAAGCTGTAAAATCCTTTCTAGGAATATATATTTTTTAACATGAAGGAAGTTCTAAGAATTTTAAGATCTTTTGCTTTGTTGTTAATTTGTCTTCATCGTAATCTCCAGTATTGTTCCTACAGAAGTGTAAAGTTAGCAGCAAATTTATAAATGATAAATCTTGACGTGTGTAAAAAATCTTGTATATGTGTATATATAATCTTGATTCTGGTTTTTTCTCAAAAAATTAAGCTTACATTGCATTTCTGAGTACTTCTTTGTGAAATGAACAGATGAAAAAATCTAGTTTGTAAATGAGCGCATTTGTTTTGTAGAAAATGTTCTGGGTGGGCCACAAGCTCCCTGCTTTGCTTCAATTCTGACTTGTAGACAAATAAATCCATGTATGTCTTTGTTTTACTTGTCTAATCTGGAATCTGGATCAAAACTATGCGGCTGGATAGATTTCTCGCCATTTTTGTAGCACCGCAAATGTTAGGTTGGGAGAGTGAGGCGCTGTAAGCTACTGGGAGAATGTGTAAACAAAGCTCCCAGTAATGGAGAAGGGAAGGGGGGCGGGGTTGCTCTGTGCCACAACTCAGAGGTGAATTTGAATGAGCACAATCACAATCAAAAGACCGCTGGAAACAGGTCTAAATTGGATCAAAAGATGATTGGTGTGGAACTTCAGTAATAGTTTAGGTGTTGGTTATCGTTATGGTGAAAGTTGTTCAACTTTGAATTGGGAACACTTGAGACTTTTAAAAACGGAATCAGTCGTAAATAAAAAAGTATTTGCTAGTTTAACTTCTCAAGATCCAAGCTACTATTTGAGCCAACCTTCTATGCAAGTAGTGACACGGCCCCCCATTTAACTATTTTGGTAATATAACTCAGAATGTGATGTCCATGCATGTGGACGCCAGGTCTTAAGAGGTTAAGTGAGTTTGGTTCTTCTTCTTTTAGATCAAAATCCTTAGGACTATAGTTCGAGGCTCTTCTACTTCATGCTTCCATTTTAAATATTGGTATTTTTATTCAGATTTTTTTTAATGATTTGCTATGAAGGATAAGCTACTTGTAGATGAAAATAAGAAGCAATAAGGAACTATTGACAAACACAACCTCTTAAGTCTTAAGACAAACATGACACTTGTTTCTCTTTTTTTCTGTTGCGTTTAACCATTTTCTGAGGTCCTTGTTAAATGTTAACTTTCTCTCTTCAAGTTCACGCGCTAAAATGAGACCAGACAAGGGTTTTTCTTGCACTGTTGCTACATTTCCAACGGAAATCGCTAAGACATCAATATAAAGGTCAGGGTAATTGGTGTTTAACTGTGTTACTTGAGAAAGCTGTTTAAGGTAATCATAGGTTCTTCCATGTGCTCAATACCTTGTAATTAAAAGCTCAGGTTTGGATGGCAGGTTCCCTTCTCAAGTGAAGTAAAAAAAGCTTAAACAAATCTAAATTCTACACAGATCTGTTGAATTCAATACTGTTGGAGGCTGAATAGAAGTTCAGAGAGGATGCTATCGATCCTGTTGACACACTCCCCCTTTAGGGAATGCAAATGTTTCTGTTCTTCAACACAAACATTCAAAGCCTTCTAGTGGTAGAACCCTAATTAACCAGGGATTTGAATACCATGGCCTTTTCGTTTGACATTTTCATATTTCAGAAAGGCAGTGTTTTTATGCTTTCTAAACAAAGACAACTTTTATGTTTAACAGAGAAATTCCATATGAGTACGATTTACCAAACGTTTCAAATAAAACTCATTTTTGATTCCCCGTATGTGTCTGGCCATGCTTTAAATCAATTGCTGTATGTCTTTGTATACGTCAAAAACAAGCAGAAATCAACTATTAGAGATAACTGATGTGTGTTTGCGTCACAGCCATACTCAATCACACACTTGTTTATCAGAGGAGAAGAGAGCTGTCCCAAGGTAACCACGAATCACTCAAGGATTCCGAAGATCATCCGTCTCCACACCTAGCTGTCAGTGCGGAGCAGGTGGGAGCTAGCAATCGCTTTGCTGCGTCAACATCCTGATCCTCAGGACAATCATTAGTCTCACCGTTATCTTTAGAAATAACTGCTGTTCAGCACCAGCGAAATTACTCTAAGATTTCCATTCGAAATATAAATGCCTGTACTTAAAGATCAGTCTTCCAATGTTGCCAGTAATCACTACAAGTCAGCAGATTCTAATATGAATATTAAGGATTTCAGTGTTTCTTGACAAAATCAAAGTGAACTTCTGGCAGCTGGAGCTCTATGCTAAACTTGTTATTTAAATGACACTGGAAAGGTCAAAGTGCTTTCCTCTTCCTCTTTGTCACATTGAAGTTCTTGTAAATTTCCATGCAGCTTTTTGTTCCGTCTGGCTCTTCTCCGATTCCCCCCCCGTTAGGAAGACAATGGCATGCTTGGTCAATCTGGCTGTCACTAAATTTGGAGCCTGCATGGCCTTATCCTTATCATTATCATTAAGCCCATGGTCCAGTGGATTGATGGGTGTCCTGCACAGAAGCCAATTAAAGTTTTCCTCAAATTTTTTTACAAAGAGGGAAAAAAAACACGACGTCATGTGACATGTAGTTTATAAAATGTGAATAGAAGTGACATGACTTTTAAAATTAAGTCTTCTATATTTTTGTTTCCCCTTGACTGAAAAAGAGAATTGGACTGAGTGCCCCCCCCCCCCCCCCCCCCCACGTTCCAAAAAGCTGGTCCCAAAAAGCCAAATTCCTAGAGTCTTCTGTAGAGAAAGGAGCAGTTATTACTCAAGTATATTACTCATATTTGTAACTGTTTTTGCTGTTTTTTTTTACATGTTATTATTAATTATAAATTAGCTGTAGTGCAAATTATTCAAGTTATAAACTGATAAATTAGAGAGTAGTTGCCATAGAAATGTAGACTCAGATCTACACGGACCAATCGCCTGGTTTGTGAGGACACCTGGTTCCAACATGGCGATGGACATATCGCGGAAACATAGTGACTGAATTAACTTCATTTGGTTGAAACCCGAAGCAAATCATTTTCCAAGGGTGACATCACACTCACTTTGTCCAGTCCTCTCATACAGTCAATGTTGTTTCCTTTATAAAATAAAATCAACTACAAACTTCTTAGCTTTGCCTTTAACTAGATAATATGCAGGCGAAACATTTTTTTAACATTGAAAACTTTTACACATTTAATTTTTTTAGAAACTTCTTGACTGATCAAAATAAAATTTGTCTCAAGTTAACTTATTTTTTTCCTTTTAAACTAAATAGAAAAATGAAACAAACTTGTATAAAAGACTCATCAAACTATAAGGTGCATTAAGCAAGACAAGAGTCAGGAAAAGTGAGTCAGACTTTCACTGCATCCACAGTGATCCTAGAACACGTTTGTAACACGCCACACAAGCCATGTTTGCCACATTAGTATATTCACAATACCTGCAACTCCCAATGTAAAAAAAAAAAGGCACCACTACACGTTATCAATGTTGGTCTATTTATAATGATATTCAATCTTGTTTGCAACTCGTAAAATTAAAAGCGGACTGACATTTTGACAGAGCGCCGTGTGTACCTTCAAAATCACTTCCACATCAGTGAACACAACCAAAATTAATCCATATAGAAGGCACTCTAGATTATAAGATGCACAAAAATAAATGTCTGCGTTTATACCAAATGCATTTGTTTTTTTTCCTGAAAAAGGTTCCATTTTTTTTTTTTTTTGGCTTAGATTTGTGTTCAGATTCCAGTTTGTGATTCATGCTACAGTTTCTAGCTTTGGGAGGGAGGAGGGGGTATTTTCCTTTTGGATTTAGATCAAGGATTTTCTTGGACCACCTTTATTAGGTCATGAGATTAGCAGCTATAAACTAAATTGCACAATGGATTCACCACAGCACGGCGGTGTGTTGTATTTGATTAGAATCATTACTTTGAGTCACAGCCAAGTACCCCCAGATTGATTGCTTCTTTTTCGTCTTTGTTTGCTCTTGTTCCTGTACGCTCCGGATCCGAAGCCTCGGATTTGTTTTTGCAGTTCAGCTGCATGTACACCACAGAATTAATGCCACAGTGGCTTTACTATATTTAATGTGAAAAATGTGTGTTTTTTTCTTTCTTTTTTTTTGTGACGAAGCTGTTAAAATCACTAGACTGCAATGTATGAAAACAGGAGCGAATGTCAAGGAGTTGTGGTCTGAGCAGATGTCCTCATTAGTCATGAGTGATATGTTGCTATAGATGACTTGTACTGTAATCATCTTGTAATCCCTTTTGGCTAATTAATGGTCATCTTATTTCGGCTTGCCACATGATTTCTTCCTTCATAATTCCTCCCAAGTTAATCAGCAGAAATAATTTTGTATTATTTGGATCATTTATATTCATCAGTGACATCAAGTGTGAATTACTTATTCTTTACTGGAGATTTCTTCATTTATGTGGAAATTGTCTGCAGAGCAGCGCTGATCTTTACCGGTTTAACAACTGGATGAGTTTGGTAATTGTAGAGCTGTTTTCTTTTAACTTTCTTCTTTTTGAAAACTCCCCCAAAATTGTACAATTTAACCACTTTGGAGAAGGTAAGAAATAAATTGAAAGATAATTAACAGTGAGTAGTGATAAGCTTCTGGGAATTGAAAACTGCTTTATATAAAACAGAAATTATTTTATGAAGCAAAAAACTGTCCAACTTTAATGAGAAAATGTTATAAAAAACTTTGAGACCAAGAATAAATCTTCATAAATTATGTTAATACTCACTGCTTATTCATGCTATGAAAATGCTCAGTTTAACAAACACTTTTTAAACAATTTTTTAACTTAAAAAAAGTCCAATTAGGCTGGAAGAATTGTCCAATGTTGGAGTGGATATGCTGTGCATTTTGTTCTTTCTGCAGAAATTCAGTGGATGATTGCTATCCTCAAAGCTTTTTTACACTTGAGTTTTAGTGGTGATGTTTTGGAAATGCTGCGCATTATCTCAGCAGCGTCTATAGTTGTTTAATATAATGTGTGTTCCTCTATTCTACGATCCAGATTCCATCCTGGTCATTATACAAGAGATGTTCCCTGCAAGTGAGATTACAACAGAGGCTCTTAGAGAGATATCAGGTGCAATGCTTTTCATGCTTTTATCCATCACTTCTAAATTCAGCCTTCAAGTATTGATTAGAGTCCAACCTCAAAGAGCATTTAAAGAGGAAGGGAGCCGTTCTTCCAGCTTGTACGGCCTCCGGCAGGCATGACGAGTTTGCATGGAAGTGATGCATGCAAAGTCCTTCTGCAGCAGTTTTATTTGTGGATGACCTTAGGGTTAAACATTATTCTTTCATTAGATTGTGCATATTTTCTATTATTCCACATTAATTAACTTTATTTAGAATATTTTAGCACATTGTCATAGGTCGACATGGTTGCCTTCCTCTTTGGCGGTGCTTTATTTTAACGTGCACTACAGTAGCCAGAGTCGGATGTATTTTCAGACTTGGTGACCGTACTGTGCTGTGATGAAATAACTGACCCAGCAAGTATCAGTGTCACTTTTTCTAGATGGACCCATTTACATTACTAGTAATCAACCATTACCACACTTGAATGCCATTAAAGTGTGAGCAGTGTAATGTATCCACCGGAGGCAGTCGAATGTATTTCAGAATCAATAACTAGACAATTCATGCAGGACTGCACACCGTGCTGTGAAGAATGACCTCATAAGCTTTTGGCACTTAAGTGATCCAATTGCCACATATTGAAAATTGAAAACTCACTTTACGCGCTGGATTTTCCTGACGCTGTCAAAACTGTCATGTGCTGTCCTGCTGCTTCTGCCGTGTGCGGACACACAATCGAAGGATTTGAAGGAACAAAGCAGAGCTTGTCTATTAAGTTCCGAAAGTCTAATTTTGTGGAATCTAGTTACTGTTTTCCATCAGCCTTCGATGCTTTCAGTCAGTAATCACCTCAGCTATGTATTTAATTTAGTTTACTGTTCAATCATCGGCCCTAGAGTTAATTTTATGGCTGGCTGAGATTTACTGCACAATCTACCTTTTTTTTTCTTGTGGGGTAGAAATCCACCGTGGTCCTGGTAAACACTGAGCCCACTGAAGGATGTGGTGCAGTTTTAATTCAGAGGTCACTTTTGGTGAGACAATAGAACAATTGTTCTTTAACTGCGTCTCTTTAAAAGGAGTAAATGCCAGGATGTGCCTTTTTTTCTCACTCTCCTTTCTTTTTTGTATTCAAGGAAGGGTGAATACGCTGGAGACTTTCATCTAGATCTCTTCGCCCACATGCTTTATCAAAGTCTGACACATGATGTACTGTGTGTCTCACTTATCCCTTGTGGTAAAAGGTTTAGGAAGACTGTAGCACATGACATATCACAGTTCTCAGGCCTCCATTCCTTTTGACTTATGTAATATTCCAGAGCAGATCTTATGAATCTTTGAGATGCACCTTTTTCAAAAGGACAATATCTCCTTGCGAATGCAGTCTCATGACCCGAGTGTGCTGAGAGACCCACACATTTTTATTTTTATAAGAGTGGGATAGCATTAACTAGATGAGTTTAAACAAAGGGCAGCAGAACAAGCGTGGTATAATAGGGAAGTTGTGCTCACGTACTTATTCTTTTAGCTTTGTTATTCAAGTCTTTATGGAAAAAAAGTAAAAAAAAAACAAAACAAAGTTCTCTGTTTTCAAGGAAACTCAAACTGTAATGGAGAAAACATAAAAACCTGCCAGGCTTTCGTATTTGGCTGAGAAACATCCTAATGTTTCAGTTGCAGTAGGGCTTCCTGCAAATTAGCCTGATGAGCACAACATCCTATCAGGTGTGAACATCTGTAATCATATGTTTATCCGTATTTATGTAATAGAAAAATATCAAACACGATGTGCAGGAGGAAGGATTTTAGCACACACTAATTGGCTTAATTTATATGTAACACAGCTTTACCCTGGGCCAAGGACACTGATGGATGCCTCTTTGCTGAAACTGCTCATTTATGTTTAGCTTTGTGGGTCTAAATATCAGCACTGGGATTTGCGTTGTGTTATTATTTCAGAGCTTGATGTTGTAGCCCTAAGGTCTGGCTCCCTCTGTGCTATGTCTTTGGCTGATCTTGGCATTTCTTATTTTCCTGAGGTCCTTGGTGTGACTACAACACTTTCGGGAATATCTTACCACATTTCCCACTTCCCAAGAAGCCAGAAACACGTGTTCTCGAGATCAAGCTCAGCTTCTTCTTAGTGATTCTTTGCTTACGTTTTTTTTTTTAAAGAAGTCTTGTGCGGCTTGTACAGTTTTGATGCTTCACAAGGCTTATTTATGCCTTATAAGTAGCCTCAGATATTTAGTATTACTGAAAAGCTCTTTTAAATGTAGGTATTCTTGTCATAAAGAAGTATTTTAGCTGAAAGCTGCGCATATGTCTTAACTATTGATTTGAGTTTAGATGGCATCTGTCTCTGTCCATATACATTTATGTTTTACTGCATCACATTTTCACATCAAAATTCCAATGGTGATGTCTATGAAATCACAACTAATGGCCATTTTGCGGTATTTTAACTAGAAAATGTGAATGGTGGGAGTTTTTCTAATACAGCAGTTTAATGACATGAACTCACTGAGAAAACAGGATAATGATAATGATTGTAACAGATGCTGCCCTCTCATGAAGATTTGTAAATAAACATGGATGCATGTGAGGCAGGGCATTGCTAAAGCAGGTAACAGGGATTTAAAAAAAATGCCTTTATATTCTATCAAGCTGAAGACATATTTCCTTTTTTTTAATCATTGGAAGTTAAAGCGATGGAAACCTATTTTAGCAACAGTAGCGGATCAGTTTTGCAAATAAACAGATTATTTCTCATTGATAGCAACAGTGCATTACTACTTAATAGGTTGTTTCCTTATTTTTTAATATTGAGAGAACTAAAAAAAAAGTTCTTAAATTATTTTTTGTAATCCTTAATGGTTTTTTCTTTGACCAAAACCAGGGGCGGAGCTACAGGTGAAAAGGGGGGGCAGCTGCCCCCCCAGCAAAATAGCATTGCCTTCTACTTGTCCCTTAATTTAGAAGTTATTGTTAGTTTTACAATTGAGAAATAATCAATACAAGCTTTTAAAGAATTGCAAAAAAACCCAAAATAACAAATTTGAACAAAAATAAACTATTTTTTAATCATTTACTTTTATTTTCACTCTGCTGTTCTCATTTGCTACATGAAGACGAAGATTTCTGCTTGATAAACTCAATAAATCCCACTCCGATCTTCTTTTGATCTGTTGGAAAAGCAATCCCACTGTTCTTATGTTGATGCTGTTTTTAACAAAAAAAAAAGTTGTTTTCAAAGACATAGTTTCAAAGCGGCAGAAGTCTATTAAAGAATCAGCCTCTTAGCTGTAGATATGACTGTTGGTGAAGAATGACCCCGCGCCCCTTTCCCCTCCCTGTTTCTGAACGGCTCGGAGCCGGGGCACAAATAAGCTCTTTTTCAGGCAGAATGTTTTTTCATCTGCCCCTTGTTCACAACGATTTGAATAAAGAAATGCTTGGAAATACAATTTTAAACTTCATTTTCTTTATATATGTCCGCTATCATTGGAAAAGTGCCACAAGAACATGTTAAAAACACCAAAAACAACAAGATTTTCATTAGAGGTGGTCTTTAAACACTGTGATTCCAAGTATTTTTTCTTTGTTTTATTAAATATACATTATTGCTATGCAAATAATTTATTATAAATGTAAAAATTCATATTTAAGCTGTCCCCAAATTATAACTATCTATGTTTGGGGTTATCTTAATAATTTGGATTTCTGCCTTCAATTAGGATTAGGTAAATTCAATTCATTTTTGTGAATGAAATAAAAACTAACCATTTGTAAAAGTTCATATCTTTTCATATTACATAAAAAAACTAATATTTCCAGAACAAGTCATTGTCAGCATATAAACATTTTATTGAATAGTTGTTTTGCCTACAGTGTTCAATCCCTTGAGGGAGAAGAATCAGAAATAATGTGTTGCGGAGAGAACAGGTAGAAAAAAGTAACATGTTTTTTTTTTTTTGTAATAAATGAATAAATGCACATGCTACATTTGTGTAAATATTTTTTGTTTTATTGTTTCAATTACACACAGCTCACTAAAAATAAAATAAATTCTTTAAAAAAATCTTTCTCATTCTTACATTTCCTTAAATGCTATTAAGAAATGACTCAGTAACTATGGAAATCATTGTCTCTGCATATCAGTCTTTTAATTTATTTCAAACTTTTTGAAATTCAAACATTTTACTAACGGATTTCTTATTTACAAGTGAAAACCTGTCTTAAAGTAGATCCTCGCTTCTCCTTCCTGTGATTGACGACAATTCACTGCTTCATGTTTATGCATTAAAGTAACTTTCACGGTTGTTTTACTGCACAGTGACCCTGATGACCTGCAGGATGAGTCTGGAGCATGTGAGGTCACTGTGTGTATGCTAACATTTTCAAGGCTTGATCCACTAGTGAGGCAGAAAAAATGTATACTTTTAGACATGAAGAAAAAAACAGCAATTCAAAACCACCAAAAATAGGTCTAGTTGGTTTAGCTTTAAAAAAAAAAAGTGCCAATGAGTTGAATGCAGTCACATAGGAGTGTCCCAATAATCTGACTTCAATATCAAAAAATGAAATAACACAATTCATTTCAAATTCTATTGGAAAATACCTTTTGTTCTCCAAGAGGAAATCAAATTGTTTCAATACAAAGGCCAGTCATGGTTACTGTTTAGAGTTTAAGGCTTCGACTTTCTGAATCCGTCTTGTTTGCAGAAGGTTTAGAGAAGCCTTTGACGTGAGCCTTTGTTGCTCATACCGGACGTGGTGCAGAGGGTGTGCCATGTTGGTCATTAAATGATGAACTTCATGCAGCTTTCCTTTTAAACACATTATGTTTGAGAACACGATCAGCATGAAGGAAGCCTTCTCAGCCTTTTGTTTTCTTCATTGGCCTTGAAGAAAATCCAAACTTGTACGTATTATATTCAGTGTGAGACCAATTGTTTGACAAAATTGATTTTTTTTTTATCAAAGTGCCAATCCATTAAAACACTGGAACTGTTGCTGCTGTATTGACACTCTTTGAATTACTGTAACTCTGACCGTTTGTGCAAATAATGTAACTCCAACAGATCTGAAAGTCGAGAAAAGGAGGTTTGAGAGCTGATATGCAACACTTTACATCTTTTAGGTTGTTGCACATCACATTTTCCTTTTAGCTTTTAGAATCTGTTGGAATTACCTCATTTGCACAAATGGTTGAAGAGTTACTGTAAGTCAGAGCGTGTCTTATTGTCTGTTGCCGGGGGAAGCTCAGGTATTAAAGGGACTGAATTTGGCTAAAATGGTAAATGGCGTACACTTATATGGAGCTTTACTACCTTCCTTGAAGGGCCGAAAGGCTTTACAACCAAACTTTAATTCACATACATTCACAAAGTGAATGTGTGTCAAAATATCCAATGGTTATCAAAATGTTTGATTTAAAAAAAAACCCTCATTCCTCATAGCTGTCATTGATGAAAATAAAGTAATATTGGGAAAAAAAACAGGTTTTGACACCAGACTGTACAGATATTTAGATTTTGTGTGAAATCTTTTTTTTTTTACATTGGAGCAAATGGGAAATTGCTTACTTCTGACATCATCAAACAATGGTCACTTGAGAACTGCAACATTTGCTACTTCCTTTATATCCAGGAACAGATGGATGGTGGTTTGGACTAAGCATACAACCCCAGCACAAATGATTCGTCTTACCTTGACTTTATTCTGCGGCCACCTCTATATCAAAAACCCTTTCTAAAGTTACATGTTTGGCCATCTGTCCCACAGCTAGAGCTTTGCTGAAACTGCACCACACATAAAAAACCTCCCCTGGCCTGGAGAATCGGAGCATAACCTTGGGGGAGGTCCATGTAAACGAATGCCCACTTGCCTTAATAAAATAAGACATAACTCTAAGGAATGGCGGATTTAGTGCCATATTGTTGTGAAAATAAAGTTTATTTACTCAACTTTAACACCCCACAAGTATCATTCTTAATGATGATTTTTTAAAAAACTCTTAGTCTTATGTATGCTTTATTTTTTACCCCTACTGTATCTCTGGACGCCTTTGAACGCTTAATCCAACCCTAAATAATCCTCCTGGTGACAAGGATGTTCCAGCCTTGCTACCCGTCGCATGTCTGATGCCAGCAGTGATGATTGATATTTTATCTCAGTCCCCAAATGACTAATGCAAGCTAAATGCTCCTGTGGTTGTTGTTAGGCTGCCATTTTTCAAGGGCTCTCTGGGGTTCTTGGCTTGTTGTTGCGTGTGATATTATGGAACAAATAGTAGAGCTTAATGGTGGCATAGATGATTTAACTGCCCTAAGGGTGACGGAAAAGGAAAAGTGATTTTTTTCTTTCTTTTTTGTGTGGAAAAAGACAGCAAAAATGTATTTTTTTTGTCTTTGTAGTCACTTCAAAGCCTCACTTCCTCAGCTTTGTGAAAACAATGGTAAAATGCAGACCAATCTAGCTGTGTCTATTGTTTAACTTGAAGTGCAATGTGAACCTCAGTTCTCCAACGTCTTCCACATTTCACATGTCTGTATTTTTGTTTGAATGCAGCACAGCTCTCCTCCGTTTCCTTCAGGCCCAGCACTCACTGCGTTGTCTGCTCTGCTCCATCAGAAATGCTGTGGCTTTAATCCATTGCCCACAGGGGACGGCTGACATGGATGTGTGTAAACTGTTGACATGGTGCTGTCTCCTATGCTCTCTGATCAAAGACGCTGCGCTCTCCTGTTTCACAACCTGCCTTCAAATATGCTCCAAGTCTCAGTCTCGCAGACTTTCCCACCTTTCTGTTTCACGCTTTCTCTTAACTTTTTGTGCCTCCATTGTAAATTGGTTCAAGTGATAATGGCAGTGCAGCTATTTGTAGCGTCCTCGACATCCCTTTAAGCAGACAGTTTGATTTGGGAAACAGTATGAAGTTGCTTCTGCTTTGGTAAGAACCATTTGGGCGGCGTTAACGCTCTGACTTATAAGCCCGAGGAACAATTTGGCTCAATATTATGCATACTTTAATTAATTCTTGTAAATGATGCAACTATTCGTAAGAGCTCAGCTCGTCTTAAGGAGCTGGAGCAAGGTTTTTGGATGTGTGGGAAAAAGACGACTAGTATGCTGACCGTGCTGGTTACAACTCAATCTGCAAAAGTCGCTTATATTCAAATTCAGAAGTTCAAGAAACATAACACCTAACTTCTTTATGATTCTTGTCAAATGTCTTCAAAAAAATTGTTGTGCTCCGGTTTGACGTTTGTTTGGAAATTGAGATCTGACCGCTTTTAACAGCAGGGTCACTGTACCAGAGAGTTTCTTCTGCGAATGAAGAAATCCTGAGAAATGCATGACAAGGATATCTTGGATAACTTTAGCCCTGTTGTGCAGAGCTGCACACTTTCATGGAGCATGCAGTCGCTTTTAAAACGGTGAACACAATCTCATGAGTACACATGAACCTTTAACTTTAGAGCTTTAGCTCCAGTTTCTTTGAAATACAGTAAATATTCATCTGTTAACTCCATTGACGAAATTCTAATTGATTATAGAGCTGAGAAAAACATCTTTGCACATATGTACCTCCATAATGCTTGGAAAGAAAACCTTATTTTAATTGGCGACCCAAACAGTTGCAATCTTTTCCCTGTTTTAGGCTTTAATAAAGTTTTTTTTACAATTCTGAATACTTCTGAGTTAGTTAGTGTAAATTATATAATTTATGCTTTAGGACGATGATGTCAGGCGCCATCTTGATTGCAGCCAAGTCCCTCTCCTTAAACCCTGAACCTAACATTAGTGGTGAAACGAAAATAACAAGGATTATTGAAGTTATTCAGCTGTACGGGAGGAAAGAAAAGACATACGTGGATCTTTAAAGGGTTAAAAACTCTACAAAAGCAAAAAAATGCATCAGATTTGATTCAAAGACTATACTGAGCAACAAAAAGGGGTTGTCCTCATCTGAGTGGAGGGTTTTCATCTTTGCTTGTGTGTTAAAAAGCTAACAACAGCAATCAAAACATTGCCAATCATTCGGAGAAAAACACCTGCGTTCTTCATTGTTGGGATTCTTCAGGAAAAAGATTATTCGTTCGAAAAGTTCAACGTGCCAAAACAATTGCACTAATCTAAACAGCGCAAATCACTTTTCCTTATTTTTGTCCCCGATAAACAATAGCTTGAGGTAGTCATTCATTCTTCATCTCTCGCAGAGCACATTTCCCCCAGCGAGAATGACTGTCGTAAGTCTGAGGGACTGCCTTAGGGAGAGCGCATGCGAAAGGACGATCTGGGCCCCCAGCGCTCTGTGTAATTCTGTTGACAATGTTTGATTTTCTTTCTGGCATTTTCTTTTTTTTAGTAGAAGTTAAAGAGACATTTGTGCCTAAAAGACACAGAACTGATTGTCTGCACCCCCTGTAGCACAAGCTGTCTGCATTTCACTAATTTAAGTTTTATGGAGGTGCTTATTAGGGGAGCTGCTGATTCTACAAACAAGGAAATGGCACAGAAAGTGATACGGAAGCATACATTTTGTTTGCAAATTGAAATATGTATAGTATGCAATGTTATGGTCTGTTTGTTCTTGGAATCCTTAAGGGCAATCGATTACTGGTGGAGTATGTTTGGTGTAAAGTCATATCTATGTCTATATGGCCTTATCCTGTCATACTCGTGCTGGATATGGAGTATTATTTTGTGAGTGGATGGACATGTGATGCCAAATGACCACAGGATACATACAATATCCACAGCTAAAGAAGCAACAGTGGCGAAAAAGGCAGTGTGTGTTTGAGTGTTTGGAAAATGGATCATAATTTCTGAAGCACTTTTCTTTGACCTCAAACTGTTGAATAGTTTAGAGCGTTTGGTAAAGAAATGTGAAAGAACCTTGAGGACCATTGCTGCTACAAGGTTAATCCAACATTATCTACCAATGATATTATTTTAAGAAGTAAAAAAAAAAACAAGTTTTTTTTCGTTATTAAGATGCTATTTACAAAATTTAAAGAACCACAAAGGTTAATGATGTTATCAAATGTGAGATTTATTTATGCAGCACATTTGTTTTCATAATTCACAGTTGGTATAATGTGTAGCAGATTAGGCCCTGTGAGTGACTGGAGTCAATTCCCCTCTTTCCCCCTACAGTAGCAGGGATAGGCTCCAGCAACCCACTCCCTGACAAAGCAAGAGTAAAAGATGAATGGATTAGGTTCCAAATGATTAAATTCTTTTTTTTGGACATTGTAATTTCAGAGTATTGTGTAACGTAATAATAATAATCCATTTTCTGTCATTTGAAAGACCGGCATTGTGTGGAAAATAACTGATTTCATTTATTCCTCATTAAACTGGTGTCTGAGATGTACTTAGGTTTTCCACCTATCACCGATCTATCTGCATTTTGAATAATAAAGACAACATTTTACCTGAATTTTAACTTCGTTATTTATTTAACTCATGCAGTAATGTAAAAAAAAAAAAGAAAACACATCTCCTTATATAATGCAGTTGGGTATCGTGGCTCGACTAAAAACAAGACATTGTTTAACAGTTTTGTTTTGCAGACTTTTCAGCCTTTAATAATTTTTGTTTTGGTTGTAAGCTGTACTTTTCTTTGGCTCACCGCAATTCCCTGACCTCCATCTTCTCCCCTACAGTTGTAATGGGTGACCAACCTCTCCTTACTGGAGGCAGCCATTCGGGAATCACAGGTGTAATGAGGGAGCGGAGGACAGCTGGTGACCCCTACTGGTCCTATTCAGGTGAGCTTTTATTTATGCTCTTGCCAGAGCTTAATAAGAATAAGAAAATAATCCTCTCAAACACTTGTTTTCCTGCTTGCTGCTTTGCCAGCCATATTTGGTGCCTCTTTAACGCTGTGGATACAGGAAGGCTGCATTAGCTGTTTTAGTATTCATGTAACGGCACACCTGGGCTGTATGTTTTCACGGCTCCTAATGGTAGTAATTAAAATAATGCATTGGGGACAGAAACGCTGACATATGGCAAAAGAAGTTAGTGTTCTGACTCTTAATGTTTGGCTGTTACGTCTGAGTCAACTGTGCTTAAGTAGAAATTAAGAATCCAATTCCCCTAAACTGTATCCTTTTTTTGAGGGGAAATAATGAATTAGGCATTCTTGGTCCAGTGTATACAAATGATCTTTTAGCTTTTAATTATAAATCTGACCAATGTGTAAAAATAAATAAATACATTTGCAGTAGCAGTTGTTGTGAGTTTAATTTAGTTTGTGTTAACACTTAGGATGCACTGATGGGCAAAAGTAAATTGAAATTCTGGTTCACATTAATGACATTATATTATGTACACCATGTTTTTATCAAAACAGTATTTGATTATTTAATATTTAAATTTCATCCCATAGAACACAACTAAAAATACATTTTCAAGAGAAACACTTGAGTTATCGATACATACAATTATATTGTATACAATTTAGACGGTCACAGAAAAGGTTAGCAAATAACATTTTAGTTCATAGTCAAGACCTAAATTAGATTATACTTGAATGTCCATGTATTTATATTTTCCTATGTTGAACGCCTAACCCTCGGACAACTACCGTAACTCTTTAACGGGATTGTGACACAGAGAGCGTACATTGAGGGAATGTAAAGCATGTCTAACAGTGCAAAGCTGCTTTTCTCTGCGTGACAATTAGCTGGAATTACAACAATTACATAAACTGTTGAAGAGTTGGGATAGCTCAAAGAACGTCAGAAGTGGAGCTAAAGCGCTGGCGTTAAAGGGAAAAACATAATGATGATTTCTGTAGTTCAAAGACCCTCTCTGGTTTAAAAAAGTCTTGTTTTTAACATGTTCTTGTGACATTTTTGTGATAATAGAGGGCATGTATAAAAAGATGAAAAACAGCATTGTGATGTTGAAAACATGCTGGGCAGGACACAGGATCTCTGCTCCAAACTTTCAGTTTTAGGGAAGGGAAAGGGGGGCGGGGTTACTCCACACCAACAGTCCCGCCCACAACTCTGAGGCAAATTTCTTCCACTTTGCAGAAACGGTCTTAAAAAAACAACACAGGGTTTTTATTTTTGGCTAAAAACAGCACAATTATAATTAAAAGATCACTGGGAACTCTATGAAACAAAATCAAAAGATGATTTCAGTGGGACTTCAACATACTGAAACATTGTCATTGTTCAATCATCCCATCAGTTTTGGAACTTCTATCCAGTGAAATCGTTTTCCAGCTGGAAAGCTTGTCCACCCCTTAAATCTGCGGATGAAAGGGTTCAAATTTGTGACAAACTGGCGTCTTCTACTGCCCTCACAAGATCCCACAACAAAGCCCAGGAATGATTCAGTTACAAGTGGACCACAAATGTCTTCTTCCTACAGTCTAATTGCTGGAGTCGGTATGTAGCGGCTGATTGGCTTATAAAATCATAGATGGGTGTGGTTTCTACACCAGCAGCTGGAAGAAGAAGGGATAGCGCGGTCTGATAAACATGGTCTTTTCACACTTCTGCTTCTCCCAAACATATGAAGCCACATGAATGCTAACGGAGATTTCAGTTGGCCTCAAGCAGCCTCACTGGGTAATTTGGGCTGTGTGCTCTGAATGGGAGTGCTGAAGGAGCTCAGAGAGGGCGTGCTGGTATTTACAGGTCTCATAACACCACCTTGCAAATAACAAACACTGTCTCCACTGGAATACATCACAGCTCTGAAATCATATTCACTGATGAAATATTTGGATATCGCCTCTGCAGTTGTGAACTAAGAAAATTGTGGTTTTTAGGCAAGAAAATTGCACAATTCTGTGTGAAAAGATGAACTGTGCTTACTTTGGGCTGGCATTTGTTTGATATTCACGTCACTCCTAATAGTGGTCTTCAGCTCCCTCAGTTGTCTGTTAGAAGCAGTAAAAGACGGTCTGCTTTGATTATCCAAGCATGACAGCTCTCTCACAACAACGTACATGGTATGGTGCAGCCCATTGTAAGAATTTAAATCGATTTAAACACACGCTTTGTTTTCAGAATCACATATGTTGAGAACTCATTGTTTTTGTGTGTATTTTTTCTTTGTGATTAAACCATTTCTCTTTTGATCAGATGACGCTACAAAAAACACATTTTCCACATGGCGTCGTGTCTTTCAGCCAAAACCAGCTCTGGTCTTTTGAAGCAAGCATAACACCATCAGTAAATGTGGGTTCAAATAACCTAGTTTAGGTCTGCTGAGGTTGAGAACCACCAAGAACCCGACATAAGCTGTCATTGGATCTGCTAGTCAAATCAATTCTCCCATTTTTCCATTTGTCCGTTAAAATGGAGCCGTCTATTTGAATGCAGTATGGAAATGGTTGGCACTGTGATTTCTAGATATTTATTCCTGGCCTATGCAAAGTACTGGTTCCTTCTAGTGAAGGCAGCTGGCTGATTGCAGTGGGTAAAAGGGAAGCATTGAGGGAACACAGAAATGACCATTACTTTGGGAATGTAATTAGTGGCTAAGGCTGTGAATAGGGGACAGACGAGCGTGCCTTAGCAGCTAAATGGTTATTAAGGGCATTTGCTCAGTGCAAGGGAGTGTAACAAAAATGCACTAAGTAAGGTTCACCTCAAGCTAGAAGGTAGTCATGCAAGACGGGCTTCAGCTTTGAGACAGACACCCATAACATACTGAGAAGTCAGACCGTCTCTGCCGCTTATAAAACAGTGGACTCTACTAAGACAGAGGCGGTTAAAAATGTGGAGCTGTCGGAGCCACTGCATGCACAGAAAATTCAGAAGAACTAAGTTAAGGTTTTAGGGCTTTTGTTTTGTGGAGGCCTGATTTTCAGTTGGAAATAATGCAGCTCTGGACAAAAAAAAAGGACTGTTGGCCGACCTATTTATTGTTTTTTTTTTTTTTTTTTTTAAATATGCTGGTCAAAGCATATCTCCCCCCCTCATGGCATTTCATCATTCTTGTCTTTCTTGTGTGCTTTGATTATGAATCTCTATGCAAGTAGTCTTGAAAGTTGATTAAAAGTTATTTAAGGCGGGACTTGTGTGCACAAGTGGAAGCATTTTTCATAAGAGGGATGATATCATGTTCAGCATTAGACTCCCAAAGGTACAGGGCTATGCATCACTCCCCCATTTTTATCTCTGCAGGTTTTCACATGATTTCTATTAGTTTCCCTTCTCGTCTTTTGCTTTTTGTTTAATTTATTTTGGATGCACAGCAGTTTGCTTTAAAGATCCACTCCATTGAAAATTGTGTTTTTAACATGTTCTTTTGGTGTTTTGACAGAGGATGAGTATAAAAAACTTGAGCTTAAAATTGCTTCTTGCTCTGCTCTATTCTGATGCATCCACTTGTAGACGACTAGATCCAGGTAAGTCTTCGTCTTCCTCGTCCCTGGTATCCGGCTCAAAACTGTGCGGCGGGATTGCTTTAATACTGCTCGCCATTTTTGTTGCGCCGCTAATGTTAGGTTTGGGTTGTGAGAGACTGTAAGCTAGTGAGAGAGAGTGGTAACAAAAAGACTATGGGAAATGACCTCTGGCTTACTCTCCACCAATAGTCCCGCCCACAATTCAGAGGTAAATTTCTAATGAGCTGCCACTCTGCAGAAAATACGTCTTAGAAAAGCAAAGGTTTTTTTTTAATCTCGTCTAGGGGGCAGGGTTGCTACACACCAATGGTCCTGTCCATAACTAAGAGGTGAATTTCTAATGCTCTACTGCCGCTCTGCAGAAACTATGTCCTAGAAAACGACACAGGTTTTTGATTTTGGCTGAAAATGGATTCATCATAATGAAAAGACCACTGGGAATGTTTTTAAGTTAAGTTGATTGGAGTGGGGTATTGGTTTTTTTTACCTTATGGGTCCTTCTTGCCAGTTTGAGCAGCTGAATGTGCATCAACTAAAGTCTTAAATTTGATCTCCTTCAAGAGCCATTTCAATGGGGGAAAAACAAATTGATAAGTAAAAACAAAGTAGAGAAATGCCAGCAGGACACACAGAGAAATATAGATTAATGTCGGTAAGTTACCTGTCGATTTTAATTTTGACTGCATTATGAAATCGTTCCTGAATTAGCCTGCACATCACCTCAGATTGATGTGCTGCAGTCTGTCCTTAATGAAAGATTGATGTTTTTGCTTTGATCACGCCAAGACGTCATTATGGTGGTTTGAAATTCAGGATGACTGTGTGAAATTCAGGCAATTAAAAACGCCATAAAGAACATATGTTTCTTTAGTCTGCATCCATCAGATGATATCTGGTGTCTTTGCTTGGCTGTGTTGTAAATGAAACCCCAGTGCAGTTCGGCGTTTAAATCAAGGTTGAATGTATGAATTAATGAAAAAGTGTCTACCTCCACAAATTGATTATATAGCTTAAGGCGCTGCATCTCAGTGATTTTTCACATGAACAACTTACTAATAGCGCAGTGCTTCACCGAGATAGAGCTCCCACCGTCTGCTTTGCATGCAGCAGTTGTGGATATTTGGAGGGAAGCCACCCTGACAGGCTCCTGTAGCCACTGGAAGAGCCTGCAATTGTCTGATATGTGTGGATTCTATTCCCCCTTCAGCCCGACTGTTTTATTCCACTTCACTGAGGTCGCCCATGATCGTTAGCAATCTTTCCACTCATGTCTCGCATAATGAACTGAATGAAGTGTCATTTTCAATCAACTGCTATGTTGATCCAACTTAATTAGTACTTTAGAGTATACCAAACAAGATTAGGTACCGAACAATTCTCGATTGTCAAGCCTGTTTTTGGCTCAGAATTTACCCTCAGTTCTAATTGGCACACTCCTTTTTTCCCCCCTTTTTTCTATTTCTTTATTGCATGTTTTCATTGTTTCGTGGATAAACCTTTATAATTTTTAGGGATTGCTTTTGTCTGTTCCAAAATTAAACTGTGTTCAAATTAGTTTGGACTCCAACGATTTATGGTAAATTAGCTGGGCTTTTGTGAAAGTAGTGCACTTTCTGTTATGTTGTGAACCCCACCCCACTTCCTCCAAAGCCTGCAGGGACAAAAAAAGAAAAGGGGGAAAAAAAAAAACAACGTTGTCATGGCGCTCCAGCAATAGGAGCTCTGGCTCCTGGAGGTAATGAATCGAGAGGAGGATTGTTCCCGGTAGACCTCCATCTATGAGAAGCACTTGTTTAAAGCAAAGCTCCCTGACTATATGCTTTCACAGGGGAAAAGAGTGGATGGTGAAGTATGGGGCTTTCTATGCTGGGATCAAGGGACATTGTCTCCCGAGATAAAGAATAAAACTTTATTTTTTTGGAATATCAGACCATAGGTAATAAGCTATTAGATAAGCTCGGGTTATAAGAGATTACGGGATCTCCTCTTGTTTTATCCTCCTATTTCAGGTTTGGTTACACAATTTTATACTACAATGTTATGTTTTTGTATATAAAAAGAAGAGTAAATGTTTTTTTAAGTTCATTAAATGCAGAAATTGTAGCAATAATTTTAATTAAATACCACTCCAATCAGCATTGATTTATTTTCAAAGACTTCCCAATGGGCTCCCAAAGGAAATCAAAGACGTACATGGAAAAAAGCTACAAGAAAATGTTGAAAAATACCATTTTCATTGGAGTGTGTCTTCAAGATGAAGCCCCTCCTCTCTACAACCCTACAGAGGCCCGAACAACTCAGATCCACAGCACCCATACGGGTCCAACCCCTTCTCTACAGTGCCGTTTCTGTTATATTTGCCTTGCATATCCAAGCTGGAAAATTGTCACTACTTATTTAAAAAGTAGAAATTTTCTATCAACTGTGGGGAAAAGTCTGCAAACGCTGTTGAGCTTTTAAATTATGCTTTTTAGAAAAACCTTTTTTCGTCTCTACTAATTTATCTTATCTGATTGCAGTGCACACCAGCCAGAATGCCAACTTTGGGATGTGTATATCAGAAGCTCCTTATCATTTCTCTTTTTAAATAATTAGGGCTTTTTTTGGGGCTCACGGTGCTCCTGAAGAGCATAAAAGCAGCAGCTTCTATTCCTTTTTGTAAAGCCTGATTTCTGCCTGCATTTCGACAAAATGTTTTAGATGTCAAGTGTCCAAAAAAAGCATCAATTTTGTAATAATCGCTTGTTGCAGTGGCATTTAAGGGACACTTCTCTCTGAGCAGAAAATGGGCATGCAGGCTCGAGCCGCCAGTAGATGCAGTTTCCGTTGCTCTTCAGAGATTTCTTTCTCCCATTTATTTTGACCTGTTGAACTCTGTGGAGCTCATCCTGTAACATTTCTTTACAGCTGCCCGTGCCACCAGGCTTTCTTGAGTTGATTAATATCCTTCTCTTGACAGAACATGGAGGCATTTATCTGCCTTACATCCTGCGGTACAAGCCGCAGCCATCCTGCTCAGTGATGGAGGCCCAACACACAACATCATCTTTATACCTCCAGTCTTTTGATGTGTTGGATCTACCTGTAGATGCGCCTGTACTCATATTCTGAGAGAATGAGAGGTGCAAGAACACTAATTATTAAAAATGAATTTTGCTGGAGCCCAAGCTGAGTCATTATTCATCTTGGTTATTGCTAGCACTTTGGATCAGGCTTTGTGTGCCAGAATTGGTCAATTTGTCTCTGTCAGGGGTGGGCCCTTGACAGATGTGCCAATATGGCTGCCGAAGTTCTGTGCTTGGGGAGAGGCATCTTAATTCTCCATGATGTATCACACTGGCAGCAACCAATTTAGCAGAATTGAGCTCCAAATCATCTTACTTCCCACTGCCTCTGACAATCTGTTTCCTTTGCTAGATGAGGTAAATATATTATGGGTGGAAATGAATTAGCGGTTTCTTCAGCCTGAGCTGAGTTTTTGTCGACTTGATTGTTTGCATTGTTACAAGCCGATGTCCTGAGAATGGCGTCTAAGGCTAGGGTTACCATTATGCACAGCGGCTAAGATTCACGCCGGTTTCCCTGTTTAGAACAGATTGATGTGTTGGACTGACAGTTTGTTGTGTAAGCCTAATTAATTAAATTTCAGGTGTCACATGGTGTTAGTTTGCCTCGTGGCAGTATATTAGACTTGGTTGGAAGCTTAGGTCCCGCCTAATGGATGTGGACATGCCCGGCCTGCTGGGATCGCAGTATTGAGGTAGTGTGAGATTGCCAGCCCACAGGTTTCCTCTCTAATATGGTTATGCTGATGAGCTGAAATAAGCTGGATAGCGGCTCAGCAAATTTTTTAAACTCATAATCATGATGACTGACTTTATGAGTACACATCCCCTGAGAGGTGAGAAGATAACTGTTGGGGGCAAGGTCGTAATAGTGATATGATGGCAGGATTCTGGGAGGCGTGTTTGGCCTCCCCTGAATTATAAAGCAATGTTTGATGATTGTTTGCTCGAAAGCAGGGAGGTGTTTAAGCATAAAATCATGTTTTAAAGCACTCGGCAACTCAATGGAAGGAGTTGATGGTGTTTTATACCGTATCATCTCTACTCTCCCAGGGTTGTTGGGTCGTTTATCCTGTTCTACTATCTCTAGATTACCCAGTTCCACTGCTGCAATTGATTTATGTCCAGATTCTAAATTTTAAGGACACTTGCTTAGCAAACATGCAGTTGGGTCTGTTCCCTGCTTGGCTTGCAGAACAACTGCAAGAGTAATGGCTGCCAACGGGGGTGAGCAGAGCGGGGGCATGGCTATAGCTCCAAATGCTTCAAGCCTCTTTTCTTGTACTGTATTAGTTTGTGGACTAATGGTGCCCACAGGGTGGCTGCTGTTGTTTCTGAAATCATTGACATACCTTTTTTTTTTCTATTAACGGGAAAGTAATTAGTGGCTGTGAATAATCCTGCACAAGTTTCATAATAAATAATACTGGCTTATAAAGTCTGAGGATGTTTTGAGACATTCCGGTTGATCTGTCTTTACATTTTAAGACTGCTGTAGAGGAAAAGGAAATCCTTCAAGCCTGAAATGCTTTGTCACATGTGTCATATGGAAGCTTATGAGATGGTCAAGTCTGAGATCAAAAACCTTGAAGGGATTGTAAATAATGTAGGAGCATCATGAAACTATCTGTGGAGGAGTTGGCTGTGGCATTTTGGAAAATATTAAAGCGGGATCCTTCTGTGCGTATCAAACATCTTCCACAGTTTTCAGCTGATAGAAATTTGTTTAGTTTTTTAGACGAGGACAAAGTAGTTACCAGTAATTTGCTTTATTTGAGTCTTTTTTTGTTTTTTTTATGAGAAAACAAAGACAAACAAAACATTTGCTCAATTTTTTTCAACATAGATTTCAGTCATGACCCATTGATGAAAGTAACATAAAAGCCACAAGGCAAAAGTCCATTTGGTCAGTCATCCATGTGCCTCCTTTTTTCCCATTGTCTACTTTAGGCTGCGGTCATGAATACAACTGCCGCCGTCACTGGACTGCCACGGCGCAACCTGGAAATGTGCCTGGGCGGCCACTGACCGAACTTCTAGAGAAAAATCCTCCAGTCCCCGTAAAAATGTAACTTTTTTTCTTAAAATGACCAAAAAAATGTGACTGCTGCCTCCTGATTACAAATTGCACAACCAACTAACGAATTTGCGGCATTTTGGCGTATGCGACCGTAGTCTTGGTGATGCCATCTAAATTGATGATTTGTTTGAAGATTTTACAATAAAATATGTTTAATTCTGTTTTTAAGCTTTTGTTTTAGAAGAAGCAGCAACAAATTGGATCTAAATTGGGAGTTTTATTTAATTCAAATTTAAATTTTTAAGTTTTATTCCATTTTTCCTGTTTATTTAGTCTTGTCTGTTTGTACTTGGACACGTGCCTGCAGCATCTTTAATTTTCAAATGAATTTTAACCAAACCCTCACCTCTCCCAGAAATCAATTTTCTTCAGCTTTACAGGAGTTCCCTCCTCCCTTCTAAATTTTAATTTCCTCCCCTCATCTCTCATTTCTTATGCTTGCCACTAACCAGTTCTGTTTTTTTTTTCTTTTTTCTTGCTGATGGTGGGGGTTGCTTTGGGGTTGAGAGAGCTGTAAGTGAGACAGGCTGGATTAGGGTTGTGATTTAAAATGGCTGCAACACCTATCTGGGGATGTGGTCGTGCAGTGGTTGGAGTTTTGCTTTATGTTGCCTTACTTGGTTCCCAAGGAAAAAAAAAGAGAGAAATTAATCCAAAAAACCCTCCATATGCAGACACACTCACTCCTACACTTAAGCTTTAGAAATCTGTGCACAGGATGACTGTGAAAGCGTGTGAACACGCTTCAAATAGAGCTTTACTGTGCAGACAGAGGCTTCTCTGTACAGCCAATTTGTCACTGGTGGAATAAATAAACACACGTCTGTTTAGTTCAGGTCAAAGTGCACAGGTGCAACACTGAAAGATAATTTGGCTCCCGCTCAGGTCTGCTTCTGCCAGGAAGGTTATGCTAAGATGGCCCTCAGCTGCCTGTTTTGGGTTATTTCCAAAATATTTTACATTAATGACTGGATTAGCATAGACTTCATGCACCAAAGAGGAAGGTACCTATTAAATGTAGAGACCTTGTGACCTTTCCTACCCATGCATTTTAATTCGAGTGTTGACTCAACAGAACCGCTGTCTGTATGATGCCTTAAAGTTGACCGTGCAGGTTACTCGCTTGGTGACCCTGATCTTAGAAATCAGTGTCATTTTGGTTTATTTGTGCACCTTTTCTTGTTGTTTGTAAGTCATGTTGCTAACCTCACTCCATTTCTTTCTTTCTTTTCCTTTAAAAGTCTAACTTTTTTTCTCCTCACCTCTTTATCGTTGTTGTGATTTCTTCCTAACTGCTTGTAAATGTTTTATTGTGTACTCTGCTTTCTTTTTTCTTTTTTAATGAGTTGCAGTTTGGTTTCCTTTCTTCTATAACAATAAAAAACTTCCGTTAAGCAAAGGAACATTAAATGGATCCACTTTTACATGAATCGTAATCGATTTTTATAAGCTTAGCGCTCATAATGTTGACTTTTGAAAGTTTGAGCCATTTTTAGCGCTTTGGAAATGGAAATAAAGCCCATCTGCTAAAGTATATGAGTCAGAGTGCAGCTCAGCGACAGAGAATACCAGAGAGAGCTTTGGTTTGTCTAAAAATAAAAATAAAAAAATTACAGAAATAAGAAACCTTTACAGAGGGCATATTATTGGTGGGGTGATGTGACTGCCAAATCAAAAAGGAAAACGCTACAACACTGCCATTTTGTTTCGTGGCTTTTTTACCAAGTCTAAAAATATCTACTTCAGTGATCCATTGGAGTCTGCAGAGTACTCCAACATCACAGACTCGGGTCAGAGTAAAATCGTACTGCTTTCCCATCTCCACCTGATTTCACATCATGCTTCATTTACTGTACCTGAACAATGTGTGGCTCAATGCTTTAACACCAATTTAAAAAACAGAGACAACCTCCAAAACAAGAGGGGAGTGACTCATTCCTGCCCCTAAAAGCAGCTTCTGGAACCACAACTATAAATTTTGCTTTTGTACACTATTCTGATCAAACTTTACTGGTCTTTAAACCTGACATCATTACCAGCAACTGCAAAATAAAGCACCATCTTTGAACTGCTGTAACTCTTTCAACCATTTATGGTTTCCAAAGTAGAGAGAAGTGACAATGTTGATGCATAAAGAGTTGAAGTGTTGCATATAAATACAAAGCTAGTTTTATTCACTTCAGAAGTCGTTGGAAGTTTATTTGTGTAAATGATCAAATAGTTACAAACCACAGGATATTTTTTCTTCTTTTTGATTTAATAAAAAAAAACGGTATAGTTTCTGTTCATTTGCTAATTAGAACAACACGATCAAATTACTGAAGATAAACATGTCATTGTTTTAGAAATGGCTTTTATCCTGGCGAAACTTCCAGGAATTATGCTGCTAACCAGGTTGACATATGCTTTGTCAGATGAATGCACTTGTGATGACCAATTACAGATTGATTCCAAAGGAACGGTGACAATTTCCCTGATTTGCATGTTGGTTGGTAAACAATTCAGAGCTTACATTTCCACAGCTGGCTGACATTTAATGGCTCAGTGAAGCACACTCGAAGTGTAAGCAGTTTTTGAGTGAGGGGTGCAAAGTGGAACTGTTGACGATTTGGTTAAGGTCATTAATTTAGCAGCATTTGGAGACGATAAGACAATGAGTTGGGTTAAAAAAAACATGTTGTGTGAGTTCGGCCAAGTGGGCTGTTATGACGGGTTTCTTTTGGCAAATAGCTTTCCAGTGTTGAACTGAATGAAAGTCAATGTTACCATTAGTTACTCTTAACTTTTGAGGTTTACAATGTTTGCTCTCATAAAGAGCTTTTCACGTTGAATAAGTGCAGGGGCTGCTCCCATGCTTTCTATGACATTGAGTTAATTTCTTTTTGTTAGTGTTCAAATGAGTTATATCAGACAACACTTGTTTATCAGTTGTGCAATAAACAGATTCCATATCTGTAGACCTTAAGATAGTACAATGTCATGATAACGCATAGATTTCCTTAGCGATCTATGATGTCTTGTGCTTCAGGTGTTGGAAGCACTGATCCCCACTTTATGATGGAAGTTGAAACTCAGTTTATTGCTATGTACACACTAGGTGTGTGTACCGCATTGAAGCATGCTCTAAAAGTGGGTTTTTGAACGCGTTTTTAGCATATGCTGTTCACACAAATTTGTCTCGCATCTGATATTGGCGCATGGACTTCACAGTTGGAGGAGGGTTGGTGCAAAATGTCAAAGCGGTGAAAATCTCATGAATCTTACTTCAGGTTTTCTCTTTCACAGCTCTGTTCTGATAAATGAAAGACTTTGTGTCACACAATTCCAGTTGGGCACAAACCCCAATTTTTAATTTTTTTTTTTTATAAAACTTGTCCTGTCCAACAGCTGAGCAAACGGAAATGAGCTGAGAGCCTCTTGTGTTATAAATCAACGGACACATAAGCTGTATATTCGTATAAACCCCTTTTGTAATTTAAACTAAACTTTAACTGGTTTAACATTCAGCGCACGTTCAATTGCTGTGCGTTTTGTATGTAAAGCACAAAAACTGATGTAAAAACTTTAATAGTGATGCATGAACGTAAGAGTTCTAAATGCAAAATCCCAAAACTCGCATATGCGTGCGTTTGCATAGACATTTCATTGGAATGTAGTATAATGCACATCCATGAGAGCCAGAAGTACATCCAGCCTAAAACCTTTCTATTTAGCAGTTTTTGTGTAACGTTTGTGCATGACATGGCAGAGTTGAGCAAGTATATTTAGGGTTGTGTTCGTACAACTGCGGGCGTTTTCTGGTTACCACATAAAATGACCCTGCAGACCAAAACACACTCTGACAAAATAATATACACAGATTGAAAATTCCATATAGTTTGTCATTGGAAGAGGGGGTTACTGTGTGGGTGGATATCTTTCACCTCTGAATGTGGCTAATGGTCTGCCTTGTCCTCGCATCATGGATTTATCCTGGCACCATGACAGGCGAGTATATGAGAGGCTTCTGTTTGTCTCGTAACCTCTGTCACCCTGGGAGACAGCAACCTCCTTATGCTTGTCCTGGTTTATCACTATACAGTGACCCACAGTTAACACGTTCTTCACTTTTACTCCACTGTGTCCCTCAGTCCCAATGATGAGGGTCCTCTGGCAGGTATCTAACATTGCCTTCCTTGGCCTCCATTCCTGATGGCCAGATGCTTGATGTGTGAATGACAGTTGCAGTTTCAGTCTGCAGGATGTGCTTCAGATTTGTAGTGGTACTTTTGCACAGTGGGCTGGTGATGCCAGTTGCAATCATATTTCAATAAAAAAAAAAGAAAAAAACAGCTTGACTTTATTGAATGATATATTATTCTGGGAGATATGTCTTCAGTGGTTACCATCCATTCACATCATCCTGTGCAGCTTGCATGTCAAACTTTTGACTTCTTCAGACTTTGCTTTGACAGTAAAAGCTGCTGCATGGAGCTTCATATTTACAGTCTAAATAAAGTAGTAGTGGTTGGTTTCAGAAGCTGATGGGACACCGACACCTCCTTCCAGTATGAGAAAAAAGCAACAAAATGCAAAGGTCTCATCATAAATGCGTTTCATGACGAAGGTTCAAAAAGCACCAGGATTTAAGCTATAACAGGGCCGAATCAGAGCATTGAAGCAAACAGCTTTACAGACCTCCTCTCATCACAAACTTAATTGGAGAGTTTCACTGTGACAAAACCAAATGTGTACTTAAAACTGGCTAAAGACAAAGAGAACAGCATATATAGATCCCCTTTTCCCTAATTGGACTGAAGTGATTTAGACTGACCAGCAGGGCATTATCATCATTAATGTTCTGCACTCTCGCTAGTGAGTAGAGAAAGGGGTCACAGTGTTCTTTCTCTAATAGTCAGGTGCTGAAGCCGTAGCTTAGTGCGAATTCCTAGAGCCAAAGAGTTAATTAAACTAATGGATGAAGCTGCATGAATAGAAGATGAGGGTATGGAAGGGGTGAGAGTTCAGCGTGAGGAAAGGTGCTCTCCAATAAAGGCATAACAAAAGGAACAGGTTTTAATGATGTGAAATATAAAACTGGTTCTGTTTGTGTACTGATGACCAGCTGAAGATGATGGACTATTTGGTGTTTGTTAGCATAAATGTGTTTGGTACAGATGGCTTTAGTGTTTCCATCTCTTTAAATCTGGCTATTGAATCTCTGTCTTCATTTGCAAGGACACGTATAACTACCAAATGTCTAAGTATTATTCAGTTCAATTTGATCCTGATTTCAATACAACCACCATTTCTAATATTAAACCTTCCATCACACTCGGCTCCAGGACATTTCTGAGAGCTGAGGTTAGCTTTTGAATTTCCGACAGCTAGCTGATATGAAACATTTGCCCTTGGACAAAGCAGAGTAATGTACCGTCGCTAATAAGTGTTTCATTTTGCAGCTCTACAGAGGAGATCTGTGTTCTGCTCCACAGAATGCTCACCTCCCTCCCCTGTTTACAATTAGCAAGAGGCCTCCTTCCATTGATGCAGAGCTGGATTGATGTCAGTGTGCACTGATACTCAGAGGGCAAAACCCAGAGAGAAAACATTTACTTTTTCATATCACTGTGGTGGGAAAAAAAACAACGTCCAAAATATACATATAGTTTTATTTTTGTTGCTGATTATGCAGGATCCTTCTCCTGCAAGCGTGGTCATTATCCAAGCAAAAATAAAGTGTTGAATTGATCTTTCTGTAAACTGGGTAATGAGTGGAAAATGTGTAGAAATTGTAATGATTTGAAGAAGCTTGAAAGTAAAGAACTTGAGCTAAAAATCTATTTTCCGGGGTACCGAGTAAAATATATTTTTCAGTCAACAAAAAATATGCACTTTGCTTAAATAATGGTCAGATATTGTGCTGCTTTCCATCCATATTGTCCAGTAGGGATGCAACAATCCACTTTCCCTACAGTTTAGATCAAACCTTAATTTTCGGGTCACAGTTTTGTTACGGTTTGATATTTGATCCATTTATTAAACAGCAACAAAAAAAAAAAAAAAAGCAGGAAAATCCTTTTTAATTTGCTAATAAGCAAGGAATAATGAAGAAACTGTTCAGTTGGCTTTTTGTAAGCCTGATGTAATGTAGTAAACAACAAATACATCCTTTTTAAATTAACATGTAACTTTTGCTGTAAACATACTGATATTCTAAAGGGATGCATGATGGTAAACGTTCCCCATGATTCAGTTCAATGGTATAAAAAACGGTTTGGTTGAAAAAAATACCACTTTGATCATCTTTTAATCTATTTCCAAAGCATTCCCAATGGTCTTTTAATAATGATTACACTGTTTTTAGCCAAAATAATATTTAAAAAAAAAAACTGTAGTCTTCTAGGACATAATTTCTACAGAGCGGCAGAGATTTGTGGGCAAACCCCCTTCCCCTCCCCGTTGCTGAGAGCTCTGGACGATGTGTAAATGTCTCCGGGCGGCAACCGTCCATATCAAGAGCCCCTGGCCGCCAGCTGTCCGGTAGCGAGCCGTCCTGCACGCCCAACTGCCACCTGACTCCCAATTTTGAATGTATGTTCTCCGTCATTTAAAAAAAATGCCACAAGAACATGTTAAAAACACCAAAATATGATGATGAATGCTGACTATGGCCCCTACAGCATCTAAATCTCACCATTCAACATAAGGTCATAGTACGACATAAAGTCTCACAATCTGTGTAAAGTAAATGATCAGATAAACACTTGGGAGATTATTTATCTATTTGCCTGTAACTTCTGCTAGTAAAGCCTAGTACTACTAATTCACACCAAGACCCTTCAAGCTGTGTAGAACTCTAACTTTACTAAATCAATGTGTCTTCCAGACAAAAAAAAAAGTTTCCCTCTTCTGACATGAAGTCTAATTTTTTTCTTTGATTTCTGTTCTCAGTCTCAGCAGCCCCTAAAGCAAAATTCACATTATAGCTTATAATATGCTGGTTGCATTGTACTTTTGTTGAGAGCTATTCAAGGATAGTAATGCAATCATCACATTTGGTAGAATTTTCCCTGAGGTATCTTGCCAAAGGGATAAATAAAGTTTTATCTAATCAAATCTCATTTAAATTGCATATATAGATGTTCAAATACCCTGAAAAAAAGAAAAAAAGATTTGACATATAAATGTGCTCAAAAGAGCGTTCAGCCAGCTTTTTTATTAACTTCACTGTTATTACTGGTCAGTTTGTCTCTAAATGATTTTATTGCTTGAGTTAAGCTTTGAATTAACAGTTGGAGTCATTTGAAAATGTTGAGCCTGCTTTTGTGTGGCTCATCTTTCGCTATGGTGAATGCACAAAAATAATGAACAAATTTGTCTTCTTAGAACATGACAATATTTCTGAAAAATGTTCCAATTGTCAGACATTCTCAATTTATTCACGGGGCTGATTTTAATCGAAAACTAAAGGCCCATACACAGGAGGTCAGCTTCCCAGCCTGTGCCATCATAGCTCGTGTAATGCATCTGTAACACCTTTGTGCTCTGTGTGAACTCTTGGTTTTTCTACTCTCATCTTATTTTTTTATTGTAGTTTGTGCAGATTGTTATAATACTAGTATAAACACAGAAAAAGCAAAAACCATTGACGTCTGTATTCATTTATTTATTCAGCTTATTTAACGGAGAATATAAAAAGAATATCTAAATGACTAGGTTTCCTAATAGACCTTAAAATTGGTAAATATCATTTATCACAAAAAACTACAGCTGACGGGTTTACATGTCATTGTCAAGGACAATGAAAGCATGTCATTACTTATAGAGAAAAAAACTGGAGGAGAAGATTGGGAAACATTAAGTACATCCCATTATCTTGTAGCTTGTAAATTAACAATTGGCAACCATAACTTGACAATCAGTTTTTCTAATGAATTCATAAATCTCTCCTAAAGTTGTGGTGGATTTCATCCCTGTTTTCTTTACATCATTGCTTCAGTAATTGAAGTTTGTTGGTTTTCCCTGTGTACAGCATAAAGGGTTCTTCTCGTCTTTTTTTTTTTGTTCTAGAGTTATGAGCTGAGATGTTTATGTTTAAAAACAATCACAGTGTAAAATCTATGACTTTAAATAATGGAACAATTGGCAGCAGTGTTAGTAGTTTTAGCTTCTTAAATTTTTGGAATAATTAATGTTTTCATTTTTAAGTGCCCGAACTAACTTAAATGGTAGCTTCTTCCAAAAATCTTTTTTGTTAAACTAATAATTCATGTATTTTTTTTGTTCACTAATACAACAAGCTGTTCCATTAAGATGAATTATTTTAATGTACCTCAAAACCAACTGACTTTTAAAGTGGACGGAATCTTTCTTTTGTACTCTTTTTCATAGTTATATCCCTAAACTTGACAGAACACTAATAACATGACCACATAAAGAGTCATAAAGATAATTCTTTACAACTTAAATGCTTTTATGATGGATCCTATTAGAGGTCAAAATGTGGCAGACATTTTCATTAAAATTGATTATTTTTGTATTTCTTTCAGCGTAGCTCTCAAATAAAAAAGACAAATTAGCAACATCCTTTGACTGTGCCTTAATCTAAAAATAATTGTACTGTAGGTTTGTAATGATATTGATCTTCTGTATGATTCTAGATTTATTTTTCTTTTTTATCAAATGTTCTTAGTCTGATCTGTGTTGACCATCTAAAGTTCTTCCTTCGTTTTTGTTGGTGCGCAGACTCTCAAAGGGGAAGCTGTCACAGCTTGTGAATTGTTCCTCCTCGTGGGACAGAATGTATTTCTGTCCCCCTTTTCTTTACAGCAAGTCTCTGAGATTATTTTTACAGACTATGGGATGTTGTACTTATGTAGCAGCCAACACCCAAGAACAGGAAGCCCAAGTTTCTATGAAAGTCCACGAGATGGAAGCAGATAGCGCCAAGGGAAAACAATATTTTGGCTGGAGTTCATTCTGCTGGCCAATTAGACCCCAATGCCTGTATGATTTACCATTTCCTCTACCTGCTCTTATGAGTTTAGGGCTACTGCTTAAAACACAATGACTCCTGATTAAAGATTGAGCTCATGCTTTGAGACGTTCATGGCGCCATTCTTATCAGATGCCTACTTCTCAGAAGTCAGCGAGACCACCTGAAATCCATGGTTGTGTAGTCACACTTTGACCATGTGAACAGTTTTTATTTTATTTTATTTTTTTTTTAGTTTTCACCAACCAGCATCACTTTTCAGAGGTTAGAAAAGCAATAATGCAGTTTTGGAGAAATGAAGGTGTTTAAAAACTATCAAAGCGATTGTTCCTACTGTTACACTTCAAAATGAAAGGAAGTGTTTACATTTTAAAATAAATTGCACATAATGTCAGCTTTATTATGTACAGTGTAATTTTGAGTTTGAAGTGGGAGCTTCATGTTACAACCACTTTGTCCTTTGAAGTCGTCACTTTGATGCAATGCATTGGCACAGAGAGGAATGGATTGTTTGTCTCCCGCCGCCCTCTCCTGCAGACATTGTCTGGAAGTGAAGCTTGGATCTTGAATGGCTGGGTGGAGTACATACAATGAAGTCACACTGTTAATTGCATAACAAAACATGTCTGAGTTGAGAGCGCCTGAGACAAAGTCAAGAGTAGCATAAAGGAGGGAGTTTTCCTAAATGTAAAGTTCAATTACCCCCTATGTTAGGATAGTAAGAGAGAACCTTTGCTGCTGTAATGTGTTCCAACATTGGTTTAATCCCTTGATAGTTGAATTGATTTCCAGATGTGAAAAAAAATCACGTTATTGCTTTAATGTAGATGTTAAATTAAGGTAAGTTTAGAGCTGAAGTGGTTTGATGCATATTTGCATCAATAGGGATTAAAGTATAACATTTGCTTCTATATTTTAATGCTGCTAATATTCAGGTTAAAGGGGAAATGGTTAAAAAAAACCCAAAAAATTAAGAAGTATTCATGGATGCCAAAAGATTGATGTTAATGACTACACTAGCAAAAATTGTGTTTTTGATGTTTTTGACATGTTCTTGTGGTATTTTTCTGATGATGATGGACACATATGAAGAAAATTAGGCTCCAAATAGCATTTCTGAATATTTATTTATTCATACTGTGAATCTTGAGTGGAATAAAAAAAAGCAGTTTTCAAAAGAGCATATTTTTTATGTAGAATATGCGCTGGGCGGGCCACAAGCTCCCTGCTGTGAGCTCTCAGCAATGGGGAGGGGAAGGGGGGCGGGGTTGCTCCAAGCCAACAGTCCCGTCCAGACAGGGAATTTCTAATTACTAACTACTGCAACTTTGCAGAAAAATCTGTCCTAAAAATGACACATATAATTTAATTTTGGTTTACTGTACGCTCAGTCAAGACAACAGGGATGCTAAAAATTAATCAAGTAGAACTTTAATCCTTTTGGTTTAAACCTAAATGATTATTTCTAAAACGGATCACCGGACAAAAACAGACAACTTAAAAAGATAGAAGTGAATATGATCAGTATATCTGATAAGATGCAGTGGTCTCTTGTTGGGTTATAAAAAACACAGATGGGTGAAATCCATGAAGTTGCCAACTTTTTTCCTTTTTTTTACTGTTCTTTCAGTTGTTTTACTGCTGTAAAACGTGAACTGCAATATAGCAGGGAACACTGTATAAGCTTCTAAATTTGGTGAGCTTGAAAAGAAAGAAATGTATGCTACATTTATATAAATTCCAGCACAGAAAAGGTGCTGCAATCCAAAATAGCCAAACTCTGTTGCCTAAGGCCTTATATCTTACACAAAATAATCATGAACCTCTAACTCTGTATTTTATTTAAAATCTTCCAGGAGTTTAAAAAACTCTTCCTGATTGCCTTTCCACCACAGCAGAACATTTGTACAGGTGCCCTCTAATTTTATTTCATCTGGGAGGCACTCCTGCCGTCATTCCGGCTTCCAAAGAATTCAGGTATAATCAACATTAGCCTCTCTGTTTGACAGCGAATCATAGTCTCCAGAGTGTTAACTTTGGTCACACACTCTTTTCACAGCAAAATAACACACCTCAAGCTGCTCCCTTCTAGGAAAATGAGATTCCTGTGTCTGGTGGTGATTGCGAACTCACTGCTACCTGTCAGTCACTGTTCGCTCCTCTAAGTTTTTAAAGAGGAGTTGAACACAGGGACGAAAACAGAAATATTTTTGAGGTCATGGATAATGTCTCAAAAATATTATGATTCATATTTTTTAAAATTAATTAATTTAAAATATCACTTTTTTTTCAGAAAGTCTGCCTCTGAAGATAATTGTGATGTTTTTAACTGCTTTAATCAAACACTTTTTGTGTAAAAAGCTCTAGAAAGGATAACAAAAGGCTTTCCTTGGGTGCACTTAATAGCGACTGATTAACTTTGTACACGCAGGCTATGTGATTCTTTATTTCCTTTTCTCTTTTTTTTTAATCCTCAATGTCCTCTTATAAGACAAAATGTGTTTAATTTTAAGAACCAGAAATCTATCCAGAGCACTGCTGTTTCCAAATACTTTATGGATTTTGTAGGCTGTCCCTCTCTGATCATGTGATCAGAAATCAGGCCAATCAGGAAGTTTCAGACTCAATCAAAAGCTGTTGAATCCCGATCAGGGATCGGACGTTTATTTTATTTCAAATTTAACATTACAGATGAATACTATAGCGGAAGTCTGCAAACCATGAAAGGATGCCCACATTTTACTGTCAAAAGGTTCAGGAGAAAACTAGTTTGAGCAGGAAGAGCACAAAAACATTCCAGGAAAGTTAGCGAGATATTAAAAGATTCAGACTTTAGGGTTCAATAACTCTTTTAAGAAGCAATTTAAACCGACAAACTATTGGTTTATTTTAATGCATACAACGACCTACAAAGACATTTCAACAGAAAAAAGATTTTGTATTTGTTTCTTTTTAATGAGAGCGGTGCTGTCCCGATCTTACCACCTAGTTTAAAGTTAACTACATTTACTAGTTGATGGTTGGACCATTTTTCCTTGATTCTTGAATCTACTTCACAGAAGGGCTCTGTTTAAGTGTTAAATGATAATAGAAGGTGAATAAAAACACAGTTTAAATCACTTTATTTAATTTGTTCATTTTTAAATGTGTTACAAAAGTATCAGATCGGGACCTGGCATTGGCAGATACTCAAAATGAAATGACTTAGAATCAGATTGCGGTAAGAAAAAATCTGATCGTCCTGATTTCGTGTTAGCCTGAAATGGCTGGTTTTCCTTTCAAAACAATGGTGTCAACAAGTTATATTCAACCTTCTCCTTTAATTGCTTACTTTTACACATCTTGTGTCAGAAAATCATTTTTGTAAAGAAACTGCGATTATTTTTTTGTCTTTTCGCCATCCCTCAACTTAAGTGAAACGACTTCTGCTTTAACTTTCATTATAAAACCAAGCTGTCACGATTATCCTGTTAACACTTCCTCCAGGCTCCCTCATTTGTTCTCATTTTCTCTTGAAGCTTTTTGAAGACTGTGGCCTTGTTCAAAACGGTTTTTACTGACCCTGATTTAAGATGACCTTCTAAATGTTTTACCACGATTAATATGCAGAAAAGATTTTTAAAAAAGCTGACAGTTTTTGGAGGTTTTTGAGAAGTAAGGCCAAATTCATTTCAAACCTTCTTTAGTGTTGATTAAAAAATCCTTCTCAAGATCTTCCTTCCATGGAGCTTTGATGGCTGAATTGCAATGTTGACTCTGGCTGAAGGGGCAGAGATGATGATTTTGTCCATGCTAATAAAGTTTTATTACTAAATTTATGTTCTACGATAATAGGAAACAGCTTTATGATCCGGATTTTACTTAAGAGGGTAAGTCCTGTTGTCAAACATCAAAAAGCAGCCATACACTGTTTTATATATAAAACAATTAAAGCAAAACTGTAATTTAGGGCTGTCACTAAGGATTAATTTAGTAGGCGATTAGTCACAGATTATTTTTTTCAATTTGTCGATTAGTCAACAAATGTTGACGTAACAAAAGGTGATGGTGCTGGTGCTCAGTCTGTGGAGGTTTGTATGGTACTGCTAATGCTCGGCATGGTATGGTGCATTCACAGAAATTGAAATATTACATGTATGGTTTATGAATTCCAATTTCACCTTAAACAGGATAAAAAAGTTTAAGGTCCAAGGTAAGCTATATGCTAGCACAAAAAATATGTATTTTCACTTGTATTAAATTAAAATGACATGCAATAAAGCACCATCATTAATACTTTTATGTAAAACAGGAGATCAGAATCAACAAAAAATATTAATTTTTTGGATCAATTTTCTGGTTAATTTCAGCAGTTAAAAAAAAAATGTATATAAACATCACTGTTGTTTTGGATCATTTAGCAACATATCCTGTAAAAGTTCTCTTCAAGTTTTCTATCCTCAATTCTGCAACACATAACATTCTAAAGCAGGGGTGTCAGACTCCAGGCCTCGAGGGCCAGTGTCCTACATGTTTTCCAAGAGAACCTGCCATTGAAGCTCCTTATTGGCCAAACACACCTGATCCAGGTAATCAGCAGCAGGTAAAGTAGGATTTCTGGAAAAACAGCAGGAGGCCGGCCTCTCAGGACTTGAGGTTGACACCCCTGCTCAACAGTGTTGCACTTCTGTGCAAAACGTTATGAAAAGCCGCTGTTCTCCACGGCCGAATCAGCTGATTCACGTTGATTGCTCAATCATTTCACCATGACTGTGCAGTGCTGCATATCAGTACGAGGCTGCTTTTTTCCGCATCAAAATATGTTAGAATTACGTTAATTGCGTAAGCTGTTGGAGAGCTATCGGAAACGAAATTTCGCTCCGGTGTTACAGCAAATTAACAGAAGAACAAAAGAACTTATTTCAGTAAATGAAACTTTGGTCTCGTTTTTTTCAACTACAAAAACAAATTCTCAAGTTTTACTTTGAAAAGGGGAAGCTTCACAGACACTTTATTTTGAAGATGTGTTTACCCCCAGTGATAGCAGCGCCACACATCTGGCTTATTTCTAGTTTGTAAAATTAAAAACCACCATTATTCTGCTTTTCAGAGCAAAAAAATAAATTTTTACTGAATTATATTTTTACTACACTCCACCGTATTTAGAAAGATCGAGAATCAGCGATCTTGGATGTCGCTAATATTTATACTAAATAGCTAATAGTGAGTATTGCTACAGCCCAATTGTAGCACAATAAAAGAAAACATTACGCCCATTTTCTAATAATAATATGTGAGTCTAAATTACCTTGATGAATATGTCAAGTAAGGACCGTAAGGACCGTAAGGAAGATGCCAAGACGGCGGGATGCTTCCTTCAGGCGTCCGTGCATGGATGTTGTGCTTCTGTGAAACTTAAGTTTATATATTTATTTTTGATTTTGTGCCTGGTGGTTATTATAATAATTTTAAATGACAAAAAATAAACCACTCGTCGACAATACCAAGTTAGTGTTGATAATTTTTTTTTCTATAACCGATTAGTTGATGATTTTGACTGAAATTGACAGCCCTACTGAAATTTGAGTCCCATGACTTTTTAAGGGTCTTTTTTTTTTTTTAGCATTGACAAAGCAAAGTTTCAATTCCTAAGACAGTTTCTGCTTTGATAACGCTGCATTTGATCTTGATCTTCATGGGGTCTTTCAGCCTCTTATGTTTCTTAGACTTTGACATTATTCATGGATGAAAGTAATAGTCTTATCTGAACTTCCTGCCGACTATCTCATCTACACCTTTAATCACTTGCCAAAGCTGATGTCTGTAGTTCAAACTTTAGTAATTTGACATTGAACATATGACAAACTGTATAAGGTGTATTATCTATTAATTATGTTTTTTTTAAGGATCCAGAAGTTCGGGAATGAAGGCAAAGGCATTGTGTAAATAAATATATAGTATAACAAAATACTAAGATGGAATCTATAGACAGTGGAAAATATGATTGAGATGGATTTAGGAATTGTATTTGAAAAATGGAGGATCTGGGGAAATTCTACTCATGGCTGATGCATAATTTTGAGAGAGTACAAACATTTTAAGTTTTTTAAACATAAAAACCATATATAAAATTATTTGTCAATTTAGAAAACATCTAAAAAGTAAAAAAACAAGACAAAAAATTGATTTGTAGTCAATGTCATTGATGCCTCAATGACCAGTTGTGACATTTTAACCATCTGCCATTTTGTTGCATTTAAAGCCCCACTTTTCTCATGATGGAGGACAAAAATAAAAATAAATTATTCTTAAGATTGGTTTTTGAGTATTTCTTTATTCAAATCGAGACAGATCAGGAGCATATAAAGAAAACTGCAGTTTGAAAAAACTTCAGTTGTGATGCAGCAACTGAAATGGTCAAAGTCTCCTTGCTCTGCTTCAATTGTGGTGCATCCACTTGTAGACAGGTATATAAGTTAACGTTTTCATTATCTGCATCCAGCCTGGCATCTGGATCATAACTGTAACACTGGAAAGCTCAATACTGTTTGCTGGTTTAATTTCAATCGCTAATGTTTGCTTGAAGTTTTGAGGGGTAGCTGATGGGAGAGAGTTCAAACAAAGGTATGATAGGATATCAGCAGAGAGTTACTTCAGGGTCACACCTACAACACAGAGGCGAATTTCTGATGAACTACTGCCACTCTGCAGAAAATGTCTTAAAAACGATCATAATTCATAATTAAAAGACCACTGGGAATGATTTACAATAAATCAAATTATAGTTGTCAGAATTATAATGTCTCGGCTGGGGGACTTGAAAGAGTCTCACCAATGGGGGGGGCCTTTCTGTGTGGAGTTTGCATGTTCTCCCCATGCATGCACCCTTGCCAACAGTCACAACACAGAGTGGGATTTCTAATGAACTCCTGCCACTCTGCAGAAACTGTGTCCTAGAAAATGACAGATTTTGATTTTGGCTAAAAACTGCATCATAATTAAAGGACCACTGAGAATGATTTTAAAATACAGCGGTCCCTCTCTATATATTCTTTTTTTATTAGCTCTATTTAAATGCCTTTTTTTCTCTATCTCTTTATCTACAGCTCACTGTGATAAAGTGCCTTGACTGATTTTTGACGTTGTCATTCAATCTCCTCTGTGTCATGTCTGCTGCAGTGTTGCCAGATTGGGTGGCACCTAACCATCTAACTGGGTTGTTTTGAGTTCATGGGCAGTAATTGCTTTGTGCAAGTGGACATCATTTAGGCGGGTTTGGGGTCGATTTGACGTTTTTTATTTAGATTCATTTTTGGGGTTTTTTTGTGGGGGTGTGGCAATTTTTAGATTACATTGAAATGTAGACACATATCTGGCAACGCTGGTCTGCTGTACAGAATTCACTCATCTTGCCAAGGTTACATAAATCTTTAATCGTGATCAAATCTTTGTTTCCATACTATAATACTGGACTTATTTTTCTGTGAAGATTTAAACTTCTTTCAGAATATTATGAAAATGTTCACATCTGTCTCAGAAATGTGTATAAAGTGTGTAGTGAGGAGTTTTACAGCCTTAAAGCTTCAGTATTTCTACTTTGCAGATTTCACCTATCGCGTGATATTTATGGAACGTATCTCCCACGATAAACGAGAGAACACTGTAGCTCAAAGGATGATCAGAGTGCATCTCTAAGTAAATCATTTTAAAATTTGGACTATAAAGTCATGATAAAATACAACATATGTATGATTTGCCACAATTTAAACCATTCATATAAATTTATATTGCATAGTTGAAAATACAAGTTCACATTACAATTTCTTGTCACGTTTAGTACTAGGTAATAAAAACCTTTTTTCAAGTTGTATAATTTAAAATAGGTACTTAAAAATATTTAATTTTTAAATATGCTTTTTATATTCCTAAAGATGTTTAAACAATTTTTATATTAATTTGCTTGGTTGTATTTAAAAAGTATACATATTTAAAAGTGCTTTTGAAGCACCAACACGTTTGCTTTTGAATTTAATAAACCAAATAAAAACCTCTGTTTTTGCATCTTAATGCTTAACCCTCCTCACCACCAAATATACATATCTTATTTTTATTCAATTTCTCAGTCATGTCAGATCAATGATTCATGTTTATCTGCTGGCTTATTGGTTTACTAAAAGTAATATAAAAGGAAAAGTCAATTTGATTGCTCTCCCTGCAGTATTACCTTTGGGTGTTTTATTTTACTTTTTCCTATAGAGTAAAAAGCCCCAAGGTTTGTAATTGCAGGATGGGTCTTACATAAATGAAATAATATTTATTAGTCGGAAATGCGTACAGATTTTTCTATTAATACCAGCTGCTGCATAAATAGATGACACATTTAAGTCCAGCTGTCTTTTGAGATCTGTAATGGTTTAATCATTTTAATTAGTTATCAAATTTGCAGAGTTTACAGTTGGGACCACTCCTGACTCCACTATCCAATCCATTCATAATTACTTTCTGTGCACTTGTTTTTAGCAGGGCATTTGTTTCTCACAAAGAAAAAGTCATAAACATTTAAGAAATATTGGCAAGACAAAGTGAAAAGCTTTTTTCACACTTTAAGAACGTCACAGATTTTAAGAACGCACATTATCAATTAGCATAACTCTACTCTAAAAAAAAACTCGAAAGCAAATTCTTAACTTTAAATTTAAACCTGTTATATATCCATCTTTAATTTCGTCAAACTTGTCAAAAGGCTGAGAACTGTGCTGTGCTAGACTGTTAAATCCTTTTTAAAATGCTGTTTAACAAGTAAAACATGTCAAACGAGTGATAATAGGATCATTTTTCCCACACAATATCATTTGTTATGAATATAACAAGCAGCGGAGATTCTTTCAAGTTTAGAACAAATCTATTTCATGATTAAACAGCAGTTTAGAACTAAGATAGTCTTAAAGACCCAATCTAATGAAAATTGTCTTTTGCGTTTTCAACATGTTTTTGTAGCATTTTTCTGAAAATACTGGTCCTATATAAAAGAGTTTAGGGTTAAACCTGTCTGAGTATTTCTTAATTTAAATCTGGTTGGATCAGAAAACCAGATGCTTGAAAAAACTTAAACTAATGAGAGAGTTACTGAATTGGGCGGGTCAAAGTCACTCTTACCACTCCGCTCCTCCACCCCCTTTACTTTCCTTGTCCCAGCTGGCTCAAAACTGTACGGCTGGATTGATCCAATATTGCTTGCCATTATTTTTGCAATGCTAGTGCTATCTTGGGGCTAAAAAGTTTGTGCATGAGCTAGCAAACAGCTCTCAGCGACTAGCAGGGCCGCGGGGTTGCTCCGAGCCAACAGTCCAGCCCACTAACCAGAATAGTATTTCTAATAGTATTTCTACTGCAGCTGGGCGTAAAATATCTTAAAGGTCTTTAAGAAATGACAAAGCCTTTTTGATTTGAGCTAAAACTGCACAGTCATGATCAAAAGACTACTGGGAACTGTTTTGCACAAGAAAAAAAATATAGTTGGAGTGGGACTTTAAAGCACAAGAAACAAACATCAAACAGAAATGTGCAAAAGTTTTAGTTGGGTGTGAAAAAATGCTGTAAACAAAGAAAAATTGAAGTATTTGGGTGTATTCAGACGGAAAAATGTGGTTTGCCTAAAGTAGGGGTGTCAGACCAGACCAGTAACATAATGGTAAAATAAACTATGGACAACTTGTTACCTATAGTTTTTTTTTTTTTCTCAGTTGGGAAAAATGCCTCATTCAAAATAGGAGCCTCATCACTTATTATTACACATTCATTCACACAGGCCAATGGAGTTCAAAAATTATGTATTTCACTTAAAAAAATGTTTTTTTCAATTTTGAATGTTTTACATCTGACAATCTTGATGGTGATCTCAAGAGGGGGCTACAGAAAAAATAAACACCCAGTCTAAAATACAAATGTGCAAATCAATTAAAAATTAAACTATTTGTTTTTCTTTTTCTTCCCGACCATTGATGAGGCACAATCAGTGGCCAGTTCACTCCACGTTGTCCAGCGCAGTAATGAGAGCGCTGACATTAGCTCTTGTTGTGTCCATCATAGGAACCAATTCAAGAAACTCCTCAGAGTGACAAAATCTCATCAACACCTTTAATAAATATGCACAGTTGTGTAAAATCTGTGATTTTGGTGCTTTCATCAATTAATGACTGGATTCTGTCCTTCAGTTTGCTGCCCGTCCCCTGAGATATCTTGTGTCTGCAATCGTAATCCTTGACACACTTCTGTTGCCAAAGGTTGACTGCTTTTTAAGGCACACAACTTCTGCAGCCTTCAGCATGCATTTTTTCACAAGTTCACCATCTGAAAATGGTTTGGATGATTGCTTGCAATGAGGTAGCCAGCTTTCACTGCTCCATCACTGACATCAGGGCTGCAGCGAATGGAGACTGTCGTTTTTCAGTCCAGCTAATAGTTGGTTCATGTTCTCTTGTCTTTATTGCCCCTGCAAATGGTGAAGCTTTTCTTGGTGGCGCTGAATGTTATAATCTTTGAACACTGCGACCTGTCCATTTTACCTGGAAAACTAGAAATATGCTTTCTTTCCCCGCAACATCTTAAAAACTTTTCTCTTCACGACAGGGCCGGATTAAACCATCTGGCCGTGTTTTTGACACCCCCGTCTAAAGTGAACGGTTGGATGAATGCAGGCTCAATGAGACAACTTTTTTGATGTAATACACATTGCTTCTCACACTGTTTTCCCCACAATTTGTCCTAAACCCTTAACAGCGTACTTTTTCAGTAACCCCCTTGCAGCATGCCCCCGCCATACTAAAGTATCAGTAAAAAGTGTGGTACCTGGCGTGCAGTGTTCAAAACTGGTGAGCAGAATATGAAGTTTAAATAAGTGAACTATCTCGAGAAAGATTGCAAAGCGTAGGACTTCCATTATTCTTTCTCTTTCGCTGCTTTGCCCTTTCCTCATAATTCCTGGCCAATGATTGAAAATATCTTTAATCACATGGTTTTGTTCACAAGCTTTGTTTTAAAAAAAATATATCTGGTTGACGGCAATCTGACTACAGACCAAATGCAAAGTTCAAAAATCGAATTGGACCAAATTAAACAGACTCAGTCCCAAAGTCCCAATGGACTTTTTCCAGTCTGAATACCCCAAAGTTATTTACTATTATCAATCAACAAAGTGCAGTGAATGAACAAGAGAAATGACCAACCTTTACCTTCAAAGCAGCATCAATTATTCATGGTAAACTTGCACAGTTCTGAAGGAGCTCGTCTGGTGTGTTGTTCCAAACATCTTGGAGAACTAGCTACAGATCTTCTGTAGATTTAGACTTTCTCACATCCTCCTGTGTCTGATGTAATCCCAGACACTCAATGACCAAGAAGGGTTTTCAGTTTAATTTTCATACTGATAAAGCAAAAAGCAACAGTGTAGAGAAAAATGTTAACCTGAAAGCAAAGGGTAATAAATTAGATAATAAAATGTGCTAATAAATGTGGTTTTTATGGAGCATTGGCAAGAAAACAAAATACTCAACATAGATCTGCAAAGATCATTTCAATCTGTCACCTAAGTAATGGCTTGTTTGAGGCATATTTATATGCAAGAACCTTGTTTTACCTCTTTATTCAAGCATCATCTCTCAGCTATGAAGCAGGTCATATGCTACCTCATGACATGCAAGATCCATGTTTGCTTTGCTTATTTGCTCTTTCAAGCAACATTAACTGACCTGGGTCCCCCAACCCCCTTTTGTTTTGGTGATGCAGCCTCATAAATAACCAAAGGGGGCTAAATGCTAAAGTGACATATTAAAAAGGAAAGCAATCCAGGTCTTCCAGAAGGAATTGATAGTCTGTGTTGAAAATAACTTCACTTTACATATTGTGTAATTGTTCTTGTATTATGCTTGGAAACTGTAATGTGATTTCTGATCTATAATGTTCAAGCTTTTCAAAAATCTCTAATAACTGGGGTGATTTTTTTTTTTTAGAGACTACTTTTTGCTCACTTAAAAACCTCTGATGTTGTTTACATCAATAAAATAGTTATCATTGTAATGATGCACTCAACTTCACTTGTTTTTTTGCATAATTTTTATGGGTGTAACGATTCATTTTAACAACGATTTGATTGATATCATAATTTGTGGTTGCCGATACAATTAATAACAGTATTTGTTCGTTTTGAGCAATCCAATTGGATCCGATTCACTGACCTAAAATCAATCCAGGACATCTTTAGCCAAATATTCCAACCAGTGTGACTCAGAGGTAAATGCTTTGGTACTGAACAGTGCAGGTGAAGTTTTCCAGATTCCTTCAATTTATTGTTTGTGTAATTTGTGTACTTGGCTGTTTTTACGTTATAGTAAAATAAACCCATGTCTCAATCCACATTATATTTTTTGAGATCAATATAATTGATTAAATTCCTTCTGAAATAATTTTATATGATATAGGTCGATTCGAGGATCACCATATGGAAAAGAACTACAAATAACATAAGGAATCTGCATCAGATGCAGCACTTGATCCTTGTTTTACATGTATTGTGAATCTTGTTTCACAATACATGCGAATGTCACATTTTGTACTTCATGTTATTATAGTCTTGTACATAAATAAAGACATTTTTCTCTACACCACTTGAAAGAAGGTGTGAGTCCTCTATCTCTTTGCTTCATAGTGTCTACTTCCCCGTGTGTATTTTGAATATCTGCTCTGTGGATACAATATCATGTTGCCATTTTCATCAGAAATAGTTGGCTCTAAAATCCTAAACAACAAGCGTTACTCCTGCAATACTGTTAGCAACATCCATTAGTTGAGAGACGATACGGAGCTGCCTGGTTTGTTGAAAGCCTACCAACTGCTAAAGTTTAACAGTCAAATGTTTTATGTCAAAACACTGTTTTTTTCAATGAGACTTGTAAATGTTTATACAATTATTGTAAGACTGCAGTTTCACTTAAAGTTGTTCATCTCATATAAGTTTGATATTATACATATCCGTTAATGAAAAATATATGTGAAATTACCATCATTTATTACCAAAACATGGAAGTTCACATTGTACAATTTTACTAAGGATCTTATAACGGCTTTAACTGTCTTATGCTTAACTTACAAGTTTCAGATAAAACGGACAAAAACTTCATAGGATTACTCTATATCATTTCCAAATGGGTCAACTTGCCTCAGACAGATTGATCTGATTGGATTTTAGGGATATAAATCAATTGATCGATTATTCAAAAATCGTTTCACCCCAAGTCTTATTTTAGATCCCTTCTAAGTGTAACAAATGTATTTTTCCAGATCTGATTTATTAAAGGAAAAATATTGGTCACTATTAATTTTTGGGATTAAAATAATCCTAACCCTATTTTAGTCGTGTTTTAGAAAACCTACAAAGTCTCTGTTTTTCTTGTTTCCTTTTTTGTTGTGACCGTCACTTTAAAATATTTTATACCATAGTGAATAAAGACTTCACTGTTTGTGTACTTATTCATCACAGAGCTGACAAGGCCAAGAAAAGACAACATTTAATTTGGTGAAGTGTAACTGAAGACTCACTCATGCATCCCTGTCTCTGTACTCCACCGTGACCCTCAGTTGCCTTTGTTCATTCTTGCAAACGGGACTGATATGTCAAGTGCTAGCTACTTTAGATCCTTTAGATTGCTTGAAGACGAGGATAGTTGGCAATGTAAAGAAAATGGATTTCGAAAGCATTCAAACAACATTGCTATTATGTTCTCTTTTTAATTCCATGGTTAAAAGTTCTTACTGTTTCTTATTCTTGTACTTCACTTTGGACGCTTGCTGACGCCTACTGAGGGTATTATAGTTTTACCTTCATGGTTCACTGATAATTGTTTCATTCAAAATCCTCTGTTAGGAATCGGATGACAAACCTTTCAGAAAGTAGCTGCTTGTTAACACAATTCTTCTTTACATTTAGCAAATTGAAATCAGATTGCTGCACCTTTCGTAAAGTCCTGTTTTCCGTTGTTTGACCAAGTTGATCAAGAAACAAGTAAAACTTTTTAACCATGTTTTAAAGAAGATTGAACTTCCTGGAAGCTCCAGCACTAGCTGATTAAAACGTATTCTATGATTAAATGAGGTCCTATTCATCCCCCTGTTTCACCCTTGAGTAACATTTTGCAGTTTTGGCAGCATGACCTCATTTAGACTTGGGAATAGCCGGTCACCACTTAGCTGTCCCAGTTTTGCCAAAATGAGTTTCTTGTCTTTGATTGTTGATGCATATAGTCTAATGAATTTTCCAACAAATGAGTTTCCAGTTGGAATCTATTTGTAGCTTTGTGCCTCCCTTTTTTTATTTCGACTTTTTGCGTGGGAGTCGGGGTGTCTAAAATGACACAGAGTTCCTCGCATCACGCTGGAAACAAAGGTGACAGACTGAGCCCTGCTGCAAGTATTAGCGGATCCAAGAAAGAAGCTGTAAATGCTCACAGTCTCCATCACTCAGCAAACTGAGTCCTTTTTCTTCCCTCTTCAGTTGATTCAGCTTAGCTCAAAGCTCTCTTCCTTTCTTCTGTCACATACAAGCCATTAGGTCACAGAGCTGCCAGGAAGTATGTAAGGAGATCTGCATGACACAGACAGAAGAACAAGCCTGTCCGCTTGTTGAGGGTAAAGTAGCTCAGATATTGCAACTTATTGAAAAAGAAATGCAGAATTTTTGTCCTGATCAGCATCTTTGACATCTTCATTTTGAACAGATTTTTGAGTTGAACAAACCCTGGACATCTGTCATTCCCATATTCTGAGAGTATCTGTTTAATGTGTAAAATCCAAAGACTTTCTTTTCAATGTTTTCCAACTGACACCAGCTTTGATTTTTTTTTTTTTTTTTTTTTTTTTTTTTTTACCCAACCAATCCGTCAAAGGTAACACTTCCTGAATTATCCATAAAAAAGAAAATGCAAAACTAGTACTTCCCCTTGAGAAATAATGTATCTTAATGCAGTGCATGCATTTCACTCACCAAATCCATCTTTCAAACAGCTAGTCCCAGTCTGAACACGTCATAAACTCTGACACCACACTATAGACACTGTTGCCATAGCAACCACAAATACTTAGATCTGTTGTGCTGGCAAGTTGTTCCTCTCCTGGTTTCTGTGGATGAGCACCTGTACACATTTGTCACATCAATAGGTCCAAATAAAGCTTGTGTCTTCATGAGTTCTGACTTTTGCTTGGAAAGCCATTTTGACTGAAACTCAATGCTGTCTCCCATTCCTTTAAGACTTACTACATCTGAGGAATAACTCTTTCCAACCGGTGTTGACAACCTTATTTAAAAGTAATACACATGAAAGTTATCAACATTAAAACCTGGCATGTGCTTGAGCTTCTTCATGACCAGCAATTCAATATGGACTTCAGTTACGTTGCCACCACAGGCAGAAGCAATTTTTATGACATGCTAGCAGCTAGAATTCAGAATTTTAAGTGAACATAAGTGCATTTTTAATTCCTTACATTGGGACAAAAAAAAAGTACCAGACAGAAACCAATTCTGGCAGTTGTCCATCTGTAAAATAAAGAGATGTCTGTAAAGTTTATTAAAGGTAACGCATTATGCTTCCAAAGCCTTCAGAGTCCCAAAGGTCCACTTTCCTAAACCAGCAAGTCTTGGCTAATTTGGATGATCCAGAGGAGGACTGGGAGAACGTCATGCGAGACGTAGTAGATGGGACCAAACTTTTTGGTATAAATGACACTCGCCTTGTTTGGAGAGGGGGGTGGAGCTACAGGAAGCCTTTGACCTCTGTCTTTGACAAAGTAACATGGCAAAAAACTCAACTTGTTTTGACCAAATATTTATTCCTCTGAACCACTATACAAAGGAATTCTTTAAAAATCCTACAACGTAATTTGTTATAGTGTATAAAATGATGAATATTACAGACCTCCCATTTTTTTAAGTGGGACAACTTGCAGAATCTGTAAATGCCAAATTCTTTTTCCCCCTCTGTAATTAACCAGCAGCATGTTTCAAAGAGTTTTTGTAATCCGCTGTATTGAGAATGCATTCAGGTGATTGTGGAAAAGAAAACTTGCTCTAAATCAACAAAAAGAAAAGACGGAGAGGACCTGCTGGGATTTTTAATGTTTGCTTTCTAAACAACATATTTTTTTTATGTTTTACCTGTCTTAGGACTTCTTTTTTTCTCCTTTTATTTTAGCCTGATATGTGCAACACACCATTTTTAGTTTGAATTTAATATCATTTGAATTATAAAACCAGATCTCTTTTTCCCAAGAGCTGTAACCATTTATGTTAATTTGAAGATGTATGTTCGCATTAGAGCTGTCTCGATTGGATCTTTGTGGTAGAATGCACCATATTCTGCCATTTTCACACAAAACGATGATCTTCGCCAATTATTACTAGACCACACAAAACAACATTTTGTATCCATGTATAATGATTCAACCCAAAGCAGATCTTAAAGTAGCCACCCAGTCCGTAGTTTAAATTGTTCTTTTTCTTTTTTCTTTTTTTTTTAACTCTACAATTTTGACTAAGCCTTTTTATAATCCAGATTATAATCTGGATTGTATTTAGTGCATTTTTGCAATGAGATTAGATGAGTTTCAGGTTATTTCAAGTCTAGTTTTCCTATAAAGGCTTCATGTGATTGGATTTGAGGGACACAAAGACCTGTCTTTTACATGTCAGTTGTTGAGTGATAACCGACCAAGCCGTCTGCTGTCTCCACAATGTTTAGGCTCTGAGCTCATCAGTTGTCTAACCTGAACATTTGATACCACGCAGCACTGGAGTGTCTCTGTTTCAACCATCTGGAGTGTTGTCAGCATATTGAAACTGACAGCAGGAACACTCCAAATTTTATTTGATGCTCGTGCATGGAGTGATGCTATTCGTGGCTTAAAGTCTTACCAATCCTCCATCTACACAAATGCTGTGACCCTCCTCTGTGGTGACAGTGTATCTACTTTCTGCTGGCTATGTTTTGCTGTCAGTGCTACTCATACATATGGGCTGATCAGTGTGGATCTTTGCGAGTGCTAGTGTGCCAATTCTGGGAGGTCTGCCAGTCGGCATACAGCATGCATGCCTTCACCGCAAGGGACAAAACGGAAATGACAAGGCAATTGCCATTCTGTCAGCACTGCCATGGAAGCACAGGCATGGCTGTTTATCCCAAGGTTAATGGGATGACGTCTGGAACTGAAAGTGCCAGATTGAGAGAAACATGTGCCTGTTTTACTTAATACTGTAGTAGATTGCCGAGAGTGGTGTCACATCACTCACAGAAGGGTCCACAGCAGACCCGCATAACTAAATGAATATCTAACATTAGAAAAGTCATCTTACCTCTTCAACGTATCGTAATACAGTCCTACTGAGGATGGAATGCTTGGCATGTAAAAATTAGGGATTATAAACCAATTAATCGAACACAAAATGAACTAAACCAATAAAACTGAGACATTTAAATAGTTTTTCTTACATTTTCTACTGAATACATATGATTTTTATGATTTTTTTTTGCCATAAATCTACACACATCAGCATAAAGCTTGGTCAAAGTCTTGTTTTGTAATAACACGTTTTTGAATTCTAGCTGTATTTGTTTTCAGACAATTTTGCTGCCTTACTTGCTGCAATGGCTTGAGGTGAAATGGTCTTTGAAGTTTTTGTGTGAGCATTTAGATCACACAGCGGGCGCATAAATATGCAATGTTATATGAGGCTGTCAAGGACACAAGAACTCTCAAATGAGAAGCTTGTCACAAGTGAGCTGTTTCCCTTGCACTTAGAGGTTGTTGTTTCCTTTTGTAAACAGCTGAACAGATGAATCAGATGGTATGGTTTATTTAGGAACTTCCCTCCCCACTCCGTTTGTAAATGCTGATCAGGTTGTCGGAGCAACACACGTTAAATTTGCTTCAAATTGATGACATTGTAATTATAGCTTAAACGGCTGGTTTCAAATATTTTGCTTTCCTTGGAAAAGTAACTTGCCAAAAAATGGAGAAAGGATTTTTGTTAAGCTGAGACATAGGTGTGTAATGTTTTGTTTTAACATTGTTTCGATTCATATCATAATTTATTTGATTTACACTGGAAAAAATTAACAATAGTTTATAAAACCATGAATTATTTAATCAAAATCCAAAAGAACACTTGCTAGTAAAAAAAATCATTAATAATTGCATGTTGCAAGTGACGATTGTAGGAGTGTAATAATTAATCTAAGTTGTTTGTTAAATCGATTTATACTCCTGTGATTTGGCCAGATCGATCTGTTTAAGGCAAAAAAGAAAAAAATATTCAAAATGAGATGGAAAATACCATTTGAATTGAGACATAGTAGGTTCGTTTTACGGAAATGTAAACATTTCAATTCAATTTTATTTATAGAGCCCAAAATCACAACCATAGCCGTGTCAATGGGCTTGACTCTGGTATTTATGCAAAAAACATGAAGTCAATCATAAAAATATAAACAAAAGCTGGTTGTTAAACTAACTAAACAGATTAAGCTAAACTGGCATCCCTACCCTTAGACCATTCTTCACAGTGAGGAAAAACTCATTAAAAAAACCTCAGGGATGTTCCCATGAAGGAGGAATTCTCTCCCAGGACGCACAGGCGATGTGCTAGAACTGTTAAAGAAGAATTAGCTTATCTAACCCTCCAACTACATGTTTAAAGAACGACTGGCTGACAATAATCCTGTCCAAAAAGGAATGTTTAAGCCTAACTTTAAATGTAGAAACTGTGTTTGTCTCTTACATGAGCCGGAATCTCATTCCTTAAGAGAGAGGCTTGGTGGCTGAAGGCTCTACCTCCAACTGTGCTTTTAGAAATTCTAGGAATGACAAACGGTCCTGCATTTTGTGAGCGAAGTGTTCTGTCTGGTTGGTAAGGCACTATGAGATCTTTAATACAGGATGGGGCCGTACTATTTATGGGCTTATAAGTTAGCAGTCGGATTTTGAACTTGATTCTAAATTCAGCGGGAAGCCAGTGAAGTGAAACTAACACCAAGTAATTTGGTTTATCACAGCGGACAACACGCACATGATGGCAGCCAAAAATGATCAAGCTATTGTCACAGTCCAATGACCATACAATGTGGTAGCATGTTTTGGTAACATTTTATAATAACTACATATTATAGCTAGTTAACAAGTCATTATTGAACTGTTAGTTACTGAGTTATAAATGACTTGTTAAATAACAGTTTACAGTTTGCCAAGGATTTATGAATGTACTTTTTAGATAGATAGATGGTGGATAACTAACAAGCTTTTAGTTAGGGAGTTATAAATGACCCGTTACCTGTATATTAATGATTTCTAACTGAACCTTATTAATTAGTAATATATCATGAAGAAGCTGTTACTAAATTACTTACTAATGGTTCAAGAATCAGTGAATATTTTATACCTGCTACAGGGACATTTTTTTAAGTTGTAGCTATTCCTTATTGATTAACTGTTAAGTAAATGAGGAACATTTCCAACTAACCACAATTCTAATTCTAACCCTACATTTATACATCCTTAAACTGTTAACTGTTATTTAACGAGTCATTTATAACCCAATAACTAACAGTTTAATCATGAGTTTTACCAATGTTCTAATAATGTTCCCTTTGTATTATTTTTATGAGGAAAAATATTCACTATGAATTATATCCTCATGCATAAATTATGATACGAATCGACTCGTTGAAACGAATTGTGAGACGATTGTGAGACGATTGAGCGGAAACTTTAAATTTCCACAACCAGGATAAGTTGGTAAATGCAAAGAAATGCCTAAAAACTTATTTACAACATTATTTTCCTCAAATGTACTACATTCAGATATAATTTACGCTGTCGTATATTCAATTTTCTGTGTTGGATGGATACAGAATGGTATGTTGAAAGCTTTGAAACCATGTACTTTATATTTAAAGATATAAACCCAACTGCTCAAAGACTCAGCTGCATGCCAAGAGACTTGAACACTGGCATTATACTCTGATTGTGATGAATGGCATTGAGACAGATGAATCGACTGCTGTGCAACCCTCACTTATCTGATTTTGGGACCGCTCCTCCCTCTGTTCTTAAAAGGCAACATTAGCCCTCTAGCCATGAGATGTAATTTGTGTTTGAAAAGAAAATTATCAAAGATTGCTTTTTTTTTTTTAACCTTTTATACGTTTTAAAGTAAAAAGAGAGTATGGGAAGAATTCCCAGGATTACTGAACAGTGCTGCATTTTGCAACTAAGGTCGTTCAGATCCACCTTAACCTTTGAGGTTGTTCCTGCATGTTTTAGCCGACCAGCAACTTTCAGGAAATGTGTACTTTCTTCATTTACTCTGAGAAACGTCGTATGAATTTACTTTCAATTATTGATCACATTTTCTAACACACAAGCCACCACACAAGTTTAGTTATGCATCTCCAGAAATGTGGTTTGTTTTGTTTTGGGGTAACTCAAGTTTTAAATTGTCATAGTCTTGCATTAGTTACTCGTACAGGCGCTGTGAGTTTGTGGTTGTCCAGGCCCGGGGAGGGTTTTAGATAACAACTGCAAGCGTTTTGACACTGCATTTCTTCATCTACTCCTGATTCTCTATGATTTGAATCAGAAATGCAGTTTTTACTCTTAATTTTCTTTTTATATGTTCTCAATCATGGGAAAAATGCCACAAGAATTTTACTTTTTTTTTTTTTCAAAAGCATACATTTCATTGGAGTGGGTCTTTAAATAATAATATTAATAATTATAATGAGACAAAATCTCACTGATCGGATACTTTGCATAAATAAAGGAATCAAACTTAAGAATTAGATGATATGAAATAATAAAAAAGAAAAACATAGTAGTGCTATTTTAGACAGCAACTGATTATTGGTCAGGGCTGATTATCAGGTCAATATTTGTTATTTTGATATATCTTACATGTATATATATATATGTATATCTACTAGGGCTGTCACTTTTAAAGCGGTAACGCACATTCCTTTTAATGCCATTATTTACACCTTTGAATCATTGTCCTCCTCAAAAGCTAGTTAGTTTTTATTTATTTATTTAACCTTTTTTTTAACAGGGTATTGTTGTCTTGAACTGGGGGGAAGTAAAGTGAAGGTCACATAGTAGAAAAAATAATCAAGTCTTGGAGTTGGAGTTAATTTGTTTAGATTTAATAAAATGTTATTTGTGTCTGCCTAAAGATTAACAGCCATGTGTCCAGTATTAATCTTTCAATACCAGCGCTTTAGCCTTCAGCGTTCTTTGAATTTCAGTAACTTTTTGAAGGTTTAGGCAAGTCAACTAATTCCAGCAGATTCTGAAGCTGAGAAAATCAGCTTTGTGCTTATATTTAACACTTTTTATTAATAAAGCGTCTCATCGGAAACACAGTCATCGTAAAGTGGCTGATTTTGACCTTTTTTCTTCACGTCAGAATCCACTGGAATTATGTTATTTGTAGAAATGGCTGTAGAGTCACAGCAGTTCACAGCGTGTTATTTTGCTGCCACTGGCATCATCTCTGGTGTTGTAAAGGAGGGATGTTGAGTCCAGTTGTGAAGTTGTGTCTAACTTGCAGCAACTCATTTTCCTAACTGTCACTGCAGAGATCCAGAGATTTAAACCTTTATAAACAAGAACAGTTAACTGGTCTATACATGGTTTCATTTCAGCTGAAACCTTAGCAAGTAAATATCAAATGAAGCGCCAAATGACAAATGAATGTGTTCTTTTGTGAACAAAAGGCTTTATTGAAACTTTTGTGCACGGAAGAGTTTTATCTGAAAACTGTAAACATTTCCTTCAGTTTATGTAAATCCTCTTTGTGTTCATGATTGGCAAGCAGCTTTCAATTGCCTCATAGTATTAGTGTTTCATTCATAATGGGCTCCATCCCAGGGTATGAAATATTGGGGTTGCAGTAGTACAAACATATTTATAATTCCATAATCATGGCAGACAAATTTAATCCTTCTTGCTAATGCAGCCATTAGTTTCAAACGCAGCTCAGATTCGTTGAAGCATTCATTTAGATTCCGACTTTACAAGTCTGCCGTTATTGTAGGTCGTGTTTTGAATACAGTTTATGTTCTTTTAAGTCACTGGGCAGATAAGAGGAATCATTCATCTCTCCAATGAAACCGCCTCTGTGCTCCAAAATTTAGAGAACTCCTGCAAATGTCTGTTTATCTGCACACCCCGCAGTATCTGTCGTTCTTTGGTTGATGTAGTAAAACACGGCGCGTTTCAAAAATAATCCTGAACCACATTGTTCTTTTTGAAGGAGTTGAGCACCGCCTGTTTGGCTGCAAGGTGTTTATACATAGCAGGAACATAAAGCCACCCTTTGATTCGTGGGTTTTATTGAAGAGGAGTTCTCATATCTTTTTTTTTTTATGTGCTCATAGCAAAGTTGTCCTATATCTGTAGGGAATGGCATCATGAATTTTGTGTTAACCCAGAAAAGTTAAAATCCATGCGTGCTTTCTTGTTCCCCTGATCCCTCAGCTTTTGTTGTTGCATTGGCCAATTGTACCCGGGAAGAGATCAAGGGGACCCCTGTCGGTTGTGGATTATTCCTTTGTAGAGGCGCCACTGTAGGGGATAAAGGATTAAAAGAGCAGACACTGGATGGGGATTCTACAGGAAGTTAGTTTGAATCACACACTTCACATGAATTGCTAACGTGAAGATATTTTGTGTTAAACATGGTTTTAATTGTAACTTCTTTTATACTAGTGTAAATAAACCAAACTGTCAGAAGTGGGTTATAACTTAGTCATCCCTCCAGGCTCATTTTCTACTGGTTTGACGGAGCAGGAATGAAATAGAAATAAAGCTGAAGGAATCTCTGTCCTCTTTCTCTGTTGTGTCTTCCTGCTCCCCTCACGCCATAGACCACAGGAGCTGTTGCATCATTCTGAGTTTCTAAATTCATTACCAATAGAGCTGAAACCAGCTACTATCTTCTATTTTCTCCTCTGGGAAAGTATTTTCTTAATTAAATATTCACTAATAAATGCTGTGAGAGCAGACACTAACTCGTGGTTGGTGGTGTATGTCCTTTTCACAGGGAGCCATGGACCGCGAGGCTGGGCAACTTTATACCCCGAGTGTGCGGCGAAAAACCAGTCCCCTGTGGATATTGTAGATGAGAAGTCTTTACCTTCGGACGAGTACCTGGAGCTCGTCATGGACAGATTCAATGTTGATTCCTCCAACCAGACGACCATGAAGAACACTGGAAAGACAGGTTTGTTTTGGTTCTGTCCACAGATCCCAACAAAAATCAAGCTTTGCTTTGACATAATTCTCATCAGTGACAGTTTTATTTGAAATGATGCAGGATGTCTTGTGCTAAATAGATCTGTGGGACCTAACTTTAAAACTACTTAATAAGATTGGTTTGACTTTTAAAATCTTATTTAAGATATCCAATAGGAGTGTAATTATGAATCCATTATTCAATAAATCGATTTGTTTTCCTACAATCCAACCAGAGTGATCCCTCTGACACAAGCTGTTTGTCAAATTGACGTATACCATTATAAAACTATTTCAAAATGAAATCAATTGATTATGTCAATCTTGAAAAATACAACTACAAAATACAATTAAGACACAGTAGGTTTATTTACTACAACATAAAAACAACCAAGTAAAGTTTTTGATGAAGACCTTTCTATGAGCTATCGAGAGTATGTAAAGTGGCGATAGATTGGATGGCAGTTGAATTGAACGTTTATTCTCCACATTCAAATGTAAATCTTTAAAGTAAACAGAAATGGCGCTATTTGTGCTGTGAAAAAGGCTGTTAAGATAGTTTCAAACACCAACAATTACCAGATGTAGAATAAGTGTGTTTTTTAAAAAAAATATAAATCAATCAAAGCCTTTAAATAACACTAATTAATTTCTAGAAAATGAAATGGGGAAAAAATACTCATTGGGATCAATTTAAACATTCTAAATATGTAACCAATTTTTTTCATTCATTGTAAACAGAATGTCAAACACAAGTGAACATTTCAACAAAATGAAGCTGTCATAGTTTGAAAAGGGTTTTGGATAATGTAATTGATGTTATTCAATAAAAATATTCCTTAAATGTACATTTTATACATTGATTTTTACCTCCTCAGAGTTTGAGTGAGTTTAACAAAAGCCACTCCCATGGCTTTAGAGGAAAGTGTAGCATTGTTCATTGCTGAATTATTGCTGTCTCGTTTCTTTGTCTTTTTTAAGGTAATGTTAGTATTCCGCCCAGTACCCTGTATTGTTTATAAATTCATTTTAAAACTCACTCTGCTCCATTCCTACCATTTTTTGTTATTATAAATTCAGCAAGGGAACCATTGATTCTAAAAGCCTGACCCTAATTGATCTGTTTGCTTTAGGCACTGTTTCCCTCTGAGACTCGTGTCATCTCTTGCATTTGATCATAATGAGGCTTGTTTGCCCCCATGACAACCAAGGCCACTGATACAGCCAAGCACTGCTTCCGGCTACATATTTAGAAAGATGGAAGTAACACGCTTTAGTTTAATTTTGGACACACAGTGCTAGTGCCAAATTCTTGACAAACCAAAAACACGACCAGAAAATACTCAGAAGAAATGGCAGTTAAATAAAAAATGGCCTTAATATTAGTATGTCCACAGAAAGAAGAGCTTGTTTTTTGACTTGTAACATAAAAGACGGCTAGGGCAAATTGCTGTCATCTTTTTGTCAAATGCCCAACCTTTTGCAACAAATACCACAAAACTGACATTTCTTCTCTTCCTAATCAGTGGTTTAAGTAAATTAAAGAGACAGAAACTAGAGTTATGTGAACTAGAAATGAAGAAACCAATGGTATTTGATCTGTACAGGTCAACATTTATCATAACTTCTGAAAAAACTAAGCATTTGACATAAGCTGTTAACTCCTTCGTGGTCATAAAGGTTGTCTTGGTGGGTCTTGCATATTCTGTTGAACAATCCACTTTTTCACTCAAGCCTCAGCTTTTAAAAATATCTGTATCTATTTGTCACTGCTAGATTCCATTTTTGCACAAAGAAATGCTTCCTTGTTGTTATCCTGCAAAAATGATTTTCCAGTTTTGAATGTACAGCATCTCTGTCTGAGAATTTGGATTTGTTTTTTCGTCCAAATCATTTCTTCTTTCTTCTTTTCAAGATTTGTGGCAGCCTTGATATTTTGTTTGTCCACTTTAACATTTTTTAGCCTTTTTTTTCATCATGTTTTTTTTTTCTTAATTGCTTTGAATTTCTTTTGAAGACACTGTCAGAAATGATCAGAATTTATAGTGTTAACTGTTTGCTTTGGTTCTGATTTCTTCCTTAGAAGAACCACACCCATGTCATAGCAGATACTTGTCAGCTTGTTACACTGTTACTATGTAGAACTCCTCATTTTAGAAATGTGCTCCCATGTGTTTGGGTATATTGAGACTGGATATATTTGGTTCGCTTAACGTGAACCAGTGTTTGTTTCCCCCAATTATCCAGAACAAGTTTTCAGGCTGAATAAACACCCACGCTCTCTGACCCATCTTTCGAGGTGGTTTTAGTTTGTTTCCAATCGGATTGAGCTTCAAGTTTGAATAGGCTGAATAGGCTCCGTGCTCGTGATGTAAACAGAGTAGGACGGAAGTAGCGATGAGACACAGCAACTCACCGAAATGTGGTTGGATGAATGCAGGCTCATTAAAACAACTTCTAATGTGATACACTTTGCTTTACACACTGTTTTCTTGACGATCTATATCTCAGGAAGACTTATCGGCGTACCTTCTTAGCCGTCGTCTCCTCTGTAACCGTCTTGCAACATGCCTCCACCACACCAAAGCAGCAGTAAAAAATGTTGTACCTGATGTTGATACAGACGGTCAAAATTAGTCCGTGAAATCGAATGTTTGAGGAAGTGAACTGTCTCGCAAGGACTGCAAAGTTTAGGACCTCCGTTATTTTTGCTCTTGTTGTTTTGCCCCGCCCTCGTAATTCCTGCCAATGATTGAAGAGATCTTAAGTCACGTGGTTTTGTTTACAAGCTTTGGTTGAAACAGAAAGGTGGGTTGACAGCAGTCTGAATACGGACCAAACGCAAGGCTCAGGGCTCGGATTTGGACCAAATTAAGCAGACTCAGTCTGGACCAAAGGACTCAGACTTTTCTAGTCTGAATTCCCCCTTAGTGTGGTCAGCTAAACAGGACTGATCCATTTAAAAAGTGACTCAGAAAAGTGTCATAATCAGTTCGGACCTTTATTTGTGTTTTATAACCATGTTTTTTCATTTCCAGTAGAAAGTGCTCATATTGAACAGAGGTGGAGTTGTTTCATGAGACATTTTAACAAACAAACTGTGTTAACAGAAAATGCACATAAATCTAAACTGTCTCTAGTTGTTCTTTGTCTTTCTGATCGAGGAAACCCAGTTCCTCCACATAAAATAACAGATGTGGTATCTTTGCCATACAAACATGTTGATAAATGCATTTACTTTTTTATTAATCCCACATTGTGCTCAACATGCATCTTAAATGCTGAGATTGTGCTTTTTTTGTCCGTTTGCAGAAAAGAAAATTCATATAATTACAAGCATCTTTTTCTGTTCTGTAATCAACAGCTCTTTGACATTATGTGAATTATATGTTGCAGTTTGGCTTTAATTATTACATTAACAAATGTTTCCATCCGTTTACACTACACTCCATTAGGTTTATAAATCTTATGTACACCATCATTCGTAATCTTTTTTTTTTCTTTGTGGCTTTGACTACAATGAGCATCTTACCATCACTACCTCAACAGTGTTGAAGGCCTTGGGGACAAAAAAGCAGAAAAAAAAATCCTTCTCAGTAGCTGAATCTTGAGGTTGAAGTCCTTGTTCGTGTAGACTCGCCTTGGATGCCCTGAAGGAAATGTTTAGCACTTAGGATCCTCCATGTTCACCGTCTTGCCACCAGCTGTGTCGGTTTCCTCTTTGGGGTTGCGCCTGTAAAGTGCTGCTGCATGTTACAGCTTTTCCGCTCCCGACCGCTGCTTGCTGAGACGAAGAACGGCACCATCAAAGAGAATGTTAAAATTGCAGGCCAGGCGGTCCAACAACAAATGATGCTATGTTAAACCATCTGCTGCTACAGATTCAGGTGAAGGCTGGGCTCAATTGTACCAGTACCTCTTGAAAAAGGGCTTGGTGTTTCAGGCCTGTGATGTCAGTAGACACCGTACTTGTGTTTTTTCAGGTCAGCAACCTGCCATGTGCCGATATGTGCTTCTAAAATAAGGTTGTTGGAATCTCCCACAGAGGGGCATTAACATCCATCACAGTATTTAAAAGTCAGTGTTGCAATTAAGAGCCGAGTGAATAGATCTTAAAAGTTCATTACGATTGATTACATGACGCTCCCATGAGTCTTGACCTGCTTTGAGATCGGGTGCATTGGCTGCCATTCAAGCAGCGTTCTTTAACAAAACATCTCTCAGTGAAAATTTCAAACAACTTTAAGTCGAATTCAGGGGGAATCAGTGGGCCCCAGGGACATTTGCATTGATCAAGGGTTTACTTTCACACACACTCCTCTTCTTTAACAAGCTGTGATTCAAGGTCTTTTTGGCTTAGCTTCTAATTCCTGCTTTGCCGCTGGATAGTTCACACACACCCAGGGCTGTATTTCTAATGAAAGTCCCAAGGCCAGCCAGAATCTGAGTTCCCTCAGCTTTTCCTGTCTTGCACAAAGGATTACACTGCTCCAACAACATCAGTAATGTTCTGACAAAGGACGTGTAGAATTACAACGGAACCATAGGTAGGAACCATATGCAGGCCAACTTGCATATGGACCCAGAACTTGTGGTTTGGGATTTTTTTTCCCTTCTTCATCCTGTAGGCCTTCATCTTAAGCATCACTGGCACATTATGGCTGCCAGCAGATGATTTTCTTGCCTCACGACAGGAGTTGAGCTCATCCCTCCGCACACAAGGTTTTTCCCTCCTCTAATCTTTTAGTCTTTTACTTTTGTTCCATCAGATCTCTCACCTTTTTTCCTCCCTCTGTCTGTCCGTCATGTGGCTCATTGTCTTTGCAAAATGGTTCATTGTTGGTTTCCATGCAAGCTGCGATTTGTCACCCCTTCAATTTGTTGTCAAATGATTAAAAGTTGGCTGTTCTTTTTCAGAAGCCGACTTAATCTCCATGTGTAGTGGAGGATCAGCTGACAGAGCAGCAGGTCTAATCTGACTAATGATGTCAAATCTAGATGTGGTGCGGGGCTCTTAATGCATTAGCATGTGACCTTAATCAGGACTGCAGAGGGATGAGAGTTTGGCTTGTCATGGTGCTTCAGATGTTGTAGAAAACGAAGACACTTTTAATCTAGCCTTATAAGACAGTGCTGTGAACATTAACAAGTGTAAATGGCGGCTCCCCCGTTTTCTCTTGTACATACATAGATGCCCGCAGGCAATGTACCAACCACAAGCTGCTCTGATATGTGTCTAAGATGACCTCTGTAAATGGTTAAAATTGTATCTTATTATAAAATTAGAACAACATTACCTTAATTTGTATTTGCTAGTTGATAAAAGTATTTAAAAGTATTTAAAGTCACAATGTTATTTTGTATGGTTATTTATGATTAGTGAGTGTGTATGTGTGTGCGATTGTGGCCCTGCGACAGACTGGCGACCTGTTCAGGGTGTCCCCTACCTCTGCCCATGAGTGGCCGGGTTAGGCTCCAGCAGCCCTGTGACCCCAAAGGGCTCAAACAGGTTTAGATAATGGATGGACGGACCTAATTTCTTAAAGTCAGTGCTTTTTTTATTTAAATATTAAATGAGCAGTGGGAGGATCAGTCCCTCGAGATGCAGCATCTTGTTTTCAAGGGGTTCCTTCTTTTAATTAATAACAAAAAAGCAAAGATGTCAAACTAGAGTTGAGAATAAACAAATAGAAACGAACAAAAAGAAATACAAATTATAGTACAGTTATTACCAGCATAAACACAAAACTGCCTGTTTTCTAAACGGCCCGGGATTTCTGCCATTGATATTTTAACAGTGCTTGCCTAATAACGTCTCGGAGTTGTGTAAAATATGTCAGCAACGTATTTGCCTTACACAGACAAATCTGTGTTTTGACTTCTTTAATACAAGTGTAATAGATCGTACATGGGGGAAAAAAAAGGAAAATAAAGAAAAAAGGTCTTTTTTTTTTTTTTTTTTTTTTGCTAAAGTTGAGGCACCACTAGAGATCACAAGATGCATACATGTCGCTTTGTTTTGTCCAGCAACAATTAAAGAGGTGGTGGGATTGGAGGGTGTTAGAAGGAAGCTGTTCATTTTTCCCTTCACTGTCAGCCAAAGATGTCAAGGCCACTGGGAGACGGATGTTTGTTTCTTGTCTAAAGGGGTGAGATCACTGTAAACTCTCACACCTCTTTTTTTTAAATGTAATTTCTGAAAATATTTCGCTGTGCGAGTCATAAGCAGCAGCAATTCATGTGTGTCAGGCAGGAACTGGGTTTCCATAAAGCTCAAAGGAGTGAAGTTTTTTATATCCCATTGTAAGGTCATAGAAAAATATCAGGAATTGAAAGTACCACATAAACAAAGCAGACCGCTGACCTTACTTCTACAATTATTCATGCTTTGGTTTTTAATATTGGGCTGTTTTCACCGCTAATGTACTCTAACCTTTAAAGTAACAACTCTTTAGTTGGATTATTTTGATGAATTGTGATTTTTGACTTCCTCCATGTCTTGTTTTTTTCCTTGCAGTTGCTGTGCTACTGAAGGATGACTATTTTGTGAGAGGAGCTGGACTGCCAGGGCGTTTTAAAGCTGAGAAGATCGAGTTTCACTGGGGCCAGAGTAGTGGATCAGCAGGCTCTGAACACAGCATAAATGGCAAAAGGTTCCCTGTAGAGGTAAACTGTCATGTTGCAGCACCATTTGACAAATGTCCAAGGTTCAGCTCTGAAGGTCAATGCTGAATGATGGAGAATTGTTTGTAAGGTGTTAGATATTATGACCTGCTACTTTTTCTAAACAATTGCATTGCTGCAGATTAAATACCTAGTAAACCAGTCAACAAACCAGAGTCTAATGCACCGAACACAATTCGTCTGGCAATTTTGTGTCCTCCGCCACTGTGTAGGTTTGAAACGAATTCGTTGTTGGACTCTTGTCCAAAAATATGTTCATAAACTTAACACTCTGGATGTGTATGGGAGGAGCTACTGTCCAAACTTTTTAGGCTCGTCACCACATCAAAGCATCGACTGTAAATGTCATTTGCAATGCTTGGAAGTCGCACCAGTGATGTTGCAAGGTCAACCTTGTTAGGAAACACGTACGAAAACAGACTGATAAAGCTAAAACAAATGTTACTACGACTATGCTAACTTCCAACGTTGTTTGCAACATGTTAAGAACATAGACTGTAGAGTTGGACAGAGCCGAGTCTTCAGTACGGCGCCATTTGGAGCCAGTCCACAATGATTGGTCCGGGTCGGACTGAGTTGACGTTTCTGGGGCAACTACTGTCGCCAGTCATGAGTAAGCTTGTTGAAAGTCCACACCCCTTCCACCAAAGCGGCTCAGGAGAAACTGTCAAACGTTCGAGGTTCATGTTTCTAGAGAGGCATCCAATTGGTCAGATTATAACTTGACTAACTTGTGATAAAGAAAAATTGTCATGAAAAGAAAATAGTATTGGTAAGAAGATGTTAAGAAAAAAGTATCAAAGCAAGAATGGTTATTTTGACAGATGTGTCATATCTGTTTATTTTTAAATTGAATTCTATCCGATTTTGTCTTCTTGGAGCCAGTAGGTTCTTCCTATTTGGTACTTGAGGGGGAGGGGTCAAGCTCTCCAGTGATATACAGTCTATGATTGAATACTTATCAAAATCAGTAAACAAAATCAGAATCAATCCATACATAAGACGCTCTGATTTATAAGGCCCACCTTTTTTTCTTGTTCTTTTTTTTTTTTTTTTTTTAAGGCTTTAAAGTGCGCCTTATAGTACAGAAAATCACCAAATGCATCATATTTCTCACCAGTTGGGATTTTTTTTTCTTTTACCAAATCTTAACCTAAATGGTTAATGATTAGCTTAAATGGAACATATTGTGATGGAAGCTGCTGGTGTGCGTGTGTGTAGCAGATCCAAACACAGCGCCAATCCTGTTCTGTATGCGTCTTGGCCATCTTCTTTGGAACACTGTCTACCACCACAGCTTTTGATGCTGAATGGCTGGGTAATTAGATTTATTTTTGTCACATCATTTTGTGTTCAGCGTACTGTTAAAGGGCACTGGATTAAATACAGCCATTATAAAGCTGTTGTGCGTCTGCCGTTTTGATGGTTGCTTCTAAATAATATTATGGAATTCACTTTAATAGCCAGCCTGTGCAGCTGTTGGAAAAACTATGTCCTTCAGTTGCATAACTTTATATGAAATAATGCAGCTTCACAGCTTGGGATGGTTTGGTGTGTGTATCAATGTGTTTGCATTGGCATCTTTGCATTTAAAAAACACAGATTCCAAGCAAATGAGCAAAATAATAAATACTTTTGAGCAGATTGGCGGTTTGTACTCAAGGATGAGTGAAAGATACTTTTTTTTTTTTTGTTTCTTGTAAAAGAAGGGAAAACAAGCCGTTTTCCTTGCTGTTCATTTCTGTTACATATTGTTCCAGGGCTGTATATGAAACTTAAAAAACAACCCACGCACACTCAAATACACATGGGCTTTGTTCTACTGCAATTGTGAACAGGTTTGAATAAAAACTACCTCACGAACCAGAGAAAAAGGATGATGAATAATAATTTAAAAAAAAAACAGTTTGATCCTCAATGAGAGGTTTTTAAATATTTTACAAGGGATTCTTGAACTTTTAATGTGAGGAAACAACTTAAAATATTTTTTGAGAACTTTAAACCAAACTTGGCTGAAAGTTTTCAGATGATGATGAATGGAGTTTGAGGTTTGTCATGTGCCACACAGACATCATCCATGTTTCAAAAAGGCCCCAATGCTAAGAAAACAAACAAAAGAAAAACTAATTAAATTTATAGCACGCTATACACACGTGGACAAAATTGTTGTTACCCCTCAGTTAAAGAAGGAAAAACCCACAATTCTCACTGAAAGCACTTGAAACTTACAAAAGTAACAATAAATAAAAATTCATTGAAAATTAAATAATCAAAATCAGCCATCACTTTTGAATTGCTGATTAACATAATTATTTAAAAAAACAAACTAATGAAACAGGCCTGGACAAAAATGATGGTACCCATAACTTAATATTTTGTTGCACGACCTTTCGAGGCAATCACTGCAATGAAGCGATTTCTGTATTTGTCAATGAGCGTTCTGCAGCTGTCAACAGGTATTTTGTCCCACTCCTCATGAGCAAACTGCTCCAGTTGTCTCAGGTTTGATGGGTGACTTCTCCAAATGGCATGTTTCAGCTCCTTCCACAGATGTTCAATGGGATTCAGATCTGGGCTCATGGAAGGCCACTTTAGAATAGTCCAACGCTTTTCTCTCGGCCATTCTTGGCTGTTTTTGGCTGTGTGTTTTGGATCGTTGTCCTGTTGGAAGACCCATGACCTGCGACTGAGACCAAGCTTTCTGACACAAGGCAGCACATTTCTCTCCAGAATGCCTTGATAGTCCACAGATTTCATTGTACCTTGCACACATTCAAGACACCCTGTGCCAGATGCAGCAAAGCAGCCCCAAAACATGACTGAGCCTCCTCCATGTTTCACTGTAGGGACAGTGTTCTTTTCTTCGTATGCTTGGTTTTTAAGTCTATGAACATAGAGTTGATGTGCCTTACAAAAAAGCTCCAGTTTGGTCTCATCTGTCCAAAGGACATTCTCCCAGAAGCTTTGGGACTTGTCAACATGCATTTTTGCAAATTCCAGTCTGGCTTTTTTAGGATTGTTTTTCAGCAGTGGTGTCCTCCTTGGTCGTCTCCCATGAAGTCCACTTTGGCTCAAACAACGACGAATGGTGCGATCTGACACTGATGTACCTTGGAGTTCACCTTTAATTTCTTTGGAGGTTGTTCTGGGCTCTTTGAATACAATTCGAACGATCCGTCTCTTCAATTTGTCATCAATGCTCCTCTAGCGGCCACGTCCAGAGAGGTTGGCTACTGTCCCGTGGGTCTTGAACCTCTGAATAATATGAGCCACTGTTGTCACAGGAAGTTCAAGCTGTTTAGAGATGTCTTATAGTCTTATAGCCTTCACCTTTAAGATGTTTATCAATAATTTTTTTTCGGATGTCCTGGGACAATTCTCTCCTTCGCTTTCTGTTGTCCATGTTCAGTGTGGTCCACACCTTTTCACCAAACAGCAGAGTGACTACTTGTCTCCCTTTAAATAGGCAGACTGACTGATTATGAGTTTGGTAACACCTGTGATGTCAATTAAAGGACACACCTGAGTTAATCATGTCAGTCTGGTCAAATAGTTTTCAATCTTTTATAGAGGTACCATCATTTTTGTCCAGGCCTGTTTCATTAGTTTTTTTTTATTTTCAATAATTATGTTAATCAGCAATTCAAAAGTGATGGCTGATTTTGATTATTTAATTTTCAATAAATTTTTATTTATTTTAACTTTTGTAAGTTTTAAGTGATTTCAGTGAGAATTGTAGGTTTTTCCTTCTTAAACTGAGGGGTACCAACAATTTTGTCCACGTGTGTATTTATCAAAAACTGAAATATATGCATGGTGTCAGTTCCAGTTTAGCAAAGCAGCGACACTGAGAATTTGAACCCCCAACCCCAAATTGTGTGGAATGCAAATAAAAGACAGAACCCAGTGAAATCCAAACACATTTCTTTTCAATTATTAAAAAAGCAATATGCTAAAAAATGATTAATAAGAAACATTTAGAATGTTTTGACTTTAACTGTTCAAACGTTAAGGAATCCACCTGGAAGACGAAAATAAAAAAGGCGCACTCCTTTAGAAGCTGTTAAGGTGCTTGAAGAAATGAAACCGAAATGAAAAGTTATGGGCTTTAATCACAAAAAATTAGAATTTCAGTTTTTAAATAATGTAGGAGAAAGGAGACGTTCTGGCTTCTTAGCTGCGCACAGTTGAAAAGCCAACATTTATTACGACTAGGCTGTGCATTGATATTACATGCATCAAGTGGGGAATATTTTCCCGCCATCCAAACCATTTTTTCCCCCTTGCTTAGGTTACTTATCCAGGTTGATGTTTGTAAAATTGAGTTGGAACAAATTACAGGGTTTCCGGAACATTCTGCTCTGAGGAAAATACACCAGCATAGAGATGTTTAGTTCCATTTTGGTGGAAAGGTGATGATTTGGATTCGCTTTGCAGACACACTATCTTGCCATCCTTGAATTTTCCATCATCTCCTCTGTATTCCGAAGTCACCCTGAATCAAATGGGAGACAGTTTGTCCCACCGATGAACTTTGGCTGCATGGGGGTCAGGTGATGGTACAACAATTTCAAGTACACCAGCAAAGCTATGATAGTGCTACTACAAAAAAATGGTTTTAAGGGAGCTGCAGTGGCTGTGTCAAATGTCTGACCTCCCCACAGCTGATATGTGTTCTGACACCTTGAGAGAGCTGTGAAAAAAATAAATGAATAAATGCTGTAAAACTCAAGGATCTGACCCTAAATACCTGCACAACATCATTGGAGGTGATTGTAATGTAGTTACAGACTAAGAGACTATTCCACAGTTTGGTGGAGTCCTTGTTTGTTTTCAACAATCAATACCACTAGATTTGGACAAATATTTTTGTTGAAGTCCCACTCTGATTGTCATTTGATCCATTTGATAAGTGTTTCCATTAGTCTTAATTATGCTTATGTAGTTTTTTAGGCAAAATGTGTTGTTTTCTAAGTCAAAGTTTCTGCAGAAAGCCATTTCCGTGGAAAATTGACTGTTATATAGATCTGGTCTGCGTGACCCCTGCCCACTCACGTTACAAATAGGTAGTACCTGCTGGCTCCAAGAAGCCAAAATCCCATAGGCTTCTATTGAAAATATGCAGTTATTTCTCTGTTATTCTGTTTGTCAGAATAACCATTCTTTCTCTGATTCCTTTTTCTTAACATCTTCTTGCTAATACAGTTTTTTTTCATACTATTTTTTTCTTTACCGCAAGTTATTCAAGTTATAAACTGACTAACCAGATGCCTCACTAAAAGCATCTGGTGCCCTCTGGCCCTCGCCATAAACGCTTGACAGATTCTCCCGAGCCGCTTTCACTGGAAGGGGTGTGGACTTCCAACAAGCTTTCTCATGACTAGCGACAGTAGTTGCCTTAGAAACGTGACTCAGACCGACAATCATTGTGAACTGGCTCCAAATGGCGGCGTCATGTCGTGGAAAAATGACTGAATTGGCCTCATTTTAGGCGCTTTCTATGGGAGACGTCACACCCGCTCCGACTAGTTCTATATATACAGTCGATGGCACGGAGCAACCCCTCCACACACACCTTTCCGTCACCCATATCTGAGAGCTATCTGTTTACACCCTCTCCCACTAGCTTACAGTCCCTCACAAACCCAAGCTACCATTACTGGTGCAACAAAAATGGTGAGCAAAATTGGAGCTATCCAAGAAAACAAAGATGTACACAAAAAAGCTCTTTTCAATTAACATTTTTTTCCCATCTGGTTTTGATTAATGATTTGAATAAAAATACCCAAATACAATTTTGATCTCATTTTTCTTATGCCTGTCCTCCATCATCAGAAAAATGCTAGAAGAACATGTTAAATAAACCAAAAACACAACTTTCATTGGAGTGGGTCTTTAGGGATTAACACTTTGTAATGTATTTGTTGAATTTTCTGACCCGATATGAACTTGCAGATTTCATATTTTCCATTTTTTGAACTTCTGAGCTGAACACAGACTTTCATTTGCTTGTATAAGGCAAATTACAGAAGTAGTTATGAAACATTTACCTTTGAAAACTACTTTATCATAAGTCCGACTGCATTTATCAAACGTGATGCATTATTCCACTCGGTGAACCAGAGAGTAAAAGTAAAATCAAATGATGAATTGCTCAGGAGAAATGTGGCTGTGTGGGATTTGGCTTTTAACCATGTGACAGCTCCATCTTGTACCATGTGCCTTTTTCATTTGTCACATTTATGACATCCAACAATATGATTCATTTGAGGTTGTATTAAATCTGACAAAATGAGTGTATAGGAAAATTGTGTGTTTTAAAGCATGTAGAAATGTTCTCGGTGTACGCAGTGACCTTTTTGGAGCACAGGTTAGATTTGTTCTGTAAAGTCTTTTTTTTTTTTTTTTTTTCTGGATCGCGACGCCACGGCCGTGAAGGTTAAGACCCAGGAGTTATTTGCCTCTGCCAAGATAAAATTGTTTTATCACATTCGGGCTAATTATCTCTCCACGCCAACCGAGTCACATCCAGCCTTGGGCCGCATGTGACACCGCATAAAATATTTACTCCTATGGTAGAGTTTTTTCTCAAAAAATGTCTTTTCAGAGCATAGATACGCACAAATACATTTGATCTGCACGTGGGAAAGGTAAAGATGAATTAAGAACTGTGTTATGGAACTGCACTCTGGTTGTATTTAGCAATAAATAAAAAAAATGTAAAAAGGAGGAGGGAAAAAAAAGGAAAACCAATGGCTTCCCCTGGCCTGTGGCTCTGGAGCTTGACATTAATCTAACCATGGTCTTTTTCATGGAAGTGGAGTGAGGAAATCAATACATGGACCACCTGTTCTCTCAAACAGCATAATGAAAAATGAAACTGTGGACTTTTTCTCCCTCAGGGTACCTCAGGGAGATCTTTTCTCATAATATATTAGGATGTCACCAAGGTTAGATTAATTATACATGGATTGCAAATCACACCTTAGAAGGGTATACATTTGCACACCTCACCACTAAAGGCATGTGAATAAGTGTTCCTGAGAGCATACAGTAAAGAAGATTGAAGCTGAGCTGAGCGGCACTGAAAGCCATTGCGCCAGTCCAAGTTGCGTAAGAAAATCCAGCGAGTGCGCTCCATGACTGGAGGATGATCTTTTGACCCTCACCGAGCTCTGAGAAACGAATGCCAATCACTGAGGCTGCCCGCAAAACGCCAGCTGCATGTATAAGCATGCACACATTTAAAGCGCAAAGAAATGCAATGAAAACACACGCGAGCTGAGGCGGACATCCATGTTTGACACTGCAGGAAATATCGTTGACTGTTTCTGAATCAAATGGTTAGAAATCAGAGTAATTTTAACCTGTTTGAAGTTTACATTTTTATGTTTCTGTTTGTATTGTGCATTGAAACAATATTTACGCCTGTGGTGTCTGCTTTTGTGTGTATTTCACTCTCAGCTGGAATAATGTTAGATCAACAAAGCATTTTTTTGTAATTTAATCTCTTAGTTTTTATTCAATAAAACAATGAAACTGCTCTAATCCTGTTTGCAAAGTTTCATCGATGTGTGCTAATAAAGTAGCGTGCAGCTGACACATTTTGCGTCTTGAAAATTAAAACTTTAGCACTTGTAGATACTCTAGAGAAAAAGACAAGGTAGCTGATGATGTGCAAAAAGAGTGTGAGAATTGTGAATTTATCAAACAATATGCTGTAGTAGCACAGTCAGGAATCCAAGGAAAATGCATTTGCTTCTCTGTGATAAAACTTCTTTTTTTTTACTTTGGTTGTCTTTTCTTGGCACAACATTTTGCCATCTTGGGAAATCACGCATAACAAGACTTTGTTTTTTACCCTTTCCGCTTTAAGTGGGACATGGGAATGCAGAGGAGCTTTAAGCTTTTGTCTTCGCTCTCACTTTGTGCTGGAAATGAAGAAAAAAGAAAAAAAAAGAAGAAGAATCTGGCATAAACTGAATTTAGACTGAAAAATCTCCCAGGAAATATGGGCCACACATCCCTCTGCTTTGCAAACAGCTTAAGGATTTGTCAGACCACCTGTTTGTCCTTTTTTATACCAACAACTTAGTCTGTGGGAACGGATCAAGTTTGCTCTAACAAGGAGAGCTCGTCAGCTCCCAGCAAACAAACAGTAAACAAAATGTCTTATCAAGTGACTGGAGTTTCTTTATTAAGTGCTATGAAAGAGTATAATTGAAAATCACTTTTTCCAAAGTGTGCAGTTAACCATAGCAGGTCACGTGAGCCAATCTCTGTGAGTAAATGAAGCCTAAGGGGGCAGCATAATTGGGTAATGTAGTTAATAACATCTGAAGGGTGATGAATGGCCAGTCGTTCTTCTTGCAGAGTTCTCAGACAACAAATTAGTTCCATTAAAGGCAGCAGTTACAGGAACTCTGAAGGAAACTGATTAACCTAAATTATTTGGATAGAGTCATGTGAACCACTAGGTTGGTTGGACCCAATGACCTTATTCCTTTTTCATATGCTTGCTTGCTTACTTTGTAGCTTTTGTCGTCAGCACAGTCAGCTGTGGTGTCTTAGAATTTCCTTTTTTACGCGGGAGGGGGCCAAGCTCTTTAATTAAATCAACATCTAGGACCTTTTTCTTATTGCCAATTAACTCAGTTCAGTGACATAAAAGGAGTTTTTAATTTACAGAGGCCTTGCAGCGGGATGATAGACGGCTCCAATTGCTACTTTTAGAATCGTTTGCTGATTTCAATCAGTTCTACCATACAATCTGCTTTAAATAGGGTGCGTTTTTTATCCCTGTTGGTTTTAGTGTTTTATGAACGGTAGAGCCATGACAACTGTTGATAAATTCTGTGTAAAGTGGATTTCAGTGTACACAAACAAGCCAGTTTTGTTTGGAAATCAGAAGCATTGTTGTCTATGATTTAAGGTAATTTAGAGAGGTGATTAGAGGAACATCATTCTGTTGGATGTTTGCAAAGGAAGGAGAGAAATAGGGAACATTTTTCCCAAGTTTTTATTCTTTCTCCTTGTTAGTGTGCCTGTGAGGACAGTCACCCTGAGGAATGGGATGCTGTATTTCACTGGCAGCCTCCAGGAGTGACAGTACAGGAAAAAAAAGAATGACACAGATTATGAGAGATTTATAGGAGGGATAAATACACCCTTTTTCAGCCCCTCAAAACAGCTTTTCATCAGCTCCTCAACAGTGCGTCGAAGTGATTGATGACAGGACTCTTGGTTCTCCTTGTCCACTGCTCAAGCTGTTTATGCTCTGTTTCCCACCCCAGATGCAGATCTACCTTTACAATTCAGACGACTTTGACAGCCTCACTGCTGCCATCAAGGAGAGACGCATCATTGCTGCCATGGCTGTCTTCTTTGAGGTAAAGTATCACAACTTACGGTCTAGACTTGCCAGGAAGATCAAAGAATACAATAAAGGGCTTTTTTGTTGCTTTAGGTTGAAGAATTACTGATTGCTGATGTATTTCTTCAAGGTGTGGTCCACATGAGCTGCTTTAATCTCTTTGATCCTCATTGAGGGAAAACCTGAAGCTAGCTCATCCCGAGATTTAATCGACTTTTCCATCATCTGTTTGAACCCATGGTTAGAGCTGATTAACAGATGTCAGCATAAAATGAGAAATAAACGCTAATAAACTTTACACACGAGTCTTACACCTTAGGTTTAACAACTCTTTACAGTGTGCTGCATGTTATAAAATGAAAACCATAGTTTATTTTTTTAGAGAACAGCTTTTCAGTTGAAGACTAGCTGTTTAGCTTGTTAAAAGATTCTATTTTTCCCCCTCGATAGGGCACACAGCAATGAATGGTCTATTTTTAAAATATCATATAAGGCACACTGAGCTATAAGGTGCATTAAGTGAGACTAAAGGAGAGAAGTTAGTCAGTCAGACTTTAACTGCATACACAAAAACTCTAGAACTTGTTTGTAACATGCTACACGTTAGCTACGTTAGAAGTGTTAGCTGCTTTAGTATGCACATATTACCTGTGACTCCCAACCTTGCTGGAAACATGTAAAAAAAAAAAAAACAGACTGATTCCTCTAAAACAACTACTACTGTGACTACACTAACTTCAAACCTTGTTAGTAACACAACCAAAAAACCCACAGTCCAAAACCACCACGTTAGCCGTATTAGCTGCAACAGCTTATCACAATAACTTCCAACTAAACATTTTGTCAGAGCGCTGTTAACCTCTCAATACTGCTTTAGTATCAGTAAACCATAATTAATCAATTTATAAAACACTCCAGATTATAAGGCACACTGTCATTTTTATGGAAAAAATTAAGCATTTTAAGTGCTCCTTAACTATTAGGGGATGTAACAATTTGTTTTAGCAACAACGATCCGATTTGATCCGATTCAAGGACCTAAAATTGATCCAGGACATCTTTAGCCAAAAGTTTAACCAGTGTGAGGTAAATACCTGGTACTGAACTAAATTAAACTAAATTAAATATGTGAACAAACAAGCAAGAATGAATGTCTAATCTCTTCGCATTTTAGTTTCATAAAGTTCAACCCACTGTTGTTTTTCCACATCAAAATAATACAAATTAGAACATTCTAACACACTGTATGGTCACATCTTTGCAAATGCAAAGACTGGACTGAAAATGGACTGTAATGATGGTTGATCATTTTTTGCTGCATCACATGTGTGTTGTCCACTGTAATGGAACTTGATCATTTTTGCACTATAGTAAAATAAACCTACCATGTCTCAGTCCAAATTGTATTTTCTATGATCATCAATTTATCTAAATTTGAAGCAATTTTAAAATGGTATAGTTCAATTCAATTCTTCCTCACACAGATCAATCTGGTTGGATCATAGGAATAGAAATTGTTTCATTGATTAATAGATTAATCCTTACATCCTTAGGAACTATGGATGACGCAGATGTCCTTGAGTTATTAATTGTTCATTATTCGACTATCTATTCCAACTTTATCTTTAATAAGGCCACATATTGTTAGAATGTATCCCTGCTATCACAGAGCAAAGGCAGGATACTCCCTGGACAGGATGCCAGTTCTTGACAGGCTTACAGACAGACAGACAGACAAGCACAAGAGTCATCTATAAGATCTACCTATGAAAACTATAGACTACGGGAAGAAGCTATAAAGCCCGGATCATACCGACGTTGCAACATGCGATCTCCACACACAAAGGACCCAGCCTGGATTCCAATCAAGTGCTACAATATTAGATTTCTGAAATGATTTATAGCACTCTTGCTGTGAGCAAGGCTCTTTTCATCTATTTGCTAATCATTTTTAGCGGTTTGTGACAGATTGCTGTCTCGTTAACCTTAAATTGTTCCTTGGAGATTTGAACACAAAGACTCGTAATGACCAGGATTGCTCACATTTTCATTTGGAATCCCTTCTGAGATTCATTCATGGTGAGTCACTGCACTGAAAGAATCTTTCTATTATCATTGGTCACCAGTAATGGCAGGTGATCAGTGCATGCTCACATTCACAGTAATGTCATATAGGTAAAAGGTCAGTTTTCCTTGCAAAGGCAGGCTGGAATGGGGACACAGGTGTTTTGTAATGTAGGTCTATTCACAGACAGTGATCTACTGTTTGTGTGCGAGCACCTAAATGGCTCCGCTGAGTCCTGACAACCCTATTGCTTACTGCAATTAGCACCAACATACACAATCCGCTGAATAGCAGTTTACAGTGTGAGGGGTTTTAAGCAGGCTAACACACATTGGCTCAAATTTGCCATTTGTAATCAATGAGGAGGGTTCTTGCTGTGTTCCCCAAAGACCTATTAATGGCCTCTAAGGTGTGCATATTATCCACGTTCAGCATTCACTTCCACACAATTATTCTCATCTGACTGACCAGAATTAATGTTGAGCAAGAGAGGATTAGTCCCTACATCCCAGCACTGTTTTGTCCAGTATCGTCCCTTAAGTAGGACATTGGGAATATTTGAAAAGGTGGAGCTGAGCAATAATGTCAGTGTTTAGTCATCGCAAACAATTAGCTGTTGGTAAAGCAGACAGGAAAAGAACCCACTGTGGGTTTTTTTTTTGTCTTGTCGACACAACTTGGAGGACAGATGACCTGAGACGTTATTGAATTGTTAAGCAAAGGTTAAAATCTAGCAACATTTAAGGAAAATTACTACTGACAGATACAAAGGTTATGTTTTTTTTATCTCAAATTCCCTTGAATTGCAAGGAACACTTTGTTGGTAAAAAAAAAAAAAAAAAAAAAAACTATAAGTATGATCCACATTTACAGAACTGTTCTTCTAATCGCACAGCTTTTTCAAATTTGAAATGATCCCAAATGTATCAAATGTTGCAGTTCTCCAATTGACCATTAGGGGCTGGTTTCAGAAGGAATCAATTTGTACTCACTCCCAACTTTATAGCAACTTTTTTTTATTCTAATAGTTATAATTATTATGATTATTATTATTTAAAGCCATTCCTGTTCTTTTCTTGGAATCACCAAAGAGATTCACAGAAGCTTTTTGCTGTCTTTCAAAATTAGGATTTTTGTCAAAAACCAAAGTTCACCTTTAATTTCTAATGTTATACCTTCTCTAAATAACATAACTGTCATTATTTTACTACTTATTACATTTTAGTGAAAAAGTTAATACAAGTTCATCTGAGTTTTATTTTCTGATATCAATGACTGGAAGTCAGAGCTTGCATGCACACAAGGGGAAAAAATGTTGAACTGTCCAAACACTTGATGTGGACGGACCTCCTGCCTCCATGACTGCTGCTGTTTGCAAAACTATTACTCCTCACTGTGAGGAGACCCTCTGCAGTCTGTTCCCTCACAGGCCTCACCTTCAGAGGCTGCGGCCAAAAGCAGAACATCAACAGCCAAGCATGCAAATGTCCAGCAGCCTTTTTAAGCATAAACTTGCATAATTTGTTCAAGTTAGGGTACGTGTTCGGATTAATTCTAAAATCCTGTTTAGTTAACAGAATAGGATAATATTCAGAGTGTGATCTGATATCTTTACATTGCTGGAGCATCTCATAATTCAATAGTTTTCCCCTTTATGTAGCCATGCTTTTGTTATGAAAAACACTGCACATATTCACTGTGAATAAATGCAAGGCTTGAAAATGTGCCCTTATAATATCCTTGAGTTGAAATAAATAGTATTTTAGTCTCAAGAACCCACTACATGCTTATAGTCGATGTGTTTGTCAGAAAAATGATTATAACCTTGAAAATGACAAGAGCATTGAAGCATCTCTCAAGTAAATCAATACAATCCGACCCAAAGCCATGACATTCATATTCTAAACCTCTGGATGGTTATAGATTATATTAAGACCGGCTTGATTATCTTCCACTTAATAAGTTGCTGTAATGTTGTCCTCTTCTCCCTTTGTCTTCTGATCAACTTGATTGTTTTTTGGCATTTTATTTAGATTATCCTACAAGTCCCATAATCCCTTTTGTAATCCTTTTGTTTGTGGATATTTCCTACAGCTCGGACAAAAAGACAACCCGGCTGTGGAACCAATCATCCAGGGATTGAAAGGAGTGGTGCATCATGGTAAGTAATAAGAAGCTAACCCATTCTAAACTCTGCTTCATACATAAAAAGCATTAAAATGCAGATGGAGAGTCGTTTTTTTGCTACTCTGCAGAATTTATATGTAGTTAAATTATATATTTTTGTCTGCCGTACCAAATCTTCTTACCACAGAATATTACAACAGGAATTAAATTCATGTGAGATTTTCGCAAAACAGTTGACCCGTACAGAACCCCTCTGAGATGATGTTTATGGTGTTTCATCCACCCAGACACATCCTTGTTTGCACAAAAAGAACTATCAATACGTCTGTATTCAGCTGCTTGAACATTGTCTGCTTTATAACCCGCTAAATTAAACCGAGCACGACAAACAGGTTCGACTTGAGACAGAGAATAGGCGAGATTGCCTTTTCGCTGATAGTTTACTGTTGGTCTGCAGAACAAGACCTCTAAACTTGGCAGGAACGGTAAAGAAATGTGTGTTGGGTAAATGATTTCGTTGGAGGAACAATGCCTCTTTGTAGAGAAGATTTAGGGAAGTCTTTATAGGTGCTACCCACAAACCCTGCTCTGCTGCTCATCCCACTAATGCATGCTCCTCTCAACTGTGGCACAATTTAAAAGCAAAGTAAACATACTTTTTCTTTTATTGTAAGAGATTTATTGCCAAGACATGCTGTTTCAGACATTTGTTGTGGTAATTCATACATAAATTCTGAACTGTTTATTTTTTTATATGCACTTATGATATGTGGATGCTACATGGGGTTGACCCTCAAAGAGTTCATGAGTCATGTGAAGTTCACAACGCTCTCAGAAACGCATATCCAAGCAACTACTTCCAATGAAAAATCTATGAAGATGCGCAAAAAACCTGCGTTTCTGGCTTCCGTTTTCTCAACTCTTGCGTAGTTACGCAAGTTTCTCTGACTGTTTTCGAGATTTACATACAAACATGCAGCCATTGAGTGCGTGTTGAAAGTTAAACCAGGTCAAACTTTGACCAATCGGGGACTTGGGTTTGGTAGTGACATACGGATGGCGTCCCCTTTAATTCCCAGAAGTGCCAACCGTCTGAAAATTCTGAAAATTGATCATGGAGGAGAAACGAATAACTGCGGAAATTATGATACCAGGTTTTTCGTATATCAGAATAGAACTGTGAAAGGAAAAGCCTGGAGCAAGATTCACCAGATCCTCTTCCAACTGTAGTGGGGGACATGTGCTAGTCAACAGTGAGAGTGGAAGAGTGGAAGAGTGGAAGAGTAGAAGCCCCTCCCTGCTTGTCCTGTGTGAACATCACATGCTAAACACACGTGCCACATGTCCAGTGTGAACGTAGCATTAAGGTGTGGAACAAGTCTAATGTGATCTCCTTTATCATGCAACTGATTTGATTTCGGGATATCAAGATGCATTGATAATTTAGGTCTAAAACTTTTTCAAATTCAGTTTCTGATCATTTTCAAGGAATTTGAGCAGTTCTAGAAATTGCCACAGCTCAGAAATTGTGAACAAAATTGTTTAACAAACTGAGTTTGATTGACTCGCCTGCAGCTCTCAGCCTGAAGTTTGACAGAAACAATCTGTTGTTTCTTTTTTCTTATGTTATTTACTAATAATCATTTTCTAACATTGTCTGGTCTAATGCATGATTGTTTTTCGCCATTTTTATATGTTTCAGCTACATCTACTCTGGGAAAAATGAGGGCTTCCTATGTTTTCTAGACTAAGTGGTTGGAGGACAGCCTGCTCTCCCTCTTAAAGCACAGCCTCTGTGGTTGAGGCCTGTGCTGTAAAGCAGCACAGATGTTTGTGCTAGCAGCACAGAATCTCATTTCCCAGCTGAAAAGAAGCTTGGCATGGGTGTGGTGTTTTTGGACTCTCTTCCTGCTTAGCTTTTAAATGCTCCTCGCTTTCTCTCCTGTTAGGATGGCTGGTTTTCCACTAGCTCGTTATCCCACAGTCATCCATCCATCAGCATCTCTCCAGCCCAGGAGCGATAGGGCACGTACGCTGTCTGAAGACAGGGAGAAGAAAGGCTGTGCATACTGAATTTGACTCAGGGTACAGATGAGGCAAGGGGGCGAGGCTTCCTGTGCTTCTGTAGTCTGAATGAAGCCACACCCTAAACCTCTGTTTCTTTTGAGATAAGACTAGGAGCTGTGAGAGATTGGATTTGACATAAACGTCGCTTTATTTAGGTTTGTCTCGTCATAATTCAGGGAAAAAACAAACCAACACCCAAAGCCCACACCGCATACTTCCAGGAGATAAAGGCATCTTCCTTTGGATATATATTTTTTTCTCCTTCTCTCTACACAAACACAGCCAGGTTCTGATCAGAGGATAGGTAATCATTTGGATCTTCTTAATCCTTGCGGCCTAGCTACAGTTGTTACATGGAGGAGAGCAGGCTTACCGCCCAACCACAGATCAGCTGTCAGAGCTGGCCATCTTATCAGACCTCCCTGCCTTTGCTCCTCTCTTAGCCTCAGTAGAGAGATCTGTCTGCAGTGATAACAAGTAGTGAGGCTTTTAACTACTGTCTTCCCACTAGTGGAGGGAAAGCAGTAAAACTGGCCCGAGTAAAGAAAAAAATTAAGCAAAATTTTAGGGTTGTATGATTTGAGAAAAACTTTTGTTTTTGCGATGGAGACGTGTCTTTTGAAACAAAAATAAAAGGTTAAATACAATTTTAAAAAAACAACAACTAAATACATCATTTCCATTTTACTGCAACAGTTTTATATAATTAAAAGTCAGAGTAACTTAAATTGTACTCCAGATGACCCTTGTCTACATAGGAGCCAGGCACCTAACACGGGAAAAGTTGTGTTAGAAGAAAAGTATTCTTATCAAAAAAGATTTTTAATAGCAAAATAATCGTGGTTTGACATGCCTTAGTGCCTAGAAATATGTTCTTTATTTTAAGAAAAGCGTTCCCTGTGGTATTTTAATTATGATTATGCTGTTTTTATCCAACATAAAAAAAAAACTGTTTTCTGGGACATAGTTTCTGCAGAATGTCAGGAGTTCATTTTAAATTCACTCGAGTGTGGGCAGGACTGTTGACGTGGAAGTAAGCCTGCTTCCGTTTCCCATCATCCATCTGTTTACAATTTCTGGCTAGTCTCCGACCCTTCAAAACCCCAACCTAACATTACTGGTGCAAGAAAAATTAAGAGCAATATTGGCGCTATCCAGCGGTACAGTTTTAATCCAGATACCAGCTCAGACGAGGAAAAAAAAGTCGTATCTGGAACCTAGTCGGCTAGTGAGAAGAATGGAGTGGAGGAGGGAGCTTGAAGCCTGCCCAACGGATTTTCTCTGTTACAATCTTTTTCCAGCAACATTTTTTCCCCAAAATCTTATTCACACCAATTTGAACAAAGAAACATTTAGAAATACTATTTTGATCCTAATTTGTCCTCCATCTTAAGAAAATTCCTCAAAAACAAAATAAAAACGCAAATTTCTTCAGAGTGGGTCTTTAAAGAAAAATGGCGTTCCAAAGGGCCTGTGTTTGCAGGGTGTAAGTGGAAATACAAAAATAAAAGATGAGCGTTTTTCTGCTGTTTTTGGCTTCACAGTTTCATGTTCTAATAAGCTCTAATCCCATGCTTTATTCCAGAAAAGGAAACCTACCTCAGGCCGTTCATCTTGAGGGATCTGCTGCCATCGTCTGTGGACAGCTATTACCGATACACTGGCTCTTTGACCACTCCCCCCTGCAGCAAGGTAGTGGAGTGGATCATCTTCTCCAGGCCTGTGTATCTGTCCCACTCACAGGTGCGTTAAGTCCAGTCACACACGCCTAGACAGCTATATTCTCCACACACAGTAAGATCCCATTTGTGCACCGGCAGCAAGTTGCATGCAGTCCAGAGCTGTGAAGGCACAAGCAATTTTCTACCCCATGTGCCTCTCCTCTTCGTCCTCTTTTCGCTCGTTCCTCTCCAGCTCCTTTGCATATGAAACCATGACTGCCTATATAGTGCATGATTAAACAGGAAGAGGGAGCCAATTACTGGCATTTGAATGATAGTCGGTGAGAGATGGAACTTTTCTATATGATGGTGCCGGTCTGTTAGACACCACCAGTGGATTCTTCAATGTAATATAGCGTCACGTGAAGGCTTTTTATCATGCTAATGAAATTACTCATGTCCATCAAATTCAAATGTTCATTGATTTTTAAACTATCAGAAAAACAGCTTTAACATGTGTTTAATGAAAATGTAAAAGTTTATAGCCCTTGCCTTTGGGCTTTATGTTTTAATGACTTTTTTTATGCTGCCTTTTTTATAAATTTGATTGTGAAGGATAATATCCTAAATCTTTTTCTCTTTTTTTTTTTTTTTTTTTTTTTGCCGATCCCCTTCACAGTACTTTGCTGCATCTTTTTTACATACAATTCTGGGGTTACGCAGCTGCACATCCTTTAATGCATTCTGTGCTGCAGAAATTTGCGGGGATCAGTGGAATTTCTCTGGCTCGCGCTAAGACAAATCTTTTGTTCCGAAATGACTTCTACTGCAGGAATATTGACCACCCGAACAATGTTTGTGACGCTCACAGATAGTCTTTTATGAACCTGTAATTCATTTCTCCAAGCACCCATAGGACACATTGATCCCACAGTATCTGCAATGTGTAGTCATTACAGCACGCGGCAGGAGATCATTCTTGGCAATCAATGACCACAAATTTGTCCCATTGAGAAGTTACAGCTCAGCAGGTAGCAGGGGCAGTGATTGAAGTCCCTGCCTGCTGCGGCTTGTCGTGTAAATGTTTCTTTGCAAATACTGCTCCACTTGTGAACAGTCAGCAAGTGGCTGCGCCTGGACGATGAGCTATTATGTTTGAGACCTTTGCACAAACACGTGTCATAACTTCAGTTTTGTTTCTTCCTTCATAGCTGGAAGCGTTTTACTCCATCTTCACTACGGAGCAGCAGGACCACGTCAAGTCTGTAGAGTATCTGAGAAACAACTTCCGACCTCTGCAGGACCTGGGCGAAAGGAAGGTGTTTAGATCCGCCGTGAAGGATGCATGGCAGAAGGATCTGACTGAGATCTTGGGAAGCCCTCACAGCACTGAGGCCTCAAGAGGTAAGAATTTATTTTGTGTTTTCAAATCAATTTTCTTGCTGCTGTTATTATATCCTAGTTTTCATATCCTAGGAATGACCAAACAGAGGTTTTAATGTATTTAACCCTTTAACCCCAGAGCTTTAGCTCCAGGGTTTACATTCTTTGAACTACCATTACTTTATAACCATTTACACAATTAACGTAATTCCAGTGGATATGAACTGATATGCACAGCGGTAAAAGACTTACGGAAAACACCCTATAAGCACTTATTCCTAGAACATAAATCTTCATTTATGTTTCCAAAGTAATGACAATGAATGCCAATCTGAGTTGTCAACATTTATTCAACTTTAAATGAATGTCCTAAAAATTGAACCAAAAAATACAGATTTATTTGATTCTTTTTTTTTTGTGTCTTAAATCAAGTTTTTCTGTTGTCAAGAGTTTGGAGCAAAAATGTTTTGACTCATTTTAATAATAATATCCCTATTCCTAGATCCTAGCTCTTAATGAGACAAAAACGTATTGATTGTGCTGATTTTGAGAAAGTTACGTGTGGAGCAAAGGTAGATGAGAAAGACAACTTGTTCACATATCGTGAATGTATAAAGGCAAATGCTTAAATCTTTGCAAAAAACAAATAGTTTGCAGTGTGATGTGGAAAAAATGGCTTTGCGCTGTAAAGAAATGCTTTGTAAAGTGTTGCGTGTCAGTGTAAAGTCGATATGCACATGTAGATTACTTACATGCAAGTTCCTTTGAAAATAAAATACGTTTAATATCAAATAGTATCCTGCTTCTGTAGATGTATTTGCAAACATATTCTATTAATAAACCTCTCTGACAACAGATCAAGCATTTCATCATCATTTTGCGTAGTTATCAGACGTGTGCATTTTGGAAGAGTGGTAAAGCTCTGAATTCCCTTTTGATTTATGTAATGTCAGTAAAACATGTAAGATCCCTTCAATGTAAAGATGTAAAAGTATTTGACAAAACTTTGCTAAAAAAGCTGTTAGAGCTCTTAGTTTGCAGACCTCTGGCAAAAACTTCCAAAGATCTATTCTACAGCATGTGAAAGACTGTTATTTTGGTATCAGTCTTTAGGTGTTAAAGGGTTAAACAAGAAAATATTTATTTTTGCCTCTTGTCTTACTATCCTGTGGGGTTTTTTTCTCTGTTGCACTGAATGAAGAGTTTTTAGTCACATTTAGGACTTGAAATGTAGGAAAAAAATGGAAACAGATGGAAAACAACAGAATTCTTATGGCTTTTTAAGACTCTGCCCTAGAGACTGAGCTGTAAAGTAACACTACAGTATTTATCAGCTTGTGTAGATCACATAATGTTGCTCACATGAAGGAGTAATCGCTCTGCAACCTGCCAGACAAAAAAAAAAAACCTCCCTCTTCTTTTTTAGGTAGAATAAGAGTAATACGAGCATGTCAGATGATGACAGCTGCAGGTGCAGCAACGGTTGTGTCAGCTATGATCTCCGTTGCAGCTCATGGGTCTTCTTCATCTGTGTCCTCTTCTGGGACTGTTTCACTTGGATGTGATTGGATAGTTTCCTTTTCCCCATCAGCAGGATCCTGAGCACCGCCATTTTCTGTATCCTCCAGGGGAATTTTGAGCACTGGGTCTCCCGGCGCTGGTTCCTCATTAGTAGATTCCACCAGAACAATAACAGCAGGGTCCTCTGGGATGGGCTCTGGTGCTGTTTCTTACTTACCTTTACCTTTTGCCTCAAGTTGTGTAGGAACAAGGACAAGAAAGTTCCCTTCTTTTTGCGGGCTTTGAAGAGTTTCTTCGTTCTTTGATTCGACTGCGTCTACGGGACCAGTACAGGATTTTCTTGGGCTGACTCCTCTGGAGTTGTTTCCGTTGCAGCAGCTCCCACTTGATTCATTGCTTCTGTCTCAGGCACTGCAGGAACAAGTACAAGGGAGTCTCCTTCTGTTCTACAAGAAGTTTTTTTCTTTTTCATTTTTTTTTTTTTCTTCATTAGTGGATCCTTTTCGAGCATCATGGGTCCAAACATACAGAAGCTTCTTTTTCATATTCTGTGGAATTTTTCTCTATGGAAATGCACCCAACAGTCGAATTCATTACTTTTCCCCCCCTAAAACTTGCCACACTTGCTTCCAGTGATGTTGAATAAAATATTTTCCTCTCCAGCTGGAAATTTCCATCCAGCTAAAAACACAATAGCTAACTAATTGCACTTGTTTTAATGTCTATTGTTGACGTGAAAAACCCCGGATCACCGCAAAGTTGTAATACATTAATCTAAAGCGAGAGGAAGGAGTGATTCACGGAAATCATTCCTCAGAGTTTCAATGGCGAGCACAGGCCTCACGCAGGGCCTGATCAAAGTTATTTTTGTTTGTCGTTTTTTCATAAACGTGCTCCTCTTGCTCTGCTTGCCTCACCAGAACAGTGCAGAAACTAAGGAGACTAATGAGAAAGGCTGCTGCTCCCTAAATTGGTGTTGTTGGTGTCTTGGAGTCTGGTGGGGAGAATTGATTGGGAATGCTTGTGATGAAGTTGGAACACTCTTTAAAAAAGAAAAAAAGAAAAGCCGATCAGCAATCATCATTAATATGTGGCAAAGCTAAAATAGACCCATACAAATTAAGCCTTGAAATTGCTTTTGTGGTGTTATGTCACGATACAGGATGAATGAGGGCCAGTGTATCTCCTTTCTTCTGCTTGCTCTTTCCTCCTTGCTCATTTTCCCTTTCGTCTACTTTGCATTTGTGCTGCTTTCCTTCTAGATAGAACCCGCTGGTAAATGAAGGGGCCGAAATTAAAGAGTCAGGAGCTTCTTTAAGAGTAATATCTGCCGATGTTGTGATGCACGTTTGTCCCCACACAGTAAATGATGTGCTTTGATTTAAAACATGATGAGAGCCAGGGTCACACGTTGACTGAATATTTAATCAGCGTGGCTTTTATAGCCACCAATGTTGTTTGTCCATTAGAGATGCGGCGCTAACCTTTCAGATGCAAAATAGAGATCGCAGATTAGTTTGTGTAGTGAGGATTTATTGATTGTTCCGTAATAATTCTAAGATCTATAAGGCAGAATTTATCTGATCATTCCTCTTTGCTGTATTCTGAGTGTGCACAACTCAGCTCAGTCAGAGCTGGTGTCTCAAGCAGCCAGGATTTAGTGTGTACAAATTATTTTCCTTTAAAATCTGTTTATTCTGTCAGTTTTTGCTTTGATCGCCAAAAAATGTTTAAAAAAACATTACACTGCCAAACATCATTTTCCAGTGTCCAAGGTTATGAAAAGGCTTCTTGTTTTCTCAGGTAGTCAACAAAAAACAAAGTGGAAAACTACAGCAAAGCACTGTATTGAGGCTTGTTTTAAAACCTGCTATTTTATCTGTAGCACGAGTCATGCATTATCATAAAATAAGTATTGTTAGCGCGTTGAGAGTCATGCCTCAGATGAAAATGCCAGTTTATGTACAAATCAGAGACGGTCTTTTTTTTTTTTTCCTTTGGTGTCAGTGAATTCCTGTTCCCTCCATCACTCCAGCATCAACGCGCAGTTGCACTAAAACATACCATACAGCTTTTAGAGGCAGAACACAGTGGAATGGCTTTGTTGACAACAGTCAATTCATCCCCTTCATGGTAGAAGCTGCCAGGAGAAAGATTCATGCTCTGCTCTGAGTGGTGTCGCAGAATGAGCTTCACTCTTTGTTGAGGTTATTTTTGGAGACCGTGGATTATGCATTCACAGATGAACACTGATTGGATAAAAACGAAAACTAATAAAATGTAGTCAAGTGTAATCATGGTAGGTTAATGCTTGTGGTTTACATTTGAACAGAATGTGAGCAAATGGAAAAAAAACTCTAATTTGCTGCAGTTTGAAGTTCTAGATATGTTATCTAATTGGCAAATTTCAAATAAATGCATTTTTATCAGGATTGTGTATTTTTCCCTCTTACATGATTCCACACTCATCGCAAAACATAATCCACATATTGATACATAAAAGATTCAACTTTGCGGCGATACGATGCAGTCCAATTCTTTTACCTAAACGGATCTAAAAAAATCAAACTAGATTTTTTTTTGACCCACTCTGATGAAATGATGTTTTTTACATGTTCTTATGGAATTTTTCTCATGACAGAGGACATGTATTAAGAATATTTAGCTTACAACTGCATTCCTGAATATTTTTTTTTCTATTCAAGTCATTGTGAGTCAGGAGGAGACAAAAAATGCAGTTTGAAAAGAGCTGTGAGGTAGAACCTAAAAGCAGAAGACCACAAGCTCCAAGCTCTGCTCTATTCTGATGCATCCACCTGTAGACAAATAGATTCATGTAAATCTTTGTAAACGGATGAAGGAAAGTTGCCAAAAATAATTTTCTTTATCTGTGGTTTTTAACTTATTCTGCTGTTACTCTCAGGACTACATTGATTTTTCAATACGCATCTGTATCCCTTACATCCCTAACCTTTATGGAGTCCACTCATAAAAGCTGCACAAGTACCCTGATGTTCAGAGGATGTGGTTTTCTCAAGAATCAGGAGCTGTGCATTGAAAGAACTGGTTTTTATTCTTAAAGAGAAAGTGATTGTTTGGACAGTATTGATGCAGGCACTGAAATCACAGTAACATCCCCATCTGCTATTAAATTATTGTTCTTGAGATCTTGAACTTGACAATGAACATCTGACAGGTTATGATGCATTTCACACCTGTCACACCTAATCAACACCCCAAGATTTTCTTCCTGTTGTTTTTTTCCCCTTTGTTCCTTTGACTGATTCCCCTTCCTCCCCGTCTCCCTTTCTTTCCCCCACATGTCATGGTGTATAATTTGCGTCACAGGCTGACTGTGCAAATGGAGAAAATTGTGGTGACAATTTCAATTTGGCAGAAACTCTGAGAGCACATTGTCATTTGACACTAGTTTCTGATTGCTACTGCCCTGATGTGCTGAGAGGCATGTCCAGATTGTCCCCTCCTTCATGCTGATGGATCTCTGTGGAAGCCTTCCATGCTGCAGCCTGCAGTGCCACCTAGAGGCCGACAAACATCTCCTTTTGTTCTCCTTCCCTCTTACACTGCTCAGCTTTAATCTGGGGGGTCTTGTAAATTAGGTATGAGCATGCAGTTGCTCTGTGAAGCTCTGGGATCATCTCTGCATGAAAAATACACAAGATGGGCATTAAACACTGACATTCAAAGATGTGTTTGACCTCAGCAAACCTTCATGAATGTCTCTGATATTCAGGTTCTATGTTATTTAGCACCTTTGGTGATTTAAGCTGGTGATAATTCCTATTGATGTAATAAATAAGAAGAGTCAAACATCAGTCCGTCTTTAAGAACTCAGTGTTGCTTCGTCCTCAAAATGTTCTTTCTTTCGCTGCTTTCCAGTGTGCAGCAGTGCCCCAGTGAGCATGAAGATCCAGCCGCTGAACCAGACGGCATTAATGGTGAGCTGGGAACGCCCTCTAACCATCTACCACCCCCCCATCACCGGCTACATGGTGTCCTATAGCTGGGTGAAGCGGGATGTTGCAGATGAAAAGACCTTCACCAAAACGGGGGACCAGAGGATGGTGAGCATCAGCGAAGAAGACTTGTTCTTTTGGAGACACATGCAGAATCTACACGAACACCCCCCCCCCCCTTTTTTTTTTTCTTAAATGGTGTTTCAGTTTTAACAAACGTGTTGCTTAAACGGCTCTGATTGTCGTAGGGAGCCGCAGATGGATCCATCAGGATAAAGGGCTGGCTGGATCAGTGACAGTGTGTAACAGGGGAGACAGGTTGTGATGAACTCTGCATGTGGCGGCTGGTTGATATGAGGACCCAGACGCGTCCCTGTCACTCACCTGTCTAAGAATAGAAACACAGGCCCGTCTCTGAAAATTGATGCGTCACAGCCGATATATGTATAATGAGCACCTCTGGCCTTCTTGCAGATGTGACAGTATGCATCATCTATCGATCTCTGTTTTGTTTGTTTTTGTTTTGCATCCATTTAAATTTAAATCAGTCTTTGAAGTGGGTATCTGTTTTACAGGGTTATAAAGCTAATTCAAACCAAATGAGGCGTAAACAAACTGCTGTTTGCTCTTTTTCTTGTACAAATGTGAAAACCAATGATAATTTGGAAAGTTCTCTTCTGGTTTTAGGCAGCAGGAAATACTTTGAACATAGACTTGTAGAACAAACGTAGAGCAAATTGAGTTTTTTAGATCTTCATTATACTGCTCTCCTATTTGTTTATATTATTTGGACCCAAATGTGTAAAAAAAATGACAAAAACAACTCAGGTTTTTCTATATTCTTCCAGCACAACATGCTTTGTGTCTGGAAAGATAAATCTTCCCTCTGTTGGAGATGGCACCTACTGAGATGTTCCTTTTCACACTGTATAATCTTCTCCCTGGACTTGCTTTTTATTCTCTCCCGTTTCTTGGAATCCAACACTGAACCGTGCATCTCTAAAGGTCTGGTGACTCCCTGCTTCTCGATAGTTTGCATGACTGCCTCACTAGAAATAAACAGTGCAAGGTCAAGACCAGTTCAGAAACTGGGATCGGTTCCCCAGTGACACTGCTTCCTCCAGGTTGGTCATGCATTTCAAAGTATACCGTTGTCATTGTCATGGGTTGGATGCTCCTGAGGCTGTTGGCATTACTGCTGCTTTGCTGGCATCTTGTTGGTATGGAACTCTGTAAATAGGAGGCCAACATTGGAACGACCTCTTACCTAGTCTTCTACTCAGCCCTGTTTGTTGGACTATAAGTTACTCTGGAGTTGAAGTTGCAGCAGCCAAAAAAGAAAGAATCTATGTAAGTTGCACTTCTGGGAGATACTCTACTGTATCTATAAAGATCCCAAATCGGTGTTCTTGGATGGTACAAATATTCGTACTTACACTTTTTGGAGCAGATTGCAAAATCATCAAATGTTCGGATACTCGTTGAAACTCTACCAAATACCTATCACTGCAAAATCACTTCCCATTTCGCAAGATGATTGTATATTTTAATTGTTTTCTAAGCAAGCTGTTGTCCATAATTAAGCTAACACACTAAATGTCTCCATTACTCACACACTTTGAGTGAGTGAGATGTTCATGCTGCATTCAGCAGCCACACATAAAAAAAATGAGCGCTTTATGAATATTCATGGTTTCTGGGAAGAAGAGATTTTAACCAGGTAATTGGACTGGTTAGTACGGGGAACATTTTTCTATCGCTTCGTATTATTCTGTGGAGTTCATGCTGTAGGCCTTAAAAACATGCCTGGAGGGAATCTTTAACTTAGCATCTAGCAGCTAAAGCGGAGACGTGATGGACAAGCACATTAAAATGAATATGCAAAGGAGCTTCTTGCTGTCAGGGACGGCCTTACAAATTAAGTCAATGCTGCGCTTGGCCTAAGATGGATTATTATTTATCCGTCTTAGAATATTTCCAACCACTGCCACGATGGCTCTGTTTGATGTTCAACAGAGATGGGCTTTCATTTGCCATCTCTTTTTGCTGGTAACTTAATACTGCGGGCAATTTCCCGCAACATTTAGTGACCTTTAAGCTCTCCATCAACCGTACAGCCTGCAAGGTGGGCTGACACAGCTGCCATATTTCTCCAGTCTAGTCTTCACTCTTTATTTTCTGCCGCATTGTCATGAAAAGCATAAAGAAAGGAGACTTTCCCTGCAGTTTAGGAGCAGCTGCTCTAATGTGGAGAGACTTGCTTTGGGGGGGTGGAGTTTGAGGCTAGAAACTGAGTTTGCGCTTAACACATTAAAAAACACTGACATCTTTGGGTCTTGCAGCAATAGATGTTCTCCTTCATGATGGGTTTCGATCAAATTTGTCTTGGACGAAGACCTGCACGTTTGTATTTCTGCCATTTGGGGTTTAAAACGCTGATGAAAAGAATGACGGCTGTGTTAGCCTCCGAGTCAGAGCTGTCCGTTTTTCCTCTCTTATGTTGGTGTCTCCATTTTTTGCCTACTTTAATTTCATTTTCAATTTTCCGTTTCTATCTCTGCCCACTTTATCGGCATAATTCTGAAGGGAAAACCGTCTCTGCACTAGCAGAGGCAATCATCTATCCATTCCAAGAACAATTTCTTTACAAGTATAACCATCTGTGTGAATACTATTAAATTAGGAAGGAGACAATTGACTGAACTTTGCTGTAATTTAATGTATTTTCACTTTAGGCATCAGCAGCCACTCTTTCAATTGGGATTTCAGTACACTTTAGTTATTCTTTTAATGTGTTTTGTCTTCTCTCCTGCAGAAGGCAGTCATTACTAATGTGTCTCCTGACGTCCTGTACCTGTTCAGAGTGCAGGCAGTATGTCAGCATGACCTCCGCAGCGACTTCAGCCAAACGCTGTTGTTCAGAGGTATATTTTCAAAACCCTCCAGTCAATGAGTCATTTTGTTTTCTATGTTTCTGTTGGTTTAAGCTCAAGCACACAATCCTTTTTTCCTGTTTTCTTTTGCAGCAAATACAACCAGAATCTTTGAAGGCTCTCGGATCGTAAAGACTGGGATGGTTAGTTGACTAGAAGATGGCAATGAGAATTTCTTTTTATTTTGGTGTCATTCTCCTGCTTAACCTCTTTTTTTCTGGCTGTTCTCCTCAGCCCACAATTTCTCCAGCTTCCTCAGCAGACATGGCTCCCATCAGCTCGGGTTCCTCAACGTGGACCTCCTCTGGTATTCACTTCTCCCTCGTGTCCATGGCAACTGGAATGGGTCCTTCGTCTAGTGGCAGCCAGGCCACGGTGGCTTCAGTTGTGACCAGCACCTTGCTGGCAGGTTTGGGGGTCGGTGGAGGGGTCATTTCTTCTTTGCCAAGTTCTGTCGGACCCACTCAGGCACCTCAAGCCACTCAGAACCCAACACATCTGTCCAGCACAGAGCAGACAGCACCTGTGGGTGCTGAGACGGACAAGCCATCTGAGGACAAAAAGGCCACTGAAGAGGAGAATGAAGAGGGAGATGAGGGAGAAGGGGAGCAAGAAGAGGAAGAGGATGAAAGGAAGAGAAAGACCAAGAATTCCCCCGATGTTGTGGAGAAACAAGCAAACAGCACTGTGGCCAAGGAGCCTTTAATCCCGACTCCTTCCTCCACGGCCAAAGAGAAAGGAACAAAAGTGATTGAAAACCTAGACGACGATCGGATGATGAACACTGAGAGGAAACCCACAGAAACGAACGAAGTTTCCACCCAGGACTTCCAAAATGACACAGCGGAGATGCAGATCCCGGAGAGCGCCACGCTTTCTCCAAAGACTGGTGCTGATGGAAAGAATCACTGGCCTTTCTCCGTCTACACGGGTAAGTAAAACCAGATCCATCCACATTTAACAGAGACGGTGCTAATCACCTCCAAACACAAGACATTTTTAACTCTCAGCTCATGTTGTTCTGCAGCTATCTCACAACAAAGACTTTCCTCCAAAGCAGGATTCTTAAAAGACTGCCAACAGTTCCCGGCTCAATTTAGGAGAACAAATAACTTGATATAAGACTGTAACTAGTCTGGTTACCATCTCAGAAAAGACGACGCTTTAGGGTTCTGTGTCATGACAACACAAAAGCCTCAAGGAAGAAAACGGCTGTCTGCCAGAGGGTTTCTGCCTCGAGGAATTCTTTTAAGGATATTTCAAAAGAGTTCGCTTCAAGGGGGAGCGTTTATGTCGCTTTTTTGTTTGGGGAAATGCTTGTTAATATGAACCGAAATTGACGACGCTCTGTCATTCTGATAGGTTTTGCAAAGTTTAAATTTGTGGTAAGAAAAAAAAGATAAAAGCAGCCTAGAGAATGACAGGTCTAGATTTATTTTAAAATGAAATAAAAATCTCAGTAGAAGGAAAGGGAATTGTTATTTTACAGGTTTTATTGTACTTTTAAAACAAGCCACAAAGCCCTGAAGACCCACTCCAATGAAAACAATCCTGTTGGTGTTTTTAACAAGTTTCTGCGGCATTTTTGTGATGAGGGAGGACTTATATGAAGTAAATGAAGCTTAAAATTGCATTTGAGTATTTTTTAATTCAAATGGTGGTGAATCAGGAGCACATTAAAAAATGCTGTTGAAAACAGAATTTGTGATATAAAAAATACACTACAACCCCCCCTGCTCCATTCTGACATATGGAGTTGTAGACGACTAGATCTATGTGTGAGGAGCCGTAAGCTATCGGGAGAGTGTCTAATCAAAGTGATGATGGGAAGTGAGGGTGGACTTACTCTGCTCCAACGGGGGGGGGGGGGGGGGGGGGGGGGGGGGGGGGGGGGGGGGGGGGGGGTTGGCTAAAAACAGCATAATTGTAATTAAATGACCAATGGGAACGCTTTGAAAATAGATCAAAAGATGATCGAAGTGGATCTTTAAAATATGCTCAAGTTGCAAAGTCATGAATGCATATAATTTCACAATTCTTTCACACATGATTCTGCTGCAGGAGTCACTTGTGTTTATTTGTATCATGTTGGTGTCCCGTAGATCCAACCATCTTGTCGAACGTGACGCGGACCCCTCACCTGAGCATGGGCAGGATGGTGTGGATTGTCCCCCTGGTGGTGGTATCTGCCCTCACGCTGCTGTGCCTCATCATGCTGCTGATTGTGATGGTTTACTGGAGGTGAGAGTTCATTAAGCTGCTAACCACATCATCACAGTTACAAATGTTTTGTTGGGGGGGGGGGGGGGGGTAACGTTTAATTTGACATGTTGCCTGGCGTATTATAATAATTACTAGAGTGGATGGATCTGTGCCATGAGTATATAAATGAGCCGTCTTCCTCCTCCACCGTCCTCGCCTTTAAAGTGCATTTGTAGATTTTTTCAGTTTGCTTGCTGCGTGGAAATGAAAAGGCTTAGGTCATAACCACGGTGTTAGCAAAGATGCTTCCTCGCTTGCACTTTGCATATCAGGCCCATCACCCACCTGGGTGAGGAAGAGAGACCCGAAGGCGCGGCAGTTCCAGCACAAGTCCCAGCTGTGTCTTCATCCGCCGGGCTAATTTCCAGCCACGCCATTGGAGCCCTGGTAATTACACAGGCCAGGCCACTAGCACATGTCGGATGGTTGTTAATGAGAAACAAATAGTGCTACGGACCTCTCCCTCAGTTGGGAGGCATATTTACTGCTGCTGCTTGTGTAACATTTTATTTGTCTCTTTTTGTTTTTTTTTCCTGCCTTTTGTTAGGACTGCTCTGTGAGATCACTGCAGCAAATGTTTATAGCCCCTCGCCGTGGCAGATAATAAAGATGTGATATAAATAAGAGCATTTCTATCCGCTTCATAGAGGTGTAAAAACAGAAGGCTGCAAAGGATGACTGCAGCGGATTCAGATGGTGGAGGAATTGCAGAGTTATCTGTGGTATCTGAGCAGAAACGCAGGGGCAGTTTGGAGATTAAAACAGCTGTTGTTTTGACAACTCCTACAGCTCACTGACAATAGCTTCATGCCCTGGGGAGAGGGCCATAATGAAAGATAAAATGTACTCTTTCTTAAGTGTGCAGTGTATTGGTGACAGAGCATCCATTGATGCCAGCAACTCTCTGGTCACGCCTGCTTTGGCCTCCTTTCAAATGAATAAATGTTTATTTCAACACGAATGATCGATGGGCTCCTGGGTGTAAAAAAAAAAAAAAAAAAAAAGAAGTTGTGTGTTGTTGTTTATTTTGCATCTTCTTTCTGTCAGTGTGATGAGCACATCCACAATGGAATTAATTGCCAGACTTGGGGAGCACATCTGGAAGCTTCTGAAGCTCTGGGTATTTGTTGAACTGTCAGAAAGCTGCAGAACGGAGGGGCAGATCCTGGATGTTGCTGGTGTGGCACTAATGCGGGATGCCTGCGTTGAATGGGAGGCCTCTATTTCATCTCAGATTTTTCCTCCTCTAAAGCATCCAGCTCTTCTGCAGGTGTTGGACGGAGTCTGCAAGGAGGTGTTGACAGCACTGCTCAGGGAGCTAGGCCACATCTGCCCTCCAGGGGAGCCATTAGATAGGGAGGCTATGACGAAAGCCAGGAGGGAACTCTCCTCCCCCATTATTTTTGCCTCCCCAAAGTCCTTTCTTTCTCCCCTCTCTCTGTCTCTCTTTCTATCATCTAAATTCAAAGCCACATTTTTATTTTCCTCTCGACTCCCTTAAAGAATGACAAGCTTTTGCTCTCTCCTCTGCAGCAAGTACAGGTAGGATTAAACTTGAGATATGTCATTACTAAAATTCCAGACTTTGATTAATTTCCCGTGTTAGTATGCGGCACGTGGCGGATGTCCAGGACTTAACATTCATCTCTCACTCCGCTGGCACTTTAAAACTGTAGATATTTTTGTCTCCTATTGAGGAAAATGATGTCTGGAATTTGAATTGTGTTAACCCCAAGAAATGCACCATTCCTTTTTTATTTTTTTTCTTTAACTGATGAAATATATACCATTAAATAATTTAGACATATCTCAAGAGAAGTGGGTTGCTTGGAGTTTTTAAAATAAAGTTTTGGCCTTGGGCTGTGAAGGATTAGGCTGAAATAAGCGTAGTGAAAGTTTTAACTTTTTAACCATTATTGATTGTCCTGCAGTTGTGGATTTCAAAATTAGGAATAATTTCTATATAATTTTTTTTTTCTGGTAGGTTGTAATATTGAGTGTTCTCTCCTTTACATACTCGTCTGTGATAAAGCTTAGAATTTTTTTAGAGCTGGAACACATTTGTATTTAAAGCCCACTCCAATGAAAATAGTGTTTTTAAATATGTTCCTGTCATTTTTCTCATGATGGAGGACATATAAAATTTGACATTAAAATTGCATTTCTAAGTTTTATTTTTTATTTAAATCGTTGTGATTTAAAGGCAGACAAAAATGCCGTTGAAAAACCTTGTGGCTGTGGCGTAGGCGCTACAATCGGCGGGCCACCAGCTCCCTGCTCCGCTCCATTCCAGTGCACCTGCTTGTAGCTGATTAGATCCATTTACAACTTCGTTTTCCTCATCTTGGTTGAGGATGTAGACGGCGGGAGTCAGGCGGCTATCAGGTGTGCAGAATGGCCCGCTTTCTAAATACTCAACTGGCAACCAGTGGCACTTGATATGGACGTCCGGAAATGGTTACAGATCATCCAGTCAGAGCTGCCGGCGATCTGCCCTGTGGTCGCCCGATTGCGTAATGGCGTCATCTGTCTTTCATTTGGGTGCCAGCGTGCGACCTCATGACTGATGTCAACTTTTAGAAAAATAGCTGTAAAATGTTCACTTTTTCTTAAAACCGCAGTGGCCGCCACACTCCACGTTGATTGGAGTGGGTCTTTAGGCTATGAGAAGAAAAATGTGTGTTAATTTTTTTTCAAATATGTGTAAACAGTTTGGACTTGTTGGTGTGGTTCTGTGCGTCGCTGTTGTTTGCTTACTTTCTCCCTGAAGTCGGCTCTGCCTGCGTTTTTGGTGTTGCCATCAGCTGTGTTCCGGTCACTCCCGGGTTTTCATTAACAGTTTTTCGCTGCTAACAAAGTGAAGGCGGTTCCCACATGCGCTGCATCGGTGTTGATGACATGTGTTGTTGTTTGTGTGTCTGTAGGAAGTTTTTCCAGACGGCGCATTTCTATGTGGAGGAAAGCAACTCTCCAAGGGTGGTGGCCAATGACAATATCCCAATCATCCCCATTCCAGGTGAACTCCTCTGTTGTGATGATGAGCAGGGGCTGACGTAAATGAACCAGGGGAGGGAGGGATGGGGGGTTGTGAGCAACTGCTCTTGTGCGGCGGTGTAAATCTGTTCAGTTGTTGTACTGATAGAAGAACAACGTAACACTTCCTCATTAACTCTGTTCAAATGCCTCCCTGAATTACCTTGACATTTTAGTTTGCTCACTTTCTGTTAATTTACACGTGAAGTGACTGTTTGAAGAGCTTAGTGGAAGTCGCATGACTGACTTTTCTCTGGCCGTAATATCCCAGGCAGCAGCGCGCTGACAGCTTGTCGATATCAGACTTTACTTTCACAGTAGTCCCTTCAAGCTCAGGGACATTTTAATGCACTCACAGCTCGCTCAGACTTTAACCCTGAGACACAATCTTTATTTGTTTTTTAATTTTTTTTTTTTCTTATCTTTCTTCTGTCTTTACTTCTTTCTTTCATTTCTTCTTAATTCCGCCTTATACTGTCTATCTTACCATTTTAGTGTCTTATATTTTCAAAATTCCTTCTGTCTCTCTTTATCCAATTTTTCATGTGTGTTCATTATTTGTTTTTCTTTCTTTTGTTTGTTCTTTCCGGTCCTCATTTTTGTTCTTCCTCCCTGTGATTCTTGTATTAATACAGCCTTCAGAACGGTTCTCAGAGGCCTTTCACTACACATGAACATATAAGTGAACAGTTTTATGTCGTTGCAAAAGAAAAATCCGCCTAATCAGCTGTAGTTCATTACCATGTCTAGCTCCAAAAGCCACTTTGACAAATGACCAAATTAATAAATTAGAGCTCATGCCTGTGCTGTAATCACTGAAGCGGGTGCAAAAGCCCTGCAGGCCTCAGCTGCAGGGGTGTGTTAGTTAAGACATTGGCCAGTTTCAGGACTGATGGCAGCTGAGTCCTCGGCTTTGTCTGACCAGCCTCATCAGAGATCCTTCATGTGTGATTTGTGGGCTGATTTGTCGCGAACAGATGCTCCCTCCCACAAAAAGTCACAACACCAGAAAAAGGTGTTTGTAAGATTACTCAGTGAAAAAAACAACCGTGATTCATCAGTCCTCGTTTGGCTGCTTTGCGCATTGGCCTGGAATGCAAAATCATGTTAAAGATCAATTATACAATATACAAAATAAGAAACAGAAAAAGGTAGGTATCATGGGAGATTACTGATTGCATGAGGACATTTTTTCCCCTTTTAAACCGGAAGTTGTTTAGCTTGGTGATATCGTCTGACAGAAGAGTATTCTTTAAGCTTTTCTGCTGCAAACGTTTGGTGATTGCTCAATAAACTCCTCACCAGAGTTCAAGCGAGTCATCCTTCAAAACTCAAACATCGTCATCCAATCAGCAATGTCCCATCAGACCTACCTTTTCTGGTTTCTTGTTTCATTTTTTAACATTTCTTTGTGATTTATGGAAAATGGAAATTACTTTTGTTTTCCAAAATGTTTTTTTTTAATATGTTTTCTTCCATTTTGTTTTGATTACTAAAATGTAATGTTTTTTTTTTTCATCTATCTGTTGTTGTGATCTTAGGAATGTTTTTTGCAATGAGTGATTCGTTGAGGTCATTTGCACTTCAGGGCCACCGTAGTTTTGGCATCAGAAACGACAAAATAAAATTAAAAAAAGATGTGATTGTTACAGTAATGGAAATGGCAAACTCTCATCATCTTTTATGTTCGTGCAAAAGAAAAGCAATAAAAGGAGTTCTCCAATATTAAGCTGCATGACTGTGATGTGTTTTCTCTGCAGATGACATGGAGGCCATCCCTGTCAAGCAGTTTGTTAAGCACTGCATGGAGCTTTACAAAAACAACATGCAAGGCTTTGCTGAAGAGTTCGAGGTAGATTTTGCTTCATTTCATTTTATTCAAAATTCATTTATAAACAATATTGTAAGAGTGGTCTCAATTGTGGTATGTAAGCGCACATTCCAGTGTGTGGTGTAAAAATCCATCAACCCTCCAGTCTGCTGCCAGTATGGGCTTCAGATGGTGAATAGGCTATACTGAAAATTAAAGGAAGAGCTCTCTTCTTCTCCAATATTGATAATATTGACTGCAGTGCAGCTGCATTTTTTTTATATGTTGTGCTGCCCTGCTTCCAAATACAGTCTTCCCAGCAGCATAAGTTGACCAAACCATGGAAACGTGTGTTGTTTTCTCTGAGCAGCTCACATCCAAAGATGCAAGCTTGTCTTTGTAAGACAGATTTAGAAGCTGACAGTTTATAAAGTGTTTCTAAGTTGGAAACAAAGATAGAGGGGAGGATCAGAGTGATGGAGGTTAAACAGAGCTCTCTGTGAGTCATAGGATGGATAGGAATGCAGACGTCTGTGTAACTAAGTTAAGAAATGGGACTGAAGCATCATCATCTTCTGTGTATTGTTTCTAAATAGTCATAACATGTGAAATCAGTGTGCATTCATTTGAAAGGAACTAGAAAGAAGCAGGGAGAGTAAGTGATGGTATTGAGGATGGTTTGAGCTCAGTGTGGTGTGGTGAAGAGGAAAAGAAGCTGGTCGTTTGACCCGAGGCTTCACTTTTAAGACCCCGTGGCAGAAAGCATCTGCTCCGTTTGGTGACCTTGAAACAGACTCTCCACTTTATCCTGGGCTCTGAGCTCCTGATGCACAAGGTAAAAAAGAAATAACAGCTAGATTTAGGAAAAAAGGAAACCACTTCTGTAAGAGAACCCCTTTGAAAGTTGAAGTCAGTTTATAATTCCATTAGCTTTTTTCCTCCTTGTTTCATAAAATCTATTCTTTCCTCTCCAGGAGGTCCAGCGCTCCACGGCTGACTTGAAAATCACCGCAGAACATTCAAATCATCCTGACAACAAGCACAAAAACAGATACATCAACATTGTGGCCTGTGAGTGATCTGATTACAGAGTCTACCGCTGTGAAATCAATAATGTTTCTGGATCAGGTTTTTATAATCCACATAAATGTGTCTGTGCGCTCCAGATGACCACAGCAGGGTGAAACTGCGAGCTCTGGCAGGAAAAGATGCCAAACATTCAGATTACATCAACGCCAACTACGTGGATGTAAGATTTCCTGCATTACTCAGAAGTCAAAGTTCTTTGAGGCTCAGTTTGCTTGTCTGTGTGATTTGTTATAAAGATTTAGAAATCCTGCTGAAAGCCATTGTTTAGGGTGTCAAAGTGAGGTATGAAAAGCAATAGCAAGTGAGAGTATGAAATACAAAATTAGCATCTATATTAAACCTGTGAAATTATGCAAAAATATGAATAATTCTTGTCATTTCATGTGATGAATTTACTCACGTACAGAGCATTAGGAAAGCAGTGAAATCATCTTATTTCAGGGTTATAATCAGCCCAGAGCTTATATAGCGGCTCAGGGGCCGCTCAAGTCCACGTTTGAGGACTTCTGGAGGATGGTGTGGGAGCAGAACACTGGAATCATCGTCATGATCACAAACCTGGTGGAGAAAGGAAGAGTAGGTTCACCATTCTATATGAAGGATAGAAAGGATTCTCCGTCAAGCGTGCTCATAAATGATTAACCGTGTGTCTCGCAGAGGAAATGCGACCAGTACTGGCCGACGGAGAACAGCGAGCAGTACGGAAACATTGTGGTGATGCTGAAAAGCACCAAAGTGCAAGCCTGCTACACAGTGCGGCATTTTCTCATAAGGAACACGAAAGTCAAAAAGGTAAATGAGTCAAACGAGAAAAGTCTTTGTGTTGCCTGGAAACACAAATGAATGTAAATTGAAACAAATATGGCCGTGCTTTTGTTTTAACTGCAGTACTTTCTTTTTTTGATGAGCACTGGCTGCCTCCATCACATTAGTTACATGTTATTGTTTATTTTTGAAGTTTTCAAGCTTTTTTATTGTAAAACAAACTTTTATTCATGTATCATGTTGGAGGAGAAATTGTGACCAACTTTGCTGCAGTTCTGTTTAGATGATGTGATTGTCCTCTAACATCTGAGATGACAGCAGGGACACCAATACAACACATGTTCTTTGACCTACCAGAACACTATTGCATTATTGTAATTGTAATTATTATGTAGTCGTTGATGTGATCAATGTGAATCGGCTGGTTCTGTCGCAGAAAAAAGCGGTTTCTCATATTGACTTTCACCGATGTGCAACACATTACTAAAGTGTCACAAAAGGCCTGGTTCCTGCTTCATAGCGATTTGGGTTGCTTTGGTCCGAAGGCCATCGAAACGGAATCGCCCCAATCGCTGCAAAATTTGACACAAAGCTGATGGCATCTGTAATTAGAATTTTACGTCAGCAGTACCATTGCAGGCATACCGTTTTAACCTATACTAGCAATTAGAAGACGCAATGATCGAGCAAACTCAACCCAGAAAATTGCTGTTATTGGTGAAACTACTGCATTCTAGTTACAACAGGGGTCGGACATTATTTCATTCTGTCGTAGTTCCAAAAAAAAAGTAAAACCACTTTTTCACGTCATATTTACTTTCTATTGCAAATATAACTTCAGCTATATTTGATTACAACAAAGAGCAGGTGGCAAAAAAAACAGAATCTCTGAAATCCCTATAAGATCCCTCACTATAAATGAAAAACCAAACCACTGAAAGTGTTATCAGGCTTGACAAGTATCAACCAGCCTCTCTTAGCATGAACTAGACTGTGCACATAAGATGCAACATAATTGATGCGATTGCCAATCACTGTGAAGTATAAACAAAGTCACTTATCTCCAACGCAGAATCAGCTGATTTATGTTGATTGCATAAGCATTTTACTACTGCAAAGTGCTGTACATCAGCACGAAGCTGCTTTTCTCTGCTCGGATTTACCTTAATTACGTAAACGGTTGAATAATTACGATAGTGTAAAGACTGGAGATAGTGGTCCTCTTTAAACAACATTTTATTCTCTTCCATCGTTTCAGTGTCAGAAGGGAAATCCGAAAGGGAAGCTGAACGAGCGTGTTGTGGTCCAGTTTCACTACACTCAGTGGCCTGACATGGGAGTTCCGGAGTACACGCTGCCTGTCCTCACCTTCATCAACCACTCCTCTGCAGCTCAAACAGCAGACATGGGCCCGGTCCTGGTACACTGCAGGTAACACCATCAGCAGCGCTCACTGGGATAAAAGCTTCCGACGGACCTGCTCATATTAGTCTGTGCTGTGCTCTTTAGTGCTGGGGTCGGCCGCACGGGAACCTACATCGTCATCGACAGCATGCTGCAGCAGATCAAGGACAAAGGCACAGTCGGTGTCCTGGATTTTCTCAAACACATACGCACACAACGCAACTACCTGGTCCAGACTGAGGTAAGGTGCTCATAGCGTTCAGTGATTCAGTGAAACGGGATTCTGCTGCTAAAGGTCATCGTGATTTAAGATGGAAAAGCAGTTATGGAATCAATTCAGTGGGATACTCTGCACTCAGATAAAGGTCACTCTCACTGCAGCTTTAGTGCAGCACAGACGGCAAACTGTCACCCCTTCCCCATAATACACATTCACCTCATGAGCATTTAAAAGACCCGTGAAATGGACTGTGAGTTCTTCCTGCTCACATTCCTGTGGTTGTCTCAGAAACAGACACAGCTGCTCTCACTGGCCTTAAAGGAAACTCTTACTAATCTGAGTCAGTTTTTGTGTAAAAACAACAAAAGCAAAAAACTGTTTGGTTTCTTTTAAACTGTAATCAAATCTATTCCGTCAATCATCCACTAAACATTGTGCCAAAATGTAAACGAGGACCTGGCTGCAGACATCAACGGCTACAACCGGATGTCCCTCATATCGCTTAAAAAAAAGTATTTTAACCGGCGATGCTAACAATGACAGTTTTACCCGTTTGAACCTTAAATTCATGTGTTTTTTTGGCCCTATTTTAGGCCTAGTTTGCCTTCTAAATCTCTATTTTCTACCGTCCATGCAACAGTTGCCGCTTGTTCCCATTTGTAGGTTTTAATAATGGCCGTTACTATCCTCCATCCATCCATCCATCTTCTTCCGCTTATCCGGGACCGGGTCGCGGGGGCAGCAGTCTAAGCAGAGATGCCCAGACTTCCCGCTCCCCGGCCACTTCCTCCAGCTCCTCTGGGGGGACCCCGAGTCGTTCCCAGGCCAGCCGAGAGACGTAGTCTCTCCAGCGTGTCCTGGGTCTTCCCCGGGGCCTCTTCCCAGTGGGACATGCCTGGAACACCTCCCTAGGGAGGCGTCCAGGGGGCATCCGAACCAGATGCCCAAGCCACCTCAACTGGCTCCTCTCGATGTGGAGGAGAAGCGGCTCTACTCCGAGCTCCTCCCGGGTGACCGAGCTTCTCACCCTATCTCTGAGTGAGCGCCCAGCCACCCCACGGAGGAAGCTCATTTCAGCCGCTTGGATCCGGGACCTTGTTCTTTCGGTCATAACCCAGAGCTCATGACCATAGGTGAGTATTGGGGCGTAGATCGACCGGTAAATTGAGAGCCTTGCTTTCTGGCTTAGCTCTCTCTTCACCACGACGGACCGGTACAGCGACCGCATGACGGTGGACGCAGCACCAATCCGTCTGTCGATCTCACGCTCCGATTTTCCCTCACTCGTGAACAAGACCCCAAGATACTTAAACTCCTCCACCTGGGGAAGGAGCACTCCACCCACCCAAAGAGGGCAAACCACCTTTCTCTGGTCGAGAACCATGGCCTCAGACTTAGCGGTGCTGACCCTCATCCCAGCCGCTTCACACTTGGCTGCAAACCGTTCCAATGCATGCTGGAGGTCCTGGCTTGATGAAGCCAACAGGACAACATCATCTGCAAAGAGCAGAGAGGAAATCCTGTGGTTCCCAAACCAGACCCCCTCCGGACCCTGGCTGCACCTAGAAATTCTGTCCATAAAGACTATGAACAGAACCGGTGATAAAGGGCAGCCCTGCCGGAGTCCAACATGCACCGGGAACGGGTCTGACTTAGTGCCAGCTATGCGGACCAAGCTCCTGCTCTGGTCATACAGAGACCGGACAGCCTTGAGTAAGGCTCCCCGGATCCCATACTCCCAAAGAACCCTCCACAGGACACCTCGGGGCACACGGTCGAACGCCTTCTCCAAATCCACAAAACACATATGGACAGGATGAGCGAACTCCCACGAACCCTCCAGTACCCTAGACAGGGTGTAGAGCTGATCCACAGTTCCACGGCCAGGACGGAAACCGCATTGCTGTTCTTGGATCTGAGGTTCGACTATTGGCCGGACTCTCCTGAAAACGTTTTAAATGTCTATTTTTTAAAGGGTTTACCGAGCATATTTGTTTGTTTCAGGATTGTAAAACTTGCAATTCATCAGTAAAAAAATAACATTCCTCCATTCCTTCCTCCTTGTTTCTGCAAAGAGTGTAAACATGATCAACTTTTGTTTCAAGCTTTCCAGATAAAACACACAGTGATTAAAGAAAAAAAAAAGCAGACCATGTCACCCACTTTTGGTTTAAACTCTCAAAGTTCAAACCTTCGTAGAAAATGAAGTCTAATATTATACAATGAAAACAAAGATCCGCTCGTGACTGGAGGAAAGCTGCACGACATTCTGTTAGGAGACACTGCAGCCAGGTATTTCTCAAAATGTACTTTGAGTTAGTGTGGCTCAGACAAATAAAAAAAGATCGAGGCTGAATCCTAATTGCTTCCCTACCCCTACGGTTTCTTCTTACCCCTACATCTATCCCTCCAAGTGGAGAGAAATGGAAAACCAACTGTTTTCAAATTTGGACATTTCCACCACGTGATGATGTCATCAATAGTTGCCGGTCATCTACGTTACCACTTAGCTCCCAGCCTTCGGAAAATACACAACATCATCGGTTTTATATCTTGAAATAGTTATGCAAAAACAAAAAGTTGTTAGGTAAACATCTGTGCTTCAGAGCACACCCACGTGGAGAAATGCGTTTCTCCTCAGCGGCACAGTGTTACCTGCAAGGGGATAGGCAGCCCTAAGTCACTACGGCTCCTCCTTAAAAAGCACTTTGGGACACTATAGCTGAAAACGCCTCTACAACTGGAGCAATAGGGAGGAGTCAGAGAAGTAGGGAATGACTTTAGGAAAATCTTTTCTTTCATTATAACAGCCTGTTTAACATGAGAGAACCTGCAGCACACAGTCATGTCATGTTACCTACTGTAGACAGAAAGTAGCTTTTTTTCTGATGTTCTGTATGTTTCTATGCCTCTTTTAAAGACTGACAGGTCCAAAATATTTCAATTATCAGGGAGAAACAGGCTGCCGAATAAAAGTGTATTTACTTGGTTATATTTGCACCTTATTGGCATCGCCTTTTGTTTATTTTCTTTAATGCTGGTAACACGTTTTACAAATAAAAATATTCCTATCAGATATTTCATCTGTTTGGAAAGGTCATCGACCTTTCAGGCTGTTTCAGCCTCACGAGGGCAGCGCATGAACTAAAGTCTAGAAACTTTTCACAGCCCAGAATGACACCAGCAAACAAACACGGCTTTATTTCTTTATTGTAGCAAATGGAATGAGTGTGGTCCTGCAAGAGGAAGAAAGGTTACAAATAATTCACCAGCAAAATAAAAATGATGAAAGGAGGCTGGAGACCTGGGCCAAAAATAAAGAAAAGAGGAGCAGCCCTGTACAGCCGCTCGCTGTAGAGCCGGAGCCCATTCCCCTCATCCACCCCTTCTGCCTGTCGGGCAAAACTTTCAACAAAAGAAAAACCAAAAAACAGACAAACTCCTACAGCAAAGCAGAGAAATTTGAAAAAAGCAGGCTCACTTATCCCACTAACACACCCAGCTTCACCTTTTAAACCACTGCATGAGCTGATCTGAAGCACCTGGATCAGGTAGGAAAAATGGTTGAACTAGAGGAGGGGGCAGATGCAATAAGGTCATTCAGCCATATTTACATATATACTCAGAGCAGCAACAACCAAACCGGAGGAGTGGTTACAGCAGATCCCTGGATAAACCTCAGACATCTCAGTCCAGAACAGCACAGTGCTAGAACAGCGGAGATAGAAGTTTGATGATTTGCCTGTAAGAGAGTGGGAGGAGGCAAACTTATAATACTTATAAAGCTTTTTGTTGCCTTTTTTTTGCTTTATCTATACAGTTATGATCATGTGAAGTGTCAAATTTTCAGAATGTGCACCAAAGGATTTTTTTTTGTGTGTCAAACTATTTTATGCTCCTTTAACGTCTCACTGCATCATTCTGTCCCATTCTGTCACATATGAATGCGTTAACAACAATCCTCACTGACTGAAGCCTAAAATTCACCAAAAAAGGTTTTTGTGTTGAAGCGTCGATGTGATAAACATACACAGCCGTCTGTTTATTGCCAGCAGGAAGTTTCATGGATAAATCTGACCTGTCACTGTCCTCTGTTTCCCGCCAGGAGCAATATGTTTTCATCCACGACGCTCTGACTGAGGCCATCCTCAGCAGAGAGACTGAGGTTCCTGCCTGGCAGCTCCACAGCTATGTCAACAGCATCCTCACGCCAAACTCCAGCGGCTGCACGCGGCTCCAGAAGCAGTTCAGGGTGAGTCCTCGCAGCGTCGCTTGACGAGCTGTCAGTCTGCAGCGATGCCGTCAGCTGGATTTGAAGTGCTCTGTGGATCAAAAGCTCGTTAGCAACTCGCATGGTGGTTTTCCACTTCCAAACATGACAAGACTGAAAGTGGCTTTGATGTTGGCGTTAATAAAGTCATGTCCGTCACCCCTGCTGCGTTATGCAAAGTTTGATGAATGTTTCATCAAGCTGCAGGTCTTTCAACATCAATAGAGAGAGAAATAATTGCTCATATAATGTCACATCCTTTCAGGCTTCAGCCGCTCATTATCTCAAAAATGTGCCTTTAGTTTTAGGTTGCTAAACTATGTTATGTCTTATTCAATATCTTTGAATTGACTGGGACTCTCAGGACTCACTTTTGCTATATTTTCTTTCCAGCTGCTGACTCAATGTAACACACGTTTTGTCGAGTGCTTCAGCGCTTACAAGGATTGCAACAAGGAAAAGAACCGCAATTCTTCAGTGGTTCCCTGTAAGTATTTACCTCGCCGTTCTTTGGACACGAGATCATACACATAAATAACAATTTTGACTTTTTTTCTTGGTCTGTAAACAATATTTCTCCAGAATTAGAATTCCATTTCCATAATTTTTTAAGTTAATCCTTCTTGCATGCTCTCAACAGCCTGACAGCGGAAAAGAACGTGCTTGTTACTATAGCAACAGTCGAGACTTAGGATGAATGTGATCATTATCAGCCAGTGTGATATGTAAGAAAAACTCTGGGGTTGTGATTTAAAGAGTCTTTTTCTATCTGCGCCTGAACAGCGGAGCGAGCTCGGGTTGGACTCACCACTCTGCCAGGCATGAAAGGAACAGATTACATTAACGCATCCTACATAATGGTACAGTGCTGATCATTAATGAGACGCTTTTCTTTATCTTTCCCATTGTGCTGGTGACCGTGACGCGCTGAAAAATGATAACTGGCGTTGACACGGTGATACTTTAGAAAGGCTAACCGCTCTCCTCTGTCTCCCCAGGGCTACTACAGGAGTAATGAGTTCATCATTACCCAGCATCCTTTGCCCCACACCACCACAGATTTCTGGAGGATGATTTGGGACCACAACGCTCAGATTATTGTCATGCTGCCTGACAACCAGGGCCTGGTGCGTAACGGGGAAAAGCCATTGACAAAGCTGCTCAAAGACTGGATTGCAGATGAAGGGTGAAGAAGTTAAATGAGGTGTATGTCGCTGTTTTCCTGCAGGCGGAAGATGAATTTGTTTACTGGCCAAGTCGGGAAGAGGCCATGAATTGCATCGCCTTTACTGTTACTCTCATCAATAAGGACAGACTGTGCCTCTCTAACGAGGAGCAGATCATCATCCATGACTTCATCTTAGAGGCCACGCAGGTACCTGCTCCCCCACCGCCTCCTGTTTTTACCCCTCACACGTGTAAAGACTCTTTGAACAGCCCTTATCACCTAATTGTCCTGGCTTTCCTCTGCCTGTCTGTGTGTTAAAGGATGACTACGTGCTAGAAGTGAGACATTTTCAGTGTCCTAAGTGGCCAAACCCAGACTCCCCCCTCAGCAGCACCTTTGAACTCATCAGTGTCATAAAAGAGGAAGCCATGACGCGAGATGGTCCCACCATCGTGCATGATGAGTATGTTTGTTTGTTTGTTTCTCATCATTCAAGTGTGAGTCCATGTCATTTAAATAAGGTTAGGCCTTCAAACAAAACATCAATTCCAACAGATTATTATTACAAGTGTGCAACGCACATGTGCTTTGGTGCTATTCCATGCAAGTTTTTTCATCTTTTCAAACACGTAGGACACAGAAGGATTGTCGCTAACACAGCAAGCCTTTCTTTTAGCCCCAGAAGCCGTCTCTTGCTCATATTCCTCGTGCAGATCTGGTGTTTAGCTTTTAAATGGCCCATTAGCGCAGATGTGGTGAAGGTTTTGGCCGGTGAACCCGGTCGCGACTATTTAGTTCCGCAGCCGCACACAGCCGACACTTTAGATCGCCAATGAGCATTGATTGCGTCATTTTTTCAAGCGCAACTATTCAGGCTACTATCGAACCCTAACGTAGTATTTTGCCGTATTCGGCAGAATACAGCCGGTGGCCGAATATTCAGTGCACTCCTGATCTTTTCCTGTAGCTTGCAGTTTGCAGCTGTCTTACTGCTGACTCTGTTGCAGCACGGAGAGTGTTGTTCTCATTTAAAATGAAGCAAAATCGGATCTTTTTTCTGTTGGAAAAACCTCTGTAGGTCGTTGTTCACATTCAGACAAACCAATAGAGACACTCGCTGTCCGTTTAAAATGTTTATTTGACAAGTTATTGAGCCCGGAAGTCTGAAACTGGGAATATCTCGCCAACTTGTGCATTTACTGTTGGCTAGTCAACAAATCGTGAAACAACACCTCCTGCTCAAACTACTGCGGTATTCTGCAGCGCTTTACAGCAATAAAATGATATGCAGTCCTCTAGTAGAGTATTTATACAAAGCATGAAATATCTAGAGCTGATCATAATAAGAATAACATAAATACCCAATCCCTGATCTGGATTCAGCATGTCATTGGGCTTGATTTCTAATCACATGATCGGATCAGGACATTAAGCGTTATTTTGTGTGAAGATCTAAAGGTGAGATTCTGGACATGATGGAGTTTCTGTGCTGCGGCCGCAGTACCCTTTAGAAAAACTGTATTGTAGGATTAAGAGCACCTGAACGGAAGAGCTATTGCTCCGAGCTCATAGTGAACCTCTCCACTCAGGTATGGAGCAGTGTCAGCGGGGATGTTCTGCGCCCTCACCACGCTGTCCCAGCAGCTGGAGAACGAAGGGCTCATTGACATCTATCAGGTGGCTAAGATGATGAATCTCATGAGGCCGGCAGTCTTCACTGATATCGTAAGTTCATTCTCATGTAAAAACACAGAGGTGCACTTTGGGGTTATCTAAACTAAGCAGTGTGAACTTGATGGTGCTTGAGGTTTCATGCTGCACTCCTCTGTGAGCTCTAACCTTTGACAGGAAAACGCAGCTGACTGCAGTGACTGCTAAAGGCAAAGCTGTTTACTTTAAATGCTCCGTGCTTCAGTGATGTTCGTTCTATTCAAGTTTAATTATTTGCAAGTGATGACATTAAATATTTGTTGGCCATTGGTTTAAAAAAATTCTGTTATCCCCATAAATAGTTATTATGGCCAGAAAACCATTTCTCAACATTCAGTGTTTTACTGTGACATGTGGAGACATCTAGTGGCACAAATGTGTTATTGCAGCGAAATGCAAAACATTGTTTTGATTTGTTTGTGTTTTTTTTTTTTTATTAATTTGAGAAGAATACATGTTAAAGAAACAAATGCAGGTATGTTATGTATTATAAGCCTGTTAGAGTTCACAAACTGAAGGTTTTATTGTCCTTTCTCTAAATGCTGAACAAAAATGTTTCAGCTTTTGTTGAATTATTTAGAGCCTAACTATTGTGTGAAGCAGCAATAACCTAACATAAGTTGGTGCATACTTTTTTAGAATAGTAAGGCCTTAGTCACGTGCCCTCCATATGGTTCTGTGGGCTCTGTGGGTTGTCTGTGCCCTGGATGGTCATAGATAGGAGAGGAGTGCAGGCTCATGTGACTACCTCAAGTCCCTTAAGGTTATGATAATGGAACGTATAATTGTTGTCCCTGTTATTAGTGTATCATGAAGTATTTGTAAGGATAATGAAAGCTAAACACAGTAACGTATGGGGATGCTGTCGTACGCTGTCCTTACACCACAGTCTAGTTGTTAGCAAGGTGTGAGTTCTGCCTCCTTAGTGTAGCATAATCTTGACCAGAAACAATGAAGGATATACACACGTGGACAAAATTGTTAATCTGACAAAAGTAATAATACATTTTAAAAAAATATGAAATTAAACCATTGCTTATTAGGATTTAGGTCTGGGCTCGTAGAAGGTCACTTTTGAACAGTCCAGTGTTTTCCTCTGAGACATTCATGGGTGTTTTTGGCTGTGTGTTTTGGGTCATTGTCCTGTTGAAAGACCCATGACCTGTGACTGAGACCAAGCTTTCTGACACAGGTCAGCACATTTCTCTCTAGAATTCCTGATAGTCTACAGATTTCATTGTACCTTGCACAGATTTAAGACACTCTGTGCCAGATGCAGCAAAGCAGCCCCAGAACATGACAGATCCTCCTCCATGTTTCACAGGAGGGACCGTGTCCAGTGTCAAACAACGACGGATGGTGTGATCTAACGCTGATCTTCCTTGAGCTTTAAGCTCACCTTTGATCTCTCTAGAGGTTTTTCTGGGTTCTATTGTTACAGTTTGTATTATTCTTCTCTTTGATTTGTCATCAGTTTTTCTCTTGCGGCCTCGACCAGGGAGGTTGGCTATAGTCCCATGGATCTTAAATTTCTGAATAATATGTGCAGCTGCAGTCACATGAACATCAAGCTGCTTGGAGATGATTTTATAGCCTTTTCTTTCAACTTACTTGTCTCTAATTCTCCTTCTAATGTCCTGAAACATGTCTTTCCTTTGCTTCCTTTGGTTCATGTTGAGTATGGTACACACCGGGTCCCCAAACATCACTGTGACTTCCTGTAGCCCTTTATTTAGGCCGACTACTGATTACAAGATTGTAGACACAGTTAGTGGACACATCTTGGAATATAATTATTATTATTATTGGATTTTTATTATTTCTTATTTTGGTCACATGTCTTTTCTAGGGGGTACCATCATTTTTGTCCCCGCATGTTTAATGATTTTGTTTTAGTAAATAATTCTGTTGAAGCGCGGTTGAAAAGCAATGTCTGACCTTCATCTGTTACGTTTCATAGAATTTTTATTTATTGTTACTTGTCAGTTTCGAGTTATTTCTGTGACCATTGTGAGTTTTTCTTTCATTAATAGATGGGTACCAACAATTTTCTCCACGTGTGTCTATATTTTTAAATATATTTGGAAATAAAGTCAGACATGAAGGAGTCATCTCTTGAACGCATCTTGAAAAAAAAAACTGGTGCAATGTGTTTATTGATGCATGATATGAAGCGTCTGATGTTTGTGTGTGCAGGAGCAGTACCAGTACCTTTACAAAGCCATGCTCAGCCTGGTGGGTAACAAAGAGTGCAGCCTGAGCCCCATGCACATGGACACTAATGGGGTGGTGGTGATTGCAGACGAGTCGGATCCTGCAGAGAGCATGGAGTCACTCGTCTGAGGACATTCCAGCAGGCACTTAATTTGTTAAAAAAAAAAAGAAAAAAAAAAATCCAAGAACTTTTCTGAGGCCTTTTTTGCCAGACTATTGATTAAACAAATAACCTTATTACTTTTTATACTGATAAAAGTTTTTTGATATTTATGTTTTTGTCCTTTATTTCTCGTCTTAAATGTTCTCCTGCTGAGCATTTGCACCTGTTAAAGTTGACACGAGGAACAAGCAGCTCTGTCCAGTTTGCACTATTTTATCAGTGTTACTGCCTACAACCCGGACTGGGTGCCTCTGGCGCCACAGCGGAACCGGGGTTTTGGACCGCATCGAGACGAACCTGAAGCATGAAGACCAGGATGAGTTAAGGCAAATCCTCACTGAACGAAGTCTCCAAACGAAACACTTCATCACATGGTAACATTGCCCAGCATGGTTTCTGTCACTTTGTCACTTAATTCAAACCGTTTGAGACCCCGCCCCACATGAGGGCGGAGCTTTTTCTCACACATGAAGAGACTCATAGCTGCCTCTACATCATTGTCCCAGTATCTCACTGCTGTCTTGTAACAAAATGTACTTATGAATTCTTTTATCAGTGAGTTACAACTTCTAATGTGAATTTTTGTTCTGCTTTTTACAGGGTTTGTTTATATAAATCTATCCTACATACAATATACAGCTGGCTGTTTTTATTTTCCTCCTGTGCTTTTGCAAACGAGTCTGCAAACTTCTGTGGATTCATATTTTTGGTTTTCTACATGTAACTTACAAATCTCCAGTCATGTTTTTTCTTGTTTTGCCGTGCCCTGCTTTTGTTGTCGCTTCTCTAACCTCAGCAGACACAGCTTAGCTGTTAACACATGTACCTGTACCGACACAGTGCAATGCCTACAAAGGAAAGGGTTCACTCCACCAAAAGGTTTTCATGTTTTATTTTGCTGCATCTCGTCCCAGCCGCTGAAATTTGGATTTATGTCTGGCACTGATCAGCACAAAATTACTTGACGTCAAGGTGAAAGCAAATGTCGGCGAATTTCGTTAAATTGACTTCAGAATGAGCGTTTCATTCCCTTTTTTAATTGAATAAAAGCTTGTGATTTTCTTTGGTTGGAGGATGCTGACGTTTCTTAGTGGTAATTATTGATGTAACTTGACAGTTTGTTTTTTTTTACGACGCAACTCTGACTTTTCCGCTTTCTTTGTTGCTTTTTTTTGGTTTTTTAAACGACTGAGTTCTGACAACAGAGGAGGATTTTCACAGACTGTGCCTGTGAAGATGCTGTTCAGTGCCTTGACTAACTTTCTAATTGTTGATCACGATTTATGCTTTTTAGTAAACGCGTCTCCTTTTTTAAACTACACTTTAGTTCCAATCATAATTTCTTTCTCTAAAACGAATGTCGGACATCTGGAAATATTGTGGGGCCAGCGCTGCTTTTGAATTTAAACTGAGATTAACCTTTTTTTTTTGTAAAATAAAAAGTAATAATTTAAAGAGTGTTGTTTGACTTTGACACAGAATCCGCTGATCGGTGTCTAGAAAAGAACAACAGACTTGTAAATAAATAAAACATGAAAAAGCCTGAAAGAAGTGAAAACTTTCTATAAAAACACTGTAGTTTCTTTTTCGTGGGTTGATGCTTTATTTGTAACCAAAGATGTGGTTCCAGTTTGCAACATGTAAGTGATTTTGTCCTGAGATCTATTTAATCGATAAGAATTTAAAATCACAATTGTTAAAATGTGCAGTACAGATTTCCAGTGTCAAAGGTGTGAATTTAACCAGAGTTGAGCATGTTTCTGTTTGAGCCTCAGGAACACACCTTTCCCAATAATCTGACTTTGTGATGCTTTCCTCATATTAGAAAGTAAGGTTTCAGATTCAGACTGTAAATTGTATTTCATTTGCGCTGATATTCCTTCTCCACGTTATTTTGTGACTATAATTATAATCTCTTTTAAACCCTGAATGTTGCTCTCTCATCATTTATCCTTCCTTTGTTTTCTTTTTTTACTGGGGGGAATGAGGGGACTGCAAACAGTTAGAGGAAAGCTCTTCTCGCTCAAAGCTTGGTCGCTTATCTAAACCTTCACCGTAGCTGTTGGTGGACATACATTCATGTGTATCGGTTTGAAAAATGTGTAAATGCTTCATAGTACAACTGTTTTTATTCACGCAAGTTAGTATTCTGAATAAGACATTGACATATTATACATTTGTCATATTACCACACCTTTTTAGAATAAAATAATGATTTTATTCAGAATAATCTAGTGTAAACCGTTTTTTTAACATCACACTCTGGAAAAAGCATACTCAGTTTTTTTTTTTTTTCTTTTCATCAGATCGCCATTTGCTTAATAAAACCCCCTGTAAAAATAGTCTTGGTAGTCTTATTTCTTTTTTTTTAACTTCCTGATATTATTCCGACTCTCATGGGTGACCCAGTCAGAAAACATATATGTGCATGTGTTTCTTTGTTTAGTTTTGTTGCTGTGAGTGAGGGGGCAGCAGGAGAAAGGGATGTATGGAGGCGGAATACTTTCCCTGGCGACCCCTGAGGGGAAAAGCAGGAAGAAGAAAATAATAATAATAAAAAAAAAAACTGCTCATTTCCCTGCATGGATGGGAACTGTTGCCACATTACATCGACATGGTATGAATATCTGTAATATAATGGCCAACGCGTAGTAACTATGGGTGTAGATGGAAAGAAAATAATACTTTAAAAGTATGTGAATATGTTTTATATCTTAAAATGAATTCAGTTTGAAGCTAAAGAGGTGGTTAGGATGTTGGGTTCCTCTAGTTTAACGTTCAGACGTCACCATCTGTAACCTTCTATCTGACCTTATGTCAAATAATGTTTTTCTAGGGGTCACTGCTTTATACTTTTGACACAAAATATGTGAGCTAGATATGTGACGATGACTTCCTAATTATCTTTAAAGTATTTTCAAAGAATTTCCCCTAAAAATGGTGTCAAAAAATGTCAATTTGGGGTTTTTATATTTCATGTAAAAAGTTCACCTTATAAAATGCTCCAGTTTATTATGAATGTTTGAACTATTTTTAGAATTTTTTTTATATTTAACCTTAAAAATTCTTAAGGATTGTTAGACTAGGAGTGTGTCCGAAAGTAAAATATTTATTTTCTTTCTTTTTTTTGGTGTTTTTCTTCATTTATAGCCGTCCCCATAAAAAAGTCCACATTAGTGAGATTAATCCAAAAGCTCTTACTAACAAAATGTGCAGTTTACTGCCGCCTTAAGCTTTTAAGACGGAAAAGATGAAAAGGAAATACAAAAAACAGCTTAAAGAGGCTGAAATCTCAGGACTTATTTTATGTAAAATTATAGGAGAAATTGTTCAGCTTGTTGGATAAAAACATCATTTAAAAAAGATTTTCATCCAAACTAGTGAATCTACATTTTACCCACATTTATGATAATGGGTTAAATAGAGTGCATTTTAATATACAAGAAAATTAATAAATGAAGTCCAGCTTTAAATATTCCTTATCGCTCTAAAGTTGGGGCTTATCAGGCAGCAATTGGATTTTTGTATATAACTTTCTTTAATCTGGTTTAGCTTTATTCCAAAGTACCAACTATATCATATCCAGACTCTAGTGATGATTTGTATAAAGTTTTCCAAATTGATGCTGAATTATTTTTAAGCAACATATAGTATGTTTTCTCAGAGTTTGAATGAAAAAGCTGAGATTTTCATTATGAAAATTTGTGGTCTTGAAGTTGAGTCACAGCCGCTGGACTTGAGATCTTCTCCTTGAAACGTTTCATCACTCGTCCGAGTGGCTTCATCAATGCCCAAGCATTTTCAAACCTTTGAAAGATGAGCCAGAGAGGCAATTATTTAATAACCCTTCCCTCAACAGAGGGGGCCTCAGACACAACTTGTCTTCTCTTTACCAAGCTGCCCTTTCATTAGTTCCTGGGAAAACCAAAACTCAAATAAACAGTCTATGGCTGGGGGGAGATTCAAAGAGAAGAGGAGTTTCACTCTGGTTTCCCTTTAATGATTATCCAACTGTAGGGATGTGGATCTGGAGGATACAAGGATGAATGGAAAAAGATTGGAAGTCTCGTTGACTTAGCTTCAAGACGTCGTCACCTGGATGAATGAGAACCTTCACCTACAAAGCAAAACCTGAATCCTAAAAAAAGATGTTATGAGCCTAAGATTGTGATCAGAATTCCTTGTGTCTCTGAACTTTGACAGATCGGGAAAATAAAATCTTTTCCGCTTTCTTTCTTTTTCTTTCTTTCCGCTTTTTCTGCTTTTCCGTCACAACCCCAGTGCTTTTTACTTCTCAAAAACGAATGGCTGTGGATTGATCCATGAGGGCTGGAGCTACAGCCAGAACACTGGAGACATTCAAAGGAAAAAACAAGCATTGCCTCTTTGCTAATATTTATATCATAAAGTTTACCGTTCAGGTAGTCACAACTGAAGCTAGCCAGCAGGGGAGCTCCTACGTGGTTGGATAGATTTGAAGAAGAGCAGAATGACCCACATTCGCATCACACACTTACCAGCATGTGTGTCCACTGTGACACGTCAGCCTGTAATGAATGGAATCTGAGGGTTAGGGTTACTAAAATGTTGATAAAACAGATTTATTGTTGACTGACAGAAATTGAATGCGTTCAGTTTAAGGAAATGCATGTTTCTACAGGATACTTCCCCAGGCTCACACTGGAAACATTAAGGATTCAGGCATGACACTCTGTGACACATTCTGTGAAACTGGGGTTTTGCTGAGCCTCATTTTCAGTTATTTCTATGCTGATTTATGGACATCTGTCAAGGCGGAGTATCATCCCCACAATGAATTTAAAATGGTGTCTACAGTGTCGTGTCTGTGTTGACTCCCGAGTCGGAGTACTTGAGTAAATGTAATTACTTTTCCACAGCGGCTTAGTTTGCAGTTCTGCAAGTGTCTGAGGTGCAGCTAGTCAACAGGACAGAGTTTGCACATGTACAGTAATTTTTATTTAGAGGCCACAGCTCTTGCATATTACAACTGTTGGCTTTTATAAGGCAAAAAGCAAGAATGAATCCACCAGCTAATTCACACAGAAAACAGAAAGCGTTTGGGAAGAGTGGGAACCCACAGGCATGCAGCGATGGCTCAGAATGCAATGTACAGCATTTTATATTTATATATATTTATAGAATATATACAAAACAACAGTGAGACCCAAACAAATGCCAGACACCTCATTCTACACAATTACAGAACAAAGACAGACCAACTTTTTTTTTTTTTTCAATAAAAACAAAAATATTTGCTTTTTTTTTTTCTCTGTAAAAGTGCAACTCAATTAAAATAGAGCCTGTTTAAAGGCCTTTTTTAAATGTGGAAAAAAAAAATAAAATAGAATCTGCCAAGTTATCAAAACGGAGTTATGAGAATATTGCATCTCCCGAAGACCGTCTGGGATGTTCAAGACGCTTGTTGAGCTGTGTCCCATCACCAGATCACAGAGCGTTGACAAGTGAGTACAAATATGGGTCTGGCCTTACTGTCGGTGATCAGAACAGCGAGCAGACGACGGTTTTTCCATAACAGCCGTGAACAAATACAGAAGTTTTATTTTCAGTTTGAAGCAGTTGGCGTTCACTTAAAAACAGACGAGACGAAGAAAAGGGTCCGCACACTCATCATCACGACAATGTACCATTAATGAATGTAGAATACGACAAAGAAGCGCCATATAGGTTTGCATTGACAGGGACACACCTATTAATCTCACTCAACATTTTTTAAACAAATGGTTTTCTCCATATTGCTTGGTAACACATAGAAATGAATTTAGAAATGAATGAAGACCAAAGATAGGTGCTATCTTAATCATGACACAGCTAAACTGCCAATCATGGTTATTTTTGACATTTTTATTTTCTTCAGTATAATTTCTATTTTTATAGTTATTAATTCCTTCATAGGCAATTCGAGCTGACAAAGAGAGGTCCTAGAGTGGCTATCTGAGTTGGTACATGCATTGTAACCAGGCTAAAGTCAAAAGTGTGAAGGGGCGGGGTTTGGGATGGGGAAGGGTGAGGACAGACGGGCTGTAGAGTCAGTGCGCAGGCTCTAGTTGTCATCGTCGTCTTCCTCGTCGCTGTCTTTCATGGAGATGCCCTGCATGCCTCCTTCCCTCACGGAAGCAGAGGCCTCTTCCATGGTCAGCCTGTTGCGCACCGTCTCGTACATCTTACTGTTGAGGGTGGAGTCCAGGACCCCCTGCAGACGGAAGTCTCTGTACTTTTTCTGCAGGAGAGCAGAGGAAGGTCAGAACAGGGCCGCAGGCGGCACACGGTCAACCCGGCCGGCGTCTGCCGTCCTTACTTTGGTGATCCTGATGAGGATCTTTAGCTGGTAGACGTGGAGCTGCTGATCCATGCGTTCAGTGAGCCAGGTTCCCAGCAGGTTCATGGTGGCAGTGTACCATTGCTGAAACACAAAAACAACTCTCTCCAGCAAGACACACACCCACAGGCACAGAAAGTAACCCGGAGATGCAACAAGTGAAAATGAACGCCGCTCTGATGCCACTGTTCTGCTGTCACATGGTGTGTGGTTCGCCAGTTATGAAATCTCAGTGTAAAAATATACAAGTGGTCAGTTTGTGGTTGTATTCAAATTCAAGGTACACATATTAAAGTCCCACTCCGATCATCTTTTAATCGTGTTCTTGGTGGTCTTTTTATTATGATTATGACGCTTTTAGACAAAATCAAAAACCTGCCGTTTTCTAGGACATAGTTTCTGCAGAACGGCTGGCATGTTGCTGAGAGCTCTCTGTTTATGCCTCTCCCACCAACTTACAGCCCCTCACACCCCCAACCTAAGATTCCCGGCGCAACAAAAATGGCGATCAGCACTGGAGCTATCCAGCCGCACAGTTTTGATCCAGACCCCAGCTCAGACGAGGAAAATATAGATGTATATAAAACTGTATATACAAGTGGATGCATCAGAATGGAGGGGAGCAGGGAGCTTGTTGCCGGCTGTTGTAGCTTCTACGTCACACTTACAAGCTTTTTCAAGCATTTTTTTTCTTCTGCTCCTGATTCACAATGATTTGAATAACGAAAAACTTCAAATAGTGATTTTAATCCTAATTTTCTTTTGACATGTCCTCTGCCATCAGAAAAATGCCACAAAAACATGCTGAGAACACCAGAAACATCATTTTCACCGGAGTGGGTCTTTAAAGCAAATCCAAAACAACTGGAGAAAAAAATAAAGTCAAAAACGTAACGCAAATAAACAAATTATTAAGGAAAAAAGGAAAAATGAAAAACACATTTAATACAATTATTTTTAAATTAGCAAATATGGGAAAATGTAAAAAAAAAACATTTAGGAGACGAAGTGTTGATGTAAATACACAAAAAAAACACATTACTGAGATAAAGAGAAGACAGCTGAGTGTATCCACGGTTTCTTGTCTTGGTGCTGGAAAGCCTTTTTGTAAGGGAAGGATATCTGATCAAGTTTGCACGATGCCATGCATTTCACAGGTAACAATCAACAATCAGTGCAAGTTAACAGGCTGTCATGGTGTGAAGATGAAGTCTAAAGAAACACATCGGATCCAAGAGGAGTCCTTAGGTTCTGGGTTAGAGTTCTAAGGTTGTGCAGCGTTCTCTTCTTCCGGAATTGGATCAAATGTTAAGTAAAGCATTGAGCTCCCTTTCTCTCCATCTCCTCTATCAATTACTATTACAAACATACGTACCAAGTTTCATTTTCTTTAACAGGGTTGTGAGGATGGCCTCGTTGAAGATCTTAGCTAGTGAAACATTTCTCCAAAAGAAATGGTCCAAATCTGTTCTCTTTTCTGTAAGTTTATGTTAAATACATTATTTATATGATAAGAAAACCAACTTTTGCCCTCGTCCCTACAGTGTAAATGAGATGAGAAGATTCCCCCTCCTCTGATGTCTGCAGGGAGCTTAGCTTGAGCCCGTCTCTGCCCAAAGGTAATGAAATCCTCTCGGCAGCCGCTCGTTTTGTTTGATCCAATCCATACGATCTCCAAGGGAGACGCTACAGGAAGTTACTCAGAAATGGTCTAACGCAGAAGCGATGGCACAATAAAAAAAAAAAAAAGGAGTGAGCCAAGCTGAAGTTGCTGATTGGAAGACTCAGTTTCCACTCGATGAAGGCAAACTGTCCATTTCCGTCTTCACCTCTGCTTGCTAAATTAAACCAGCTGTCTCCTGGATCAAAACGTACACCCAACACACAACGGATCAATTCCTCATCCAACTCAGAAACTGTGAAACATGTATTTGCCAACTTGATGACTTATCCTCTCCACATCATCTCAAGAGCCTGAAACCAGTTTTTTCATTAACCTTCGGAGCTTCTTTGCCGACATGAAGGTGATACATTGGAATTAAAAAAGGAAAAGTTCGCTGGGGGCAAATATGCTCAAACTGAATTCTATAAACAGAAGAAGCTTGATCTGTTTTTGATTTATTTTCCACTTAGACACACAAAGGGACACCACCAAACACAAAGCTCTTGTATGACTCAGAAGAGTTACTGCATGAATTCTCCAGCTACATGTAAAAAAAAGTCATTTAAAGGTGTAAAACGCTTCTGACAGTTATGAGTGATCGTGAAATGCAAAAATCAAAACTTTTTAAAAATCTGCACGGCCCATTAACCGCAGGAGGCAACCGTTTGTCCTTTCTGTTCAGTTGATTCAAGTTGAAATGCTAGAGTCACAACTAAAGCGGCCGGCACCGCGCATGAGACGGCTATGAGATGCAATTTGAGCTTTGACACCGGTTCATTAGCCAAAGAAAAACAAGAGAGCGAGTGAATGGAGAGCAGGAAAGGCTGCTGTTTTCTTGTAGCTTCTTTACTGTTTGCTAAGCGACAAGGGAACTGCAGGCATTTCTTCTAGTAGCAGTTATCTCAGGGGGAAAGATGTCAACTGGAAACTTGTGAGTAGGCAGGAAGTGCAGGAAAAAAAAAGACCCATGAGGCCCAAAGTTTAGGTACGCTGACTTTTTTTTTTTTTTTTTTACTTTTAGGTTATTGACGTGTGTTTAATTCAGGATAAGTTTGGTGAATCTGGTTAAGCAGATGCCTGTCCACTTCACAGTCGAGTTGAGCGTGCAGTGCATGCAGACCTCGCATGTGGGTGGGTTGCCCGAGAACGTGCTAAGGAAGACTGCTGTATGTGCAGATGAGGCAGAGCTTGGAGGAGGAAGAGGGTCATGCTAGAAGATGTACACAGGAAGATTATTTGACTCGATCATCATGCCATCCAGCTAAATGTGAGAAAACAACGCAACGCAACGCTAGAGATAAGTGCCACTTTTTTAATAGAAGGAGGCAGCGGGAATGGTGTTAATCAGAAAGATGAATTCAAATAAAAAGCTGCGAGAGAAAGACAGAAAAAGAAAAGAGAACGCGCAGCATCATCGAGTAACATCTTTGACATGCATGCAAATGAATGGAGAGACTAGCATTCACATGAAAGAAAAAACAACACTCGGAACATCTAGTTAACATGCAGTTGAAAGTGCAAAAGCTGAAACATTCACAGCTTGGGAAATCTTCCATTGAACATGACAGTGCCGTGCTGGTTTTTTTGGTGGACTTTGGGGCCACACAGAGGACGAAAGGGGTAAAACTCCACATTAGCAGTGCTGATGAAACAAGAAGACACGAGAGCCAGGCTGGATCTCAAAGACAAAAAGCAGACCCACTCCATGACAGCTTCATTCCTCATGGATTTACAAAATCAATATCAACTTCGTCTGGGACAGAACTCCTGCTTCTACAGAACAAAAAAAAAAAAAAAGGAGACTTCTGAGCGTCTGCTGGACATGAAAACACAATGTGACTACCTCACGAAAAGCTGTCACACACCTGCACAGATCCAGGTCTGTGAAAATACTCACTCAATGACATGAAGCACACAAGTCACAGCGTTATGTCCATCAAATCACACATGGAGGACACATATATATCAATGTATCCTGTTAGGATTATGTATGTTAAGGCAGTGCTCCCTTCGCTCTGTAACACCTCTGGTTCCCAACCTTTTCTACCCGACTCACCACAGCTGATGGATGTCTACAGCATTTGTTAGATGCTTTAACCTCACTGTTTTATGAAATAGCACCAATTTATTGTTGGAGGTCAGACGACCAGATGCAGAATATTCTGTGTACATCCACGTGGGCTGTATTTATGCACGTTTCTCTGTGAGGGCGTATGTTCAAGATTCAGTTATATATTTAGTCATAAACACAACTTAGTTTACCAACAAGACTGTTCTCGTCACAATAAAAACCCTGCAATGGAGAACCCTCTCTATCCTCTGGTCCCATAACTGCAAATATGAGACTTTTAGTCACATGGAGGCTGTTTTTGTGCAGGAAGAGGAAAAGTATTTCAATGATAAAAGTGCAAGCCCTACAGTAAAACTGAAAGATAATGGTGAATGGCTGTTTAAAAAGCTTGAAATAAATGTTTTTTTTTAAATGATAATAAAATAAAGCCTAGACGTAGATGTAGCAGTTAAACGTTTTTTCTTCATTCTGAACCCTGCTCCTTGAGCATCACTTACGTGTCTTCGCACTCTCATCTGCTTCACCCTTATTATTCCTCATGTGTTATTTAAGTGCTCAGTTTGACCCATTACCTGCAGCGTGCCTGTAGAAAAAATGTGCACCAACATTTTTGCTTTACAGGTTTACTGAGCTGTCTGCGCGGGTCACTTGTGCGCTCAGCACAGGTTTGCCCACAGATATATATATATATATATATATATATATATATATATATATATATATATATATACACACACAGACATTATTTTTGTGGGTTTTTTTCTTTTTATTTACTTGTTTAAATACACGTGTACACAAATGTTATGCATCTGGCACATCTTTTATAAAAAATGCACCGTGGATTGTTATTAAAAAACAAAAACCTCAGGTTGGGAACCATCGTTTTAACAGATCAAGTCTTTAACTTTAGAGTTCCTGCCACATCCTTAGGAGGTGGACATTATGGTGATGAAGAACGTGTGTGGTAGCTTGGGGTACAGAAGAGACTGAAACACCTAAAATCCTGGTGCAAGACGGCTGTGACTGTATGTCCTGTCCTCAGAGAGCACTGCGTCAAATAATCCTTTTTTTAAGATGCTTTCATGGAGTTTTTATATAAAAAAGATGTTCGTTTACTTTAATACACAAATGCCCCAAAGCATTGTGGCAGCGAGTACCAGAATGCTGAGGGCAGCTGTGATTTAAAGAGAAGAGAGACAGACAGAAAGAGGGAAGTCAAGAGGGGTCAGAAAAGCCTCTTCTACCAGGCTTCAGTCACTTCCCGGTCTCAAAATGGAACTTATCCCTCTCTGCCCTGTTGTTTTGCCACATTTTTGGAGGCCCCTTCATTCTTGAATGGAGGAGACGGCATCTTACTTACATCAAATAACCTTTCTATATACACCTCCTCATTGACCTTATCACGGAGCATGTCCTGAGAGTGCCGCATAAAGGTCACGTAGCCGTCAGCTACATCCATCCCAGGTTTCTGCAAAGACAAAAGCACAACACTAACAAAAACTCTGACCATTACCATACGTCTTGGAGCAGCGCTATTGTCCTGGGAAGACCTTAAATTGATGCACTTTGAATGTTTTCATCAATTACTGCAGATAACCTCAGAAAAGAAAAACTTGATTTGATCCAACTTACAGGAACATCCACGTATTTTGAGGCAGCTTTCACCTAAAATGAGAACATTCAAACCGGGAAGTATTGGTTAGTTATTACAATATTCAAAGGTTTTGTACCTAGCATCAGAGTATCGTTCATTTAGTTTAGTAAAAGGTTTTACAAGCATTAAATGTAATAAAAGGTTCAATAAATTACAAGTGTTATTGTTGAAAAAGGAAATTATTCACATTACTATGTGAATAATAATATGTTCATATATAGTGTGAACATATATTATTGTGAGTCTTTAATCTACTTAATGACAAACAATCAAGAGAATATTTTATTATTCTTTTATGTGTTTACATTTTAAGTCTTTATAGTATTTTTGCCAAAAAAAAAAAAAAAACTGTATCTTTTTATCTATCGAAATTAGGCTAAACTAATGTTTTAGAAACCCATCCAACTGTTATGATTTGGAAAAAAAAATTGTGGAGTTAAAGAAATAAAATTAATTATCTCACCGTGAATGAAAGGAAAGAAGAGAATAGAGTTCCTTCATCATATCTGGAAATCTTTGCCAGTACTCCCTCCAAAATGGCAACAAACTGAGAAAGAAAGAGCAAAAAGAAAGGGAAACCATCGGCCTGTCATCAGTTTTTCTTTTTCACTTTTTCCCTTCATCTGAGAACGTTGAGGGAATATTACAGTCACTTCACAGCTCAAATGCAGCCGCACCTTTGCAACCAGAAGCTGAATCATGTCTCTGACACTCTCTTCAATCAGATCATCTATTTTGGAGTGGAACTGTTTCTGCATGAGACAAAACAATTGATGCTAAAAAAGGTGACCCGGCTGTTTCCTCCTGTCATTTCTAGGTAGGTTTTTACCTCTTGGCCCATCTCCATGGCACACAGCTTAGCGGATTGGTCCTTGGCATCCACCATCACATTGAACATTGTGCACAATGATGGGGAAACACGGAAATCTGTCGACTTACTGCTTTTTGCCAGTTTGGACTCAAACGCCATCCTGGTGCTAAGGAGCAATAGAAAAAAAAGCCTCAAAATATTGCAAGATAAAAGGGTGAGTGTGAATCTTCTGTTTGTCTGCAAGCACTGTTACACACCGCTTCACACAGCTCTCAATCATGTTGCTGGACATGAGCTTGATGCGACTCTCGAGGTGTTTGGCAAACTCCTCTTCAGGCCAGTGCAAGTCTCTGATGAAAGTCTGAAGGGCGTCCAGCTTCCAGAAGAGGTCCTCTGACGTGCCAGAGCCGTTACTGCCATGGGGCCAAACACAGACAGGTCAGAGAAGACACGCTGCTGGGACTCATGGGGCTCAAAGGGTGGGGGTTGTTGTGGTAGGTGCAAAGGAGGATGCTGATCCTCTACACCTGAACACAGCAAGGGTTAACACAGCAACCGGTCAGGCCAAATGTTCATCACGTTTCCTGTTTGCCCGAGATGTGTTGAGGCAGTCATTGTATGGGTGAGAAGGGGCAAGTGGGGTGTGACAACTCAATAACCACTCTATGGAAGTTGTTATTGAGGGGTATGTGTTGTGGCCACATGCAGGTAAAAGCGCCGCAGGTACAGCTGCTGCTAACACTGTGTAAAGACAGACAGAAGGGAATGGAAATATAAGGGAGGGCATTCCAAACAAAATACAAACATAAAGCTTTAAGAATCAGTGTCCAAAAACAATTTTCTAAGACTAAAGCAGGCCCTCTCTCAACATCCATGTCCCCAGGCTAGTGAAGCCCCTGAAAAATTGACCTGACAATCCATGCAGAGCTTTTGTAGAGCTGGTAGGAAAACATGAAAGATGTAATAAAACAGAGAGGTTTGAACTTTTAGCCTCTCCACTTTATCGTTTTCGGATGACATTATCTTCCCTTCCAATCGGGATAACATAGCAGGTAGTAAGTGTTCGAAATGAACTTAGTCCATGATGCTAAGCATGCCCCCCTGCATCCCGGATAAGCCCCCACATCTGTTACAACCTGTCTTATGGGGCTCATTTATAAAGATGTGGATAAAATGCTGAAGTTTTAGGGATTAAAGGCTCTCAAAGCTGCTCTCTCTGTTAGAGATCACGTCAGCAACTGACTAAAAAACTCTTTAAGTCAAAATACAACCAACGTTTTATTAGATTCTAAATTCATATCCATGTTGTATTGCTGCCCATCACCCAGGTTGTAACAGTGAATGAAGAAAATGTTGGAAAATGTCCACTTTAGTAGATAGAACATTTTTGGAGTGGCAAACTTGACCTAAAAATGTTGATTTAACATTGTCACAATCCCCTGCTTCATTCATACAATCAGACAGGTTGTGTGTGACCTGTCTCTCCACACCTCAGCCCAACAGCATGCATGTTGAGTCAAATGAGAGCGCTCACACCTCTCATTTCAGAAAGCAGCACTCATCTGCTATAACACCTTCAAGAGTGACCTTGGCATGAACATGAAAGCATTAAGAAAATTCGGACATTTTGATTTATATTTTAATGACCATCGTTTTTGCACTTAAACATATTTTTGGTGTTTGTTACTCAAAAGCATCTTCATACCGAGTTACTCTCATCTAAAAAAATAAATAATCTAAAGTAAACTATTTGAATACACACTCTGAATCATATATAGCAGCCATCCATGACGGGGTAGAAAAGCTAGGCATTTGTGGAAGGTTAACTGATAGTCCTGCTACTGGCACTGGCAGATTTGGTACTTTGGGAATTTGGAGGTTCACATTTGGTAGATTCACATTGGGTAGATTACTTGTTAAACTCCTGCAGAAAAGACAGACAGAAAGAAAAAAAAGAATCCATAACAGTGGCATGGAAGCTGCAGAAAGCAATGTCACACTCATTAAAGGAAAATCGGAAATTATGTAAGGGCTGGAATGTACAGCAGCACACATAAACGGAACCAACAAAACATGTTTGCACAAACGTGACGCACACTTTTGAATGCAGTGAAAAGGAAAATCAAAGTAATTCCTAAAACAATGGACGCATAAAACAAAGGAGAAACTTCTCCATGACAAACAGTTACTTAGAACTCCTTAAAAAACATGCAAAACATGTTAAACTCAAAACAAATAAATTATAATAATTTAAAACTGCTTGGGTAACATTTTAAAACACATAAAATGAAGCTAGTTTACAAACAAAGCAACAGAAATATTATGTTTTGGTCTAATCCCAATGCTTTGCAAAAAATTAGCTATAAGCATGCATTATTTAAAGACTTAAATAACCGTTTTTTTTATGGCTAATAAAAAAAAAAGAAAGTTATTCAGCCCACTCTCTGCTCATTCTTCAACAGTGAACCCACAGGAAGCCTGACTGAACACTAGATCTGTTCTCCCATATGGTATTTCCCAGCCTCCACACAGTCAAGTCACCATCTGTATATAAAAATCCTTCCATCTTTAAAGACGAGGCCCCTTACTTTACAGGCTCCCAGGACTCTCTCTCAAAGCCCTTGTGAATTGACTGTGCAATGGAGGACTCCATCAGATCCACATATCTAACCACCAGAGGGGCATACAGATCCTGAAGGTGTTTGTGGAACTTTCCATTGCACAGGTGATCTACAGATATAAAGCAGAATATAAAAACTTAGCATCAGGATTTTCTTGACTGGAATATCCAAACATCACTGCGCGATGCACAGGCTTACAGTCTGTCCGGAGGAAGTCATTGAGGAGCTGGAAAAGAGGGAAGCTATCCCAGCTCTCGGGGGACTGGATCTCCAGAGCAGCATCCATGTCGATGGCATAGAGAGCCAGGAAGTTTTCTGCGTGCTCCACCATGAGGTCAGTCCACCATGCAAACGCCTACCAACACAACAGCAGGAAGGACAGCAAAAAGGGCCTTTGAACAAAATACTTGCTTGCTGAAAGAAAAAAAAAAATACACACCACTTTCTTAAAAAATTGTTAAAATTTAAGGATGATTTTTCAGCAATGTCTGTCATTTAACTTCAATAACACTTTTCTCCTGTTACGTATTTGTCCAAGTTCATTTCATGGATATAACAAGACCATAGAGCTTCATTACTATAATTTTCAGAGTAAAAGTCACTTTTTCCCCCTTTTTTTTGCATAGTTTGGCCAAAGTTTCTGATTTCCACTCAGGTTTGACTTTTATGCGATTAAAAGAACCAAACAAACAGCAACGACCACTAGAGGGCACTGTAGGTGTGTGAATCAGTATTTGCTACTGACAGAAACGCAGAAAAAGAGCCAGCGCTCAGTCTTACGCCAGGCTTGGTGTAATTGTTCCAAAGCAACAAGAGGATGAAGAATTCCATGTTCTTCATGCCTTAGTTGTCTGAATAATTGTCAATATTTTGTCAATAACACATTAGATTCCTCTTACATTTCATGAAGCTAAATAAGCATGAATGTGTTACGGTAGTGAAGCATGCATATATTCATTTATCTTCACTCACTGGCCACTTAATTAGGTACACCTGAACAATTGTTCGTTAAGTCAAAATTGTAATCATCCAATCACATGGCAGCAGCTCAATGCTCAAAACAAAGACATGTAGAAATGTCTAAAAGCACTGACTGAAATATCTGTTGTTGTTCCTGTTTTTTGTTAAATAAACTTCTCCCAAAAGTGCAATTTCAACATGATTTTTTCTTCTCTATGATGCTTTTTTTTTTGCCTTATAGTCCAGAGCGTCTAATAATCCAAAAAGTACAGCACAGCTTCAACACATTCTTGTGACATTGTCCATTTAACTGCCCAGAATGTCAACGTGTTGTTCAGCTTTAAGAGGCACACAGAAGTGCACACAGTGTTTGTGTTTAGTGAACTGCTAGTGTGTGCTTGTGAGTGTGGCCGTATGTGCATACACAAGCATACATGCATTTTTAATTCTTCCTTTAAGAATGCTGTTAAGATTTGAGTTACACATTCGTGCTTTTTTTGTTTTTTGTTTTTTTTTCTGAGTGAGTGCATCCACAGAGAAGGTGCTGCTTCGCATGCAAACAGGTTTTTCGGCATGCTTCCAATGCTCCAAGCTGAGGAAAAAAAAAAAAAAAAAAAAAAGAATCCATCGTCATTCACATCTACAGAAACCTTGTGGATGTGAATGTGACTCATGCAGGTTTTTGACTCCATACACCACAGACTGCAGAACGCAGCATCTCTGGAGTTGAGGTACATCTCTTTTCATTTGTTCAGGGATTCTTTGAGTTTCAGCAAACAATTCTCTGACACGGTTAGGACTTCACTGGCAGCACGAGTGCAGCAGCTGCTTTGCTGGCAGTCTTGGCTTATTAGCTTATCATTCGGGGTAAGGTGTTTCCGGTTTCAGTGACGGAAGCTTTGTTTTTTAAACAAGTTGCTGCATGCTTTAACAGAGACTTTTCTGAGGAGTTAGCCCCTATCACTTACCTGCAAACTTACCTAATCGACTTAAGAATTCAAAACTAGCTTTGATATCAGAAGCAAGCAACAAACAATCTCCATCACACTCAAGAAGAAATGCTCTCATGACAGCTTAAGGGAAGGGCAGCAAAAGTGTTTCAAGTGGAGCAAAAAGGAAAAACACTTAAGGGCAGAGAAGCCTTTGGTGGTTCTTAAGAGACACATCCAGGTTTGTGAGAGCTCTACATCAGGTTGGGTTTAATCACACACACACACACACTACAAAGTTGTGTCAATGCAACTGTGCAAAAAGAGGGGCTCCAGGTGTCTTAAAGCTGAAGGGGGAGGCATCATCTACTTAACATGCACAGAGCTTTAAAGGAGTTTCTCATTAAACTTGACTACATACCTCTTTTCCCTGCTTGGACAGTCACCAATCATATGACAGTGAGAACACAGGAAGATGTACAGAACAAGAACGGGTTTTTGAGGCATTTGTTCAGAACTGTTTTTATGCTTAGAACAGACAGCAGAGAGGGGATGAAAGAGAAGCTGGAGAAGGAAATGCTTGAGCAAGTGCGGACCGTGATTTCATTATTGGATGGAAAGGGAGGGGAGTGGGGGCAAATGTTCATGGCGGATCAAACTTCAAAGGTTCACATGGAGCATACTTTGGGAAATTTTCTACTTCAGCATGCTTGGAAAAAAGAAGGATATTTTTATGACCCCATGAACATGCGTTATGACCACAATTATGTTGTGCAAGCTAATGTGCCGTTTGAACATTTTAAAAGTTGTCTGTCTTGGCTATACCTACAAACCCACCCGCTGCTACAGAGCTCATTAGTCCATTCTCTGCAAAAAGTCGTGCCTCTTGCCAAAGTGGCACACATGCCATACAGGGGGTTGTGATGGGGACTGAGGAGGAGGGAAAAAAAGTATAAATACTGTACCGATTGATCTCCAGAACTTGTGACTGCCGCCTGTCAAGCATATTCAGAGAGATACAATAAATCTGCTTTATCTGCATTCTCGACGACCACACTGGATCACCTGCAGATCTACACAACTACACATTGTCATCATGCTTTCCGCTCGCTGATTTCAGTTTTTTTTACTTTCCTGACAGCAAAACTAATGCAGCCAGGAAGCTCATTTCAGATTCTTTGAAATAATAAAGTTATGCTTTATAATCGTTTAGCTTTATCTGCTTAATGCAATACGATCTGAGTGAAAAAATAATAATAATAATTAACGATGGCCCACAAAGTACACACGTGCTTTCTGGCCTTTTTGATGATCTGACTCGATTTCAAGCAAATATGAAAATGTTATAAAATGATGGCTAGTTATTGCATTTATTTAAATTTCAGTTTTTTTGGAAGTCAATTGGGTAACAAAAAAAGAAAACAGAAATATTTTAGAGTTCAATCATCTTTCATGGTGTTTGAATCAATTTAAAAGGGACAACAAAACAGAAATGTTAGTATTTTGTCAACATCAGGCAACAAATTAGTAGAAAATTAATGAATTGATTAATTGTCAAAGTTGTTTTCTTTCTACTTAATACCCCTTAAATTAGATTTTTGGAGGAGAACCTTGTTTTTAGCATGATTTAAACTTTTTTTAACATCTTTACTAAACCCCTAAGCTCCATTGAACGTGGAGAATAGAAGGAACAAACACACTTCTGTTAACCTTCCAACCACATATTTAGTATATTGTTATCAACTTTGGTCTTTTTAGAAAAGTGAATTAAGACCATTTTTATTTTCCTGTCAAATGAACAGCCTACACAGATTCTGTGGCTTTGCCTCCATCATTCCTTGACTGAATGCATCTCCACTGTGCTTTTTTTTTTTTTTTTTGAGAAACCCGTAGATGAAAAGAGGTTTGTTTATAGCGGACTGATGATAAAACTAAGTGGGGTGAGTGAGCATATAGAGGGAAAGTGCTTGAAGTGGTAGAGGAGGAGATGGTTCTCACTCACCTCAGCATGGTGCTCCTGGTTCTGCTGTAGGACCTCTATGACTAACTCTGCCAGGCGAATTGTTTCCTCCAGCTTTTTGGCAGGTGTGACTAAGTTGCCTGCATTCTCTGAGACAAAGGGATGAGGGTGAGGGATGAGTGGTTAGTCGAGCACATAGAAGCATATCAGGGATTTTTTTTTATGACTAATCAATTGATTTTTCCTCTCTATAGTGGAGCACTTTCAAATGTACGGTAAAAATAAACACAGCACTCACGCTGTAATGTGCATCCATTTATGCCCTTCATAACGGGCAAAATGGGATCTATTTTTGTGTAAATACATTTTAGGCTGCATGACACAGGAACGGAGTAAATGTACTGCAAGGCTATCACAAACATGCATATTGTGAGGGACTACGATAAAGCCTCTTTGTAGAAGAAGTTAATGTAAATCTAAAAGGATGTCTTCCTTTTTATTGGCAAAAAAAGAAAATATTTTTGTTTTATTTCCAGCAGCATCTCCACAAATAAGTCTTTAAAACCTGTTTAGATGACATCAATATTGCATCAACATCTATTTTTTGCCTCTGTCTTTTTAGACTCTCACATTCTAGTGTGGCATACAATGCTTATAAAATAGAAGTAACTTCTAAGGCTTTTGACTGGAAAAATTGTAAATGTTTGCATCATCTTTCATTCCTATATCAACATGAGACCCATGAATTTATTATTTATAAAGTGTTATTTTGTCAGTTTCATTTACTCCATCAAAAAGCTTCAAAGTTGGTGAAACTATTTTAGGAAATTGCAAAAGTTTAAAAGAGCATTTTTATTTAGGATGCACAGTTAACTTGAAATTGAGTGGCCAATACAGACAGCAGCATCAGAAATTGTTTTATGTTTGGTATCCTTGACACATACAAGTACATAAGTACTGTAACCTTAAAAATGCAGGAATTCATGAATACTAACAAATAAGTTGATCATTTTTGGAATAAATATCTTAATAGGTCTATCTGTTTTGTTGTGTAGAACTGTGCATGAGAATATGTACATTTCATTGCAATAAACTAGTTCTATTACCTAAGAAAAGCAATTTTCTTTTCAGAAATTAACTAATATTTTACAGTGCTGGAGTTGGATGAAACATCGTTTACCCATCAGTGGCTTAAGTGGTCACCTGATGAAACAATAGTCATGAAATGGGATTGTAGAAACAGTATTACTATGGAAAGTGAAATGTTTTTGAGTTTAAACGTGAAACTGAGAAGCAACAAACATTTAAAGTCAAAAGCACGTTAATGCATAGAACAATAACAACGGAAATGGTAAATCTGTCCGTCTCTGTAAGGGTTAATGCCGATGGTTTAAAGACTAAGTCAAAATATGTCTTTTTATCTTTCAACTTTTCAGCTTTACTTTTCCCAGTCAGATGTTGGATTTGACTGCAGGCCTTATTACGTCAAAGTGAACATGAACATATTTATTTATCATTTGATTGAAGAAAGGAAAACATGATTGATATTTGGTTAAAAAAGCTGATAAATGTATCTTTACTTTTGCAAAGTTTTTTAAATGTTGCCAATTAAAAAAAAAAAAAATCAATCAAAGTCAAACATTTTTGTCATCCCCTCAACTTGATAAGCTTTAATTATATTTCTACAGGTACTAATATTATAACGTATATGTAAGTTAATCAGTTTAATGCATAGATTGATTTTGGACTAATGTGACCCAATAAAGGGGGAGTTTAAAAAGTAAATAGCAGAAAAAAGTGCATTTGAATGTTTTTTAATGATCAAATAAGACCTTTATTTAAACTTTAGGATGCTTTTTGATGCGGGCATTCTAAAATGTAGCCAATAGCTTTGTGTTTTGTCATGTAAATAAGTGCATTTTTGAGTAAATAGTCTGGGATTGTACACTTGCCTCTGTTAAGTGTCTTGCAATAAGGAAAAGGTCTGCAACCTACAGTACTTAACACACATTTACTGTACATGAAATTCTACATGAAATGTACTTCTCAACAGAGTTGTTTCTTGAAAGCATTCCAAAGCATTAGTGTGTGATGTGCTGCATGAAGGATGCTGGTAAATGCATGCATGTGTTCTATCTCTATTCCACCAAAGAGGTGTTTGTGTTTTATGTGTCTCTGTATGAGCTGCAGCTAAACTGTAATCTTAGCATGGCTTCACCTGGATCCTTCTGATCCTTTTGACCTTTCTCAACTTGAGTGCAAAAAGCAAGAGAGAGAAGATAAAGAGGAGACGTTTAGAGATGGCATGTGTCTGTGGTCATCGCTGAAGAGAGGGGGATTCAAGGCTGTCATGTGACCCTTTTATCAAATCTGCTGGGAGTCCGCAGGCTGAGGTTTCTGGGCTACAGACAAACGTCACAAACACACATTAAATGACAAGGAAAGCTCTGAAACATTAGCTGTGGAGAACTAGAAAATTAAAAAAAGGTGATGATTTTCAACAAACAAAGCTTAGACTGCTAGAAACAGAGAGGACACACAAGCTTTGTTGGACAACAGGAAGAATGAAGCCACTTGAACTGGTTTGAGTCGCGTAAATACGCAGTGGAGCAGTCGCGATCCTAAAACGTCTCCTGTCTTCTCCGTTCAATGATAGTGTCGACAGATGCTCCTTCATCACAGCCGGTGGACGCGAGAAAGCAAAAAAATATAGGTCTACCTATCCGGCACAGCATGGCACTGAAACATGATCGATGACTGGAGGAGATTTCAATGTAAACAATATAAAAATGCATTCAAATCAATGAAATGGCACCCAACCAAAATTAAGAAGCTTACAGACCAGACTTCTCATTCATGTCCATCACAAGCAGATGGCGCTGCAAAGAGGGACCCCAGACTGATTTAGTTTTCTCAACTGATGCGCTCCCCACTCACTCCAACACATAAAGGCACAGATAAAAACAAGCATGACGGGAGGATCTGTAAAGGGGAAGAGGAGGCCAGAAATGAGATGGAGGGTGAAAGAGCACCTTAAAACAAGAAGAGGAAGGAGGGGAAGTGTGGAGTGGATGATGAGGGTACTCACGGATGGTTAAATCCATCACTTGAGAGGCCAAGCAGAAGACAGGGTGCTCATACATTTCCCACTTATTCCCTACAATAAAAAAGGGGGAAAAAGGGCTGTGGCATGCAAGAAGCGGGAATCAAAAGAGGGAAAGCTGGAGGACAGGATCCAATGGGAAGAGAGCTTTCCGGATGAAACCAATAAAATCTGCTAGGCAGGAAGTTCAGTGTTAAAAGGAAATCTTTGGCTGGATTCACATAGCGTGTAAAGATAGTGAAGTCTCAGTATCTTTAGCACCTGCAGGTATTTCTTTCAAGGCATAAACGTTCTTTTTCAGGGAAAATGCAAAAGCCAAACGAGAGGCAAAGCACAGAAACAAAGATTAACACAAAATGTCACAGTTTTGTGAAACAAAAGGGCTTCTATGTATTTATTTCTTCTTTTTTTTCCATTGTTTTGTGTGAAACATATGCCATTGAAGAAAAGCCTGGCTGTTATGTCTCAAAGCACATGCAGATGGTTGGTGCTGGATGCACAAGTTTGTTTAACGGTTTGTGAACCCCCATAAAACATCCACATTTTAAGAGAAATCTCACCTTAAAAGCCTTTAAAAGTAGCTAGTTAAAATCGAATAAATCAAACTTCAATCTGGAAATCTAGTGCAACACCCATCACAGGACCAAACAGACACAGCTTTAACTAACTGTTGAGAGGCATCCTAAGTGGATTAACCCTTTACTCCAGTGTTAACTTTCGTTCAACTATCGTAACTCTTCAACCGTTTATGCAAATAACGTGATTCCAGCAGATTCTGAAGCGGAGAAAAGCAACTATTTAACACTTTACAGTAGTGAAGTGTTTATGCAATGAAAAGTGTTGCGTTATGCAACACTTTACGTTAGCAGTGTGTTGGTCCAAAGCCGATATGAAAAGACGCTTTCCTCCACGCCCGAATACGCTGATCCACGTTGATCGAGTGAACAGTCAAATGTTTACGGTATGTGAAAGAGCGTGTGTTATTTACAAATCGCTAATGACAGCAGCGGTGTTAAAGGGTCAAGGCCGGCGTCTCAGGAAAAAAAACATCGGCTGGTGAGAACATAAGCGATGTCAGATTTTCATTTAAACCAACTAAATGAAATATGTGCACTTTGGCTTTTACCTAATGAAAATTGATCAGTTTGAGGAATCAATAGAAGTTTGCTTTTGGTTCGAAGGATAAAAAAGTTTAAAAGGGTTCACGAACTGCCAAATCGTCCATTCAAGGTCCAGCATTAGATGTTTAAGAGGTCAAAGGAAGAGAAATCTGTGGGTAAGCTGACAACTGTGGAGGAGGAGAGAAAAGCAGAGCAGGAGATGGCAGGTCTGAAGCAAGAGCATCGGACAAAGGTGACAGGAGAGCTGAGACTCCATCCAGGCAAGGGTGGAGGTGTGGAGGCGGAGGAGAGAACAGTGTGAAGGATAAGGTTGAGGAAATGAAGATGTGAGAGCTACAATGAGATAGTCGGGGAGACTGAGTGTGTGTGGACTCTCAGAGGACATTCAGTTAAACTAAGATAACAGTCCAATCATCCAGTACCAGAGGCCGGCTAAGACACAGCTTTGAAAAGTCAAGGCACAATGAGAGATCAGCACATCAACGTGTTTTAGTACTTTGGATTTGAATGCATTTTTACCCACACACTTCTACACAAAAGCCAAGTTGGCCTACAGAACAGGACTGAGCTAAAGCAGGCCTGAAACAAAGGAGTGAGTTATTGGACCGAGTGACACAAAGCGACTAACAAACTCTCACTACTTATCTACAGCGTGGACACAAATACACCATTCACCAAATAAAGGCAGCGTGTGTAACAATCATTATCAGTCTCAGTGAATTAAGAAAAAAGGGTTTGAGAAAGGTTTGAGTTCCACACTTCAGAATGACTCCTGAGCTCGCCGATGAGTGGTGCTGTCGTCGTATTCTTCCATTTACCTTCAACTTTAGCATAGTCTTTGATTCGCTGGTAGTTGAGTTGGGCGGCCTGCTCCAAACATTTGCGGATAACTCCTTTAACCTCTTCTGGTGGAACTGGGGTCACAATGTCCTTCATCAGGACCTACATTAAGAAAACAAAAAGGTTCAGCATTGTCCTTTAACCTTCATCATCATCCCTTTTTTTTGTTTTTTATTCGCATACCCTCTCCAGCAAAGACAGAGTGGCCTTTAGGGCTCCTTCTGGACGACCGAATGGGAAAAAATATCTACCAGGGAGAATCAGACACAAGCGTGTTATGCCACAACAAACTTCCTGTACAGATGATGGGCTGTGAGTAATGGTGTAACGATTCATTTCAACTACAATTCCATTCATGTCATAAGTTGTGGTTGTGCGGTACGATTCAGAGTCAATTTGGATTCATTTTATACGATCCGATTCACTGACCTAAAATCAATCCAGGACATATTTAGCCAAAACTTCAACCTTCAACTTCTATTTCTTGTAAGATAATCAAGTATAAATGAAATATGTGAACAAACAAACAAGTAAACAAGAATTAATGTCAAATCCATTCATGTTTTAGTTTGATAAAGTTCAGCCCACTGTTGTTTTTCCACATCAAAATAATCCAAATTAGAACATTTGACCACACTGTCAGACATTTTACACGTCTTTGCTAAATTCAAAGTGTTTCCACACATTGGACTGGATTTGATGGTTGATCAGTTTTTGCTGCATCACATGCGTGTTGTCCTCTGTGATGCACTTGGTCATTTTTACGTTACAGTAAAACAATCCTACCATGTCTAAACACAAATTGTGCTTTCCAACATTGATTATTATTGATTTATTTCCTTTTGAATCAATGTTAAAATGGTATAGATCGATTTGATTTAGTTTGATTAACAACTTGTCGATCTGGTTGGATCATAGGAATAGAAATGGATTCATTGATAAAGTTGATTAATTATTACACCCCTGGCTGTTAGTGATTTTGGAATCACCTGAAGTTAACAATCTGGTTCTCCAGAATGACGCGCAGCCGCTCCTTGATGTCTTCAAAGCGTTCCTTCTCGTCTACAATCACGGTGCTCAGCCCATCTGGCCTGCAAGTACCAGACAGTGAAACCCACGTGAGCTTTTGGCTTTAACTCTCGTTCAAGTCCAACTGCAGCAAAAGCAACAAACATGACGCAGCAACTGACTGGGTTCAGCTTCCAAGAAGCAGAGAGTGACAAATCGTGTGAGCCGTTTTTCTCGAGTCTCACCTTTTTTCACCTTGAAAGGACTCCCTTCTCTTTCTAAACTTGAATATGCGCGCCCGCTTCGAGGCAGCGCGAGGATCTGGGCTTTGGGGGTTCTTTGGGGATATTAGGGCCTCATAGCCCAACGGGCCCCAATAACTGGTGCCCTCTCTGACTTTAACGGACGCATGGGAGGATGAATAATATGGACAGTGAGAGACTATGGCAACAAACAACAGAGAAAAAAGAAACACAAAGAAAAATGGTAGAAAACAAAGAAATATATATACATGCAGGTGATCAGAAAACTTAACATGAAATAGAACAACTAAAAAGCCAAAAGTGTTGCAACATAAAAAGCTTTTTTACAGATTAAATAAAGAAATAAATACAGGAAAAACAAATGGAGAAGCTTTTTAACATACAAAGTAAAATGACCGGATAAAATGTGACTTCTGTTTATATTTAATAGACCAATTTTCACAGGAAACTAGCAGCTGCTTTTCAGATTTCTTCAGAAAATCCCCTCTGTTATTAGGCCTTCACCGCTAGAACAGAAAAATGTTGTTTGTCATGGAAATGGACATTTCTAAGATGCTGTTTTTAGCTGTTGTATCAAAGAAAAAGCATCACGTGTCGTCACAACACAGTGACTGATCCACAGGACGTCGGAGGAAAGTTAAACCCCTGAAAAATCCTGCACTTTGCTACGATCTGCATTAAATGAGCTCTGCTTTTTGAACTCTGTAAATTTCACTCACAAAACGCAACAATTTCTACAGATGAGGGCCACACCTGTTCCCATGGACATGGGAGGCACAAAAAGCGAAGCTGTAGTGAAGAAGTGTGGGGTCAATGATGGCCCCGTTCTCTGCTCTTTCCAGCAGGTCACGCAGGTAACACAGATGCCGGTGACAACCTCGAACTCCGTTCCTGGCGCAGTATTCATCCAGGACAAACACCTGGCCTGGGCTGAACCACCCCTGTACGGCAAAAACACACAGCGGTTCTGCAAAACTGAAAAGGTTTGCCGTCATCTTTAGCCGACATGATTTTCTTTTCCCTTTTTGGCAGGCATGTCCAAGACGCATACCAAATCAACCTGTTAAAAATAGGGCCGTCAAGTTATGCCGTTAATCTTGATTAATTAATTACAGACATTTTAGCGCTTTCTTTTTTTTAATTTATGGCGTTAATCTCATTTTGTGTCGGATGGTCACTTCCGTGTCAGTGCATACCGAGAGGAGAATTATCGCGCTCGGTCATTTAAGAAAAATCTAAATGTTAAATACATTATTAGACCTTCAGTCCTGTTATATGTACAGATCAAGAAAAGTTTATTAAAAGAAATTAAAATCTAAATAGTTCAATTCCCCTGCAGCGTTTCATTTCTTCCTTTTTAAATTATGTTTACCATTTCTGTTTGGCTTCATCTCAGTCTTTAAAATGATCAAATCCTCTCAAATATGTTAAAGGAAACTAAAGAATCACTAATGTCTTGTCTACTGTCTTACAGTTGTGGTAAACTGTGGAATAAGGTCACCATTTGAATTAAGGTATTAATAGAGAATTTCATGTTTAATATTTTTTGTTTTGCTCAGCAGAGTGTTCCTACTGTTTTTAAGTGGTAAATTACAACACTTTGGACCTGTTTTTTTGTTTGTTTTTAAACTGTTCATAAATTACCCTTCAGTGGTGTCAAAGTAAAGGTTGGAAGTTTTTTATAATAAAAAAAATACATAAAACCACCTTTTTTGTTGTGTTTTGATCCTTTACTGTGACACAATGTCACACATTTAAAAAAAATACCCTAAAATTAGGCTTTTAAACAGATGTTATTAGTTTAAACAATATGGCGACTAAAATTAATTAATTAGATTGATAAATTACAGGTCTCATAAAATCGCACAACAAAAATAATCTCACAACAGCACTGGTTAAATTCTACAGTAACATTCCATGTGAACACAGATTTAAAGTGGAAAGACATTTTTTTCCAGGCTTTTTATTTGTTTTATTTCTGGTCTTTAATTATGAAATTCACAGTTTTCTTTGTTAAAAAAAAAAAAAAAAGAAAAAAGTATCTCTGGTTTATATGAAGAACTGAAAAGTATTACATTGTAATAAAACTTTCATGAAATAGTGGATTTGCATTCATACACTTGCACCTCACCATATCTGGCCCTCTTTATTTATTTATGTTTTTATTTTTTGATTATTATGTATTATTTATTTATGATTTATGTATTTCCAAAGAATTAAATTGATAAAAATCCCCTATAGAACAGCTTGTGTCGACTTGTAAACTTTATGACAAGAGGAAGGAGACTCACCAGAGAGCAGAAGGTGTCATTGAGCCTGTAATCCAACGTGAGTCGCTGCACCATCTCAAAAAGTGAGGCGTGGTCAAAGCTACAGGGGTTAGCGGAGATAAACTCATCCATGCCATGTTTCTGAGCTCTGTCAGCGTCTATCCAGCCAAACGGCACAGGGAAAAGCACACGGTTCAGAGGAGAGGACATCAGTCAACCACAGGCAGACAAGCAAACCATTTGTACTTACACATGAACCACCAGGGGTTTTTCATCTACTTCTAGGGCCAAATTATAAACACTCACAGCTTACATTGTCAACTTGCATTATGTCTGACAGCGTAAAGAGCTCTTTTCTTTCATTTTTTATCTAGTCTTTTTGTGTTAGTGGATGAAAACCTACCGATCCTACTTGCCTATCGATTACCCTGATAGATAGGCGATTCTACTGTATGCAGACATTTCAGTATGTCACATTTCCCCATGGGATTCAGGAGAAGTTTGTCATCAAAGATCCAAAGAGTGTTTGAACAAGTGCTGTTTAGGTACAATGCAATAGATTCTGCCATTCGCAACTGTTGTCACTCAGGTCCTGACAAGTATTCAGATGTGTGCTAATAAAAAATGATTATTTATGTGGCAAAAGATACATTCAGATTAGCTTAGGGTGCTAATTCACAAAATAAAAACTTCAAAAATCCTGTTTTTATATGTAGAGTTTTCCTCTGCCATGGATTAAAAAGTTATGGTAAAAGTTGACCTTCATTGTGATATTTTTCTACTAGATAACTTTTGCCAATAACCCTCACTGCATCAAATAGAAATCCAAATTGTTGAACCCCCAAATCAACTGTGTTATCAGAATAGAAAGCGCATTTCAAATAACACAGTGACTCACAAAGTAAATATGGGTTGTTAAAATCTGGCTGCAAAAATTTGAATTTCTTTTAAAATTGAGTTAAATGAATTTTGAGAACTGAAAGTGAAAATTTGTATCTGTCACGAGACTGTCGGAGAGAAAATGACAGAATGATTGGGACACGGATGATTCAGACTAAATAGGAGGCACATTCATGTCCCCACTGTGAGTGACAGGTGTCATGTCTGAGGGAGGCGGACATGAGTGATGGTGATTGGGGGGGTTTGAGTGCGGGAAGTGAAGGGCCTGATCTTAGCAGGGCAGGACCGAAATGCTGAACTGAGCACGACTGCCACCTGTCACCCTCCAGCTCAGCTCAGTGAGGCAAGCATCATTACCTTAAGAGATTTGAACTTGTTTTTAGCTCATTTTTAAAACTTCAGTCAAAGAAGAAAAAACTGTGAGACAAAGAAAAATGTGAACAATGAATGCAGGGACAAGGAAAAGGGACAACAGGGATGAAGAAGGGGAGGGTGGACAGTTGACACAAAAAGTCTTGGAAACCCAGAAAGAATGGTGTGTCATGTTGGAGATGACGCCAATTGTGGATGAGAGAGAAAAGATGAGAGAGGGTTTGGTGGAAAGACAATCTTTAGTGGGTCAGTAAGACAGGTTAGTGTTGAAGAGTGAAAGCAAGACTCACTCCAGGACACGTTCTATAACATAAATTGCTGGTGTAACAAAGAGGAAAAGTAAAACCGAGTGTGACAAAGAGTGTAGAAACCTGAGTCCGGATTACAGGCTGCACTGAGTGGGCGATTTTTCCATGAAGAAAAGGAGATCCACGGTTAACTCTGCAGTTCATACATCACACTAATAAACTGACTTAAATATCAATCAAATGACCAAATTACCAAAGCAGATATGAGACTCAATGGCTTTTCTGAAATCCAAGTCATGCACATGTGCACATCCGTTTGCAAATTTGCAATTCTCTTTTTTCATGTATTTGTTTTGGTGGTTTTTTCATGTCTTCTCTACGCATTTGCAAGTTGACAATACTTGAACATGTTGCAAAGTATTCATGATCTCTAAGGAGCACACTAACAGGCATACCACTACCGGAGAACTCTAACAGGGTAGCAATACAACTTGGTGCAAGTACATGGGTAAATAGCATGAAGCCGACAGAGGCAAAACTGTATCATTCTCTAGGAGATGGGGGGAATGAATGGAAACTCCTGTATCTGTACAAAAAGTATGGACACATGACAGAGGTGTTCTCCTGTTCAGGCAAAAAAGGGCAGTCAAAAAAAAGAAAATCAAACCTCTCCTTTCTGGAGGTGTAACGCCTGTTTAGCTTCTAACTACAGGCCCATCTACTGTAGGAGGAAAGGGGAGGTGGGGTCCGGAGTATTTCATCAGAAGAGGGGGGCGGCAGTGGCTACTCCTATTCTCTGGCATTCAGAATACTCCGCATACATATTTGCCGACTCTCATTGTGAAAAATTTCAAAGAAAAAAAAACAATGAATCGATATTGAACCCTCAGCAGTGAAGCTCGATAAACGTACTTCTGCAGCCAAAAAAAAGGAAAAAAAAATATATTTAATTATTGTCTTAAAACAGCTTCAACCCTTAAAAAGGAAATCCCTAATTTGACACTTTTAACAGTTTTTCTAGCATGTAGATGCTGCAAATCAAATTGCTTTTCTCTGAGGGGGTCTGGTCACCAATAAGAGTAAAGAGAGAAGGCAATTATGCAAAAAAATAAAAAATAAAAAACAATTATTATTTAAACTTGATTTGTTATTCAGCCAAATAATAAGTTCCTAAATATAAAATACATGCATCCTATGCTGGCATGAATGGATGCTTATACTTTGATCCTCAAGCTGAGGTTATTTAAAATAAAAAATCATTAACTAATATCTAAGACATGAAGCGAGACGTGAAAAAGGAGAAGAGGGAAAGAAGAGAGAAAGAACGTTGCATTTGTCAGATAATCGGCGGGGATTATCTGAGCAGTGCCGGCTACAGGGAAGCACTTACCCTTGAGTCCAGCTAGAAGACAGCAGGGTAAGAAGGGACAAACCAGAATAACATAAAGACTAGCAACAAGGCTGGAGCAATCACCAGAGTCCCTGACCTAGCAGCTGCATTACTGAAGAAGGGTCCAGGCAAAGCATGAAGAAGAAGACACAACTCAAAAAAGCCTGTACCAACGTGACCGTTTGTGGGTGGTGGTGCGTGAGCACATGTGAAGATAGGTGAACAACAGATGCTGAGGCATTTCAGAGAGAAGGAAGAACAGAGAAAGAAAGAGACAGGGAGGACAGAGAAAGAGGGAGGAAGACAGAAGAAACAATCCTCATCACTCCACTGCAGGTGACCTCTGACAGACAAGTTCCTCAGGAGCTGAGGGTTACACGATCAGCCAGATTAGACACAAAGTTTTCTGTTAAAAAGGATGCTGGCAAGCAGAGTAAAGCACAAAAAAGCAGACTTGAAGTAAGTTTAGTCTGTAAGGAATTTACACTTTAGTTTTGGGAGAGGATATGAAGGTTCTGGAAAAGATCTGATGCATGCAGATTCCAACGTGTTTCCAACAGAAGATAAACATTCGGCAGTTTTAGTGCTGTTTTCAACTTTAACAGAGGTCTCAGAAAAGTTAACTTAATTAAATTCATTCACACTTTAAGTAATTGAAAGGAATTATTATCAGTTATAGATATCAGTGTTTGGTCTAAGTCGTCTTTCTAAATGAAACTGCTGGTTTCCAAATAAAGTCTGTATTCAAAAACAAATTCTATTCCAGACTTCATCCACTTTTGAGGAAAAAAGTAAAATAAAGTGTAAAGTAATAACAACATTAATTCGGCTGACCTCCTTACTGTCCATTAAAAAAACAAAACAAAACGGAATCTATTTTTAAAGTCAGGCTTTGACAGCATGAAACTCAGCTCTGCTGCTGCGTTTTACTGTTTCAGCTTTTATTCTGTGTTCTTATGCTTTTATAACATTTATTTACACTTTTTATCATTTCAATTGTTTCATTCTTTCACTTGTCTTTAATGTTTTGAGCTTTTAAGGTATGTTTGACTTGTTTGGCTGCAGTCATTTTAATGTGTCACATAAACCAATGTGAGTTGAGTAAATAAAACAGCGTTAAGGTTAATCGGACAACAGACACATTTAACTAAAACCTAACTAAAATAATTGGTTTTTGTACCACAAATAAATGAAACCTTTTTGTGTAAAAGGTATCAAGTATGCAGTTGCTCTTGCACAAATATGAATATGAAGTTTTCAAAAAATAAATTGCTGTTAAAAAAGGACTTTTTTAAAATTTGTTTTTATTTGTTTTTGTGTGTGGTTTCATAAAGCTGCTTTAAAATCAGGACATCCCGTACAGTCTTTACCTGAAAATAAAAACTATCACAACTTTTCAGAAAAACAGCAAGTTTTTTGTGCCTCAGCTTTTATAAAAAAACACGTCAGATCCCAAAAATGTAGCTTGTATTTATTCCTGCAAATATGTATTCATTCATAAAGGTTTTTACATGAATGTGTTTCCAATTTTTGGCTAAAGAATTAAACAGCCTTATCCTTCCATTAAAACAGTGTGTGACTCTTTTTCTGTTGTTAGCAGCGACATGAAAACCCAACATTGCTGTTATCCTGCACCTATAGTTAGGTACAGCCACACATTCTGTGGTAAGAAGAAGAGCTGGTGTCTGTTCAACCATAAAGTGTGACTTCTGGATAAACTTTGAATAATGTTCCGGGTTGGACTGCAGAAGTGAGACAGACACAGCTGCAACCTAGAATAAGCAGGCAGGTACAAAGAAAAACAATCAGTGTTTTTCTGTGTGTGCGTGAGCTCTCATTTTCTTACAAAGGAAATTGCTGTGTAAAAAAGAAAGCATTAAGAAGATGGAGGCTCCTAATTCAGCTCTGAGACTTATCATGCCCCAACAGTCCTGGGAAGATTTATTCTTCGTCTTGTGCAGTGTTTTTAGGGGAGGGTTTTTTGTTTTTTAATCTTGTAAACATGAAATATTGACCTGTCAGAAAAGCTTAAACAGATACTAACTATAAGTGTTTTTATTACACTTTTATTACGTATTTTTTACAATCTAATTTTTCTGTCTATTTTTGGACATAGAAACTTAAAAATAGAAACTTAAAAAGTTTATTTCTCCATAAAAAAAGTTCACAAATACATTAGAAATTTTTTTTTAAACATCTTGTTATATTTGTTTTATTTCCATCAAAAAATGTTAATCTATAAAGAATAAAGTAGCTGTTTGTGTTTTAAATTTTTTTGGAAGTTGTAGCTGGAAGGACAGATTGAGAGCATCAGAAAAGGACTCCAATGGGAAAATTGATTTGTGCCATAGCTCTAACAGACAATAATTATCACGAAAATACAACAAAGTACGAAATGAAAACAAAATGTATGTTCTTTTTCATATTCTTGTTATATTTTTTTCTTATTTGATTTGAATCTTTTTAAAACATGAATTTAAAACACTGGAGTTAAAGCTGCTAAAAATGGAGTTTCTTCTGTTATATACACTTTGTATAAAGTGAAGTGTCGAGTTTCTATAAAACCTTTTTTTAAAAAGCTTACATTTTTACAGTCAAGACAGCAAAATACTCTTCAGTGGCATAAATGGCTTAAACTGTGATTTCCACTATAAACAAAAAGCTATTTTTGATCTTAAACCAACTTTGCCTGTTGCTGAAAATTTATTACCAAGATGGGTTGGCGTAACTGAAAAGTGCAATCTTTGATCAAATAACAGTGTTGCACATCAATCCAACAGAATCCAAGCTATTTGGCATTAAACACAAGAAATACGGCCTTCTTTAGAAGCACATTTGTGTTGGGAACTAGGCTCATTTCTTACATTTCTCACATAAAAAGGGAATCAAGCTTGTGCAACATTTCCAGAACCTTCATAGGACTCTTTTGTTTTCCGTCCTTCCACTGCAGCAGAGTCAGGAGGGCTGTGCATGTCATGGTCCAAGTGCCATTCAAGACCACCAGGGGGTGAAACATGTACGCGTGGTGTGCCACAATGTTTCAGGGAGGGTAAGGAGGTGTGAGCCACTGAGGAGGCTTTGAATGGCAACAGCTGGCATCAGAGGAGTCAGCTAACCACAAGAACAATCACATACTAGACAAAGAAACCAATGGAGAAACACAGAATTGTATGTGACTGGATTCTGAATAACTGACCCAATACGTGTCTTTTCCTACAATCAAGGAGTGAGAGAAACTTTTTTATATTTATTGTTACTGGTAGTCTATTTCTAAGCCTTAATGCAAAAACAAAACAAACAAACAAAAAAAAAGCCAATTTATTTGTGTATATCTTTTAAAATGCACACAAAAAGTTTTGTTCTGAATAGCAGGATCTATTAATGTGAGCTGTTGATCAGTGTGTAGCACAACATTTAGCAGGTAAGAGGTTTGCGTTAGTGCTGTCATATTTAGACTTTCAGTTTAGTTCGACAAAGTACGGTGGCCCTGAAGTACAAATCACACCAACAAATCACTCTAGGCTAAAACATACTAAATATCAAAATGATAAGTAAAAAAGCAACACAAATGATTAAAAAATGAACATTACATTTGAAAAATCCAAACAAAATTCCAGAAACCAAATACAGTTCCCCAAAAAAAACGAAAACGAAATGAAACTTTTTGGAAAACAGAAATAGTTTTCCAGCAATCAAAATGAAATGATTAAAAAATGAAACACAGTAAGAAGCCGGAAAAGGCAGGTACTATGGGACATCGCTGATGGGATGATAATGTTTGAGTTTTTTCAAATGGGTCTTCATGTCCCACATATTAGTAAAAGTTTAATGATCAGTACAGAGAATTTCCACTGTCACTTCATGGCAACAGTGGCGGACTTAGCAGTTTGGGGGCCCGGACAAAGAGTAAAATGGAGCCTTTTACAATTGTTACATTCATCATTTATTTTTCAAAACCCTCACCCTTGAGAAACTCTTGAAAGAGTCTCTCTCTGCTAGCTAAGTTGCAGTTGATGGAATAGTCCATTGCTGCAGATTTCTGGGAGAGGGAGAAACACTTTGACATGAGCTGTACTATCCTTTCGTAGTGAGAGTTTTATTTTATTATGACAGAGTCAAATAATGAAATATTAGAAATATTGTATGTCTTCGGCTGGGTTGGGGACCCCAGGTAGTCGCCGGATGGTAAATCCGCCCCTGCATGCCGAACATTTTTTGACTGAAATAGACAAATGTCATCATCCAATCAGTGATGTCCCATTGTACTTACCTTTAGGAGTTTCCATAAACAAGAAAAAAATTCAGAAAATAAAACAATTTCCTGGAACAAAAATGAAATGTTAAAAAACAAAACAAAATAAGTTTTGCTTTTTCAATAGTCATTGTGATCCTTCATACGCGTTTGCATTGAGAGATCTGTTAGTGTTATTTGAACTTCAGGGCCACCATAACAAAGAAATGAATGATAGCATAACTGCAGGTTAGAACCAACCTGAGTCTGGCTAAAGCAAAAAGATTCTTAACCTTCCTAGATGGGGGAGGAACACAAGGGATGGTTACAACAGAAGTTGGTGCAGAAGCCAGACTTCTTGCTCAGTCTTACCTTTATTTTGCTATTTGACCTGGGGACTGCTCAAAAGTGCAAGTAAAGTGAAATGTTGATTACAAATTTTAGACATGGCTGGCTGTCATTTTGAGACTTCTATAAAAAAAAAGGAAAAACTGGTGTCTGGATCACATGCAGCAGTCTGTGCAGCAGCCGCTAAGAGCTAAAACTGGATTTAAGCAGAACCAAAATTAAAAGAAGAGCAGCACACCCTGGCAGTCTCAGCCTAAATTTAACCCCAGCGGGCTTGAATGTTCAAATATTATGTGTGGTGACCTGCTGAAATTCACTTTACAAGGGGCATTCTGCTTTTCATAATGAAGTCTTTTTTTTTTTGAGAGTTCAGGTTGGTTGTTCCTTGCAAACATACTGATGGCATAGCATGGAACTGCACCTCTGAACACTGTGGGAGTGGTGACGATGAGTGGAAGTCTATTAGATGCTGGAGGTATCAGTGAGAGATAATGCATGTGGGCAGGTGCTTGTGTGTTAGTTGTGCGAGCGCGCTTTGTGGAGCACATGGAGTGACACACATTCATGGTTTTAAGGTTTAACAGCGTTGTGGATGGAAACTGCTTTCTGCTTGAGTGAGCACTATTGTTTCAGGCTACTTACAGAACTGAGAAATGGGGGCATCCATTTGTGCTGAAGCGCCCCCTTTGGAGTTTAGTTTCTGGACCTGAGTGGGTGGAACAGGCTTGTGGGACTGGCCGGTTGCACGATACATGGCCTGGACCCACAGTATGCGATCCTGTTCATCATCACTGGCAAAGATCACAGTGTCTCCTTCCTTTACTGCATTAAAGAAAGCTCGGCCACCATCCAGGCCTTAAAAAAAAGAAATCACAGGTTTTTATCTTCTTAGTTTTGTGCGCATTTGTTTTTACTTTCAGGATGTGCAGTCTTTCCAGGTTGTCTTACCTGGCTGAGGGTCACTGTAGTCCACAGTATAGCCATCCAGCTGCAGAAGCTCTTGTGGTTCGGATTTCTTTTCTCTGTAGCTGCACATTGCAAACGTATACTGACTCACCTGGCAAACAAAACAAAACACTTTACATTTTAAAGTGACAAAAATATGAGCAAAGCGATGTAGAAATTTTATTAAAAAACATGAAAAAATTAACAAATCTTATGCATCTCGAAATGTTGCCAAGTAGAGGGTGTAACGATCAAGTTATACTCCTATGGTCAAACCAGATTAAACTTTCTTAGACAAATTGTTAATCCAATCAACCTCTACCATTAAACATTTGTTTAAAAATCAGATAAATTGATAATCGATTTTGGCAAATACTTTTTGGATTGCGGTACTGTAAGTTTACTACAACGTAAAAACAACCAAGTTCCATCACAGCGGACAATACACATGACGACAGCAAGAAATGATCAACCATCAGTAAGAAACAAAGACGTGACCATACAGTGTGGTAGAATGTTCCTACTCTGTTAAATGTACTAACAGCCCAGCCTTTCTGATAAAAATCTGCATTTGAAACTTTTTTAAACCTTGAACAATTTAGACCCCTGTCTTGTAATTCTACCCTCTATCATTCAACACCTAAATCCCTTTTTTTATTTTTTTACTTTTTCATACCCTTATCCTCCTCCTATTTTCTATCCGGTCCAAAAAGAAATGCATACAAATATGAAATAAATAAAGTTTAGCCTCAAATAGAAAAAGGGGTTTGTACAATCACACACCTTGACTGAATATTTATAAAACTCTATAGTAGCAGTAAAAGTTGTCCAACAAAGGAGGCTTTCAGCTCCTGCTTCCTGCTGGACAGGACAAGCTCCAAATAAACTGTGCTAACACAGATTACACCCCATTTCCAAAGAAAAATATTTATAATTTATGGTCCCATTGTGTAAGTACAGATGAACCACGAGCAAAAATTCAATACTTTTAAATAAAGTTAACAAAAAATAAATGTTATGATTGAATGTTCTTTGAAAATGTAAACAAAAGGAAATGTCAGTAATTGAAATTCAGATTCATTTTCAACTGACCTCACAAAACATGATGGATCAATTACTCACAAAAATTAGAATTAAAGTAAAACATAATCAAAGGCCAACAACTGCATAACTAGTTTAACAAGCAACAAATATTTACACAATATATTTTGAAGGAGTGAGGGTTTTTTTAATTATCATGAAAAAAAGATTCACCTCAATAGGAGAATTCTATTTGTCAAAATAAATGTCCCCTTAACCATTTATATATCATATGCATGGATTATATTGCATGGATTTTTGTTGTTTGTATTTGTGTTGTTGCAGTTGAAATAGTATAAGGCAGTATAGGGTTAAATAAGCTTCACCTTCTGTCGATCTCCATTTCAAACGGCTTACTGTTCTGTTAAATAGAGACTCTTAATGACTGAATATAGTTAACAGCAAGTGTATACATTTATCTATTGTTGCTTTTGTTATATTTTTTAAATAAAGAAAGAAGGCAAAATCCGTTTTCGATGCACAACCAATGACATGTTTGCTAAACGTCGGTTGAGCAGGCAGCTAAAGGGTTAAAACATCATTATCATTTAATGTTTGAGAATCAGAATAATTTTTTTGAAGCAAATTGGAAAACTGAAAGCCACTGATGTGAACACGGAAATAGAAAACTGCATAAAACCTGTAAATCATTCACCATTCACCAGTTGTTGCAATAACAAATCAAATTGGACGATGCCCTGGGAATTATGAACACTATGTCATCCAGACTATAGAGGGACCATGCAGCATCTTTAATGCATATGTCAAGCGCCAGCAGCAAACTTGTATTTTTCAGGTGAGCCGGCTTGTTCTAGTCACATGATTTAAAAAAGGCCTTTAGAGTTTGAGACTGCAGATGCTACAATGAGCTGCAGGCAGGACCTGCATTCTTCTTCCATTGGAAAACATCACAAAAATAGAAAATACATTTTTGAAAAAGGAATGACCTAAGCTGTCAAGAATCAAATGTAAACATGAGAGGGTTTTTTCTCAGCCCCTTTAGCCCCCTGTACCGCTGCCCTTGGCTATATCAGCTTTTTCCACATTATTTTAAGTGTTTTTGTGTTTCATCTTTTGCTTTGAACGTGTTTTATCTCATTTTTCAATGGTTTTTAGTCTGTGCTGATGTGGTGTGGGTTTATGAGGCTCCTAGGAAGAATTTTCAGCTACAATCTGCATGAAAAGGGCTGCAAAATAACGGTTGATTAATTAAAGAGGCTTCCAGTTTCTTTTTATGTCAGATAAAATATAGGTCATATAGGTCAAATAATTTGATACAACAATGTTTTATTGTAGCAGCTTACCTGCACAAGGACAAAGAATCGCTTCTTCCAGCGCTTCCAAACGTTTTTCCCAAAAGCCCACAGATACCTGTCAAAGCATTGTTCAAACACAGTTACAAACCGCATCACTAAATGTCAGAGTTAATAGAAAAGCAGCCGAATGACACACAGTAAATCTCATCAGCATATCTGATCTCAGTTCATGTTCCATGCAACAGCTTTTTTTTATTCCCTGGTTTTTGCTCAGTGGCATCAAGGCTACATAAGTGACATTTCATTAACACTGACTTTATTAAATTTGCTGGCACTTTCTGATAAAGACAAAAAAAAAAAAGAATTCTGCACACTTGTGTCCACCAGAGGGAGCAGTATACTTGATGGCTTTTTTCCACAGCATGTGAATAGAAATGAGGCCAAGGAGCTGGCAGGGCTGCACTTCTAGAGGAAAAAGGAAAGCAGAGGAGAGCATCATAACGTTTCCTACTTGGCAGGCCATGTCTTACCCGCAGTGTTTCATGTTCTGGGGTTTGTCCATCCGTATGGCCAGTTTGATCTTAAGATCTTGGTCAGGGCAAGCTTTGGTAACGGTCATCTTGTGGAGCTCTGACTGTTTGGGGCTGTTAGGTGTTGGATGGAGGACAACCTGCATGAAAAGAAAAAAAAATACCCAAACCGTAAATGTGAATTATCTGACATCCAGTAAAGTCGGAATCTGATCCGTTTGCAGCTGTAAAGTGTAGAAGTCAGTCCCTGCAAGTGCTGCTCGTCTTAACAGTAAGGTGAGTTTAGGTGGAGTAACGGAACAGCGCTGTGCTCTGCCTCCCTGAAGAGGAGGCCTAATCTCTCTTTGCCGATTTAAAGAGCTTTGAGGAAGCCTGCCTTCCTGCCAAGTCTGCTGCAGTGGGAGATCAAAGAGCTTCATCACAGCCAAGGTCACTGCTTCTACACAGATATCCAAGGTGCTGCTGCCCAAACTCAAACAGGCAGCATCACCTTCCTTAACAACCTATCAACTTTACACGGGTAAACACAAGGTGCAAACCAGATTAGCCCTTGATCTCTCTTGACATTTAATCCAGGCTGAGTCAGCAGGAACATTATATCCAGTTTTATCTTTCATCTGAAATCTAAATGCTAAACTACAGCTGTGGATTTCTACTGTACTCGTTGCTGTGTTTGATTTGTGGTGCTGTCGCTTCCGAAATACCCAAGCATTCACACAGACTTAAAAAAACAAACTATTTTTACTGTTCAGCTGCAGTGAGATCATGTTTGTGTGTGGGAACAGCAGTTACCCTGCCCAGTTCTTTGTCCTCCAGAGCCAGAACCCCAGTACTCTCTGTAAACAGTTTCACCTTGACGGCGGGCAGAGGGTGTGTGGTGGTGAAGTCCCCTTGGGTTCCCCAGCTGAAACACACATTAAGATTCACTCAGCAGGTTCACTTCCATGACATATTGACGGGGAAGGAGCTCACGCACTGTGACCCCATCTATTCAAAACATATCTGCAGTAGAGCTTTAACTTAAGTTCAACATTTTACTTCTAAATCCTAAAGAAATAAATATTACAAGTATTTTAAATGGAACAAATGTACATAAATCTACAGTGGTCCTGAAGTACAAATCACATCAACAAATCACTTGATGCAAAGACTAATAACTATCACTATAACATAACAAAAAACTCACAAATAATAAAAAACAACAATACATTTTAGAAATCAAGACGAAATTCCAGAAACCAGAACACAACTCCAAGAAGACCTAAAGCATTACACAAAAAAAGTTTCCAGAAATCAAAATGAAAAGTTAAAAAATGAAACACAATAAGAAACCAGAAATGACATCGCTGATTGGATGATTTTTATCCAGTATTGCTTTATGCCAAATAGTTTCTAGTTTAAATGATGGACAAAGTTCATCATCCAATCAGTGATGTATCTTTTCCAGTTTGTTGTTGTGTTTAATTTTTTAACATTTAGTTTTGATTTCCTGGAAATTACTTTTTTTTTTCTAAATGATTTTTTTTTTTTTCTTTTTTAAGGAAACCGTAAAGGTTGGTACTGTGGGACATCACTGATTGGATGATGAAGTTTGTCCATCAATTTAACTAGAAGCTATTTGGCCTGAAGCTATGCTGGATATGTTCTGTACTAATAATGAAACTTTTATTAGTATGCAAACATGAAAACACATTTGAAAAAACACAAATGTCAAAATATCAAACATCATCATATCCGCATACATATTAATCCCTCAGATTTTCCCATAGTCCCAGAGTTTCGTATAGTGTTTTTAACATTTCATTTGATTTCTAATAATTACTTTTGTTTTCCGAAACATTTTATTTAAAGTGATTTGGTTTCTACATTTTGAATTTGATTTTGAATTTCTAAAATGTAATATGTTTTTTTTTTAAATTTGTTTTGTTGTCTTAAATTGTCGTTTTGCCTTTTAGAACATTTTTGCATTGGATTTGTCGGAGGGATTGATTTGCACCTCGGGGCCACCGTACAAATCTGAAGAATAACAGGATAGTATTTAGCAACCACGCCTGTACATTCCAAATGTACAATCACAGCGTTGCCATTGGAGTATTCTTTAAAAACTATTTTTTTTAGAATTTAAATTAAAAAGTTGAAACAATTAGAATGAAAAAAAAAAAACATCAGAATCACTTCGATACATTAAATCATTAGAATGTTAAATATAGATTCTAAAGTGAAAAATACCATAATTATCAGCATCAGAGGGAACATTATTACTAAAACAATAACAAAATTACAATAAACAATACTGTTCTAAACGGAAAAACACTGACAAGACTGCTGTACACAAGAGAATCTACTAAAGTGGACGATAAATAGAGAAGTTGGCTTAATTTTAAACCTCAAGTAGCAGATTTGATCTCACTGGGACAGAAATAGTCAACACCAAAGGGAGGAAACAGCTGTTTTTGCACACGTAAAAAAAAAAACGTTTTTTTTATTATAAGAAATACTGCAGTCAAAGGGATTTGCAGTATGTCAAAGCCAGGATAACACCCCGAGTGAGAACACACACACACAGTCTCTAGCTAATTACTACTTATAAAAATACACCCCTGCTACTTTTAAACTTAATAATTCATAGCTGTTCTTGTTGAAATCTGTTAAGATGAACAAACATTTGATCAAGCACAACCTTCTGTGGGTCTGCAACTAAGAGATCAGTTATCACAGGTGTAGTTTTTTTTTTTTTTTAGAATCCATGGACATCCATGAAGGGAGTCAGTTTCAAGTATTTAATCTGCAATATTTTTAAATAAAACACCCAATATATGAAATATCTATAACATAGAAACAGATTTGAAAGGAAATGTATTGATTTTACAAATTAATTAATAACAAATAAATACATTGAAGATATCCATCAGTCTGACTGAAGAACAACTAGATTTTTTGAAGAAAGAAACACTATGTTTTTTGATGATGGCAGTCTAAATGAAAGGTGGTAACTTGCTAATTACAACTAAAATCCAACTTTAGCAAGACAAATCATTTCTGTCGGATTTTCTTTTAAGTTGTCATTACACAACATGTGCCTTTAATACGCCTCGCTGTCGTGCATGGCTTCCAGCATGTGGGTCCTCATAAAGCCAGAGCCGCATGACAAATGCTGGAGATCTGGCACTGACTGAAGTGAGGTAAGGAGATCATTTTCCTACTTTTATACGCAGCCATTCCATAACGTTTGCAGCTCCATGTTCAGAAGGAGGCTGGAGCTGTTTGAATGAATGAGTTGTCTGTGCTCTGTTGATTTCACACGTAACAATTGTTCAGGCATGAAGGTGACCTTGCTGCTCAATGGAAGGTCTAATAATGAACATGACGGGATGTCACTCCTGCAGCCCTTTTCTCCAAAATGTAGGAGACCCTGTGCACAATGAAGGAGGTCAAATGACAAAAACTTAACAGCGAAATGGACTTCCGACCTCTGTGATCAAAGTCCTCAGAGTTAAACTCATCACAACTGAGAAGCCAGTCTGAGAACACATCTAATTACTGTATGCAAATAGCCTGCAGCCCTCTGCAGATTAACGTCCATTCCATGTGTGCGTATGTGTATACATGCCTGAACATGTGAGCTCTGTGTCCTTTCCCACATATGTGCAGTCCCGTTCCCATTGCTTTAACTCTGGATTTTTCCTTCATGGAATCAAACCTTTGCCACACTTTCAAACATCCTCCTCAATGGGAAAGTTTGAAATTTGATCAGATTTGCGTTGTCGCCGCACATGATGTCACGCGCATCAGCCTTCCACTGTTCTCCCTCCCATCTCTCTCAAACTCCCCCCTTCATGAAACGGCTCTTGAATTAGGGAGATCAGAGGAAGATGTCCCAGCCTTTAAATAGCTCTCATTTGCATGAATGTTTCATGGACAATTCTGCCATGTCCTGGGCTGCTGGATGAGATGTATTATGGAAAACTATATCAAGAAGGGTTTTTTTCATTAGTGAAGAAGGCCTTAAAACAGCATAACCAGACACAAGAATTTAGGGCAGATATTTAGTAACTTTATTATGAAAAAAGGGAGTTTGTAATGTGACCCTTAGTTTTGTATGAATGTAGCTAAAGCATAAAGTTTGATTTCTGAGTCAGAAAACTCTCAGTCAAAAAACTTGTTTTAGGTTGAAAGAATTAAAGCTCCTTTAAAATCACAATCGCAATCACAACAAATGTAAACTAGATCAATCATGCATGCGTATTTATCTTGTACATGCATGCCATGTGTGCATGCTCAGACCAACTGTACCAAGCATTCCCACCATCTCTGACTCACACGGTCTCTGCTTCTATGGGTTTATGAGATGAGCTGCCTTTACATTCAAATCCTAATTCTTTAGTACCTGAAGAGATTAAATTGCAAACATAGAAGGCCTTCACAATATAATTGAAAATGTTTGCCTTAGTCTAGCTTTTTGAACAATGTGTATTTTTTATTATTTTTAAATGCACTGTCCCCCTTTTGAATAACTTATTACTTTTAATGACGATACTAATATGCTATTGTCATATGTTTGTGTAATTTATAAAGTCGGGCACATTAAAGTCACAATCAAAAGTTAAAAAATAGAAGTTTGTTTTTAACAAAGTATATTCAATTGAAGATTTAAAAATGTTCTGGTAAAAAGATTTCAGATGAACTAGATAAACAGATTTATTTTTAACTTTGTTCTCCAGTCAATACAAAGAACTGGTAGCTACTATATTTGATTAAATACTGTCATTTTTTCTTGACACCAGCTAAAGAAAGTACAAGAACCAATATTAGTTGTTCAGGTTATTGTAGCCTTAATAGAAGCTTGTCTGCATTTTTCCTTGAGTTTGGAGTTTTTATTTTAGTTACATTTCTCTAATAGTCATCATTGTAATAACAGCTATTAGAGTTCTTACATAGTTTTTTTCTTATTTATAAAAATGTTTGATATTTTTAAAGACCCACTCCAATGAAAATTGTGTTTTTAACATGTTCTTGTGACTTTCTTCTCACGATGGAGGACAAATATAAAGAAAGTGAAGCTTAATTGTGCATTTCTGAGTATTTCTTTATTCAAATTCCAGTGAATCAGGAGCAGATGAAAAAATGCTGCTTAAAAAAGATTGTATTTTTTGTGTACAAACTGCCTGCTCCACTCCATTCTGATGCATCCCCTTTTAGACAAATAGATCCAAGTACGTCTTTGTTTTCCTTATCCGAATTGGTATCTGGATCAAAACTGTACAGGTGGATAGCTCCAATATTGCTCACCATTTTTGCTGCACCAGTAATGCTAGGTTGGGGATGTGAGGGGCTGTAAGCTAGCAGGAGAGAGTGGAAAATCTGCGATTTTTTCTGCACCCACAAGTAAGAGGTGACTATCTAGTGAACTCCTACTATTCTGTAGAAACTATGTCCTGGAAATGAAAGCAGGTTTTTGTTTTTTTTATTTTATTTTGGCAAAAAAAAAGCATAATCGTAATGAAAAGACCACTGGAAATGCTTGTACAATTGACCAAAAGATGACTGGAGTTGGACTTTAAGCAACTAGACCAGGTTGAATTGTTTGAACTATATTTTTTGGTAAAAATAGAAGCCTAAAAAGTGTAATAGCTGACATTGTAGTCTGATAAACTAAAACAATCAACACATTTGCTTAAAGATGCAAAAGACAACTTACGTTGGTTTGGATGCCTCTGCTTGGTCAGTCTGGAGTTTCTCGCCTCCTTCTACCTCCATAGTGCAGTAAACAATCCTGTTTGGAGCCAGGGATTTCAGCCCCTGCACTTCCATGATCACCACCTGGGAAGAGTGGAAAACTCAGGGGAGGCTCCAAACAAGAAATGATTCATCTCTACAGAGAGATAGGAGCGCTAAAGGGTCAAATTCCACTGAGAAGGATGCAAATCCACCCAGAAATACTATCCAAGCCTTACTTTTTACAGCTGCAGAGGGTGTCTTTGCCGTGCAATAGATTCTGGCTGATTTTTTTTCATCAAAGTAGTCTGTAAGATTGCATGTATCCTCTATGGACCCTGTCACTTCTATCCTTGAAACTGCTTATAGTCATCATCTGCCACATAAATTCCTATACCTATGTGTAAAGACTCAGTGACTGCAGTGTAGCGGTGCTGTCGGCAGGGGTTATTTTTGAAATGCAACTGTGAATTTGAATGGCACAAACCTAAGGCTGAAGCAGGCAGTCTGGATAAGAGTCCACTTCCACTAACAGCTTTCACTTGACAGTCTGTGCTCAAAGGGGCCTGCACATTTACTGAATGACAACCCTTAAATACACTCTCTCAGTCTTGTCCTTTTCTAATCACTTGGGATTAAGGGAATAATGTAAGTTTGACTTTTATGTAAAATATTATATTTGATGCAATATTGTAATTTGTAACTTTGGGTTGAGTCTTGTTTTTCAAGGTTTTTGTGCAAATTAATTCAAATAACTAGTTCTAAATGATGAAAAGCATATATTTTCTATATTTTTTTTTTCTGGGAAACAGAACAATATGATTCCTTTAAGGATTCGGTTCAATGGTTTAACATACAGTTCAGTTTTAAAGCAAGATGTTTGGCATAAATGAATCAAAATCAAACTAATTTAGTTGTTTCGCTTATATTTTGACGTTCAGACATACAGAAAATCAAAAACGAACACATTTTACAGATACGTTTCAACAAAGCAGGGAATCTCTAAAGAATCCCACCACCTTGTTCTTTAACAGAGCAAAGAATTCAGCAGTCGGCTGCTTAAAACATGAGCTAAACACAGTAAGAACAAACACAAAAGTGGGGTCTCAGCTCATGGTGCTCCTCCTGACACTGAAATAGCACTGCATCACAAGAAGAGAGGTGTGATTGCTCACTGTTCTATGGTGATAGCTCATCACAGACGAGCCGATAACAAGATGAGTCATATTTTCTACAGAAGAGCAGGTAAAAAGGTTTTAGAGCGTACATATGTATGTGTCAGTCTGTTGTTCACACTGCGTCTGTTTAAGCCCCCAAACAGGTGTGCTGTCTGCAAATATAGTTAGTCTGCAGAACAAGCAGTTGACAACTTGCTCTAAGTTCTAGTTTTGGCAGGTGTAGTTTTGTGCAACATTTTGACACTAATGAGAAAGTGTTTGTGTCAATTTTCTGAAGAAGGAAACACAAAGAAATGTTCATGCGGACAAGATAAACTCTGATATAACAGCACAAGTAATAAAGAATCGACTTCCCTGGCAAAAATAACAACAGTCCCTGCACAGATGGTAAGGCCCAGAGGGCTGTGACCTTAATATCACCAACTCAGTCTGAGAATTCAAATAAAAGATATGGAGACAGCCTCCATTCAGGCCGGGTCCAAACTCTACAGTGGAGCAAGCTTCTGTTATTTGGAAAAAAAAGGATATTTTTACAGCTTCCTTTCTGAATGTGTTACACATAACTCCTATGTTTTAAATCAAAATTATTTTCATACAAATATCTCATTTTGAAAGCCTCACATACCTCCAAAGTGAATGAGAGGACCACGTCAGACTTGGAAAGAGTGTTTTCATCCTCCTGACCCATGTCGATGATGGAAGTGTTGTGGCCACGTTTCAGCTTCTGCAGCTTAAATTCCCCGCCCTTGGACACCGGCATGCTTTCCAGATTGGCCATAAGCTGATTCACAGAGGACCTGAGCTCTTCAATGTACATGGCCTCCATCTCTTTTGACACAAACTTTGGAAACTTGCCTCCCTTTGAACAAAAAAAATATGAAAGTAGTAGAAAAAAAAAACAAGCAAATGTGGAAATATTTCCAGAATAGGGACTGTGTAAAGCTGTGTTTTTTATTAAAAAGAAAATAAAAATAATTAAACAAAATAAAAAAACAAACAACTGTAATTTTTGGGAGTCTCACAATGTTTACACGGGTGACACCATATTAGTGGCATATTAACAAAATAACAAAGAACATAACAACAATCTCGATCACCCCCACAGTCTGACTCACCCGGGCAATCTGGTCTGCCATCTGAAGACGACCGTCCAGTTCTCTTCTGATCTGAGCAGCCTGCTCGTCCAGATTGTCAAGCTATTGATGAACACAGAGAATTGGGTCATGAGATCCTTTTATTGATCAGCCCATAATTAAAGATCATTGTATTACAATCCACAATGTTCTTAACTTCAGCACCACTTCTTGTTAAATCTACTGGACAAATCTAACAGGCTGCATTTGGTCATAAATGTTGGTTATTCAAAAAAAATAATGAAAGTATATCGTAAAATTATGAAATAATGTTTTGAAGATTAGGAGCCGGGCTCTCGAAGCTTTAATAAATGACAAAGATAAATAATTGAAGTTCAAAAACATTTTGAACTGTGTATTTTGCTCTTTTTCTTTTTTTATGTGACAGCAACTCAACCCCTTAAAGCAGCCAAATGAATTTTGCAACTAACTTTTTATTGTTTTTTTCTTGAAAATATGTAGTAACTTTTAATTAAGAGAAAAAAAAAGGTGAAGAAGTGGCACTAAATGTTTCATCCACATACCAGCTATTATTTTTTATCAGCAAAACAAACCCAATAAAAATCTTCTACCTAGTTTCTGTGAAGAATAAAATATTTTTAACATTTTCTTTTCTTTAGTTGTGTAATATTTGTGTATTTTTAAAGACAGAAGTATAAAAATGATCCAAGAAGAAATAAAAATGTTTTGTTTTTAAGCAACCATTTTTAGTTTGTTAAAAAGTTAATCAAGTTAAAATGCATTTTTACGAGTAAATAAAAAAAAAACTTGTTTTATTTGATTAAAAGATAGAAACGCTATAAATAGGAAAAGCTGATTTTTCATTTGCAGCGTTTCTTTTATTAATAGTGTTTCTTCTATTTGAAACATAATTTCTGTTTATTTCTAGCAGTGTTTCTGTTGTTTTTGCAGCAGCGTTTCTTTATATTTACACAGTTTCGTTTAGTTTGCACAGATATTTTTTTTTTTTGCTGGGATGGCGAGTCTCGGCCACCGTAGAAACGCACTAGCTTGTGAGAAAAATGCTGACACAACAAACCAAAAACAGTTAATGAGAACTGAAGTGTCACCACTTTAAGTATCGGTGACACATCTTGGCGCTTTCTCTGAAGCTATAAAAGTCTTAGCGATGTTTTAGAGTGTTGCGTACAGTAAAATAGGAGTTTTCTCCATTCAGTCTGATTTTAAACTAAATCAGAGGACAGATAATCTGCTCTTTGACAAGTTTTCAGACTTGACAGCAAAAGCAAAGAAAGGCCGTAAATCTTGAAAAATGATCTAGTGAATGCAGCTCGTTCTTGGGAACTCCATCAAACTGCACTGAATAAATAATATTAAAAATGCTGATGTGAGAGATGTGTCCATAAGTTGACGCTCAGTCTCGGCCGCCGCCACGGGCAGTGGAATAAAAGGAGGAAACCGTTAAACTCAGACGAGAGAAATGAGCCTTCCATCGCAAAAGCAATTAGTTCATACATGAATAACTCAATATATTCCCCTCTTCATATTCACATTTACCTTTTCTCCTTCAAGCAGTTTCCTGCAAATGACTCTGAAGTACAAATCACTTATTCATGTGCTAGTTAATTATTAAAATAACTCTTCTATATCTACGTTTCTAATGTTATCTAATTTCCCCAGTGTGCCTCTGTCATTTTACTTTTTTTTTTTTTTTTTAATGGAGAGAATTTTGTGTAATGGTACAAATGGTCAGATTTCTAACTAAAAAGATAGATTCTGTCTTGTTCTGGCATGATACACTGATGAAATATGAATTGTTCAACACTGACAAAGCTCTCGCAAGCCGGAATTAGAAAACATGAGGCTAAAAGGAAATCGAAAAAGATAAAGTTATGTTTCTTCGAAACAAAGTGACTTTTTGCACTTAATTTTCTAAATATGTGCGACGTGGCCAGTGCTGAACGTTTTCTGTGCAGCACTTACTTTGAATACGGAAATATGTGTGGCTGATGCTGAATTCTGTCCTTGTCTGCACTTATTTTATTTAAGTTAGAACGCCACAGACCCAGAGGAAGGGTTACAGTTAGGGCTTGGAGTCCTAAGCTAAATATGTAAAAACATCACCCATTCAGCTTTGGACACACGTATTTAAAAAAAATATTTGCTGTGCAAGTTGAAAACCATTCCATTTTTCCCAATTACTCCTTAAAATACTTGTGACCAACAACAAAATTTTGCCTTAGATGCATTTAAAATACATGCGGCAAATGCAGCAATACGTTTCTATAAGATGCACTTAAAAACGTGTGGATAGCATCAGCCTTCTTTAAAACTTAACATGAACCAAAATATTAAGACATTTTTGTTACAGTGTACACAGTTATCCATCACAAAAATTAGAATTTTCCCATCATATTTGCTGCTGTTTGATGCCAGAATCTCAACTTTAGCTATAATAATCTTGCTAAAAAGAATACGCCTGGTAATTGCTCTGATTTTTGTCACTGTAACCAACATATTCTTTGACTACAAATTGTGCTTTTAAGGCTTAAAAATGACATAATAATTGTAAGTGTTGGAATTACTGTCACCACACCCAAACGGCAAGAGAATAAAATTGCAGTGTTAGTGCCCAAAAGCGACTTGTGCATATTGTTATAAGAAAGAAACATGCTACAGCTAGATATATAAAGGCCAATCAAAGCTGCAGGTCATACTGCAAACTGTGACTGCAGATTGAAAAAAAAATGAAAAAAGAAGAAAGCATTTACCTCACAGGAAACATGTCATTACCATAGAGACAGTGAAAGACTTTTTAAGATCTGCAGTGTTTTTCTTTTTCCATTTTTTCCTGGTGATTTCATTTGACAAAAGGGGGGAAAAAAAAAATCAGCTCTGACAATAGCTTAGCTGAACCAAAATTTAGAGCAAATATTAATGGGAAAAAAAGACACATTTTAAAATATATTGTAAGGATTTTTGATAAAAACTAGGTAGATTCTTTAAGAGCAACATTTGGCCTGCAACAATGAGGAGAAGAAAATGTTGTGGCACATCAATAATAAATGAGAACTTTATATCCACTGACATGAAGAAATTATGGGATGCCTGATCCCTCTTTCTCCTTCTCTGCTTATGTGTGCCTGAGATTTTCTCTGTGCCAAAACATTTCATTCTTGTCAGATTTGTTGTTGTGACTCACGGCCATTGTGCACACCTGACGGTAATGTCTGTGTTCAATCTGAGAACTAACTGCAGTCACACCTTGAAGGTTACAAACCTTTTCAGACAAAAGGCTTTTGCATTAATAAAATGAAACTTCCATTCTTGTTTTGTTTTGTTTTATACAGCACACATGGACCCAGACAGAAATAAATCAACTTGACCCTTGTGGCAAAGGCTGTTTGGGAAGTGCATCTTGCTGAAATCTCTAGTGTCCACTTCTCCTTTGAGACTGAAGAGTCACGACAAGTCAATACAAAGATGCTCAGAGAAATCACCTTTATCCCCATGATGACAATTGGCTGTCCCAAAGGCAACAGCCCATTCAAGGATTATAATCCTTCCATCCACCAGACATAAGAGGGTCACTGAGCAGATTGCTATAAAGGGGAATACTGTGACTTTTAAGCCATGTCCTTGACAATAACCAGATTTTACCCTGGCTGAACAGGAATGTAACATTTTTTGACAGACATGTTAGAAAATAACAATGCTTCAAACTCCCCCTACAGTTTTTAAAGGACATACATTCAAGACATCCCAATTCTGTTTGATGGTGCATTACTTCACTCTCTTTTGTAAAACTTCATGTTTTTACACCCCCCCACGAGTCTAAACCAAGACAGAACGCAATTATAATCAACATATTTGGCAAACGTATTCTTCAGATTAGGAGATTGTTAAGGAATGTAACAAAAGAATGTGGCAAAGTGTGAAGAACAGGTAAGGGATGACACTACGTTCAAAACGAACGCAATTCCCGCATTGAAGTTGCGTCCGCCGCCTCAATTTGTGTCAAATTTGATGCTCTTGTCCGAAAATATGTTCATAAACTTGACACTTCTGACACGTGTGGGCGAAGATACTGTCAAAAGTTTGACATGACATTAAAACTGGACTTCCTGATGCGGTAATCGTGCTAGGTGTGAACGCAGCTTTAGTCATCCGTGTTGGTTCTAAGAACTGGAGGCTCATGGGGCCAAATTAAGGGACATCGTGAAAATGGAATGTACCATTATTGTGCAAGTGGTAAGTATATTGTGAAGTGTATTGTGAAGTTTTTGTAAGAATACTAATACGTAGCGGGTGATGCTGTCGTCAGCGCCCTTATGCCACACTCAAGTTATTAGAGCCTCTTCTGACTACAGATAAATGCTGTGATATGCAAGTGCCTGTCGGACGGCTTTAAAATGCCCACAGAAACTACGCTCTGTCTAATTTCCTACTTTTTAGCAGTCAGACAGCGTTCGAGGAGCGTCCACTTATCACTTGAACAGCACTAACGAGTTCTTGCGCTGTGCACAGGGTTTGTACCTGTCGCTCACAGCATGCCCGTAGAAAAATTTGCATGAACATTTTGGCTCTTCGGGTTTACCCGCGTGGTCTACAATTTTTTTCATTTAATCTGGGCCTCCCACGCGCCCCATTGAGGTTTGCACAATTTTTTGCCCAACAAATAGCCCATATCCACCCATAAGACCAGTTGACAAAGGCATACACACATCTCTTTTGTGTGCCTTGTCAAAAATCAAATCATTTGATTTTAGTTCGGAGAAATGGTTTGGTTTCTTGCTGTTGGAAAATGTGCCAGGGCTGACCTCTTCGTATCTCGTAGAGTTTCACCCTCTCCTGTTGCATTAACAGGTCTCATCTCTCAAGCTTTACCATATTGATCCTCTGCCCCCTCCAGCAATCCTTTTTAAGAGAGAATGAGCAAAAGTCCCGCTGCAGCCGTTAACGGCAGGAGGAGTGTGCTAAATAACAGACAGCAGGGAAAAGACTGACACCAATATGGGGGAGCCATAATAAAAAACACAATTAAAAGCATCCCCTTTACATGAATTATATTAAACCTAAACCTCTGGAAAAAAAAAAACTTTCATAAGCAGATTGTCATACTAACCCGTTTCTATTCTGTTCACTGGTGTGCACATTATGAACTGATATAAGCCAGCTGTGTCTTGTACGGAGGACAGTAAGCATGAACTGCTAAGTCTGGTTTCCTACTAGTGTTGGCCACTGAACAGCCACCCTACTACATAACCCAGAGTTCCTGTTTAGTAGAGCACATAATCAGACTTTGCCACCAGCTGCAGCAGAATGTCTGCTTAGGAAGCACAGCAGTACTCAGCTCTGATCTCCCACAAAGCGACCTGTTTTTATTCTTATGGGTTTTTTTTTTCTTTCCTTCCATCAACCTCAACAAAAAATGTCATAAAACCAAGAAAACCGTGACGTTTACTGATTGTGGTCTTATGTCTGTTGTGCTGCAGCGACTTCCTTCACTGAACTGCCGGCAATCTTGTGTCAAAATCCTCTGAGCTACAGACACTGCTAGACTGCGGTGCCAGCAACATCTGACACATGCGATCCCATAAGAACGACCATTGCTATGCCTGGAAAACCAGCAGCTCGGCCTGTCAAGCATGATTGTTTGACATTGCATTTTTACTATCCTGCCTTTGTGCTTTCCTCTCTGAACCTGCAGAACACAGCAATCCTTAATCCTGGAGAGTAATAGGCTGCAGATAGCTGCTGAACTGGTCATTTTGAGCATGCTCAGAACGTTCTTCTGCAAATATCAAACATCAAAGATTCAAGGCTGGAACTATTTTCCTCTTTAACAGATCTTTCTGCCTGGGAATGATTGAAAACTGAAGGCCGCCTTGGCGGTGGAAGGTGAGGAAAGTCAAGGGTGGTCTCTGTGATCTGGCCACCACCTACTGAGCCTCACAGCACCTGGATAAACAACAGCTAAAAGGTCTCTGCTGTCAATGACCCATATGCTCAATGCAGGTGGACAGGCAAATGCATAAAAAAAGAGGAAAGGTATGCTTTCTGCGATGTTACCGGAGCTGACAGCAGCGCCGTAGCTAAACGAAGAAGACACTATTTTAGTGTTAGCCAAGTTGACAGCAGGTTAAAGGTGACGGAAAGGATTCACGCGGGTATTTAACAGCCTAACTGATGACAGATTCCCAGGTGGCTGCTGGGAAATGAGCAGCAGCCACCTAACGTGGCTGAGGGAGAGCATGAGGGGGGCGTTTTCATGAAGAACCAAGACTGTGAAGCAGCACTACCTCAAACCTGAGGGAGTTCAAGCAGCTCGTCTATATTTAGACTTGCTGTGTGTGCACATACATGTTGAAATGCACTGAATGGTATAAGGCTTATCTTTTGTGACTGGAGATTCATGCAAGGAGCTGTAATTAGGAAGTTCAATGTGTACATTTTAGGGACACAACAAATATTTGACTTAATTGCTGGATCGATTTATATTCCTTCAATCCAACCAGAACAATTTTTTGGAGGCAAGTTATTATTTGAATCAAACTATATCATAACAAAAATTACATAAATGGATTATAAAAAATTTTGGAAAATGTGTTTATGTACATGTTTATTTTACTATGACGTAAAAACGACCAGGTGCATCACAGCAGACAACACACGTGACGCAGCAACAAATAATCAACCATCGGATTTGACTTTCATTGTTGTTTACTTGTTTGTTTGTACACATACTTAATTTACACTTGATTATCTTGAAAGAAATAGAAGGAATCTGGAAAACTTCACCTGCTCTGTTCAGTACAGGTATTTATTTCTGAGTCACACTGGTTGAAGTTTTGGACAAAGTATGTCCTGGGTCAATATTAGGTCAGTGAATCGGTTCATATAAAATAAACCAAAATTGACTGTGAATCATATTGGCAAACACTAATTGTGATATGAATCAAATCGTTTTTAGAATAAATCCTTAAACTCGTCGTACATTTCTAAACATATAAGTTTGCCTTGAAACTAACAATGCAGCCGACATGCCATCATTATTACTTAAATACCATTTTAGTTTTTGTGTTGCTTTTAATGCTTAAAGTTGAACTACTTTGTTATTCTAAAGGGTAAAATTGTAAAAATAGATTACAGAGCAGCCTTTGGGATGAACTGAACAGGTTTCTGCTAAATGGTCGTTTTTGACTTCTCATCTCACATTACATCACTCAGCTTTCTCTGGCGAAACATTAAAAGCTCCACTAATTGTTCTGTATGCGCCCAGCCCTGCCGACTTTGTTAACTACATGCTGGTTATTATGGTTGCGTTTAGCAGTAAAAGAGACAAATATTTCCCCAAAGTGGATATAAATGCACAAGAAGGAAAAAGAAAACCTAAAAAGGAACATTTGCTATGCCGGTGGAAACATCATCCATCTGAAAACGCGTAATGGTATTGTCTTTGTCTATGAGAAGATGCAATGACCAATAAAATTGCCTTATTAACTTCAAAAGGTCATTAGCTGCCATGATTGTATTTCCATGTTGAACTGGTCCCAAGTGACCAACGAGGAGACAAGAAGTCTGAAAGACAACGTGATTTCAGAAAAGTTTGACATAAGTGACAGATTACCAAAAGATGAAGCAATAGTTTTGGATTTAGCCATAAAAATTAGAAACTTTACAGATTTCTTTAATATTGAGCTGAAAGGGAAGCATTTTGCTCTCCTACTGTTATGGTTTTGTGGTAATAAACATTTCTTTAATGGAGAGGTTGCAATCAAGCTTTCATCTGGCGTTTCAGCATCACTGCTCTTGCAGCTAAGAGGTGGCTCGGCAGGTCTAACAAATGCACTCATCCACTTCTAATCCTGTGTGCATTGAAGAGGCTCCATTATGCAATTATATCAGCTACAGGCTAAATCAGGAAAAGCTCAGACCTGATTTCCAGCTAACAGTTGCTGACATGTCAAATGACTCTTGCTTGAAATGGCAATTCTCAAAACAGCAACTAAGCGTGTTGCTAAACCCAAATCTTTAGCTTTGTTTTTCACATAATCAACGTTCCAGAAAGACAACAGGCAAACAGAAAAGCATGTCACTGGTAACACAATGCTAAAACTATTGTTTCTAAAATTATTGATGTTGAACAATATGGGTATCAGGCTACAGGTTTTTTTTTTTTTTATTATCTCACTATAAAGGTGTCGCAACAGGTAAATAACTTTACAAATGTATCAATTTTATGTTTATCTTCGGCTTACAGACGGGTCCTAGTTAAAGTCCTTGTCTGGGCAAAAATAGATTTTGCTAAGAAAAACCAAGTGGAGCCACTGTTAAAGTCATGTTCCTTCATAAACAAACACGAATTTCAAATAACATCCTGCCTGTCATTTCTATGACCTACAGCCGAGTTCAGTTTTTCTCTGACCATATAACACCTAGTAATGCAAAACTGTGCAAATGTGTTTATGCAGGGCATTCTATGCAATCATGAAGGGGCATTGTTCACTGTTTACCAAGGGATTTCCTTTGTTCAGAGCTGAGTGGGTTCAGCATGCAGCTCTGCTGCTTCCATGGTTAAAAACTAGGTTAGGCGTCCTCAAAGGATCATAGATGGAAAATACATGGCAGACTTGAGGGCTGTGGTGATGTATTGCTCCTCTGTATTTGAAGGTTCACACCAGTGAACAATCACGCACAACAGCGCCTATATTGATTTTTGCCAACAGAGACATTTAAACAATGAAACTGTTTAATTTGTTGAGCCGCACCGTGTGTCGTCTGCTTAAATGTGAGGAGTTTCAAAAGGTAGAGTGACGCCTGAGCCAAGGAAATTTAGCAAATTAAAATCAAGCTGGCATCTAAAAGGCATACTCATTAGATTAGGGGCGGTGGTGGGGGGATATATATATGCACTTTGTACATTAAATACTAAGCAGATGTAAAGGTGCTGTGTGTGTCTAAGAAATCCTGTCAGAATAAGACTTTTAATCAATCTCCAACAGAAAGAAAGCGCAAGTGCTGCTTTCAGCATTCCCAGAGAGAAGGGTAACAACAGGACTGGAACAGCGAGGGAGAGTAATGTCTGACAGGAGCACCCCAGAGTCCACTATTATCCACCAGCAATCCCAATATATGTCTTTTGCAATGAAGCATCACTGATCTGTCATCAAGAATAAAGCTCCAAGAAGCTTTTTCAGTAACAATGACAATAACACTTATTTTGTAGTCTGATAACATTCATCAATGACTCATTTAGCATTAAATTCTAATGGAATAAAATCAAAGGTTTCCTGTTTACCTTCTTTAACTTTAGGCAAAAAGAGGACAAAAAAAAAACTTCCTTTGGGGCCTGAATTGACTGTTTGAATATAATATGCAAACACTCACATGTTCCATCCAGGCTTTTTACTCACCTGACAGGCCTGATAGAGCAGCTGGTGCTCAAACTTCTTGATTCCGAGGATATTCTGGAACATCTCGTACAGCTGGTCCTTGCTGAGAATCAGCTCAGAGGCGGCACTGGCTGTCATGCGCTGCTGTGCCTTTCGTGGGTCCTCGTCGCCGCGGTAGATGGTGTCAAACTTGGCCATCCAGGAGCTGAGCACTGTCTCTTTGCTTAAGCCGTCAATCTCTGGGAGGCTGCGCACACGTTTCTCAATGTGCCTCTTGAACACTTCCCTGAAATCGCTGGCTGAGAAGCCGCCACTCTGAACCATCTTGGCGACACGATCACTCTTGAGGAACACCTGTATGGTGAGAGACCATAGTCATTAGCTGCAGAAAATACAAACAAGGCTATTAGCCTTAAATACCCAGTCATATAAAAAGGTGTTTTTAACATGTTTCTTTTTTTCATGAAGGGCATATAGAAATTAGAAATGGATTTTGGCTAACATGGCGTCGTCATGATGAAAAGACCACTTTTACAGTAGGTCAAAAGGTGATTGGAGTGAGACTTTAATGTTTTTCATTTCTGCTGTTTTAAACATGTTCTTTACAGAAATTGTATTTAAACTGAAGAAGAAGTGTAAAATATTAAGTCATTTCATTCTTGAACGTGTTGCCATGACTTAGCAGGAGGTGAGACGCCTGTGTCAACAACAAGCTAACAGGGACGGAAGTGAAGCAACCACCCAAAGTGACGTCTTCACTACTTTGACACTCACACTTTGTTCTTAGCAACCATTATGGCTGCAGAGCAGCAACTTCTAGAGCACCAGAATGCATGTCTGCATGAAGTAGTCTTGTTTAAGCTGTTTCAATGAAAAAGAAAAGACTTTCAGGGTGGAATTAACGATAATTGCCTTGGTTTCCTGTTTACTCTGCCTTTTAGGAAAATCTTTAATGAAGGAAATATGCACAATGAGGTGTACCAGTCCATGGTTAAAATCTGTGTATTCCGCTTTAAGCCTCTAGTCCTCCTTGTGGTTAAAAAGTGCAGAATTTTCCGAAATCATCAACTTTTACCAAAATTCCAAAAAAAAGTTGAAGTCCCATTACTTATCACGCACCTAGCTGTGTGAAATTTGTTCTCCACATTTGACCCACACCCCTGGGGGAGTGATGACCTGCAAACACCAACGACTTCAGGAACTGTTTGGTGATTTAACCTTCCAATACAACTCATGCAGAGTGTCAGACATGGAGGAATTTTTAGTGTCTTTGGTATGACTCGACTGCGGATTTGAACTCGTGACCTTCCAGTCTTAGAATGGACACTCCACCACAAGGCCACTGATCACTGCAGGGATTTTTAAGCATTCTTAATACTTCTGCTTGCCAAGGTTACAAATATAAATAAATCAACATTTTAAACGTAATTTGTTGATAAAATGAATGACAACTGAGGTTTTATCAATTATTTACACTGAAAAGGCATTGACATAAAAAGTTAACCAGCAGCATACTGTACTGGAGTGCCATCTAAACAATAAGATTTCAACAGATCCCTGTTCAACAGTTTGACATTGTACAACTAATTCTTCTTCTTTTTTGTCCCATACTTGCAGCGCTGCATGCATGTTCGTAATGACGTTTTCATCAGCAGGCTGAATAGAAAAATGGGAAAAGTTGTCTGTGTGAACCACATGCTCTGACTCATAATCTGTTCAGTCAAAAGCTCAAGCCACCATTTTGCCACTCAGCCTACTAAAGTCAGGCATTTTGACACGGAATAGCAGGAGGGCAGTGCAATGCTTTCGGCTCAGTCCAACTGAAAGCTATTTTAGATGAACGCTATAAATACTCAACTAAAAATACTAAACACTGTAGAACTTGGGAACATTTTTTTTTAAATGTCAACGAGGCAAAATGTGCATCATTTATATGAAGAGTGCAGTAATGGTAAAACAGTGACCAGCATGGAGTTGTTCAATGTGTGCTGGCATGTTCATACCTCTGAGTAACTCTGCACAGCGTTAATGAAGGCCTCATCAGCTACAATTTGTGTGTCTCCATTGAGGAAGGCCTGAAAGCGGTCCTTAGTCTGCTGAAGCTGTTGCTTGGTTATCTGTGGAAGGGACGACAACAGGAAAGAAAAATGTGTTAGAATTAGCACACACAAAAAAGTATTGTCTAAATGTGTCAACCTCACATAAACAGATCAATCTAGGCACCTATAAGATTGTCTCCAGCTCACCTGCTACTCACCTTTGCCTCAAAATTAGACGGTTATCAAGCTCAATACTTTACATTTGCTTCAAGCTATAACAGAGGAAATTTAGAAAACTAATTTCTGTTTCTACCCACATTGCTGCAATTCTTCACGAGCTGCTGAGCATCAGAACGCCCCTTCTCACTTTCTTTGAAATGTTCTGTCTTTCCCATCTGAGCAACTATCAATCTGTGGTTCACTGAGATGAGAGCCAGACAGTCTTCAGTCACTGCTCATGACTGAAGCCCAGTGTTGCCTGAGATCCTTCTTTTGTGTAAACTCTTCACCCTCAAGCCGGACCAAGCGGCGTTTCGTCAACCCACACACATCACACTGAGCAGCAACCCTCTCTGGGCATAGTACAGTAGATCATAGTTCATTGAAGCTGAAACCAAAATAACATAGCCTCATTCAAGCATAACTATGGAAAACAGGCGAGGACATTCAGCCGCGCAAACAGAAATAGCCATAATGTAAATCCTGACTATTTCTATTGCTTCAGTGCAGGATTCTATTTTTTTAATAATAAACCAGTTAAACATTGATGTCCAAGACTTAGTTTTTCCTCTATTTTCTATGACAACAAATACAATTCAAATTTAACCTGCTAACAAACTTTTTTCACATAACTATGAGCATACACCTTTTTATTTTGCTTATAGCATCACCTGTCAGAAACCTTTCTCCCCTTTTCTAGGCCTCCATTTCTAGGCCTCCATTTCCCCACTCTCCTCCTGCTTTTTCCTGTGTTGTGTCTGTCTTTGTGATTGTGTGCAAATCCCAGCTGGCTCCTCCCTGTTTGCTTTGCACCTGCTCCTCATCAGGCAATCACCTGGACGCCTCTAAAGTCCTCCTCCAACTCCCAGCCGACACCAACCTGTTTTGATAGTAAGCTATGGGAAGATCTGTGGAGTTCTTCTTTAGGATCTGTGTACAGCTGAGAATTGCACTCCTGGCCAAGATGGCTATGGTCTTACTAGTAGAAAGAAACCAATGAAGAGTCTGCACTCTGCAGTTGGTACACAAGCTGTTTGTCAACAAACTCAACTGAGAAAAACTGTCTTGACACATCTTTTTATTAACTTGCTGTTGGTTACAAGCACTGCAGGATCTTGTATTATCCAAACTATCTAAATGAGTGACCTGTTACATTTATTATTCCATCTGTACAAAGAAATTGCTGCATATATTGTGCATTGTAAACTGTGGACATCTGCATTTAGGGGTTGACTGGTAGGTGGAGCTTTTCAGTTCAACCCAGCCAGAGCAGCAATGTCTTACCATCAATTACTTTAAATTGACTTTTTTTTTTGTTTGTTTGCAGGTGAAGCTTGGAGCACTAGCTGAAAACTCGAACAGGTAAAATTGTCTTTAATTTTTTTTTTTCTTCTAAAAATTGATGTTAAATTTAGAGGAAGAAAGTCCACAATAGACAAACACCAACCAGCTATATTTGTAAAAAGTGAACTTTCTTTTTGGCTTTAAGAGAGAAAAGTCTGACAGCTACACAACAGGATTGCAAGCCAGTACAAGAGGACCCTTAATGAGAGTTATCATATCACATTAAAAAAAAATCATTTGTGGGCTAATACTTCCATGACACAACAGTGAGATGCACTCTCATAAAAAATAATCACTTTCAGATGAAACAATGCGGATGTTCCAATTAGTAAGACAAATCAGACATAAAGTGCTTATCTACAATCAAAGTACTGCTAAAAGGCATTAAATTATTTGCTTCTCTGCTTTTAATTCCCTGAAATCTGTTGTTTGATACAGGTGATGTGTTCTCCACTTCTCCTTTTGTTACTGTCTGTAAATTGACATGGATCTAGGTGTCCTTGGATTGATTTTTCTGCATGGTTACCTAACAGTCAATTGTCTGTTTGCCTCTCACAGTTGTCATTTATCTCAAGTAAAAAGTCTTGTATTTGAAAAAACAAGTGAAGCAGAAAAGTACAGATTAAAAAATAGTATGAAATACAGGAATTTAAATAGCATTAAGACACATAGGCAGTAATGTAAAAACAAAATGACCTTAATCAATTAAGCAGAGGTCAATACTTGACCTCCTCAGTGCTGGTAGTAAAAATACCATCAATGCATCACAAATTATTTCACAAAGAAATTCCTCCTCCCGGAGCCTTTTACAGTTGTGGTATCATCCCTGTCGGAATGATATACCACTTAATGTGCAAACAATAACAAATCACAACACAAAGTAACACATCAACAGAGATCAATACATGCTTTTCTGCTTCAAGGCTTCATACTGTGGAAGACAACTGTTTAATGGACCATGGGTTCAAGGAACATCCCGAGGCAACAAGTGTTATTATTAGTCACATGCAAATTAATTTTGTTCATGGGAAATCTTGCATCCCTATCTCCTGTTCTTTTTCACAAAAAATATGTTTGAATTACATGGAGTATGCCTTAAAAGTTATAAATATGCAGTTAATAGAATACAAAATTGTTTTAAAATAATGACAAGGCAGTTATTTTGCATGGGACCTCAATTAAATACATTAAAACAATGTACTAATCAACAAAAGTATGTAAGTACATTAAATCTAGATATAAATCAACAATTCTAAAAATTAGATTTCTTTTCTTTAAAGAAGCAAATAAAATCTTTCAGTGTGGTTAAAAAAATGGCATTACCAAGAATTCTTACTTTAAGAAAAAATATTCTAGTCACTAAGACTTGTGTTCTAAAAATATGTATTTTCTAATAAAATACTTTTTAAAGTCTTTTTCCTGCAGGACAGAAAATAAGACACTTTTACTTAAAACAAAGCAGTAGTTCATTAGAAATTTGCCATTGAGTTGTGGGCGTCTGTGACTGCTGGCACAGAGCAACCCCGCCCCCTTTCCCCTCTCTGCTCAGAGAAGGGTGCTAGTGGCCCATCCATTGTATTTTCTACGTAACAAATATGCTCTTTTTTCAACAGCATTTCTTCTTCTGCTACTGACTGACAACGATTTTAAATTTTAAAAAAAATACTCAGAAATACAATTTTGAATCGAATTGTCTTAATATAGTTCCTCCATCACCACAAAAATGTCACAAAAATATATAAAAGATACCATTTTCATCAGTGAGTCTTTAAGGCTTACCCAATGAGTTGCTTTTCCAACACATCAGCAAAAGATGACCATTACATCATTCACACGTAAGAATGTAGATGAGACCTCCAGCAGTAGGTGAATTAAATCAAAGACATGTTTCCACAACAATGACAGAGCTGATTTGTGTTCCACCTGGACGTTTGTCATGAAAGGTCAAACCTAATAATAGTTTGGCTTTTGCTGTCGGTTTCTCTTGACCAGCCTGACTTTATGTGACAGCACAGCATGCTGTGAACTCCACACAAGTGTGTTTTATAAGAGCACTGAAGGTGGTGCATGCAGCAGTCCGCCAGGTAAATGGTGTGCACTTCTAAGCTGAAGCACAATAGAAATGCATTAAAAATTTAAAACTTTCAGCTTCACTGCGCTACTATTCATCACTGATTAGAAAACTGTTCTGATTAGTATCCAAGCTGATGAATGAAGAAAAAAAAGTGTCCATTTTCATTAGTAAAAGCTCTGGAGACACAGTTTCCCGCTTTGCTCGTATTGATTCTCTCTGTAGCTTTTATCAAGATTGCAGTGTTACAAAGTGATTAATTCGCCTGCAGAGAAGCAGGGATTGACATTAATCATCCTGCACGTATCAATAGAGAAGGATGCACATGTATTGTGACTTCATTACAGTTACAATTATTTTTAGACTTTGTTTTTTGTATCCTTATTTTTTTATTGTGTGAAGAACGCATTAAAGTCCTTTAAACATGTCTGCATTAAAGGTATATATGTTCAATGCATTTTTCATGATAAAATTTGGTTTTAATTATTGAAAAATTATTACAGTTTTACTTTTATTGCAGGGCTTTGTGTGTTTTTGCAATTTAAAACCATTGTATTGTTTAGGCCTATTTTATTTTAGAATGCTAAAAAGAATATTTTTTTTTTTTATGCTAAAAATAAATTATAAGATATTGTGATAAATTCGTACCAGGCACTGCAGGTTTATATTATCAGAGACTTTGCAAACAATTCTGTTTCATCATTTGTCTTTATGTGATTTTTCTTTTTTTTTTTTTTTTTTTAAAAGGACAAAAAAGCTTGTAAATACTAAGCTACTACTAAGTTTTTTTCAGAAATCTGAAAAAAAAATAAAAGAAAAATGTAATAAGAAATTTGGTTTTATTATGTATGATTGATTTTATACTATTTAAATCCTGTATGTATGCATGTATGTACTTTTAAATTTTAGTTTTCTTGCATTTTAAGCTTTCTAGTGGGTCCACCACATGTAACGCAGAAGGGGCGGGTACAATGTGGTTTGAGTGGCGGTCAAAGACTGGTGCCTCTGCGGCCCAAACCCTGGTCAGGGAACTTGGCTTTTGGGACATGGAATGTCACCTTTCAAGGGGGGAAGGAGCCTGAGCTTGTATGAGAGGTTGAGAGATACCGGCTAGATATAGTTGGACTCACCTTCACATGCAGCCTGGGCTCTGAAACAGTCCCTCAAGAGGGGCTGGACTCTACCATTTTGAAATTGCACATGGTGAGAGGTAGTGGGCGAGTGTGGTCTTACTCGTGAGCCCACAGCTCAGCTGCCAAGTGTTGGAGTTTATCCAGGTGGACAAGAGGGTCGTGTTCCTTTACCTTTGGGTGAGGAACAGGTCTACCGACCAAACACCAGTTTGGAGTGCTTGACCTTCTTGGTGTCTCTCAAAGGGCTACTGGAAAGTGCCCCAACGGGAGACTTCATTGACCTCCTGGGGGACTTCAGTGCCAACGTGTGCAAGACAGTGGCACCTGGAAGGGGCGTGATTGGTTGGAACAGTCTCCCTTATCTGAACCCGAGCGGCGTTTGTTGTTGAACTTCTGTGCTCGTCATAGTTTATCCAAAACGAACACCATGTTCAAACACAGTGGTGTCCATCAAAACACCTCGGCAGGAGATCGATGATCTACTTTGCAGTCGTTTCAAGTGACTTTGGGCCGTGTGTCTAGGACACTCAAGTAAAAAGATGGGCTGTCCACTGATCTCTACCTGGATTTGCCAGAATTTGTGGGAGGGATGCCAGAACAACTTGGCAGACCTAAGTATACTGTGGGTTTTTCTGGCAACGTTTGGCTGAGCCCTCTGTCAGGTATGTTTTGAACTCCCACATCCAAGAGAGCTTCAAACATGTACCAAGAGAGGCTGGTAAAATTGAGTCAGAGTGGACCATGTTATCCACCTTCATTGTCTCTGCTGCTGTTTGGAGCTGTGGTCGCAAGGTCTCTGGTGCCTGTCAAGGCGGAAACCCCCGAACCCAGTGGTGGACACCTGACGTAAGAGAAGCTGAAGAATAATTCCTTTAAAGCCTAGTTGGTTTGTGGTACTCCAGAAACAACTGACAAGTATTGGCAGTCTAAGCGAGCTGCAGCCCAGACTTTTGTGGAGACAAACCCTCGCTCATGGGAGTAGTTTAGTGAGGCTATGGAGAACGTCTAGCGGTTGGCCTTAAAGAGTTTCAGACAAACCATTCCTCGCCTCAGGAGAGGAAAGCAGATTTCTGCAGGCACCGTTTTCAGTGCAGGTGGGAGTTTTCAGTGACTTCAACTGGGGACATTGTTGGGTGATGGAAGGAATACTTTAAAGATCTCCTCAATTCTGCTGACACGCCTTCTCTTGAGGAAGCAGAGGCAGAGGACTATGGGGTGAAGCTATCCATTACCCAAGCTGAAGTTTCTGAGGTAGTTGATGAGCTCCTCGGTGGCAAGGCTCCGGGAGTGCATGAAGTTTGCCCTGAATACCTCAAGTCTCTGAATGTTGTGGGAATGTATTGGCCAAAACATCTCTGCAGCACTGCGTGGCAATCGAGAACAGTACCCCTAGACTGGCAGGCATGAGTGGTGGTTCCCCTTTTCAAGAAGGGGGTGTGTTTCAACTATCAGGGAATCACACTCCTCAGCCTCCCTGGTAAAGTCTATACCAGGGTACTGGAGAGGAGACTCCGTCCGATAGTCAAACCTCAGATCCAAGAACAACGGTGCGGTTTCCGTCCTGGTTGTGGAACTGTGGACCAGCTTTATACACTCTTTAGGGTGCTAGAGCGTTCGTGGAAATTCGTCCATATGTGTTTTGTGGATTAGGAAAAGGCGTTTGGTCGTGTCCCTTGTGGTGTCCTGTGGAGGGTGCTCTGGGAGTATGGGGTCCGTGGAGCCTTACTGAGGGCTGGCTGGTCTCTGTACGACCAGAGCAGGAGCTTGATTTGCATTGTCAGCAGTAAGCCAGAACTGTTTGCGGTGCATGTTGGACTCCAGCAGGGCTGCCCTTTATTACCAGTTCTGTTAATAATTTTTGTGGACAGAATTTTCAGATGTATTCAAGGGCCGGAAGAGGTCTGGTTTAACGACCACAGAATTTCGTCTTTGCGGACGATGTTGTCCTGTTGGCTTCATTGAGCCAGGACCTCCAGCCTGCATTGGGGTGATTTAAGGCCTAGTGTGAAGTGGCTGGGATGAGGGTCAGCACAGCTCTGAGGCCATGGTCTCTGACTGGAAAAAGGTAGTTTGCCCTCTCCGACTGCACAATTGAGTAAAAATTAGTGTGATATTGACAGACAAATAGGAGCAGCATCTGCCATTATGTGGTCGCTGCACCAGTCCGTTGTGGTGAAAAGAGATCTGAGCCAGAAAGCAAAGCTCTCAATTCACCGGTTGATCTTTGTTCCAGTGCTCCCCTATGGTGAGCTGATGAGCTCTTTGTCATGACTGGAAGAACAAGGTCCCGAATACAAGCGGCTGAAATGAGCTTCCTCTGCAGGGTGGCTGAGTGCTCCCTTGGAGATGGGGAGAGAAGCTCTGTCGCCGAGAGAGCTTGGAGTAGAGCCGCTGCTCCTCCACATCAAGAGGAGCCAGTTGAGGTGGCTTGGGCATCTGGTCCGAATGCCTCCTGGACACTTCCCTGGCAAGGTGTTCCGAGCATTTCCCACTGGGCAGAGGCCCCAGGGTAGACCCAGGATATACTGGAGTGACTGCGTGTCTTGGCTAGCCTGGAAACGTCTCAGGGCCACCAGAAGAGCTGAAGGAAGTGGTCAGGGAGAAAGACGTCCAGGCATCTTTGCTTAGACTGCTGCCCCCGCAACTGGGTCACGGACGCGCAGAAGAAGACGGACGGACGGATGGATGAATGTTTATTCAGCTGTAAATATTGATCATTTTATCTTTTCAAAGTTCTGAGGGGAACTTTCCATCACCTTGTTAGGAAGCTTTATCAGCTGTCCTTACAGTGCTGTGATGATTAAAGTCATTAACTAATTGAATGCAGTGTAAAGTGAGCTGTAGTGTGTCAGTGCAGCCTAGCCACTGGTGTGCTGACTCATACTTGGGCTTTGAAGTTAAAAAATGTTAAAAGTCAATTGAGGTTGTTTTTCAAAATTAAATTAATGAAAAATATACGATTCAGCAAAGTGTGGCTCTAATAACATTCGTAAACAAAGGATTTTATTCAGTTATAGGACTAGTGCTGAGTTTAAAAAGTACATTTTTTAAAATGTGTACGTTTCAAGCCAAAAATTCAAAAAGGCAAAAATCGAATAAAAGTAAAAGGTTTTTCAGAGTAAATAATTTTGCTCAGGTGAATGATCTGTTTGTGTTCACCAAACATGGTGTCAGTGGGTCTACTGAGAACATTCTGCTCATGTTGCAAACAATACCAGAGGTCCACATTTGAGTAAACAGCACAGAGCTCAGCATGACAGCTGGACAAGGTCTGCCAGCAACAGGCCTGAACAAACCCAAAGCCTCAGCATTGTGTCGCACCAACAGTCACACAACTACAACTGTATAAAGACAGACAAGCTGATGCATGTTCTGTGCACAAATGCAGCAGTGAAAGCTGGGTAAATATACCCCCCCGGTTAAAAGCAAGCCTATTGTTCAGACAGACTATGACACATTGCTCTTAATAAAGAGGCTCTACAGAGTTGTCTTCCTATGTCATGTGTCACTTACAGGTAGACCCTGACTTTCTATCAGTCATCCAAGACCACAAGACCTGTTCATTGGCAGCACATAGCTGAGCTGCAGTACCTCTGTTACAGTCAAATAAATGACTGAGGTTTTTGGAATTACAAGAATGAGATTAGTTAGACCCCCAAAACAACATGTTTCATGAAGCTGTGGTTAATTCCAACCTTGCGAGAGCTGAATACAAGCCTCTGCTCTCAAATGGATTGGATTAAGATGACTGCAAAATGCAGGTCGCTGTACTTTTGTCACAGGCAAAGAAGAATACATTTCTAAAGACCCACTCCAATAAAACTGCATTTGTTGTTTTTAACAAGTTTCTGCAGCATTTTTCCCATGATGCAGGACATTAACCATGACATTCACATTCTCACGGTGAATCAGGAGCAGCGACAAAAAAAAAGAAAAAAGCTGTTTGAAAAAGCTTGTAGTTGCTATGTACAAACTACAATCGGCAAGCCATAAGCTCTCCACTCCACTCCATTACAACGCATCCACTTGCAGAAATATAGATCCATGTACGTCTTGGTTTTTCTCATCTGAGCTGGAATCTGGACCTAAACTGTACTGCGGGATTGCTCCAATATTGCTAGCAATTTTTGTTGCACCGTTAATGTTAGTTTGGAGTTGTGAGGGGCCGTAAGCTAAGGAGAGAGAGTGCCAACAAAGGCATAATGGGAAATAAGTGCAGGCTTACTCTGCGCCAACAGCCCTGCCCACAAGTCAGAGGTGAATGTCATGAACTCGACACTGATGGTTTTATTTTGGCTAAAAGCAACACAATCATAATTTAAAGACCACTGGTAAGGATTTTTTTAATAGATCGAAAGATAATTGGATTCAGACTTTAAATAGCTGTAAATGTATCAGTATACTAACACTAAACACTGATAGTGTAATTCTCAACAGATAATCAGCTTTTGCCAATAAAACAAATGACCAACAAATTAGAAAAACTAAACTGGTGTGTAGAACCAAAAGTACAAAAATCCTTTTGTGAAACCTATCAAACAGATGATTATTTTTCATTATTTTTCTTAAATGTTCATTCTTCCTTGCTCTCTTTCCTTTTAAAGTTGCTTATTCTTTAGAAACGTGTCTGATTTGAAATAAAGTTCACGTCTCATCAATGTTAGTGTGGAGGAACTCCAAAAAATGAAAGAAAAGAATTTAAATGTGTCATCGTTATTTGGAAACGTGTAATAGCTTTATTGTGTGAAAGCAAAAATGTATGAAAAAGAAAAAACTAAATGTCAGGGTTTGACTTTTTGCTTTGTAAATTCATTGCATCTATTTTCAGAATTAGTGAGGTGCAAAATCTGTTGGGTTTTTTTCTACTGTACTTCCTACTGGTCCCTTTTCTGCAAGCTCTCTACTCCACTATGTCATTATTTATGTTGTGTTGCTCTCATGCATTCTTTGTAGCACATAGTCTGTTGTTTTAAATCACATTAAAGCAGTAATCCCCAGCAAAAAAAATAGTAAGACTTTAAGCCGCATTTGTTTCATGACCATCAGAGTATGGAAGTGACCTGCTACAAGTCGTATATGTGACATCTGGGATGAAAAACTGGATTTGAATATCTACCTGACAAACAGTCTCATGCCTCCTTCATGGCTCTCTGCGGGCTTTGACGGCCTCAGGGAGAGTGATCAGAGTAAGGAGCAGGGAAAGCTGCAGTAATGGTACAACCTGAACTGCTCAGCCTTTAATGTGGAAAATCACCACGACTAACAGTCTCATCATTGCTGCTTTTTGTCCTTTTGTAGAATATTCTTAATTTCTACAAGACAGCAGCTGCATATCAAAATATCACCTCCAAAAGGGGGATTTATTGCTCAAGTTATATGACTTGCAGCCACTGTGCAGGTTAGAAATCTACAGTTGTCTTTTTGATGTCAGGTCACACCAGAATAGTCTATTGGCTTGTTTATTTAGTCCAGATTGGTTGGTTTATGCGCACATTGTATGTTTGCAAGTGGACAAAGATGTGTAAATTGAACTGTGTGTGTAAGGACTGTAGAACTCATTGTTCAGAATCACAAGGGTGGTGCAATGCAACCTTGGAAGAAAAATCATAGCACTCTGTGTTCTGCACTTGTGTACATCTGTCAATATATCAAGGACGACCAGCGTCTCTTCAGTGCACCAGGTCTGTCCATAGCTCATGTTTTTAGCATGAATTCGACAGCATTTTTTTCCCTTAGTACTCAGTTATGGTCAAGAAAGCATGCAGACATCATCAGTCAGAACCTGAAGTCCTCAAATTGAGGTGTAACTGGCACCCTAACGATTCTGGGTTTTTTTTCCATTTTAAGCTTTAGTAAATGTTTTTACAATTTTGAACACTTTTGTTCATGTCAATTTTGAAAACAATAAAACAATTACAGTTTTTGCCCTCATTTTAAGCTCATCCTAAAAAATAAATTTTGTAGTATTTTGTGCTGGTGACCGTAACAGTTACTGTTTATAAGCTTTAATAAAAGCTGTTACAATTCTAAAAACTTTGTAAACGTCAATTTTGAAAAGGTTAAAGTTATCGTTTTCCCTTGATTTAGTTTAATTAGGTGTCAGATCCCACCAAGAGCTCAATGAGCATTTTTCTTCAAGACATTAAAGCAGCGCCTCTGCCTAAAACTTCTACTTTCATTGTAGAGCTCTGTGAAATAAATAAACCTGAACTCTAAACATCATCTGTGTTTCCCATGCATTGTAAATTAAATTAACAGATGCTGCTCTGTGTAGCAGTAAGGCCAAAAACATTAGCTGCTAGCTCCTCCCACACACGGCCGAGGCCGTGAGCTTACGGTACACATTTCTGGCAACATGGCGAGCAACACATTCTAATCACATGCCATTATTTTGTTTTCTGTTATTTTGATAGGGTATATGATGGAAATAGAGCCTAATTTTTTGACATGTTAAAAGAATGTCTCGTCTGTAAACTGATGTCTTTGGAAGATTTTTTAAATCTTTCCTTGGGTTCTTTAACCACAGTCGTATAATACTGTACCTTGGGTGCCCAAACTTTTCATCCCCATTGTGTTTTCCTCTTCGCACATAAATGTATTTTTTTCCCTTTTTTTAAGTCCTAAAATATTTTGTTGCTATTGTTGACTACATGTGCACTTCAGATTTAACTATTAAAAAAAAAAGAATTTCAACAGGCCTGGGAGGTGGTGTACACCTGGGCGTTTGTGGGTTTTCTTCTGGTTTCCTCCCACAGTCCACAAACATGCGTCATAGATTAATTGGTGAATTAAGAATTAATTGGTTTGTAACCCTGCCATGGACTATTGACCTGTTCATTGTGTCCACTCTTGTGATAAAGTGGCTGGAACAGATTCCATGACCCTACACAGAACAAACCTTGAATAAAACAAAAGCATGTTCAGTTGAACGAATTACCTGCTTCTGAACATGTGCATGCTTAAAACAGGGTCCAAAAGAGCGCAGTTAAGTTTTACTTTAGATTATTCGTATAGAGCAAATATCTAATTAAAGTTCTTGCCAAGTCCTATGCAGGAAACGCAAAGTATTCGCCAACTCCCCCAATTCACCCTAATCATCTTCTTTCTGATTGATGATAGACTGTCCTTTTGAATTCAAAAATATCTTGGGTAAGGAACCAAGAGATTTTCTCAATCCCCCCATACTGTGCATGCATATAGCCAATAGCAAAGAATTACTCCCACAGAACCTGACTCAGAGAGGGCAGCCATCTAAGCATGATCCCTCAACGAATGACATGGTGTGATGATGGATTTGCATATCAGTTAATGCAGTTAATAATAATAAATGCAGTTATATCAACCTTTTTATTCAAATATCCTTTTAAACTCTGAGAATGAGTGAATCATAGTTGCAAGTGTAGCGGCTTCAAAAAGTTACAGCTGTATAATGACTAAGTGAATAGTAATGTTTATTACTGAACTTGATTAATTTGAGTCATCTTTATAAAAAAATAGTTTATTTCCATCATTTCTGATTAGCAAAGAAAATGTTTTTACTTTTGCTAAACTAAATGACCCTACATAATACTGGTATTAATACATTTTAACCCTGTAAAGCCTGAACCATTAAAAAAATGACAGAAAATTCCAATTCTTTGGATTTATAGGATATATAGGGACTTATAGGTCCCTCTGAACAAACAAGCAAAAAAGAAAAAAAAACGTTTTTTTTTTTTTGTATCTAATACAGGTATACATCAGGTCACACATCTCAAATATATATTTTTTTCCTGAGCTAACAAAAATATTCTAAGACAAAAAAAAAAATTACAAGAAATTTGTATTTCCATTGCATTACTCTTGCGGAGGGCTGACAGACTCATGTATCAAATATGATACATTCAGCTTTAGAGGGTTAAAAATATATCCCCAAAAACTCTTTCAAAATTCAATATTTGATGGATTTGTTTTTCCCTGTGGAATTCTAACAATAACATAGAAAGATTTAAAAATAATGGAAAGATTTGTATTGTCTACTTTTAGTAATAGTACATTTCAAAACAAAAATACATTTCCTTTTCCCATTTTAAGCTAATTAGTGAAATATACAGATAATAAATATGTTTATATGTTTAGTAGATGCTATAAACCTCCCAGCTATTAGGTTTTATTGTCTGTACAGCGTATGAGAACTGGACTGAGTGCCTCCCTACACACACACACACACACACATTCCAAACAGGAAGTGCCCACTAGATCCATAAAGCCAAAATCCTATAGACCTCCATAGAGAAATAATCAGTAATTACTCGGTTATTATTTTTGTCAGAATAACCAGAAGATCCATTTTTATCATGTTCTTGAAAATCCTCTTTTCTTTTTCATATTCTTTCTGTAGTGCAAACAAGTTATTTAATTTATAAACTGACCAATCAAATGTTTTAATAAATGTATGTGGTCTCAATGTTTTAAAAGTTTGATTGACAGATTCTCCCGAGCCCACTTTCAGCAGTAGGGGCGTGACTTTTCAACAAACTCACTCCTGATTACTGAGAGTGCCATTGAAATAATAACTCAGACCGCTTGCACCAATCACTGCTTACTAAAGTTGTCTGGTTCCAACATGGCAAAGCTTTTCTTTGATACTTTTTTTACACTTCAATAATCATATTAACTCATCTTTACAAAATTCCAGCTGTACGTAACCTCAAAGCTATTTTAAAAAGGCACAGAGCATCTGAGAGGAGTTTTTAGGGATAGTGTAGCTAGTTCTGGTTTAACAGTAACCAAAGCTTTCCATTTAATCTCAACACGCAATACTTTTATTTTTCCAGTAGCTACATCACTGTCCTTAAACATGTCAAACAATGAAACAAAGGTGTATTTTTATCACCTGGATTTTTTTTTCTATCTTGCTTATTTATCTCTGCAAATAATAAATTCAGTAAAGAAAAAAGAATGGCAATAGTGTTGAATGCAAAAACAATGGTTATCATTTGTACCTGATTCACATTGCAGATGTAAAGCAGCTCTGTGGTCGCTGCTTGAAAGCTTTCAGACAATAATTAAAAAGTACATCTTGTACTCTGTGCAGTAGAAAGTGAGGAGAATCCATATGTGCCATATTGTATTCATGGCGGATTACATACACTTGAGTTGCAACATGTTTAGAGATATATCAAATTTGATGTCACGCACATTCTCCATTATTTTAATTAAAATGACATGAAGAGGAAGAAATCTGGGACGTGTGCAGTTTTGCATCCATGTTTATGGTTAGAGCGTTACTCTATGTGAAAGAAAGGTTACAACGTTGATCAGTTCAATTCTATTTTCATATAGTCAAGCCTTAGTCTTGCTAAAAAAATAATCTCTGATTTCTTTGTTGGCAATCTGCTGTCAATGGGGGAAGTGAGATTTTGTTATGCTGTGATTGGTTGCATGAAGCTGCCCAGATTGCGGGTAAGGGGGTATTTCACCTGCTGCTTCTCAGCTGTCACCCTTTTCGTGTCCACTTTGCATATCTGTGCAGTCATTCCACACCATTGCCACCACGTTTTGCTATGTCTGAAAAATGCTTTAGAATGTGTTGCCGCAGCAGAGAATGGCTTCTCCTTGCACTGGTTTTTGCATCCTGATTGACGTGTTTTATTGTTGACTGAGCGCCTGAGTTTGCTGCCAGCTAATCATCTTTCATTGTCAATGGATGCCTTTTTTTCTGTCTAAATGCAATTTAGTGATCTTACATAATAATGCAAATGATTTCCGTGTCATTCTTTTGCACTCCATTTGCTGCAGCTGTCTTCTGTTTGCATGACTACATGTTTGGTGAACATTGGAGGTCTGGGCAGTTTACTTCAGACATTTGCAAAATTCCAAATGGGCCCTTTTGGAATTCCTTCTGACATCATTTAAGAAATATGGAAAAATCAGAAGGTCATAAAATTGACGCACAGTTTTTCGCTATTTAAAATAATTGAGGACTGCACAAAACTGAGGTAAACTCATGTAATAAAATATACCCATAACCACACTAAAGACCTCAGTTACTTCACCTTCATCACATTTCTCTAGTTTACAATCTAATATCAATGAGTTATACTTCTGCATGTCACTCAAATCATGGATTTTCATGATTGTAGGCAAGGTAAGGAAACAAATATCACACATGTGTGTGTGTGTATATATGTGTATATATATCTATATATATATATATATATATAGATATATATAGATATAGATAGATAAATATATAGATATAGATATATATAGATATAGATAGATAAATATATAGATATAGATAGATAGATATCTGTATCTAGATATATGTATATAGATATAGATATATATAGATATAGATATATAGATATAGATAGATAAATATATAGATATAGATAGATAGATATAGATATAGATATATCTATATAGATAGATATATAGATATAGATATATCTATATAGATAGATATAGATATAGATAGAGAGAGAGAGAGATAGATAGATATAGATAGATATATATATATATATCTATAGATATATATATATATATATGACCTCATCTATGCTACGTTAACAATGAAACCTGCAGTTTTTAATTTCCACCAAAGCAGTTTTTATACATTTGTTTTACTTGATTTCTTTTTATGTTTACTCTCCTATACAGTACTGAATGCCTTAACCATTGATTTTGTTATTTAAAAAATAAAAACCATTTGTTAACATATTTTCTTTCTTACTTAAGTTAGCATCCTCAAAGCAGTTATCCTGCCTTTGAATCAGACGACATAAAAAAGAAACCAACCCGGGAGTACCGAAATCTTTTATGATCAGTGAGGATCATTCATTTCTAATTCACAAACAATGGGCTGCACGATCGGCTGCTCCTCGCCTGCTGAGTGAGTGCACATGGTCTATTGGATCTTGAAATTCAAAGAGACACACAGCAAGAGACCCACTACAATAAAACTTGTGTTTTGGGTGTTTTAACATGTTCTTGTGACATTTATAAAGAAAATAAAGATAAAAACTGTGTTTCTAAAGTATTACTTTATTCAAATCATGGGGAATCTGGAGCAGACCAAATCAGGCCATTTGAAAATACTTGTAGTTGTTACAAACTACAATTGCCAGTCCAAAGTCTCCCTCCACTCTGAACATCCACTTGCAGACAAACCAAACCATGTGCGTCTTTGTTTTCCTTGTCTGAGCTGGTATCTGGCTCAAAACTGTGCAGCCAGAAAGCTCCAATACTACTCACCATTTTTTTTTCTTTTCCACCGGTAATGTTAGCTTTGCGTTCAGAGAGGCTGTTAGCTAGCAGGAGAGAACGTAAACAACAGAGATGATAGAATATCAGCCCAGGTTTACATTACCGCCCCTAAACTCAGAGACAATTTTCTAGTGAACTCCTGCTGCTCTGCAGAAACTATGTCCTAGAAAATGACACTTTTTAAAAATGTTGCCATTATTAAAATTAAAATACCACTGGGAATTCTTTCACAAAAGCTCAAATTATTGGAATGGGACTTTCAGGGATGATGACAACTGTTTAGATTTTACAGAAATCCAAATTTTGATACATCTGAATTATGTTTATTTGAATCCAAACACTTTTTTTCACATTTTATTATATATTAATGACCAATGCTTGTCTTTTCACTTAGAAAATACTATAGTAGACTGTACTTTGAATTGTGTAAGAGTTTCTGTGACACGCACAAAGGTATAATTAAATGAATATAGAAATACATACAAAAGATTGAGATAAAAACATGCTGTTTTCTTTTATATCTTTTAATTGAAGTGCCTGTCATCTCCGGCTTATTTCTTTCATTCATGCATGTTAGGATGACTGGTGTGATTAAATGGAAGCAGGTTTTGCCCTTTAGGACAATCAAAGAGATTGCAACAATGACATCTGTACATCTACAATTGAAAACGCTAAATGTGTCCTTCTATGCCGTTCCTATTTCTATGCCCAAGGACGGCAAGCATTTCACACAAGCACATTTGCCACCAGTTAATTATGCATGAATACTCATACAGAGTTTAAGAAGCAGCCTCCATTACATTGAACAAAACAGTATTTGCTTCAATCCTTCATAAAAGGCCACTGCTTGGCCTGCTGGCTTCTCCTCTCTCAAGGTTAGGGTGAGACTTTCCTAGAAGCAGTTCCGGATCAGGCAAAGTCTGCAGCCTGGCCTGCTTCTCCGTGATAGCCCATCACTACTGTTTGTGCGCCAGAGCTTTTAATAACGGATTATTGTGGAGCTGCTCCACATGTTTTCTGAGGCCTTTAAGTCTTTTCATTACAGAAATGACTCCATCTCATTTCTGTGACTAATCTACAATAGCCAAAATGGTAAAAGGCCAGGTATTAAATTGTGCATCCAACACAAGGAGGAATTCGCTTTAAAAATCACCACGCAGACACTGGACGCTTGTGGTGAAGCAGAATCTATGGAAACAGGTTGAATCTTTGAGTTTTCTTTGTTTGGTAAATAAATAAAGTTTAATACTACTGTTAAATATGACTACTGTTAAATGTAAGTATAGCTGACAACAAGTTATCTGCGCCCTGCAAGAGGCTGGGATCTGTCCAGGGTGTATTCCGCCTTCGCCCAACAATAGCCTGGTTAGGATCTGGCAACTCTGTGACTATGAAAGCAATAAAGTGCGTTAAGATAATGGATAGAAGTCATCTACTCAGACTTTAGTGAGGTCTGCTGGTTCTACATCATTGCCAATTTAACTACTGAATGAATTCAATATCAACAAAAAAACTTTGTGTACCAAGCTTTGAAGCAAGTCAAATGTGTTTTCTGAAGCTTATCATTTGTTCAAACAGAGATATAAATGGACTAAATCAAAGGCAGCAGACTGTGGGCAGACAAGCCCTCTTTGATTGACTAGTCTGATAGAAAACATCTCGTTTTTTTGTCCAGATTCTTACTCACCCACAATCGAGGAGCATGGTTGTCCAAGTTTCCTGTTATGAACATGAATTACTAGGTTTGCATTGGAGTTATTGTATTGTTACTTGTATTGGTAACCTACGCTCACCAAGGCCACAAACAAATTAAAAAATGGAAACGCGGTGGTTCCTGCCTCCCACATGCACATGTGCATGAGCGAGCAGAAAATTCACACCATATGGCTCCAGTGTCCGGAGAAAGATGAGTCTGCAGGTTCAACAAAACCTGCAGTTTCAAAGCCAGACGCAATAGTACTTTTTACTGCTAATTAAAATGAATCAGTGGTCACATGACAGAGCTTAAAGCCCCACTCCAGTGAAAATTGGGTTTCTGGTGTTTTTAATGTGTTCTTTTAGCATTTTTTTCCAATTGCAGGACATGTAAAAAATGATTTAGGATTAAAACTGCATTCATAAGTATTTCTTTATTTAAATTGTGTTGTATCAGGAGCAGATGAAAACCAGTGTTTTGTAAAAACTTCGGGTTTGTGACTCAACAACTGCCTTGGGCAAGTCTCCACTACAATTCTGATGCATCCACTTGCAGACAAATAGATCCATTAACGTCTTCAGTTTCCTCATCTAAGCTAGCATCTGGCTGCAATTGTTCAGCAGGATAGCTCGGATATTTTTCACAGTTTTATTTTTTTTCTTTGCTACACTTATTTTAACTTGGGTTTGCAAGGTGCTATAAGCCAGCTGGAGAGAGAGTGTAAACACAGGAATGATGGGGAATTAGTGGAGCTAACTTCTGCGCCAACAGTTTCGCCCACAAGCCACAATTTCTGATGAACTCCTGCTGCTCTGTGGAAAATACGTCTTAAAAATACAACACAGGCTTTCTGATTTTGGCTAATTACACTATAATCACATTTAAAAGACCGCTGGGAACACTGTTGCAATAGAACAAATATAGTTGGAATGTGACTTTAAAGGGGACTTAAAATATAAACTTTCTCTGTGACTCCACTCAAAAGCTCTGTCACTGCTTCTAGGTCTAGACTGTAAGATCTGAGAGCCCATTGTGACATCACAGACCCACTTTATAATGTAATTATCCATCTTCTATCAGCATCCCTGATCATACAGGTAGTAAGCATAAACCAGCAAAACCATGTTAAAAGACGCTCACAGTGAAGAGGATGGGGAGAGGCGGATGAAGCAGCTCACTTCTATCATCTAAACAGACTTCTTCAAATAAAGTTATAAAGATTTTATAGAATTGTGTTGTTGTATTGTTATGTGTGGTGCACAACCGCCTGTAGAGTATTAGAATTTCGGGAATTATAAACACTCTTTTGACTGTCTAAATAAACCTTCAGTTAAATCAAGGTATTGCCTCTTTCCTGCCTTTCTAATGTGATTTTTTGCAAATTCAAAACAAAAAAATTATAATCTAAAATGCTTCATTTTTTCCTAAAGGCAAACTGATTTGTTGCATTGCCTGTGCCAGTCAATAAAAGTAATTAAGTCAGTGCACACTCACAGCAAATTGCGTTTGCTACAGGTCAGAAATGATCCACTTGTAACAAAACAGTAAAAAGGAGCTTGAGTCCAAACAGGTCACTGTTGTCTCCTGAATGTTTATTTATCAAGAAAGAGGATGTAAAACCAGACAATTATTTCCCTGAATGTATCAATGAAATGCAAAACCAAAAAACAAGACTTATTTTCCTCCAACGGCCAATTTGTTGAACACGACTTCTGTACAGTAAGGCCTGTGTGAGGCTGTGACTTTGACAGTAAGGACAGCATGACCTAAAACTAGCTCCAGCATCAATGGAGGAACTCAGCAGCAGAGTGAAACCAGAGTGAAGGCCCTGTCCCTTCCACCAACTTATGTAAATCTCTTCAGCTTGTCTAAAACGGTGCAGAAAGCTGGAATTGTTTTAACGCAAATAATGTCCTAGCAGGAAGCAAGCCCATCTGCGGGAAATGAGAGGTTATTAAGCTACCATCCTCAAGAGGTCTGGGCATTAAAGTCACCTTGGGATGTCAGATTGAGGGGGACATGTGATCGCGCAAAGTGCTCTGAACTGGGTATCTGCCAAGGAAGCAGGACACAAACGTGCACACCTGCTGGAGACCAGATGACACATGGTCCAAGTCTAACCGTATCGTGGTCTGGGTGTGTATCACCATCCTGCATCTCCTGAATCCCTTTTCAATTGGGCTTCAGGACTTATCTCTCAGTGTGTTGGAGTAACATGAACTGGACTCAGCCTGCAGCTCCGCAGCACTACAAGTCTCTTCACTGTCCGAGGGTCTTTGCCTCTGTCACACCAGGAGGACTGTACATTTTGCGTCAAAACATAAACTGTGCTCTGTGTGACTGCACTGTATTCATGCGCAATAGGACAGGCCTAATGCTTTTCCAGCTTATGTAGGTCATCAATGACAACATCTGCTAAATGAAAGGAGTCAGCTCGTCTTCATGTGCTTTTCTTTTTTTTTTTTTTAATTGTGACTTTGCACAGATAGGCCCTTACCTTCTGCTGTCGCCTTGCCATGTCTGTGGGCTGCTTTGCATTGAATGGATAGGCGATGCATCGCATCACGAAAACATACAGCTGCAGCTTCTTTTTGCGCTCTTCTTCCTCTCTTTGTAGCTTCTCCAGGTCCTCCTTCTCCTCGCTGACGGCCGAGGGGCTCGGGCTGGTCGGACGGGCGCTGCTGCGGCTGCTGCTGCTGGGCGCCAATCCTCCGGAGCTCTCGCTTGTCCTGCTTGGAGACATGCGGGATCCGGCCTGAGGTGCCATCGCCTCTTTGCTCTCCTCCTCTACTATCCCATCAGATTCCTCCTCACTGGACGACGGATCTAGCATCTTGCTCGGGCTGGATGCACCTCCTCAGAGCTGTTAATGAAGTTTTCGGGATGTCCCTCCCCGCTGCTGGTGGCTGAGGCGCTGTCTTATCCAGCAGATTGCGTCCCGCAGTGAAGGAAGAAGCAGGCCCCGATGGTCAGTCGCTCTCCGAGAGATGACAGCAGTACGAGCGGCGCTGGAGGAGCTCGGGCTGCCTCTCGCTGAGCCTCCCCTGCTCCGAGCTCTCGTCAGTGCTTACGTCTTTTCTGGATTTTATTGGTCGGTCGGTGCTGCGGATGTGAGAGGGGGAGGTGAGAAGGACGCCGAGGGGAGGGGTAGGCAGGAGGAGTGATGTGTGGCTCCAGAGGAGAGGAGCAGGATAGATGGCTATTCTTCCTGCAAGCGGGAGATGGCCTCTCCCTTCCTGCGAGGCAGGGGCTCGCTCGACCGGAGCTGGCCGTGGTCCTGAAGGCAGGAGGAGCGCGCGCGCGGCGGAAGATGCGAGGCGCCTTCACTGTAGCACCACCATAACATCCTGCAGCGAAACACCCAAGATGGCTGCCACGGAATTTATGTTAAATAGTCACTGACTGAACGTGGAAACGTATTTATTTTTCCGAGTGAGACCTCCTCCTCCACTATCTGTGAATGAAGGAGACAAGAAGGTCTCAAAAGTCTTGAACTCCTGTGCACACGTGACTTTGTGCATGCTTCCAGTTTAGAGGAACTTATGCTGCAGCTTCTCTTTGCCGTGGGCTTCCACTCAGTAACACATTTCTGAAGGAGATATTGGAGAACATGTCCCTAACAATCTATGTTGTACCATAATAAATGTATTGCCATGGAGAAAATAAACCCACCTGTGCAGTATTTGCCCCAAAGCTTGCAGCTTTCCTGCAGTCAAAATGTAAACGAGGTTTTAAACTCCTCCTGTACCTCCTCCTATACCTCCTCCTGTTAAAAAAAAAAAAAAAAAAAAAAAAAGTTTTTCTCAAGTAGTAAAGCTACATTCACACCGGCCATGTGACGTGTGTTCAAGAACTGGGGTGATTAAACCCCTCTGACGCCTGAATTTCTTTCCAACCCTTTAAAAAAATGTACTAATGCTTTGGCTTTCAAGTATATAATTAAGGTAATTTTGGAGCTGATTCATTTAATCGATTAATCGAGCTAATATCGTTCCATTTGTACAATTTTCATGTAAAAAAAACCAACAGTGGGCTGAATTTGATTAAAATCAAATGTGAATTAATTTGACATTACTTTTTATGTTACTTGTTTGTTCACATATTTAATTTACCCTTTACTATCTTGTAAGAAGTACAAGAAATAAGCCCAAAACAGTAATGAAAACTGACGTAGTAACGCGTGAATGCAAAGAGTGTGAACACTAAAGCAACGTGCGTTTATGTGTGTTTACATGGACTTGTCATTGGAAGTGGCTGCTTGAACATGGCTGTTGCCAAGAGTGGTGTGAACGCAGCCTAACAGACACTGTTAATATACAATACTGTAGCACACACTGTGCACAACATTACTCCTGCAGTATCAATTGTATTTTTCCAAAATGCCTAATTTTTCTTCAATAAAAAAATACTTTTATCATCATCATTTGCTAAAACACAGTTTGGATTGAACTGGTTTTGTTGTCGGATTATTTGTATTTTAATTAATAAGTACATTTCTTAGTATAAAGAAAAAATAAAACAGAGATCAGTTCAGAGTGATAGGCCAACACATTTTATTAAATGACAGATTAATTTACATGCTTTACTGTAAATCAAAGTTGTAGTAGGTCACTAACTGTAAGACTGAAATGTTGGTCTTTTTGTTATTGAGTGTAACAAAGTAGGCACTTATAAACACACCCACTCTTGTATTTGTTTACTCGCTGCTCAGGTCGAGGTTTGGACAAATGTTTAAGCTGCTTGGCAGCCATTTTAAATAATTAACTAAAACCACTACGATTGAAAAGGGTCTTTTTTTAAATATTTTTCTGGTTGTTTAGTCTTTTGTGGTGGTTTGACCCAACTGAAGTGGGGCTATAAAAGCACAGTTGGATTTTAATGTTGTCAGAGCTCGGATTGATAAAAATAAAAAAAACAATTTTGCTTTTAAAAGGACAACTCAGTGGCCTTGTGGTAGAGTGTCCACCATGAGACTGGAAAGTCAGCGGTTCAAACTCACAGTTGAGTCATAATAATAACTCTAAACAGGACCCAATGCCCCCCTGCTTGACACTCAGCATTAAGGGATTAGATTGGGGGTGGGGGGTGTTAAACCATCAAATGGTTCCAGAGCACGGCTGTGTTTGCAGCTAACCACTCCCCCCAAAGGATGGGTCAGATGTGGAAACAAATTTCACAAACTCAGGTGTGTGCCAACTAATAAGACTTTAAAAGACTCACTTTAGCACTGACGCTTAACGTCGCCCTTTACAAAGAGTACAATCTAACTTTCCCTGAGGTTGACCTTTGACCTGAAAAAGGACAAAAGGATTCCACCGATCGAATGAGTGAAAATCAAGAATAAAAATACAGCAGAGGTCAACGTAAAATTGGTATTATCTGGTGTTCAGAGTTCTTCATCAAGACTAATTTGACCATTTTCTTCTCTGGTTTGGATAAATCCAAGATGTTGTTCAGTTCTTACACTTCGGACTGTCACTGTGACTGACGGTGCTTGCTTGGTTGTGTTAAAGTGATTACTTCACTGGACTTGCAATCACCAAATTGAGAGCTCAAGCCTGAGTGCCACCACAGTCTGGTTGTGTCAAAAAATGCATCTAGTCAAAATCACATGAAAGGGAATGAAAGATTAACTCAGTTAAACCTACTCTACTCAGCTCTGGACTCTACAGGTTAGTTTAAGGAGCATCAATAGTCTGTGACTCCCAGGGTGATTGTTCCGTAGAGCAAATGTTGCTTCAGTGTTTATGGGCGTCATGTCTACAGTTGATCTAAAATCAGCTGATTTGGTTTTTTTCACTCATTTTGGCAATCGAAAAGCATGATGCTTCAGCCCACTTATTTCTGGTCAATGTTAGTTGTTGTTTAAAAAGTCTTAAAATGTGAAGTTTTAAGAACTAATCAAACTTCAAACAATAACATCTGACACGTTTAAATACATGTTTGTAAGCAACCAAGTTTCATGCACCTTCACTCCAACTGTTGCAAGTCAGGAAACAGAAACAATCACAGAAAAAAACTCCACTGACAGATTTATTTTCTTCTTAAAAGGCAGCGTTGGTGCAGAGGTAGAGCAGTTGACCTTTGATCCTAAAGTTGTAGGTTCAATTTTCTCTTGTGTGCTAAAACATTGAAAGGCAGCATTTGGAACTCAACTTCACCTGTTTGATTTTGTCTTTTTATTTTTCTTTATTTTGTTTTAAAAAATGTTTCCTATTAAATGAAAATTGTTTATGCTCAATCTAAAAAAAATGAAAACTGCAGTTATTAAACAATTCATAAACAAAACTAATCTGTATGCTTTCTCATTACACAGTTACAGGCCAATCTCTCTTTTTATAATTGGAAAACACAAGCAAGAGATTTCAGTCATTATTTAGAAACACCACAGCCCTGAAACTACACTGATTACACTGGTGATAAATGACGTTCATGTCAATACAGATTTAGGTCAGACATCAGTTTTAAAGCAGCTTGATCTCTAGGCAGCTTTTGAAATGGAGGACCATATTATCCTTCTTGACAGGCTGATAGGTGGGTGGATTTATGAGACACTCTCCACAGTTAGCTCAGAAATTACCTTGGAGACAGAGACTATGCATCCATTGAAACAGTTAACAAGAAGCACAGTCCCCCAGGGCTTGATTCCAAGACTTCTGCTATTTTACCCATACTTGGTGATGTGGGTTATCCTCACAATATGTGAACATTTAACATTAAATAACTTTCAGAAATATTTCCAGGGGTGTCGAACTTCAGGCTTCGAGGCCTCCTGCTGGTTTTCCAGAAATCCTGCCTCGTCTGCTGCTGGTTACCTGGATCAGGTGTTCAGCCAAATGGAACTTCACTGGCAGGTTGGTTGGAAAACATGCTGGACACTGGCCCTCAAGGCCTGGAGTCTGAACCCCTGATACACCAATAAACCATTGTCTCTTACTCTGCCTCAGCTTGCCATAAATACATAAATTGATGTAATTTTGCAAACCTGTGTTTACAAAATGCCCTTTTTGTTTTTATACGGAAACAGCCATTTGCTTGTCTATATTAATTTGTTTTAATATGAATGAACTTAAAAAAATAGTTATGTTTTAACTGATCCAAACCCTTTAGTTCTCACATCATTGACAAACAGCAAAACTCAGACGTCTCCAGTTTTCTCTTGTATCTCTTAGGTTCACTCAAAAGGATATTGAATTTCAGCCTGTATAGAATTGCAACATGAGGTACTTCCTGTTTTGTCGCTAAATCTGGGCAGAAAGTGGAATTTGGTTTCAAATCTAAGTCTCCATCAGTACATCATCCAGGCTTTCATTACTGATCTCCTGTTGGTTCTTTCATTATTTTTAACATTCAAACCATTTTTACTAAGGAAAATGTTATACATTTAATACTTTTTAGTGCCAAATATAGTGTATCAAGATAAATCAGTGCAATTAATTTACCAAGTAATAAAAATCTAAATGTAAACTCAAGATGTTGGGCTTTTTTGTGCTTTTGTACTAAATCTCCTGTTCTGGTCTAACACTGTCTCTAGCAACAGAAAGTATCTAATCTTCTGAAGCATTAATAATTGAGAAATGTTCTTTGCTCTTCTACAGTACTCAGGTTTGATAGTCCTAACATTAAATGTTGATATACTTTGGAGTTCCACAACACAGACACAGCCCTGCAATGAGATATTGAGGGGAAAGAAGCACTCTAACATCCCTTTTCAACCTACAGTTTTTAATTAAAGAAAAAAAAAACTGATATTATTAGGTCAACATGGAAATGTATGACTGTCCATTTAAATATCTAGACTTGAAGATAATCCCATATCAATATTTTCTTTCCGTTTCTACATTGGCTTTCTGAATTCTGAATAAAACAACTTGGTTGTAGGAAAAGTATTGAATTTCAAGTTTACAATAATAATATTATTTAAAACAAAAGCAAAAGAAAAGATAAACTAATGCAAAAGTAAGACTCAGACTAACAAGAATGTCCAAGCTGCTTTTGAAAGGACTGGTGATGTTACAAGTGTATGTTTTTATTATCCTTAATCATAATTTGTGTTTCAGTTGTGTTCCTTTTTTCCCCACTTACAGCTCATGGCTTCAATTTCTAATCATCGGTTTCTGTTAATTACATCTCAGTATAATCAAAGTCCAGAGCTGTTAGTTGTTCTCTGCTAAATTCTCTGGTTCTGTTTTTTGTCAAGTTTGTAGTTCTTTTTATTGATTTCAGTTCAAGTTTTAATTTCCCGAGGACAGAACACGGATTTTGCTCTCAGTAATTCTCCATACATATCATCTAGAATTCACAATTTTGCAAACAGACAACTCCATATGATGAATTTACAAATGTTTGAAGTTTCATTCTATGTAAGCAACATTTTTCATCTATTTGAATGTCTTAACAACTGACTGTAAACACCACCACACTCCAGTCACACTCCAAAACAACAAACAACAAAAGCAACTAAACTAAAGAGACTTGAATCAGTGGAATTGAGCTGAATCCCTTCAACTTCCTTTGACCTCACATTGAAATTCATTTTTAATCACAGTTGTAGTCAATCGGGGGCCAGCTGGTATTCATCATTCTCATCATCATCCTCTTGCCAGCCAAGGAGTATTTTAAGCAGTCTTTTTTCCTTCTTCCTTTTTCGGGTTTTATACTATGTTCAACATAGTGACTGTCCATAGACAAACCATAAAAAAACAACAAAAAAATACGGTCATGTAAACACAAAAGAGATTAGTACCAAAGAATGATGTGTGTGTGTTTTGCACACTTGTCATTTGGAGGGGATGACAATTTTGTAAAAGACAATGTAGTGAAATCAGGGTCGGTGGAACCATCACAGAGCAACTTCAAAATGTCACATTCATGTCTTCTAGCCATTATTTCCCTTCATTTACAAAAAAAAAAAAAAAAAAAAAAGCCTTCAGGTGATTCTCTCCACAGACGAGTTTGTTTTATTGAAGAGCAGCAAAGAGTGTGATGGGAAAAAGGTTTGGATGTTTCACAGTGATAGATGTGTTTGATGGTGTTGACATTAGTTCAGTCAGAGCGGTGTTATCTGTTAGAGGCATCGGCTTGTAATACGTTCAGTAGCAGATGAAAGCATTTGTTCGAAGCACAAGTGTTCTGAGCTCCTCTGAGTTGACCGAGAAAGCTTTGAAATATTTAAATGCTGAGAGCAGTTTTAATCTGAGATTGATGGAATAGGGTCAGTTTCAGCGTGGTAGCTATTATTGTCATCTTAGAGAGGATTTTCCGCCCCTGCAAAGACCAAACTTCAAATTCAGTGCATAAAAATGGTACTGGTATCGCCCAGAGGTGTAGAGCTCAGGAAAATAATGCAGTTTAAAAAGAAGAATGTTGTACACGCTTTGAAAAGGAACTAGTTTTAAAGAAACTACAGTCTTTAAATCTCTTGACACAACACTGTCAAACACACCCCTACGCATAATTCACTAATATATAGACCTAATTGCAACAACCAGATTAATACTCATCAAGCTCCCCATTTCTCTCCTCTATAGAGAGAAGAAATGATGCCAGAAAAAGATTCATTAATAATGAATGCAGTGAGATGCTGGAGCCTCACCACTTTAGCATGTCGAAAAAACCCACAGCTGTTATTCCAGCACAACCTTCACAGAAAGCCTAGATTCTTTTTTTTTGTTTGTTTGTTTTTCAAGTGTGTCTCTCTGCAGCAGAAAGAGTTTAAGATATTTACCTTATTCTATATGTAGGAGCAGCATTTGTGAACTATATTTGAAAGCAAAGGGAAGGATCAAATGTAGTACAAGACAAGGGAGAGCTTCATGTCGCTGCAGGTCCACAGATTTTTCTGTCAGAACCAGAACAGAGAAACACTTCCCTCTGCTGGATGAAAATTTGCATTCAACCACATTTACAGACAAATGAAAGTTGAATAGAAAAGAGATTCAGGCGCCACCGTTTCATTGATTTCAATGGTCAAACTGAGAGAATAGAACCAAACTGAACCAATGAAATGACGTCTGGGGAACCTGTGCTTTGAGTTTAGTACATTATTAGTTGGTGAAACTCAGTTTAAAACATTAATGTCCCACTGAAGTTCAGCAGATTTCTCTACAATATGCTACTTTTCTGAAACTGTTTTTGTGGGTTTCATGAGCAGGAACCCAAATTGATGTAAAAAATACCAAATAAAAACTTCATATATTCAAATCAATCAAACAACGGAACCTGAATCCACATTCTATAAAAGTTACATTTTTTGAATGGAATTATGGAAATAAATATACTTTTTCATGATGTTCTAATTTTTTAAAGAGTTTATATTTGTGTTTTCTGCTCTACATGATCCCTCGCAAAGTCCTTTTCTGGAGGCTCAGGAGCTTGAGGGTTTTCTAAATAGAAATCCCAAATGTTGTCCCTGCTCCACTGGAGCTGCTCTTTGAGTTTCGGGGTCTCAGTCCCAAGTGTCTCACTTACCACAGGCACCGTTTTTGCCTTGATAGCTAATTATTATAGCCTCTCAGAATTACAAAGGCAAAGATTTTCTTGACCCACACCACAGAGGGGTTCACCCGTCTCTTCTCATCAGGACTTCCACATCAGCTTCTATTTTTACACAGGTTTAATGTTTCTGTCAGCCTCCAGCTGACTCGTAATGGCTATTAAAAAAGTCATCATGTCATCTGCCTTTACTCTTTGGGATTTGGAATCTGTCACTAGATAATTTAGAACATTTGTTGAAGTATTCAACCTGATCTGTCCTCATCTGTCAGATTTTGGTACTTTGTGCCTCATTAACTGGCAAATTTTCAGGTAGAATTCTTTTAGTGAAAATGGGGAATGTCACGTCTCCACTAAAAATCTCTCGGGGAGATATAAAATGAGCTTGGTGAGTCATGATTTACATCCAGGTTTATCAATATTTTGTTGAAATTAATCATCATATCAGTGAGAACAAACCAAAGCGGCCAAAATGCAGGAAACACATTTCAAAGTGTGATTCTACCACCATACCTGCTGATCAAACATTTCAGAAGTTCAAATGCTCCAAATTCATTCAGTTAAAATAAGAAGAAGGCTTCTGTTCAGTCTTTTTTCAGTGTTCAGCTATTTTTTAAGCTTGTAATCCATCTGTACGTAAACTTCATTCTGAACCTAATTTCCAAGTTATCCAACGAAACTCAAGCTTTCAGTTTTTTGGTGATAGTTCAGGTGTTTCTTGACCTTTTTTCGTGTTCAAATTTACAGAAATTCTTTTATGAACTGTTCATATATCATCCTCTTCTTAGTTATCTTTGAATGATCTTTATTTTTTATTTTTTATTTTACCCAGCGTTTTTATGTGTTCAACTTTTATAGTTTTTCATTAACAGACACCAGGATTTCTTTCTCTCTGATTGTTTCCTTCAAATTATCAGAATATGATTTCACTAATGTCAAGACTAAAGAACATGATCTTCTTTAATTTTTCCCATTGAAAAAAATCATATTATTAATTTTTAGAACTTTATTTACAAATTCGTTATTTCATGTTTTTTGTGTTTTGTTATTCATTTTAAAACAAAAAATGAATCAATATTTCAAATACAATTTAATAAACAAAAAAGCTTATTAAGCCAACATATCTTCTAAAAAATATATTGTTCTGTTTTATTAAAAAAAAAAACTTCTATAATGCATAATTATATAGACAAAACATAATATTTAATTTATTAAAATTTAAATCCAGAATGCACTTAAATAAAGCTAACGACTGCAATGCATAGTGTCTACCAACAGAGGGCAGCAAGAGACTTTTTGGAAAGAAAAGCTTTAGCTTATTTTATTGATTACAGGTTTTTTTTTTATTAATAAACAAAATACAATAAATATGTGATTATTTCAATGATATGTTTTAAAATATGTATTTATGTTAATATATCCCTCTAAGTATTTCCTAATGCAAAAACTGTTTTCCATGTCTTTTCTACATCTTAAGTTTAAAAAAAAAAAACTCTATATAAAAAAATATGGAATAAGTGTATTCTCTTATAATTCAGGACCACTTGTAAGCAGAGACATGTTATGATTTTATTGCACTTGAATGAGACTGCAACACACAGCAGTCAGAAAACCTAAATGATGTAACGACATGTCTGAAGCACACACTTCTTGTGTTTCATCTTGGAACAAATTGACTTTTTTTGGTAGTTGTTTCCTGCATCGTGGTTACAGCATGTACATCTTTACTGCAAAACGGTCCAGTTGGTTTTGAGTTGGTTAAAATGTTTTTAGAGCTCTCAGACTCCTCCTTGCAGTCCACCTCCTGTTCGCCCTCCCCGCTGCTCTCAGGGCTGTTCTGGTTCTCTTGTCCATATCAGTTACATCTCAACCTGATTACAGCTGCTGGCACGGTGTGGAGTTAGCTTTGTGATCTTTAAATGTGTATGGTTATTTTTGCACCGGTAAGTTGACTTTATTCTTTGGTTTTTCTCTGGGCAAGTTGCTTTTTTTTGCTGTAATTCTGCCCACATTCGCTTCTAAATTTTAATTAATTAAAATTTGACAAAAACTGTTTATTTGTGACATTATAATGTGTCTGGTATCTGCAGGATACAAGAAACTGTGTCTTGTCATTACACAAATAGCAGAGACTTTGACGGAAAAAATAGCAAAGACAAAAAAAAAGCTTTTATTCTTTTAAAAATGTGTTAGTATAGAAATATCTAAAAGCAACTTCTAGACTTGAGAAAAGGGTGCTACAAATGCCGGCCAAATCCCAGTGTGCTGCTGTGGCCTCCCTCTGGTGCACAGAAAGCAGCTCCGTTAGTTATCTTCCTACCGTTGAATTATTGATGTTTTGTCTTCAGAGCACTTATAAACCCTAATAATCAGACATGTAGGTTATTGATGTTCATTCATGATGCAGAGGGATGTATCCGCACAATTATTTGATGTATTAAGAATCCCTGTTTGTTAGCAATCATTTTGTGTCCCAATATGTCCTTTCTAGATATTTGCCATTTGTGCATTTGCAACATGTGGGGGATACTCTGGTCATCTCCAGGTTAAGGTGGATTGTGCAGGCGGGAAGCAGAGCAACCTGAGCATCAATGTTGACTTTGCTTATCCATTCAGGTATATCAGTTTTGCTTGTTGTTCATTACATCACCCAAACCAAAGGATGTCAGAGACTTGGATTGAGAAATGCATGTTCTACTACCTTTGATTTCAGAAATAGACTCAGAACAGAGAAGGATTGGTGTTCTCTCTTGAAACTCACCCTTTTTAAAAATGAGGCTGCTGGACAACAGAGCGGGAACACGACCCAGTTCGACAAGCCCAGCTTCTTTACATATTTCCCTTCAGTGCTTCAGTGCTTGACACAAATGTAATCGCAATCCTCACAGTTGTGACATTTTTAGTACAGTTTCTTTTCTTATTTTTCTGCGGTTGTTGGTCAGAAATGTCTTGAAGCAATTCACAATGACCAGCACAGAGTTCTTTGATTTAACAGGAGGCTGGAGGATTCCAGTTATATATATATATATATATATATATATATATATATATATATATATATATATATATATATATATATTTTTTTTTTTTACATGTATTTGTTCCTGTTTTATTTAGAGTATTTTGTTTTGGATTGCTTTTTGTATGATCATTTATTCATCAGCAGATAATCCCCTACCCATGGTGACAAACCCCCACCCCCCGCCTTTGTACCTATTAAAGTATTACTGATTAATTAAACTCTACCACGATACACAGTAAGAACGTTTAACCGCTTCATGTTAAATGCAGGAAATAATATAAATAAATTGTGTGTTATCTATTCTTATCTATGTGTCAGCAAAAGCATAAACTTCAAATGACTGACATGCTCGCTAAGGCCAACTTCTGGGGGCAAAACCAGTAACTGTTTTCTAGTGGACTAAAGAAGGAGGGGGGGGTTAGAAATAACAAAAAGCAAAAAAATATTTGATAAAGAACTGTAATCACAACTTAAAAAAAAACAGAATTGTTGTGAAATAGATGTTTTCACTAGAAACGGGAGATAATATTTTGGGCAATAAAGTTCACCCCAAACTGTCTATTTTGAGGTATTGTCCTGTCTTAAGAGGGTGGCAAAGAAAAGACAAAAAAAGTAGATGAAACCTCCTAAGAATATATATCATAATAGCACCAGCACTAGCACTAACACTTTAAAGGCACACTGGATTAGGAGGCACGCCTTCAATGAATATTCCATTTTTGAACTTGTTTGTATAGAAGACACACCGAACTATAAGGCCCAATAAGTGAGAAAAAAAAGAGTCAGAGATAAGACAGTTAATGCTAGAACTGCTTTGTATAAAAACTATTCGTTAGTCATGTTAGAAGTATTGAGTATAGATGAGAACTGGACTGAGTGACCCCTCACCCCTCCTAGCTTTCCAAACAGGAAGTACCTGCTGCTCTGCATTTACTCCATCATTTTATTTGTCAGAACGACCATTCTTGCTCTTGTACATCTTTTCAACATGTTCTTGATGATCTTAATTTTCTCATGATATTTTTGAAGTAGCACAAGTTATTCAAGTTATAAACTGGCCAATCAGATGCCTCATTTAAAGTAAATAGACTTGCATTGAATGTTCAAAGCGTTTGATTGACAGATTCTCCTGAGTTCGCTGTCAGTGGAAAGAGAGGGGGCCTACGTGCTCACTACTAACTGGAGAGAGTGGTTGCCATGGAAATGTAAACTGACACGGACCAATCACAGTTTCCTGGGGACGTCTTGTTCAGACATGGCGATGGCCATATTGTGGATAAGTGGCGACTGAACTGACTTCATTTGGTTGGAACCAGAAGTCAGTCATTTTCATTGATAGGCGTCTCACTCGTTCAGTCCAGTTCTCTATATACAGTCAATGGTTAGAAGCGTTAGCGTATCTGTAACCTGTAACTCACAACCTTATTTGCAACCAAAAAAAAAAAAAAGATTAATACCAGATTATTGCAGAATAATAATAAAACGTTGCTGTGACTAGGCCTACTCCACATCTTGTTAAAACAACGTCTGACACCGCTACACATCAGCCGGGTTAGCATGTTCACAATAACACCCAACCAAACATTTTGACTGGGCACCTTGAACCTCTCAAAACTGCTTCAACATCAGTACACACAACCTGAAGGAATCCCTATATAAGGCACTTTGGATTATTAGGCGCATTGTCATTATTTTTTTAACTTAACAGGCTGGTGACCTGAAAAGGGCTAGAACAGGTTAAGTAAATGGATGGATAGAGGTGCATCTTATAGTACGGAAAACATGATATACTATCAACTTTGAATCTTAAATGCAGCTAAAATACATTTATATAAAGAAAGAGCAGCTTAAGGCTGAAGGACAAGTGGAATCATTCTTTTTGTCTTCTGGGTTTACTGTGGGCACTGCAGTTCATCTCCAGTTTGAGTAGTTTTTTTTCACTTGTTTATACTTTTTTTTTAATTATTTTTATTAAAGACAGACATTTAAATGCATTTTTTCTCTTGAGGCATTTCTCTGTAAATCCTTTTAAATATTTTTCTAAAGTACAACACAGAAAATACAGCAGACGGTTGTGCAACATTATATCTTTCACTCGTGGTTTTTTTTAGTCACCGTTGTTCTCGCTTAGTACCAGTAAGACGTGGGTGTCTCAAAACACATGTTCAATCACTCTTCCTCTCCACCTCTGTAAACCTTCTGTTTTTGTTTTGTAGATTAAACCAAGTGCACTTCAAGGCTCCCCTGTGTGAGGGAAACTCTGAGGAAGTTGTTTTTCTCGATGGTGACTTCTCCACAGCTGCTCAGTTTTTCTTGACTGTGGGTGTTTTTGCGTTTTTGTACTCACTCCTGGCAACGGTCGTTTACATCTTCTACCAGAACAAGTACTTGAAGAACAACAGAGGACCTCATGTGGTTCGTGAGTTTTTTATTTTTCTCTGTGTCAGTCTTGCTCAACAAATTAAGAGTTTAAAGAAATGTTCTTCACATCTAAATTTGAATTTAAGCTGCACAAATAATGTTACAGTCAAAGACCCAATCTGAAGAAAATCATGTTTTTGGTGTTTTTGATATGCTCTTGTGGCATTTTTCTGATGATGGAGGACATGTTTAAAGAAAATTAAACTTAAAATTGCATGTCAGAGTATTTCCTTATTCAAATTGTTGTCAATCAGGAGCAGATGAAAACATTTAGTTTGAAAAAGACTTGGAAAATGCGCTGGGCGGGCCACAAACTCACTGCTCCAAACTCTCAGCAATGGAGAGGGGAAGGGGGGCGGGGTTGCTTCACTCACTAACTGTCCCGCCCCGCAGAGACGGAATTTTTAATAAACTCCTGTCCTAGAAAATGACATATTTTGCCAAAAAAACAGCATATCAATCATAATTGATTTTTTTGCACACTGAAGCATAAAACAAAATGATAACTAAAAATAACTTGTGTCATTTTTTACATCTTTGAAGTTGGTCTTCGGGAGATTTAACAGAATTCATCATTTTCTACACAAAAAATGGAATTTTTTCATTTCTGTGGCAGAGATTCTTCTAACAGTGTGTTTCTTTACAGTAACATTATCCTCTCACTTTATTTGTTTTTATGTTCAAAACAAACCAGCACCGTCAGGGAAGGTTCTGGTTTGCTCAGGTGATATTGTCCTAAAGTTGAGAACTTAAAATCTTCTTCTTTTAAACAAACCTGCACTAATCACCATTGCTTTTACTCAGAATCTGTTTCAAGATGATTGTAGGCTGAACCCCTGAACAACTAGACTGCAGGGCTCAGCACAGAGCCTTGGATTAAACATTGTACATTTTGTTCAGGATGTCTCTCATTTTGTGTAAGTCTTCAACCTTGAACCCAACAGAACCAGAATTTATCTGCTTCTGTGTTTCTCACATGATGTTACACAACATTTTACTGTTCATTGAAAATGACTTTTTTTTTAGAACTGTAGTTGCATTTAACTCTGGAGAACCCAAGAACAATTTTTAAAGTTAATTTGAAAATTTTTGTTGGTTCATTTTGGGTTGAAGAAATAACAGCAGTCAAAAATACAAAGAAATAAAAGAAAAAAAAAAAGGAAAGAAAACACAAAAAAAATACCCCATGATTTGACTAAAGTAGTGGATTAAACCTTACTGGTATACTGTGGGTGAGAACTCTGGAAAAAATACTTAGTAATGAAAAAGAAAGGAAAATGACACAATTTAAACAAAAAAAAAAAAAAAACACACAAACAATTTTTCCACAGAGACCTACTAAACAAATAGACAAGATTTACTCATAAATAAACTTTTCGACAAGTGTGGCAAAGGTCTTTTAAATGTTTTATATATATATATATATATATATATATATATATATATATATATATATATATATATATATATATATATATATATATATATATATATATATAAGAAGTCGTTTTTTCAAATGATTAGTTATTAAGAAATCATAAATATTATTACAAAATGTGTAGGTAAATTCTTGACTTTTTTCTGAATAATTTAGGTTTTGAATTTGAAGAAGGAAAGAAGAAAAGAAAAAGAAATGTTAACATGTTTAATTGTATATTTTGTCATTTTAATTTTCACTTCCAAAGCTATTTGAATAAAAAATAAATAGCAATACAGCCGTTTTACTAGAAAAATAAAGTAAATTCAGAGCAAATTCAGAGCTGCATTCACTCCAGATGTCTTGCAGTGTTCTAATGTGAAGGAGATTCTCTAATAATTTTGAAAATCTGATTACAATCAAGGAGAAAGAATCAAGAAAGACATCATGCTATTGTGGAAAATCCAAAAATAGAAGACAAACGGGAAATCAGTTTCTTTAGCAGCAAGTTGAAATTAAAATGCCTTTTTTCCATTAAGTGGAGGACAATGTTTACCAATGAAGAAATTCTGACTTTGTCCTCTTCTGTTTGTTTCTGTCTCATTCAGGATTTTTTTGTCACTGTCCTTTTTTCCTTCATGTGGATGGTCAGCAGCTGTTACTGGGCCAAAACTCTCGTCGACTTAAAAACGTCAACAAACACAACCCAGGTGCTTCTTCTCATCTCTGCTTGTAGAGCTCCAAAAAACACATGTTCTGCAACACAGGAACCTGTCTGGTCTCGTCTCAACACATCTGCTGTAGGTTCTCAGTCTGGAATATAGTGCATCTGCACGAAGCAAAGAACTAACTCCTGACTCTTCCCCTTTTCTCTTCTTCAGGTTTTTGGTTTTGTTAATGTGGTCCTCTGGTCTGGGAATATTTGGTTTGTCTTTAAGGAGACAGGTTGGTACAAGACCGGTCAGAGATACCCCATCAGGAGTGCTTCTGGGAAACGTTCAAGCGAAATGCGACAGCGACTCTACAGCGAGAGCAGCTTTGACCAGCCAGAGGAGAGTTTTGGCCCATCGCTACAAGACAGTTTTAGTCCATCAAATGGGGATTTTACCAATCAGGTTCACAGACAAGCTAGTATCAACCAGTCACATGTTAACTTCAGCTTACCACAAACATACCTCGGCAAAACGTTAATGAATGAAAGAGAAAACCAATTGGATTCTCGAGGGCCCATGATTTTTGTCAATGACATTTGACTAGAAGTTTAAATGCTAAATGAAGCCAATGAGCACTTATGAGGGCAGATGTCACTGGTAAGTTAAAGTATTACTGTTAAAACAAACAGATGCCAGTTAAAACAAAACCCACTCAAAAAGAGAACATGTGAACATTAGACATCATGCCATTTGCATGAAAGTCCCACTCTGATCAGAATGTTCTGATCTGTTCCAAGTGGTCCTTTAACTTACGATTGTGACGTTTTTAGCCAAAATATAAAAAAAGAAAAAAAAACTTGTGTGGTTTCTAGGACGTGTTTTCTGCAGAGCAGCAGGAGTTTATCAGAAATTCTTCTCTGAGTTGGAGTCTGTTGGCATAAAGTAAGCTTGCCCATACTTTTCTGTTTACACTCTCCAGTTATCTTACAGCCCCTCACAAAGCTTTCAGCTATCCAGCTGTACAGTTTAGAATCAGAATGGAGCGGAGCAGGGAACTTGTGGCCGGTAGACAGCTGCATGATAGCTACAAGCTTTTTCAAACTGCATTTTTTTCATCTGTTCCTGATTCACCGTGATTTCAATAGAGAAATCCTCAAAAATGCCATTTCAACCATTATTTTCTCTACATGTGTCCTCCATCATTGGAAAAAATGCTACAAGAACATGTTAAAAACACAAAAAACACAATTTTCATCCGAGTGGATATGTAATTTAATTCAACATTATTGATAGTTGGTTTTTCTGAGTGAAGAATTTTGATTAATCATCATAAACAGCGACCTTCCCTGCTTTCTTTCCATAAAACCATAGAAAATCTTCCAAAAACAAACATGAAGTTTGACAAATTTGTACTTTATTGTAGGAAATTAGAACTTTCCATTCTCATATTGTAGCTTAAAGCACACGTGTGTATAGAATGTTAGATTTTTTTCCGTGGTTTTTAGCAACTTGTATCAGAAAGCCAAACTTTAAACATCATTTCATTTCCATAGAATAAGTACATGAAATTTTATGACTTGGACAGCAATGCTCATGTAGCATAAAGTTAATGTTTCATGTGGGTTTGCACTATGAACGAGTAAAAAAAAAGGACATGTCTTTTCTACAGTGTGTATTTGCATTTGTAATTGAAACCGTGTCATGCAGTATGTAAACTGTGATGTGTCAAAAAGGAAATCTTGATTAACTTCTTCACATTTGATTGAATTGGTAACTTACTTTGTCATTGTTGGTGAGTTTTCTGATATTCTTGTGACTTTTGCGCCTCTTTTGGACATTTTAAATTTATAACAGTGTGATAAATAAATAATGAATGTAACTTTCAACAACAGTTTATTACTTCATTGTAATCTCCAAATTGATGGAAAAGTTGTTAGTTTTGCAGTAATTAATTTAAACTTTGTTTTTGATCTTACATTTTTATTTCTCCCTGAGCTGTGTTTGCCTCTGAATTGCTCTACTAACATTTTTCCCATTTCTTTTCATTCAAAGTGAGTGTGTCTGCTGTGAAATAAATACATAGTTTTTCTTCTTTAGTAAAGTAAAAATATATTCGACCAAACATATACCTTGTAAGGGAACAATACTAAATGCTGATTGTACTGGAAGAGCCATAGACAGAAAAGCCAAAGGGATAACTCCGTCTTATCCTGCTTAAGACTGTTAAAACAACACTAACACCTAAGACCATTCTGACTTAGTGGCTCTCGGTACGTGTTCTGAACAAAACTCAGCCGTTCTCATATAGTTCATGTGTTAAACTTGATTATTTGAGGCTAAAATCTCTACGTTTTCACAACCACTTTGTGGTTTCTTGTTGTTTTTATAGCAGCAGATTTCAAGCAGGCATCGGCACATAGATGTTCACAGTCCAAAAAAACAATCATTTCTTTATTTACTTCTCCACATGGTGGAAAAATACTGTTTATTTTAAGACAACTGGATATGCTTTGTCTGTTCCAAAACCTATAACAGTTTGCATTTATAAAAATTGTTGGTTTTTTGCTTTAAACTATGGATAAATGACCCCCAAGACTACCTAAAAGTAAGTACAACAGTTGTCTGGCAGTAAATCCAATCAACTGCTGCACTCTTGTCAATGCTTCTCTGTCAAATAAAGAAAAAGACCTGGAGAGAAAAGCTTAAAAGAGTCACTTTGTCCAAAACAAACCAGCTGTCAGCTGTGACGTTTTGCATAATTGCATGTTTTATTCAAATGATTTAAATCTTTGACCGCATCAATTGTAAACGTTTTCAAATCACATGATAAAAAATACCCTCCTTGGATCAAGATAGTTTGCATTTTTCTCCTTTTTCAGGAAACAAAGGACATTTCAAGTAAAATGTTGACGTTCACTTTGAATTTCATGTGTCGGTTCATTTGAGCTTTTTCACAATTCAGAAATGTCTTAAGGCAGTAAGAATAGAAGCGCAAACACCAGTAGAAATAAATCTGTTAGTTTTTAACCTTTTTTTTCCTTTTACTAGTTAGGGAATATAGACGTTTTAGGAACAGACACAATCTGATAAGAACATGACATACACACATTTTTTTGGTAAATATTTCTAAAGTAGAATCATAAAAGTTCAAGTTCAAAAAGTAGGTTTTAAACTGAACATTGACAGCAGCGTTACTTTGCACCTAGAATGGAAAGCACGTTAAATTCTGCTGGTTTCTGGTCTTTTTATCAGCATTTGAAATGTAACGCTCTTGCAGTACAGGTTGTGAACACGCCAACGTTTTCCCTGTATTCTTTTAAGCGAACGTTTGCCTCCAAATGCAATCGGCACTTCCCAGAGCTAGTCATTAAAGCCCCTTCTATCTGATCCAAACAGTCAGAACAAAAAGAAGTGATGCCCGCCTCTGCCGGCCCCCTGACAGAGAGACTAAGCACGTGCAGGTGCCCAGAGCTGGCTCTTTGAAGAAAATTACAGTGTGTGTCCCCACTGCATGACAATTAGGGTCGGGTTATCTGCTTAAAACGAGGGGCTGCAAGATGAGATAGATGGCCTATCAGGTAGTGAAAAGTGCCAGTTTCATAGCAATTACACCCCCTGTAAGCTACAATTTGTTTTAGACGAGTGTGTCGAAGGTTTTGTTGATTTCCTGCAGAAGCATAAAATAGCCAAGGCTTATTTTTTTAATGAAGCTCAATGCAAATCAGACCTTGTTGCTCACCATTACAGCAGGTTCTTTCCTGTCCTCAGAGCTACCAGCAGAGGGCGGTGTACACCATTTCTCTGAGCTGCAGGTCACTCAGATTTACTGACCAAAGAAAGAGCTGAAAGAAACATTTGAACAAAAGATTTTTGCTGTGTCATTTTTTTTTCATCCTTGTTCATTCTTTTCTTTTTTGTGTGCTTTTTTGTAATTGTTGGAAGCAATTTCTGCAAATATAGCATGGCATGCTGCACCAAATGTATCCTAACAAAAGAGCTGTGAACCATGTTTGCCTCAGGAGGGTGTCAAAGTACCACTTACTTAGAGCATACACTCAGAGACCACTTTCATTTCTGTGTAGATTTTGAATCATCAAACGACACAGGACACCGGTAATGATCAGTTTAATTTTAAAACGTCTTAAGGAATCAAAGTAGTTGAACCACCTCTGAATTGACTTTATCTATCCTATTAAATGTTTTCCCCTAAAAAACACAATAAATCAAAAAATCTTTTATCTGAGCAAAATGCAAATGAGTTTGGCCACAAACTTAGGAAATTGTAAGTTTCTTTAGGTAAAACTTATTGCAATATTTCTAGAATGAAAAACCAAGAATAGTGAGGCTGACACTTTACTCTCAAAGCACAAACTTTACTCACATACTTTTCAAAATAATATATAAGTTTGTATTACGCTGTAGTCATTCAACATTTTATTGTTTTCCTTTTCTTTATTTATTGTGTTTTAAAATCAAATACGTTTTAAGCTAAGTCATCCTTTTTTCAATCATTGGATTGTTTATTTTGAACGCCTGCAGACTTTATGTTCAAAAATAGGCATAAAAAATGGTCAGTATGACATTTTCAAAGACTAGACAAACATTTAGGTGGAAGTTGACAGTATGAAGATGACATATTACTCTTTAATTGAAATAAACTAAGCTTTCAATGCTTTCATCATGCGATGCTTTCAATTCAGCCTTTTTTTGTTCTTGTACATGATCTCACTGTGTTTTAACTGTGTGAAGTTCCATTCATAAATGATCATACCAACAAAATCAAATGATCACATCGGCTCTTCTTTTTTAAATGCATGCATTTATTATCTATTCTATACAGATTCTTTTTTTCAGTTTTTCACAAAATACATAAAAATAATGAAAATAATCAGTGAAGCAAATTCCCAAATACAGTTCTGTGAAAAAGGATTTCAGATGAGTTCCTCAGAAAATGTGGTCCATACTGATATAACCACAATGAATTCCTCAATTGATCTAATCTATTGTTGACCAAACTAAAAGATACTTTTTGGCAAAAAATTCAAAACTTTTTTTTGTTTGCTTTTAATGGGCTTCTTTTAAAATCTCGAAAGGATCTTTTAAATGAAAGTGTCAGACTTGAAGAGGTTGTTGTAGTTAAGACATGTGGTCCTTAAGCTGCAGTTGAGACTTCTGTCTTGCTTGTTGACACTGAGGTCTCATCCTCCACCATCCCTCCCATTCCGATGGCAGCCAGCATGCAGTTACGGAACTAAAGGACCAAAGGAGAGAATCAAACACAATGCACCAAGAAAACACCCAAAGCACATGAAATGACTGCAGTGCAAAGAAGGTTCCCTAAATAAGGAAAGACTTCCCAAAATAAAAACAATATATATCTAAATAAGTAAAATATCTGCCAATGGGGTAAGAAGAATTGTCTTGTTATAGGAAAACAAACGTAGGTACTGAAACATGTTTTCTGAAACTCAGTATTTTGCCTTTGAAAAAGTTTCTTGATGAGACTGTTTTTCTTGCAGAACGTAAGACAAGACATTTTTTCTTGACACTGACTTTCTTAAGATTGCGTTTTTGCAGTGGGAATATCAAACCAACCTGTTTGTTCAGCAGCACATATATAACAGCATTGTACAACGCTGAGCTCTTAGCAAAGAAAGCAGGAATGGAGGCAGTCAGAGCAGTGAAGGAAGCTCCTTTGTTTGTAAAGATCCAGGCAGCAAAGCTGGCATAAGGAACCCAAGCTACCAGGAAGCCGAGAACCATCAACACGCACATACGTGTTACCTCCTTCTCAGCCTTCTGGGTAGAAGCGGAGTCCTGCTGCTGCGCTGCCGCCTGCAGACATGGAGATAGGTAAAAGAAATGATCACTTATGTGTTCAACTGATTCAGTACTTGTTTTCTATTATGTGATTATGTATGCTAGAATTTCTTTGCGTTAAGCATAAAAAGTCTGAACTGTACTCACAGCTTTGACTGTCAACACCAGGCTGCCGTAAGTGAAGAAAATGAGGAAGACTGGGATGCAGAAGTGAACACTGAACATGTACATGACGTATGACTCATTGTTAAAGCCTGGAGCCAGAGTGTAGTAGTCAGGTCCACAGGAGCACTGCATGCCTTCAGGGATGTACCTGAAAGGGAAATTTAAACAGAGGAAGCTGTGGTTAGTCGAATTAATTCAATCATGAATTAATGAAGAAAATCCAACTAATTAGTTTCCTTTGGTTTTGAAAAAAGATGAATGTTACCTGGACCAGCCAAAGAGTGGAGGAGCAGCACAAGAAAGGGCCATCACCCAGGTGAAAAGTACTCCAGCCCCAGCATGAGTTCCTGTGAATTTGAAGCTCCCCATGGGTTTGCAGACAACAATGTACCTCTCTACAGCCAGCACAACCAGGGACCAGAGAGCTATTTGACCTGCAGGGAGAGAAAAGGGAAAAAAAAAAGGTATCCTGTCAAAAAAACCTTTTTAGACCGAAGCCATCCAGCGTCTTCTACCTCCCAAGCTTGCTTTTTTTTTTTTTACCTCCAAGTGTGGCCATAAATCCCTCAATGGCACAGAAGGTTGGCCCATGAACAAAATAGCCATAGAGGCTCGATATAAAGGTGATGGTGAAGCCAAAGGCGCACATGATGAGTCCAGCCACCGCCAGGTTCACCAGGATGAAGTTGAGAGGCTGCCGAAGCTTCTTGTTGGTCGCCGTTACGTACAACGTCAAGCCATTGATGGGAGTCCCAGTGCAGATCAGGAAGAACATGTAGAAAGCAAGAATCTTGTACATTATCGGATCGACCATGTAGAACTGAGGGTATTCAAAGGGACTTCTAACAACCCCCGTCCGGTTGGACATTGGGATGTAGAAGTTCTTTCCCTCGGTTCCATTCGGCTCTCCTCCATCCCAGCCCATGTTTGGTTGCTCGGTCTCCAGCAGCTTCAGCTGACACAAAGTTTCAGTAGTGTCAGAATCGACAAGCTCACAAAGGTAGTATTTGTTCACGTGGCAATTTATACCTTCTTAGGGGGTTATCCTCAAATTAGCAAAATTAGATTACTGGCGGATTGTCAGGAAGTGAACAGCTCAAGTCCAACTGATAATTGAATCAGATAGCAAGCCAAGGCGATGTCCTTAAATGTTCAATTTCCCCTGGTCGACTGATGCATATCTAACATGTTCACATTTTATTTTAAAATCCAAACACGAATGAAATTAAAAAAGGGGAATATTTTCTGTTTCCTGTTGAGTATAATGTGTGTGAAAATGCCTCAGTGTAACATCAACAACAGATTAACTGGTAAGTTAATTAATCTGAAGTGAAGGATCGACATTATAAAGTTAGTGGGAGCCCAAACAGGCGAACTGCACTTGTTATAAACTGCCCATTAATAATGTCATTGAAATCTGAGACCATTTAAAAAGAATGTTGGGATGAGCAAACATGTTTGCTCTTCTTATGACCATCAGTCTATGAAGGATTTATGAAAATCAAGAAGCTGAGGCTTGTAAAAGTGGAACCGTGAGAATCGTCAGCTGCTTCGGGCAGCGGTCCCGTTTTATTCTGATGCATCTGGTGAAGTTCTGAAAAGTTCCTTTCTTTTTCATATGGCTTTTCTAATTGGCATTGACATTTTCTGAGGAATAAAACAGGAGTTTAATACTTTAAATAAGCTCTTTAACACATTTGAAAGAAAAAGAGGAACAAACTGATGTTAGTGACAAAAATCAAAGATACATCTGGATGTTTCTGCTGCTTCTGTCAGTTTTTAAGGTGTAATTAACTCCACAACCTTTTATTCTGACGTTTCTTTACATCATCTTCTTTCCCTGAAGTGAACTCCAGGAATTCTGCTTCTTCTGCTTTTGACTTCTGCTCTGGGCAAGATCATCCACTTACATTGGTTCAGATTTCACTGCTTTGCAGATAATCTGCTCCATCTGCCCCCATTCGATACCGCAGTCTCAGCCAAGTGATCCACCTGCTTCTCAGAAATTTCTGCATGGATGAGAGGATACTGTCTTCAGCTGAACCTGATCAAGACTGAGCTCATTATTAGTTTAGCTAAATTGTCTATCTGATTGAAAATCAGTTCCACATCATCTCTCCAGGCTGTTGGTAGATCTGGACGGTAGTGCTGATACCAGTAGATTGTTCTGACCACTTTGTCTCCATTTCCAAGTTACATGGATTTACAGGCTTTACCGTATAACATGTGCAACCCAACAACCAGAACTGACCCCCCTTAACTCCTGTAAATTATGTATCAGTTTTTAACTTCAGATGTGGCCCATAAAAGCTCAAACTTCAGTCCTCTGGGCTGCTCTCTCCTGGTTTCCATGCTATCTGTCCTACAATCAATGAGAAAATACAATGGAGTGGATGTTTGGAAATTTAGCCAATCAGCAGAGATGGACACTTCTTGTCTACATTTTTTAAAACTCTTTTAACCCTTATGAACCCTTTGATTCAAATACAAGGAGACTGTCCAGTAAAGTAAAGCAACATAATAACGAACAGTTTTTTTATTTATTTGAACATTAAGAAAACACATATCTTCTCCACAATTATTCACACACTTTGTTTTTAACGCTGATAGAACAAGGAGAGATGAGAACAAATCTACAGAAGAGTAACTTAGATACTTAGATCCAATCACCTTTGATAATTATTGACCAGTATCCATCTCACCTTTTTTGAGTAAAATCATGGAAGAAAACGTTTTTGTCCAATCAAATGTGTTTTTAAATAACAATGAGATATTTTAAAAGTATCACTCTGGTTTTAAGACCAACCACATATGGAAACTGCCCTTGTGAAAACAGGAAATGACTTTAGATGTGACCTGGACTCTTGGAAGCTTTCTGTCCTGGTGGATCTCTGCACTGACTTTGATCCAGTAGATCACATTTCACTAAACAAATTTTGGAGCCCTCTGGAAGTGTTCTTGACTGGTTTTACTCCGATCTCATAAATCGAAGGTTTTGTGTGTGGATGCTATCTCCTAAAGAGTCCATGAAATCAATTGTGGAGTTCTCCAAGGATCAATTTTAAGCCCACCATTTTTTACCAGTAATCCTATATGATGCCACTTGGGGACATCATCAGAAAGCATGATGTTTGTTTTCATAGCTATGCTGATGACACAATGCTTTCAATCTCTGCGTCTCCCGATGACAAAGAGTCAGTCAACATACTTTTCAACTGTATTTTAGACATAAATCATTGATGGCAAAGCATTTCTAACAGCTCAACCAGGACAAAACTGAAAATGTAGTTATTGGTTCTGCATACAAGAGAAAGACTATTTTGTCAAGTGTTTATAAAAAAAAAAAAAAAAAAAAGGAAAATGTTAAAATGTAAGAGTTAAATTAGCTCCACTGGTTTTTAAAAAAATATTACTTAGTTTACCACTCAAACGGACACTTTTATCTTATTAAGCTACTCTGTAAGAATGTGTTAAGACCCGTGAGCTCCTGGGAACCATGCAGACAGAGAATGCAGATGAACTAACAAAAGCAGTTTAGATTCAAAGCTGGATAAAGTTCTGACACCTTGGTGGTCCGGTTTCATCACTGTGCATCATAACATCAGGAAACAATTTCACCATATCTGGTTTTGAGCCATTCTCAAGCTGACTGCAGATCGCACAGGCCATGTGGGTTGGTGTACCTGCAAGGGGATGAGATGGGTGGTAAGGTCCTATACCACTGAGCATTTTAGAAAGTAGCATTTGCACTTCAAAATCAAGACTTATATTGAAGCCGTAGCCATTGATAAGACCAATAAGGATGTTGTCTGTTCTCCTGATTTCAACTGAAATTGACAGCAATGTTACAGATGAATTCCAAGTACTTCAGTTGTTCTTGGAAGACCAGAGAGAAGGTTATTACTTTTCGGCCATGTTGGAGCGGAAGAAGTGGAAGCCTCTCTAAATTAAGTCTGGGTATGAGACATGTGAGTCGGACTCTTTTTTGTTTTTAATAGTTGGGAGGATCATTCAAACTTAATTTTAGCTGTTTGGATTAAAGCTAATTAGTTACATTTGTTTGTAATTTCATTTAAAAAATCTGAAATGAGATAACAGCTGCCAAACTCAACAGAGAGACGGTCAACCTTTTTTGTGTGATGAAAAATGTCAGTATGTTGTTGATTTTATGTGTTTGAGGTTTCATTAGAAAAACTTTGTGGGAACTGTTAAATTATTATGTTAAAATGTGATCATTTTCCTGTCGTCTCAATAGTTTTGTTGCCTGAACTTTTTTTTTTTTTTTTTCTGATTGATCAGGTCTTGGTTTTGAGTGATGTTTTAGGCAGCGAGATGTTCCAAAAGTCTTTGTGTGAGCCCTGAAGTAGGTGGGTGTAACGTATCTATCTGTTAAATTTACAAAACAACACCCCTTTTTGAATGTCTAAGTCAGAGCTCACTAATGACTTTGTAATGACTGCTTCTGGACACTTGGGGGCGCAGACTTCAGTGAGTCACATGAGGAGTTTTCAAGGAACCACTGTCCTGGTAACACGTGTTTATATTTGTAGTTATCTGCATCCACGTTGTTGTTTTTTTAGACTCTTTTTTCTCACTTTGTCTTTACTAGTCTTTTTATTTCTCAACTTTTAATTACTCTTTACCAACAGAAAAAATGTTTAAAAAATCATATGTTGTGGATGCATATTATTCCTCAAGAGTATTACATCTTATAACCCATAATGAAAGGTTTGTGTTAGTTTGTCATACACACACAAACACACACAAAAAAACACGTTTTTATATTTGGAAATATTTCAAACAATATACAGAAGGGAGCAGCTGGATGGCTCAATTGGCCACATGCAGGACTGGTGTACGGGAAACCAAGGATTGATTCCCAGGGGATGCAATGAGCTCACTACAATGAGGGTTCCTAGGAAAGACCCTTCACACTACTGCCAAACTGTGTAGCCACAGGAGAGCCTGAATCTGGGTCCCCCTGTGCTGGTCCTGGTCCTTTGCTTCTGGCATAAAACTCTCTGCCAAACCAAACGTGTAGATTGTTAAAAGCTGATTCGCTGTGGCAACCTCTGAGGGGATATGTTGAAAGGTGAACAAGAATATTCAGAGGGATAAGAACTAAATCAAAAGCCCAAATTGAGACACAAACCTTAAAATACAGAGTGGAATCCAAAGATTTTGTCTATCTGATTCTGTTGTTTTTGATCTGAAAAAAAAAGAAATAATGTTTTGTTTCCCTTTCAGTTATAAAATCATATTTAAAAGATGCCAGCATTTTAGGGTAAAGACCTGTAAATTTGTGTAAATTATTGTAAAGTTTATCTGTAGTGTTTAGCTCAATTTCACTGGACTGGAGGGAGTGACCCCTCGTGTGGCGTTCCAAACAGGAAGTACCTGCTGGCTCCAAGAAGTCAAAATCCCATACGCGTTTCTGGAAATATTAACAGCTATGACTCAGTCATTCTATTTGTCAGAATAACCAATCTTGCTCTGATCATTTTTTTAAACACGTTTTTGCTAATCCTATTTTTTTTTCATTATATATTTTTCTGTAGTTTAAGTTATTCAAGTTATAAACGGACAAATCAGATGCCTCAATAAAATTATTTGGTCCTGTGTCTAACATTCCTAACAACTGATTGACAAATTCTCCTGAGCACGCTTTAAGGAATAAGGGTGTGGACTTCCAACAAGCTCACTCCTGATTGGCTAGAGGGGTTGCCATAGAAATGATGACTCAGAGAAACTCAAACTAATCGCTGTTTACTGTATCCTCTGGCTCCACTTTTGCGACAAACGTGTCACAAAAAAAAGGCAACTTTATTGACTTCATTTCGTTGGAACCGAAAGAAAGTCCTTTTTTATTGGTAACATCACAATATCTCCAGTGTTCATAAACAGTAAGTGGTACAGTTCCTGACTTAAAGTGCCAAACAGGATGTTGTTTGCAGTTTGATTTTCACCAAACAAGGCTCTTTTCTGTGTTGTGAAGCAAATATCTCTTCCTTTCTCCAGCCCTGTGGTTCTCCTGAAATGTACTCTTCTACAAGGAGTGATTGGCAATTATCTCAGAGGTTTTCTAAACATAAAAAGCCTTTATAAGTGTCACAGATGCTTTATAGCCTTATATAGTCCCTCATTTTAAGGAGCTGCTGATGCTGCTCCCTCATAGTCATGTTCAACATCACTAGCCCTGTGGAATCAGGTATCAAACTGTTGAAAGATTTTATTTATATCAAACAAGAGTGTGTGAGTTCCACATCCTGTCCTAACTCCCACTTTAGACAGTAAGCAGTAATGGAGACTTGAGTCCCACTTAAGCCTGACATTCAGAGATTTCTGTTCTGACAAGACTTGACCTCAAGGACCTGAGATTTGAGCTTTGGGACCTCTAAGTAATGTATATTTGTTTAATCCTTATTCTTAATTCAGATTTTTACTGTCAAAACTAAAAAAAACAAAGCTTGATTTAACATTTTCAATATATTTCTTTTATTTTGATCCAGCAAACTCCACAAATGCATGTTTGTTTGTCTCATTTACTTGTTTTTTACAATTAAAGTAAAAACAGCTCACTAACAATTATCTATATCATTTAGTTAAAAATAATACAATTTTTTAGACTTAATGGGAATTTTTGTAACATTATTCTTCATTAGGTAAATAACAACATGCATGAGTTTTTTACTTAATGAAATCTGTGCGCTTTTTGGAGGGAACAAGGAAAATGAAACATGAGAACCAAACATTCCAACTTTTTCAGAGAGCAACAATTTGGTCAAAAGGAATATTGGAATTTAAAAAATCCTATTTAATTTTCAGTTATTGTCAATTAGATAGAACATTTTAACGTAGGAGCATTAGAAAGTCTTTTTTTCCCCATTGCACATGACAGACAGATCTGAGTTGTATTTAATGAATGTTCAATTTAATGTTCATTAATGTGTGTCACCTATGAGGCTGAGAGCACTTCCACAACAGATGCATTGGATTAACCTTTCTTTTCTTCTTCATGGTTTTTGTGGCTTTCTTTAAAACATTATAAGTATATTTCTCACATCAGTTCCAAGGTCACAGGCAGGAGAGAGGAGATTATGGGGAACACATTGTACTAATGGGCTGTGGCTATTATAGTGACCATTTAATTAATCAGGTTAGCTATGAACAAGAGATGTCACACACAGTTAGGTCCAGACAGCTGTCCAACCCTCCATGACTGGATCACTAGTGACATTTTTCCTTAAACTGAATTTAGTGGCTTTTATTCTTTTCTTCCTGGGATGAAGGAGAAGTTGGGAGTCTTTTCTGAGGAGAAGATGATTGTCTGGTATTTAAAACTACCAACTGAAGTCAGCTGCTCAACACTTACCCAGATTTAAAGTCTGCAATGCATGATAACTAACTCAGTAAATTCAAAATGATCGCTTAGTGTCACTATTAAATGCTTAGATTGAAAAATACTATCATCAGAGATGGTTACGCTTAGTTAAGAAGTTCAATTTTCTGTTTATTGAATCCTGATGATTTGGTAAAAACTCTGAAGTAAAAATCATTCAAATATTTTTGGAAAATAAACAACATTTCAATATACTGGTTAGTTTGCTCCTCGCCTATTAAACTGCTTTGTTTTGGTGATGCAAAAAAAGATGCGATAAGATAAAAACGATACACAAAACTAAACGTTTGAGTAAAGTCAGCATAAATGTATTGTGTTAAATTGGGAAATATTTTAGGATTAACTGACTCTTGTCTTTAGTGTACAAAAACACAAGACTTATATTCTGTCCTTGAAAGTTTAAACAGTCAATGATCAAGCACTGGATAAATGACCAACAGGTAGATCTTTTTATGCATGCATTTATTGTCTACTCCACAAGACTTACAGTTTCAAATCCATAAAAATCCTGCATCAGGTAGACCGGCAAACTTAAGCTCCTTTACCCGCTCGTTCAGTCACACTGGCTCTCACACAAATCAAATGCGCTGTTCAAGACAATCTCCAAAGCAGATTAACTCCCGCTTGTTTGGAAGTACAAGCGCGTCGATGGAATTCCTTAGCATGTCCAACGTTGACAAATCCAAAAGGAATGCTTTGGCAAAAAGTTAATGACTTTCCTTTTTTTCTTTTCTCTTTTTTTTTTTTTGTTTTTTAATGTGCTTCTTTTAAAATCTGAAAGCAATCAATGAAAGCATCCACAAAGCGAAGAGGTTGTTGTAGTTAAGACATGTGGTCCTTAAGCTGCAGTTGAAACTTCTGTTTTGCTTGTTGACACTGAGGTCTCATCCTCCACCATCCCTCCCATTCCAATGGCAGCCATCATGCAGTTACGGAACTAAAGGACCAAAGGAGAGAATCAAACACAATGCAGCAGGAAAACACTAAAAGCAAATGAAATGACTGGATATCAACACCCACCTGTTTGTTCAGCAGCACATAGATAACTGCATTGTACAACGCTGAGCTCTTAGCAAAGAAAGCAGGAATGGAGGCAGTCAGAGCAGTGAAGGAAGCTCCTTTGTTCAGGAAAATCCAGCCAGCAAAGCTGGCATAAGGAACCCAAGCTACCAGGAAGCCGAGAACCATCAACAGGCACATACGTGTTACCTCCTTCTCAGCCTTCTGGGTAGAAGCGGAGTCCTGCTGCTGCGCTGCCGCCTGCAGACATGGAGGTAAGTAAAAGAAAATGTGGATTCACTTAAAACCATTTCATAGTTTTAGCTGATAAACTCTGCGTTGAGGATTCATTTCTTGTGAAATGTTGGGGAAATGAACTCACAGCTTTGACTGTCAACACCAGACTGCCATAGGTGAAGAAAATGAGGAAGACTGGGACGAAGAAGTGAACAACAAACATGTATATGACGTATGACTCATTGTTGAAGCCTGGAGCCAGAGTGTAGTAGTCAGGTCCACAGGAGCACTGCATGCCTTCAGGGATGTACCTGGATGACAGTCAAAGAAAACCGGTTCTCTGTTTTTGTAAAAAAGTTGTTTTTCTTCTCTCTTTCATTCAGAAATGTGCCGACGTTACCTGGACCAGCCAAAGAGTGGAGGAGCAGCACAAGCCATAGCCATCACCCAGGTGAAAAGTACTCCAGCCCCAGCATGAGTTCCTGTAAATTTGAAGCTCCCCATGGGTTTGCAGACAACAATGTACCTCTCTACAGCCAGCACAACCAGGGACCAGAGAGCAACTTCACCTGAAAGACAAGTTAAAAAAAACAGAAACCTTTTACAAAGAAAAACTCCTAGAGATGAAGGTTGTGTACCACCTGCTATTCTTTCTGAGGAGCCTTTTGCTTCCTGTTTTTTTTTACCTCCAAGTGTGGCCATAAATCCCTCAATGGCACAGAAGGTTGGCCCGAGAACGAAATAGCCATAGAAGCTCGATGTGATGGTGATGGTGAAGCCAAAGGCGCACATGATGAGTCCAGCCACCGCCAGGTTCACCAGGATGAAGTTGAGAGGCTGCTGAAGCTTCTTGTTGGTCGCCGTTACGTACAACGTCAAGCTATTGATGGGAGTCCCAGTGCAGATCAGGAAGAACATGTAGAAAGCAAGAATCTTGTACATTATCGGATCGACCATGTAGAACTGAGGGTATTCAAAGGGACTTCTAACAACCCCCGTCCGGTTGGACATTGGGATGTAGAAGTTTTGTCCTTCGGTGCCATTGGGCTCCCAACCCATTTTTGACGCTCCCTTGAATTTTCTTGAGGTGGAGGATCTGGGAGAGTTTCCGAACATGCAGCTCAGAGCTTAGCTTTGTGATTTTTATACCTTCCCACTCTCCTTATTGCTTAATAGCTAAAACGGATTATGTTGGCAGGATTGTGAGGTCGTACGGAAATTAAGAGGCCAGTAATTTATCTTAACACCTGATAATGCCGGGTAACTTGATCAACTTTTCAAGTCCGGATAAACTCCTGTAATCCCAACAGAATGAATTTGATGTCAGCTTCCACAGCTTTAGACACTTCCGACTGTAATGATGCCTGACGGAAAGTTTGTGTTTCCGTGTCACTTTTAACTTCAGTCATGTAATAAATAATCAAGTGTGCATTTTTGGGATATCATAATCAGATTATTTCAAATTAGGGCACTTTATTATATTCAAATGTGTAGGTGTCATGCCCTTCTTGAGATTACTTTGCTATCCTGGTTAGGTTTAGCCAGTTATCATCCTCCAAGATTCAAGGATTTAAGGATTCTTTAAGGTCAAATCACCACAGGGTGAAACAAAGTTTGCGGCTGGTCCCGAGCGAGCCAGTTGCTGAGCAGTGACAATATGACAAAAAGAAATTACTACCTAAACTAAAAGCTTAGGACGGACAGTAATCTGAAATATTTCAAATCCATTTTTCTGAACTAAAGAACCTTTTTGTGCTATTTTCCCCACATTTCTACCCAGCAAGCCCCCCCCAAAGCAAATATTACAAAAAAATGTCATGTTTACTAAGTGAAAGCTGCATATCATTGGTCACAGGGTTTAATAAGTCATGAAAAATGTGTTTATATATAGAAAACCTTTATGAATATTGATTTGTTGCATGTCAAAATCTAAAACTTGATTTTTTTTTGACAGAAATTATCCATGATCTGCAATAAAACTATAATGAACTGTGCGTTTGACATCCTTTGCCGCCACAGAATCTGGATCATTGTGATCATTGAATTGACTACAATCTCCACAAAACTCCTTGAATAAATAAAATCTGAATCTTTATTTTAGGTGATTAAAAGTTGTGAAATCTTTAGTTTACTCATTTATGTACACTGTTTATTTTGTTTTACACAAGTTACTCAATGTAATAGCATCTTTTGTTCATCATTTGCTATTTTTGAACCTCATTTCAGGAGGTTGTGGTTGTGGTGGACCCTACAATGATTCATAAACATCAAATATGCTGTGTCCAGATAAGAGTAAGGATTTTTTTGTTTGGGATTTAATGATCAAGCATTTGCACCTTCGGTGTCCATCTTCATTTAGAGGAGCTGTAATCGGCCGTATCCTGATGAGATTAACCTCAATATCCTCTTGTCCTGCAGTAGCCTGACGTGTTGTAGCTCAAGCTTACTGTCACAGGCTGAACTCACATGCAGTTTATCAGTTTTGTGCTTTAATCTGCGTCTCCTCCGTCAGAGTTAAGATCGTTTATTAAGAAGTGCTGTCAAAGTGACCTGAGCACTTCAGCTGTAAATCTGAAAGATTATATGAGAACGAAGTATTTATTTAACTTACTTTTTAGTGTGGTGGTGCATGGTGGTGGAATCTCCTAAATGTTTCACTAGGCAGAAGCTGCATATCAAAACAGGGACAGAGGTTATTGCATCACTTTTTTTACTTTTGTCTTTCAGAATCCAATAATTCCCTCAAAAAAAATTATATAATATCAAAACCAAATGAGTAAATACAATTTAGGTAAAGCAGTGACCAAGAAAAATCTTCTTTAAAGACTGTCATCTGAAGTCATAGAGTGAAAACACTAAAAGGATTTGAGATCATTTCAGGAACAGAGTTGTAAAAGTTACTTGAAATGCATTATACATTACGTTTAAATGCTATTTAAAAGTAATCGTTGACCTGAATAATGTTCTGTCTCAGAATGTAATGTGTTATATCACTTCTGTTCACGTTCAAATTTCAAATTTGAAGTAATAGATGCACCGCAGAAGCATTTTACAGTTAGATGAGGGGCCATCTAGATGCAAAATATCTTATTTTTCCTGTGTTTTTGTCATACATTACCTTTATAATGAGTTACTCCCAATTCTGTTAAGGAGCATGATGTGCCCTGATTTGGAAATAATAAAAAAAAAAGTTTAACTTTAAAGTAAAATTAACCTAAGTTAATACAAAGCTCATCAAAACCGTCTGACATATAACATACAAAAAAGGTTTACAAAAAGAACGAGTAATTACTACCCAAAACATCATGAGATTTTCTTATTACTAAAATTCAAAACAAAAATTAAAGAAAGATGTGTTTCAATTGTAGGTGTTCACATATGGATTAATCTGAACCAGTCAGTTAAAGAAACTAGATCATCAATCACAATCAAAATACTTCTACAAGAACTACTGCAAAAATACAACTAATAACTTTGTTATTTAATTACTGAACTGGTGTAGAAAAGTAAAAATTAAGATACTCGTAACTTCTCTAATTTTTTATGTTATTTTCAACTATTTTCTTGATGTTTATATACTGCAAGTTATTTTGAGTAACTATAGTTGTAGACGTACCTTTTGCTCTTTTGTTGACTGTTTGCATGGAACACGGGCAGAAAAATAGTTTTTCTTTCTTCATTCTGCCCCTTTTCATTTCCCCTGCATGAGAAGTTTTGTATTGTTTTTGATGTGTGTTTTCTTGTGAATATGAAATAAAATAGGAAAAAAAAGCTCAATTTGTCAATGTCTGGATGCAGTCAGTAGAGGGCGTCAAGACCCACACATGAAGCTTGAGGACTGACATCACTGCAAGTTTTGCACTTGTTTCTATAACATGATTTTTAACATTTCAGACGTGAGATCATTAAACAGTATAATTAGATGTAAATGTTTTTGTTTGAATAAAATCCTACATTTGTGACTCAAATACACTTTCACCAAAGCAATTTATTTTTATTTTTTTTATTATTTTATTATTTTATTTTTATTTACTTTTTCTTTTCAATTTATTCAAAATTTTAAAACTGAACTGGTGTCTTTTGCCACATTTCTGCAATTACTACCTCTAACATTTGAGAAGAAAATATGTTTTTATTTAATAAAGTTATATCATTTTTGTGTTCAAATGTTTTTTGTCTGTGTGTGTTGATGTTACTGTTTTTTCTAAGGCTGAACATTTGTGTTTTTTTTTTTTTTAAAAAAAAGGCTGCACAGGTCTTTATTCCTGTTCAAACATTGACTTGTTTGCAGCAGGTTTGGAAAATCAGAACAGTTTGGGTGGCGATCAGATTTCAACTTTAAATTGAAAATATTTATGTACAAAATATTGCATGCAATGTATAATCCTTAAGGAGATAATAAATGACTAAACATCATTTCATGTTGGTAGAGAAACAAGCACAGTAATTCAGAAAAGTGTTCAAAGGGAAATTTTTAATATCTTACTGCCTGTAACTTTAAACCATAAGAGCATCTAAAGGTCGTTTTCTCTAATCCACAATGATGAAGAAATGGCTCTGTAACACCATATATTTAAAAACCTGTTTTTTGTTGCAGCGAGAAAGGGTGTACTCCTTAACTTAACCGATTGTGCGTCTTAACTAAAAATGTAACCGGAAATCTAGAACATTTTAATCTACTGCTAACATGTCATGAGAACTGTTTTAAAGTCTAAGGAATAGACCAAAAAATAAACCAAGTAAGGAGAATAGGCGTGACTGTACGCATACACATCCACTTACCAGGTCAGCTCTGTGATCACGTGTGTCTCCTGCTCACAGGCACTTCAGTAGGACTTTCAACCCATGACCTCTTCTTAGACTACAAAGGCACACGGCGCTGAAGTCCATCTTGAGAGAACGTCTGCGTTAAAAAAAAATAAGAAATATTAAAACAAAACCACAACAGAGTCAACATTTTATCCAGATGTGACCTTCAAACTATGGATTTATAGAGTGAAAATGTTTACCAGCAGGTCGGCTTTTGTGCAGCTGTTTTCTTCATGATGTGGAATTTGGCGAGTTTTCAGGAGTTCCTTTAAATAAACTGTCTTTCACATGTTAATAAGGAATTTAAGAAATACTTTACTTAACTAAAATTATTCTAAATCTGGCAGGAGAAATGATATAATCTTTAATCAAAAGAAAAAATGAAGGGGTAAGGATGGTTTCTGCTGTTTAAAAAACTAATTAAAAACAAACTTTCATTTTAGTTGTGTTTTATTTTTGTCGTCTCAGTTAAGAAGAACAGTCATGAAAAAAATAAAAGAAGATCAATTATTAGTAAGCATATGGCAGCAAGCAAAAGCGCAAAAAAGTGATCTCCCTCATCACAAAATTGCATAGCTACCTGCTGTCATTAAAGGTTTGGAGGATGACTTAAGTTTTTGACCTCAAGTGGGTTTTACACACAGCTAAATGGGTTTTGGTAAACCCTTCACCCAGCGTTGCTGCTTTGGAAAAAAACGGACAGAAATGACAGCAAACCCAATGAAGATCGAAGGGTTAATAGGTCATCAAAACACAACCTCAGAGTTGAGTCAACAAGAGAGAAACCTAATAGGTAAAAATTTATCCAACTAACCAGGTTAGCGAGGGAACCGCGAGCTTACGGCAAAGTGGTTAGCGACCAAACTAATGGAATTTACTGACTGAGGTTATAAACTAATTGTGTCATTTATTGCACAAATGCCAAAGATATTCACTTGGAGCCAAATCTAAATATTTCTTTAAATAAGTGAAGAAATAATACCTTGCCCCTCGACTCTTTCAACATCAAGTCACAGGTTCGAACCCGGGTAGAGCTGTTATCGTCAGGTAAGACAATCGGCAACAAACCACCGTGTGAAAACCTTCGCTGTGGTTGTGGTGACCCCGGAAAAAAAAGGGGAAGAGTCGTCAAAAGAAAACAACTTTTTATAAAAACTTGACCTCTAACAATCAAGTTTAGATAAAGATCAACTGCTATTTAATTCAGATGTAAAAACAAAACAACCTGGATGATCTGTGGGAGCACATTCCTTTGAAACAGTAATTGTAGCTGTTACTGTTCACGAGGATTTAAAGTGAAATGCAATTAGGGAAAGATATAAGTCTATTAGACTGAGAACAGAATAATCCATTGAAGCTCTTAAGATAACGCAACAGGAGGTGTTAAGGGTCAAGCATCGACGTGTAGCATAGGTATTGCTATGTTTTTGCTTTTACACTAAGTTTAACGCACCACATTCTAAAGTTTTGCTGTTTTTACTAAGAAACATCACCAACATGAACATAGAAACATAGAAAGCACTTCCTGAAGTCAGATTCAGCTGTCGGTAAAACTGAAAATACATTAAAGAAAAGAAAAAAACATCCCAAAATAGCTATGTTTTGTTAGAAGACGCTTGAAAAATATATCATTAAAATGAAAAACTTGCTTTGGAAGAAACATGTCTCTGTTTCAAGAACTGTGAAGATGGCTTTTAGCTACTTACAAGCATAAATTAAAAAAAAGTTTGTGTTAAAGTACATGAATATAATATGAATTCTTTTTTTTTTGGTCATGACTTGCTTGACAAGTCCTTTAGTTATGTACTACAGTTTTTAGGGAATAAATAAAACCTCCTGAAACTTTTCAAAAGCAACTGCCATGTTAGTTTTTCCCAAAATATTCAAAAACAGCTGTTATGCTGGCTAAATAGTTGATCATATTTGACTTGCACCACAAGGAAAATAAAGAAATTAGAAATTTACTCAGAACAGTCACACAGTGTTTACAAGAATATAACAAGAATATAACTTCTATTGAAGTTTTTTTATTATTATTTTCTTTTCAATAAACCAGGAATTCTACAGTCAAAGTTTCACGTCTTTAACCATCAGGTTTGTTTTTGAGCCTCGTGTTTTGCCCAGAGGAACAGACAGGATCAGGAAAAATCCTGCTGTCTGGGTCTCTTCTCCAGGAAGAGGATTGGAATGTGATGGACTGTGATAGGATGATGACGCCAGGATTGTGCATGGATTGCCAAAGTGGGTCTTTCTTGTCATACTTCTATATTCTTCCTGTGCTTACCAAAGGTTTACAGGTTGCTGCAAAGAAAGCAGGCCAGTAAACATTTGTACATTTGTTTTAGTAATCCTATAAACATACGCTGTCCTTTAACGAGCTTTAAATAACTTTAACATAAAATTGCCTGCATCCATTAACAGTTATATCATGTCACAAAATGGTCAGAAAGCTTGTAAAAATAACATTTTTTCTCTCTCTCTGTAGCTTCTACAATCAACTTTTACAGACATTTTGACACATTTTTCTTCACAGTCTGTTTCAATAAAGATAGTCTCTAGTTTTTTTGTTTTTTTTCACATTTGTTAATGTGTCAGTTTCACTTCTAATTTCAGTCTTATAATCTGTCAGGTTTAGCTTCATCATTTACTGCATTAAAATAAAGAGTCCTCGTTTTTATGTTATTAATATAATTATCAGTTACAATCATTATTCTCTTTCTTAGTTAGAATAAAAGTTATTTTACATGTGTTTTATTTAAAGCTCATGCAGTAATTTTTGTAATTCCTGTGTTTGGGTAATACAAACTACCTCTGAACAACCTGCTAAAACTGCATTTTGTGCTTCTTCTTGCCTATAATCCAGTGTGATATTCCAAATGTCTATCCTAGTTTTCCACCAATGGAGAATATTTTGACTTCCAGACTGAAGCACGTTTTTAAAAGAATGTTGCAGGAGACAAATGCAGTTTCCCAAGGAAGCCCTGGACTGTGTTTTATGCTTTGATTAGAAGCCATATTGGGAGAATTGGCTTAAGATTTGTCAACATAATTAAAAGAATTACGCTCAATTACCAACAAACACAGACATGACTGGCAACGCAATGCAAGAATTCCCAGAAAAGAATCTTATTTATCTGGATTCTGGCAAAGCCAAAAGATTTTCTGGATGATGACAGCATTTTATCTAAGTTAGTTTTACATTTGGATTTTTTTTAAATAGTATCTTTACTAAAAACCTGATTTACACGCTAAGGTGACCGCAGATGTGTTCCCTCAGAGCAAAATCTCAATTACGTTAAACCTGTTGAGCCCATCACTATGACAACAAAGAGCCCAACATCTCCTAAAGCTGATTTAGACCCGGGAAAAAAAAATTTTTTTTTGAATTGCATTGTACCAGCTGACTCATTGAATATGTGTAAGTATGGCTACAAAACAAAAAAAAATGATAATTTTACAGCGATCACTCTTTCATCTAAAAAAATTCACTTGGAAAATCACGGCAATTTAAAAAAACCGTGGGAAAGAGTATCTGGAAAATGAGAAGAAGAATTCTTGACCAAAATATCTTTTCATGCATGCATTTAATCTTTTTTTCTACAATTTTTTTCTTTACAAAATATTTACAGGCTATCTTATCCGAGGCTGAAACATAAACAAACCTCTCCATTTCATAAATATACAAAGGTGAATTCAGTCACTCACCATTCAAACATTTCACAAGTTGTTACAATGACCCGTCAACAAGGAAACACTTCAGGTTGTGTTTCATTTAAGAGTTCAGGTTTTGTTGTTGTCCAGAAATGTTAGACTGGTGTCCATTTATGAGAAGGAAGTTGACTTGTATCTTGTTTGCTTAATTCCATGCCAAAGTGAGAAAGACACAGAGAAAGAGGCGGTCCAGAGATGTCCAGTGTGGTCCTTAAGCAGCAGTAGAGACTTCTGTCTTGCTGGTGGACACTGAAGTCTCATCTTCAACCATGCCACCCATTCCAATAGTAGCCAGCATGCAGTTACGGAACTGAAATGAAGAGAAAAAGCAATCAGATTGTTTTTATGTTCAAAGAACAAATCTGTCAGAATTAAATTATAAACCGCCCCACACAAAAATTTCAGTTCTTAATTAATGAAACACTGTCTAGTTGTGTTGGAGTTCATACCTAGAATCATTAATGAACCTTTTATTTGTATGATTGTTCATTGGTATTAAAAAAAGCCATACCTGTTTGTTCATCAAAATATAGATGATAGGGTTGAACAGGGCTGAGCTCTTTGAAAAGAAGGACGGGATGGCCATGGACATGGCTGAGAAGGCCGCTCCTCTGTTAAAGAAAATCCAAGCTGCATAGGAAGCATAAGGGACCCATGCCAGGAGAAACCCCAGCACCATCAGGATGCACATGCGGGTTACTTCCCTCTCTGCTTTCTGAGTAGAAGCTGAATCCTGTTGCTGGGCTGCAGCCTGAAAAGGAGGTCAACAATGTTTTTTAAAGAAATGTCTGTTTCAATAATAAATCAAGTGCAACTTTTTCATTTTTATCTTCAGTTTCTTAAACAGGAAATCACTTTTGTTTATATAAAAAAGGAAAAGTCTTTCATTTAATTGCAAATATTAACTGATTAACCATCTGTCATGTTTTTACTAACAAAGTTAGAAACAAGAACCAAACTTTATTATAGAGCTGCCTAAAATCCTCATTTATTGCTTTCTACATAAGATGCTTTCTCAAACAAGTAACAATGAAACCTGGTCATTAAACTTGTACAGTGCTTTCTCAGTCTAGTTGACCCCTTAAAGCTCTTTTCACTATAACCCCCAAAATAATGTTATGTAAGAATTGTAGGGGTCATGGTAAAAACTGTTCCTAATGTGCTGTGCAGCATTCATGCCCGGATGTTTCATTTTCGAAAGTTTTGACACTAAAAGTTTGAGAAACAGTAACAAAGAGTGGTTGATCTCTAGTGTGAAATGGAAAAAGAGAATTAGGGTATGGGATGAACAGGTCTTAAGCAGCAAGAGAACAGTCTCTCTCTGCAACATGTTCTTGGAAGCAGGAAGAATTTGAGAGTAAAGATGGCTTAGGGAAGGGCTAAGTGGCTCACAAACTCATCTTAAAAATGACCCATTTCACTGCAAAACATCATCTTCTCTGTGTCATCAAGGCTTTAGACAATGTGATTGCACCATAACATGGATTTAATGGAGCTTTTCAGCTTACTGAAAGCTTCTGTTTATCAAAATGAAAACCATTTCAGTGAGAACCAAAGTGAAAAATAAAACCTCTGAGATTGGCTTGGTCTCAAACTTTGACTTCATAAGAAAACATATGTTCATAAATGGATGTTTTGTTTCAGTACATTAACTTTGCTGCAGATTGACTATTTTTTCCTCCCAAATAGAAATATCTAATGAGTCTGACAAATATTTCTGTGATTTATAAGATGCAGAAAGTATTTCCATGTTGAACTCTGTGTGTTGATAGATCCCAGCTGCTGGTGCAGGGTGTGTGACTACATCACAAATGATTGATCGTGCATTAAGATTTGCTCCTAAAATGGATTGATAACTGCATATATCTTGTGCAAACAGTGAAAACTATTTAACCTTCAGTACTTACAGCCTTTACTGTCATCACAAGGCTACCGTAGGTGAAGAAGATGGTAAAGACAGGCACACAGAAGTGGCAGGAGAACATGTACATGACATAGCTTTCGTTGTTATAGCCTGGGGCCAAAGTGTAATAGTCAGGTCCGCAGGAAACCTGAATGCCTTCTGGAATATACCTGTGGATGTGAAAACATAACACGTGAGACACTGCCTTTTTTTCCAGACATTTTAAGAATGCTAAAACTCCAGTGTCATTAACAGCTTAGGTGGGTGCTATAGCTACAGCATTCAGGTCAACAAAAGCTCTGAAAACCTAAAACTGAGGCGGTAAATGTGCGTTTCAGGCACCTCTGTTTGAGAGTCAGGACAAAGAGAAATCTGAAAAAACATTATTGTAATGTTGGATTTCTGGAATAGTCTTTAAATGTCTAAAATCATGTTGTTTATCTTCGATACAGCGCTCTGCGGGCAGCATTACCAAAATGTGTGTGCCACTCAAGAAATGCAAAAGTAAATAGCTGAAGCATGTCGTCAAAACTCACCTTATCAAACAAATGTCTGTCTATGTTATTTATCTGTTTGTTCTCATTTACAAATTTCCTCTTTTATTTTATGGTCTTTAATCTATAAAAATGAATAATAAGACGACACCAACGCCTTTAAGACATACTATCGTCGTTTTTGAGGTTATGAATCTTTGCGCAGTGAAGCATTACGACACATCCTTGATAAAACCGAACTTAAAACAGAAATGTTTAAAAAATTGGATGGAATACAATATAAAGTCCCAGACAAATGAAACCTGGCCTCCAGATGTAGACAGGTAATTTAGCTCATTACCTTGACCAGCCAACCAAAGGAGGGACTGCACAGGAGCAAGCCATCATCCAGGTGAAGGCGCAGCCTGCTGCAGAGTGGGTTGCAGTGAATTTGAAACTTCCCATGGGTTTACAGACCACAATGTATCTCTCAATAGCTAAGACCACAAGAGACCACAGAGACACCTGACCTGTTGATGAAATGCACAAGTGCCACAGTGTGAGCAAAGAGCACAGATCGTACCACCAGCCGTGATTTGTTCTTTTATATCATTTTACCTCCGATTGTCGCCATAAATCCCTCCATTGTACAGCCTATGGGTCCCATAGAGAAATACCCCATCATACAAGAATAAATGGTAACCGTGAATCCAAAGCAGACCATGATCAGTCCAGCCACAGCCAAGTTCACCAGGATGAAGTTGAGAGGTTGACGGAGTTTCTTGTTCTGAGCTGTGACCACGAGCGTCAGAGCATTGATGGGGAAGCCGGTGATGACCAGGAAAAACATGTAGAGCCCCAATAACTTGAATTGCCATGGATCTGCCAAATAATACTGAGGGTATTCAAAAGGACTCCTCACAAGCCCGGTCCTATTGTTCATGGGGATGTAGAAGTTCTTGCCCTCTGTGCCGTTCTCCATCTTTGCGAGTTAGGATCTGGATTAGCCAAGAAGAGTTACTCTTGAGCTCTGTCTATGCAGCTGTCCAGCTCCTTACATGTGATTCAGGACCCATGTTTATATACCTCCTAAAGGCGTTATAAGAAGATGAGCTAAGAAGATCAGCCGATAATCTGAGTATAATCACTTGTTAATCAGTGATCTTTTTTTCTATGTTTTTAGGACATGTTTGCTAATTAGAGGAACCGGTGTCACAGCATCATTGTGCTGGCATTCTGTAGAAAAGCCAAGTTTTCCTGGTTTTCCACATTGCTTTCTGTCTTTATTCATGTCTCAGTTGAAGAAATGCAGTCTCTCCTTTGCCACAATATTCTCAGTTCGTAAACTTTTTATTTCTACAGTTCTTTCAATGTGATTTTTCTTCTCCTCACTCAAATGCATTTGCGGTCTAATGGTCCTAAATGACAACTGACATGCTTTATTTCCAACACATGCGTTAATCGTCCAAATTCCTACCATTGTGGCAGCATCTTCTGCTCCGTTAAGTTCCACCTTGTCTTGAGATGGGACTCTATGAAACCAGATGGAAAGAATTTCTTGGCACCAACGTTACCTGATCAAATTTGTGAAAAACTGCAAAAAATGTGTGCTTCTAAGTGAGAAAAAACAGATTTTTGTTTTGATTTATTCCTCCATCTGGTTTTTGACAATTTTCTCTTTTATTATCAGATAGGGAACTGGTAACTTTTTATAAAGGATGGTGTTACTACCACAGTAATGGATTTGCAGTTTCTCTAAAAATATTATTCAAAATATTTATTAAATATTTTACATTTACTAATGAATGGTAAGAATTTGTGACTGTTGTTATTTTCTCATTTCTTTTATTTTTGTTTCTCATGTTTGGCGCTGAATGCTTCCTTGCAGAGACAGACAGGGATAGACGTCTCAACTTCACAGACTTGGATTACATGAGACAGCCAAACCCAGAGAGACAGCCTCAATCCACAGAAGAAAGTTTGTAAGAAGCTACAGCAACCTAGTGCTCTACATAAATCCCTGGAAGGAATAACGCAGAAGCAGCAAGGACAGGCGCTACACAGTTTGACTCACCATCAGTACATCTACAAAGTTTTTCAGTAAAAAAAACCTGCTTTATTAGTTTTGTTTTACAGTGCTGGTGTCTCATTTCTCCACAGAACATTTTTATGGAATGATGCAACAGTTAATTTAGCAAACATAAGCAGTGATTTGATTAGGAAGCTTTTTAATTTCATTTTCTGCATTGTTTTTAACTGATGGCTTTGCTATTTTGCTGCCCAAATGACCCGAAAGTGTAATTTTTAAATATTTTCTATCTATTAAAATGCATTTAAACTAAAACTTTTTATTTACTTCTGCTTTTTTTGTCAAGACAAAGATGTACCACTTTAAAAATGGCATGAGGCTGCCTTCACCTAATTATCATGGAATCAACATGGCAGCATGTGCTAATGTTGCATTTATCTTGCTTCTTCTATCTATCTTTTATGTTTTATCTTTTTTCTTTCTAAACAGAAGGAATTTGATGTTGACAGCAGTAAAGTGAATTTTAAATTTATTTTTTAAGGCTACTTTAGCCCTTTGCCTAAGCAGGTGTATTTTTGTCAATTTAAATAAAACTTTGTTTTGAGGTAAAATTTTATTTTTTGTTTTTTTTGTTTGTTTGTTTGGTTAGTTTTTTAAGTTCCAGAGTGGATATTACATAGAGAAAGTGAGGCGAACGATGATTAAAGGGTAGAGATAAGGTGGGAAAGGGAAAGAGGACACAAAGGTGTACAAAGTGTGTGGCTTTCCTAATCAAGTCCAATCAGTAGAATCAAACACAGCTGGACTCAAATGAAGGTGTAGAACCATCTCCAGGATGGTCAGAAGAAACAGACAGCACATGAGTTAAATATCCGGGGTCACAGCAGGGTCTGAATACTTGGGACCACATGATATTTCAGTTTTTCTTTTAGAATAAATCTGCAGAAAAGTCAAAAATTATATGTTCTTTTGTCAATATGTGGTGCTGTGTGGACATTAATGAGGAAAAACATTAATTATTTTAGCAAACAGCTGCAATATAACAAAGAGTGAAAAATTTAAGGGGTCTGATTACTTTGCGTGCCCACGGTAAATATGCAGATTCACAACAGTTTGTCATTTAACTTTGTTAAGCTTGAACTCTGTCAAAGAGGACTAACAAACACAAACAGTAAAGTGCAAAGAGAAGAAACAAGAAGGTAGTGTTGGCTGTTGTGTGTTATTGATTATTCAATGATGTGTGTGTGTGTGTGTAGTGTAGTGTGGATGACATCACACTTATTAAAGATTAGTATGTGTATTCGGTTTTAAGCCGCTGTAATCTAAAGTTTGGAGTGTGTAAATTGTGTTTTGAATTTTGTAATTTTTGTGCATGTGAATACACAATTGTAAGTACACACTATTATGCACAAAACGTATTGTAGGAGTTACAAATCAAGAATTACGCACACATAAATTTAACGTTACACGCAAACATGAAGGGACAAATCATGAAATACACACACACAAATCCAGTGAGTCTGTTTCCTCTCCATGGAACTATAGTGAACGTTTTTCTGTTACTTATTTACTGAAGTTCTTAAGTACTTAAGTACTGAAGTTATTGCATCGTATGCATGGTTGAAAGTCTGACACCCTGTAAGATGAACAATCATTATTTGCTTGTGAAACACTGCACTCTCTGCACACAACAGTGTCTTTGTAAGAGAGCTTCTTCAGCAAAGCAGATGCTTCAGGTCAGTCTGATCTTACAACATTCAAATGTGAAAACATGAAAACTTGACCTCTGAGAACATCAGTAGCACTTGTCTTTCTGGACAGAGGAGCAACTTTTGACTCCAAGCCTCTGCATGCACCCTTGGAGACCCATGAGGGTTTCTATCAAGAGCTCTTGCTGCCAGCTGCCACTGACTATACTATCTTCACCTAAGAGCTGACTAATACTGTTTAACATCAACAGATGCAATTTACAAGACATTCATAATGAGGTAATAGGTTCCTGGCATGACTAATTAAATCAGGACATGATCTGTGTTGTCTAGCAGTAAAGTAAACTACTTCAACTCAATTTACCTCCACCAGATGCAAATCACAAGCCAGTAATGATGAAGTAATTGGATCCTGTTAATTAAACCAGATCCCTTCCTAATTAAACTATAGTGATGGCTTTAGACTTGTTTGCCAAACAGTGAAATCAAAGTTAACATCCAAGTGTCCTTGAATTTTTTTGTTTTGATGGTAAATTAGATTAATCAAACGTTTAATTAAAATCTGTACATGACAGAGTGAAGCTCAACACAGTTCTCTGAATTGAAATTTTAAAAGTCTTGACAATGTTCAGTGTTTTTGTTTTTTATTAACAAAACAACTGACTTACATTTACTTTTCATTCTCCTATTATTCTACACCTCTATAGTGGAATTTATCTGTCTTAAAATGGACAAAAAATCCTCAGGTTTTATAATTTACATTACAATCTGGATTAAACTTTCTAATCTTAGACATGAGCCACATTAAATGGAATTGTTTGAAGAAAACAATTCCAAAACTGTAACATTTCATTTTTAAGTCTTTAAAATGTACTAGAATACATGTGTTTTCTAATGAATATTTCTGATATTCAGTCTAATTTATTTTATGATTTGCCTCCCTTTAAAAGAACTATTGTTAACAGGCCATTTTAAAAACGGCTGTGCTTCATCATTAAAAAAACAAAAAACAAGAAAACATAATGAAGCATATTATATACATATTTTTTAAATTGAATACATTTTTTTTTAAATTTGCAAAAATAAAAAAAAATGATGTTGAATAAAAAAAATTTTAAAAATTCTAGCATGTCTTGTATTAGCAGCAAACCATGTAGAGGGAAGTTTGGGCACCCTTGATTTAAAGGATTCTAATACCTATTCAAATAACCAGATTAGTGGCGGGGTGAAGAAAGTTTGGGAGCACCTGAGGTAATCCCTTTACAGGTAGGGCCTGCTTTTGATGATGAATGCAAGCTTACACCATTAGAGTTTCAAAATCCAATTAACTCTCTACATTTTCAGAAAACGACCTTATAAACTGATTCTAAAGCTTTGATTTCCTAAAAATCAATGTGTTTTTGTCTTTACCACTGTAGTAGTAATGAAAGCATTAAGAGTCGTTCTACTGCCAAGAACTGGACAACGTTTTTCTTCTGTTATCTTTATTGCTATTTTTATCAGCACAGTATTGTAAGACTACCAGGTGAATAAATGAAAAGAGAATATTTAGGATGAAGGATAGTGCACTTCGGTGCTCTAAACTGACCTGTCTTTAAATCTCTTTAAAAAAAAAAAAACAGGCATTATTTTGAAAGTAAAATTCACTTAATCTGAAAAATTGTCATGCAAAAAGTCAGAAATGGAGTAAATAAGTAGACACTTTATTTTTAAACCGACAATACTAAATCTTAATTACATGTATATAATTGTATTGTAATGTAACTAACTAGATATGAAGCTTAACATAACAAATTTCAGGAAGTTATATTTAAGTAAAAAATGTTATACCACCAAAAACATGCTCTGCTGTTGCAGAATGTAGAGAAACGTCTGCCTAATAAATCAAAAACATGATACGTTGAACTTTTGTCAAGCCTTTTTGTTAAAAAGAAACAGAAAAAAAAATCTTTCGGCACATCCTTTTACTTTAATAGAATGACAAGATTACTTTAATAATCTTTAATAGTTGTATTTATTCATTGAACATTTTTAAGGCAATTCATAAAGGAAACATCTAATTTCTGCTTACAGAAACTGGTGCAATATGCAACCTTTTTAACCCAGATTATGAATTCCTTTATAATGCAGACCATGCTTGAGTAAAAGAGATACCTTTTGTAAAATGTATCTGTGTATCCCTGGAATTAGTTACTCATTACTAGGTATTAGACATAATCTCTTCATCAATATAATCTCATAGTTGTGGGGTTATTTTAACGCAGGAAAGACAGTTTGGTCAGAATACTTCATTGAAAGAATCATTATTGTAACAATCTCAATCAACTGTTTGTATAATGACAAACTTGATCATGTCTATTTGTTTTCTTGTTTGTTTTTGTGTAGTGCATCAACATAGTCTGATTTCTGGAAACTGCTTCACAAACAGAATTGTATTGAGCTAAATATTTCTGCAGAAATTCTGCTTTAAAACTAACTTCTATTTTTAAATTCTGCTGTGTTTCCACCTTCCTAACATGGACAAGTTTGGAAAAAAAAAAATCGTTTCAAAGTAAAATGTATATTATCTGTTGTTCATTACTGGCTGTCTTTCAAAAATCTGAAAAAGTCTCTCTGAAAAGTCACTTCACTTTTTGTAGACTTATTTTTATTTTTTGGTTACAAAATTCCCCTAGCAACCAGAAAGACCAACACGTGAAAAGGTTCCAGGTTATGGAAGATCATTAAATTGTCAAATTATTTCCTTAATAGTGTTCATTATACATTTTTTTTTTACTATTTTAATGTTTAAAGACTATTGCAATTGCAGGGGTAAGTACATTGCAGGTGGTCCACCAGCAACAATGCACAGGGAAGTAAAATGCAAACACAAACAAGGACATGCTATAGTAGATAAAAGAAGATAAATAACAACAATAAATAATGAATAATATTCTTACTGTTTCATACTGTTCATTCTTTTCTGTAATTGATCTACAATGTAACTCTGTTAAATGTCACAATCTAACCTTAAAAAATACAACCTTAGGTTTGTGTCAGGCAAAGTGTCCTATCAGGTTTAGCTAACAAGCTAACAGTGTTATAAACCAACTAGAAGTCTAACATATTCCAGGATCAAATACTAATATACTTGTAAAAAAAAGATGATGTGAACTGGTTTTGTGATGGTTCCACTATCACAGTGGTTCCACCACCAAAAGACGTCCTGGACACACCAGCAGAAAACCATCTGTCACACAGCTTTCATAAGACTGACCATTCCCACAAGGGGGATTTCCAGATCAAGAAGCTTGTGTTCATCCGCTTAACATCCAAAAATTGTCACCAGCAAGCTGTTAAACCGGAGGGGTTTCAATCCTTCAATCCTTACAAATTGGATTCACACCTTGTGCGCAAGTCAGAGGTGATAAATAGGCTAGGAAGTCTGGAAGTCAAGGTTGGTGTTAGAGGTGACTTCTGTCTTACTTAATTCATAAAGTCTTTAAAAGTGGTCTCCATAGTTTAAAAAAAGTCTGTTCTTTGACAAATTATCTAAAATAAACCCCATTGTGTGGCTCAATGTGAACTTTTTTTTTTTCAAAAAATGTGAAATTGGTATCTGAATATTTGTATGTTGGATGTAAAGATGGATAGATGACCTCATCAGCATTAAAATAGGTCCTTAAAGCTGTTGAATGTGAAGTTTCTGATCTCTTTTTTTCCCAGAAAGGCATGTTCAGTGGTACAACAAATCAGCACAAACATTTATTGTCAACTGTAGAGCAAAATGTTTAATTATCAGTGATTTGCGCTTAATTTGTTGCCACATAATTGGCCATTTCTGTTTTTTTAGCTCACCATGAAACCTTTCCATGTATGAGTTAAAAGTTAAATATGAGACAGCAATAACACCAAACCTTTTATTTAAGGTTTGGTAATAGAACAGATGCAAACAAGGAATTACATAGGTTCAGTTGTCAAGTTTAAAGTAGTCTAAGTGCAGCGTAATGGAGAGTAGCAAAGAACAAGAAAAACAATTGAGCAAAAAAATCAATAATAAATGATGCCACCTGAAATCTTGTTTACCATTTTTGTTTCATCATTTATGTTCTTGTTTTCTCATATGCATACAACTTTACTTTCCATTTCTGTACTTTTAACCCTGCAAATTGTCTTTTTTTTTGATAAACAGAAGCATTGGCCAATTCTGATTTTTACTTTAGAAGATAGGAGGGGAATTCTGTATACAATATGTCCACAATATTCAAATGTAAAGGAAAGTGGACCCATTTATACCCAAAACAATTAGAGGTACAGATACCTGCTGACAAAAAGGTTCAGGTTAACCTCAGTAAGAAAGTTTTTTTTTTCCATTAGTTTACTAAGTTACATTTTTTTCTGGATGTGGGGCTGGTCATCGAAAGTTGCGTTTGTCTACTTTTAAAGTCCAGTTACAAATAAACCTTCAGTTAATAATATCATTAAAAAACTTAGAATTTAAAGAGGCTTTCATTTTTTTTTTCACATGTAAAGTTAGCAGGGGGTCAAATTGAAGATTTGCTTGTTTAGGGGCATCTGGTGTCACAGGGATCTGAGAAGCTGAGCACTAAATGAGATTTATAAAAGCTTGACCAAGGTGAGAAGGTCCAAAAAAGCTTAGATCACTAGGGTGCCCTGTCACATTTCTACATTCATGCGTAAACAGCAGCTAATTGGACTTAGCACCTTGCGTTGCAGCTCCAGGTACTTAACATACTTGTTGGGGACTAAAGGGCATTGAAACTGTAACAGGAAGCAAACAGGAACTGCAAATAATCTGTCAGTAGGTAACTAAGACACGTTACATGAACGACACTGAACAGTTTGTAACCCACTTAGTATTTCGGTCAGTGAAAGAAATGAACAGAAAGAATTTTCCAACAGTGCTTTAGTTTACAGTATCTGAAGGTTGCATGACAAAAGGTGGTGTGTTTTTGTGTTTTTTGTTTTTAAAGAATTTTATCAACTGAATTGAATTGTAATGTGTTCTGCTGTGTTGAAAGATGAAACATTTTAATTTATCTATCTATTACACATCCGTGTGAAATGTCAACTGATGTCTCCATTGTTTTTTAGGTGCAATAATAATGGTTTTCTGCATCTTTCAGAGTTTTTCATCATTTTTATAAACATGTTAATTTAACTGTGCAAAAACCTCATGTTAATTTATAACAATTGTTCTGTTTAAAAATTAAGTTGTGTAATTTTTGTTTTTTCATGTCTTGGAAAATGTACAGATTCTGCATATGATGAATTCACATGCAGAATACTGTGTTTGTCTCTTGTTATAAATACTATCTGGTCATTTAGTTTAAAGTCACAATACATGACAATAACTTCCCAAAAAAAACATCTTTCTGGGTGGAAGATTGGAGCTAATAAAGATAAACTCATTCCACTGATAATACCATAGAAAATATAAACAAGTGTTGAGTCATTTTACCTTCTCTTTTAAAAATATGACATAATGCAGGCTATTTATTCAAAAAAGTATTGATCCTGATTTCTGAAAAAGGATACAAAGAGCACTAGAAAAACAGGAAAATAAAAACATTGAGCTACAGTCGGACTTGCAGTCATTTTGCTCAGAACTGAAGGTCTTTGTGTTCAGCCTTTAAACAGTTTGGCTTTATTTCCATGTTTGTATTATTGTTAAACCATAGGGTTATGTGGTTAAGAAAATTCAAAATAATAAAGAGAGGAATTTTTCTGGACCTGCAGTTCCATGGTCATCATGATTCCACAGATCAGTGTCATCTCTGATTTTACCTTCTGGAGTTGCGGTGACAAACAGCTAAGGCGAGGATAATGCCCTTGCGCCCTCCTTAGTGCAACTCTCACTTCCTCTGCCTGTGAGATCTTAATAAAATATCAAGTTACTGAAGCATCAAGCAATGACTCATTTGTATCTCTTTTTTATTAACATAGTTTTCATTCATTGTTAATATTTTACTTCCACATTGTTTGCTTAAATTATTTATTTTAAAGTAGTCAAGCTTTAAATCTCACTTTCTTCCTGATGCGTTTGCATCAAACTACAATATTGCAAGAAACATACATAGAAACAAAATCCAAATCTTAAGAAATTTGTCATATCATAAATGCTGTAAATATTAGTAATCTTTTTTATGTTTTTTTGTTCTAATAATATGGATTATTTTAAAGATGAAATGAACACCCTGTATAATGTCTATTTCCTTAGAAACACTTCTAATTTTAGCTTTGCCTTTATTGTTATCAGGTAGTTTAGCTCTGAGCTGTCACATAGCTCATGCTGTGTTTGCCGACAAATAAAAAAACAGACTGATGAGATTTTTTTTTGTAAAACAAAACAGAAATTCAGTTGTGACTCTACATAGCAGTTTCATGGTTATTATTATTATAATACTTATTTTTTAAACATAAGCATAAAAAATTGATTTAAATTTTACATATTTACTTTTCAAGGAAGTGCTCCATATTTTAATAAAACTTTTGGTGTTTAGGAGACTGAATGAAGATCCATTGTTGTGATCAGCAGCTGTTGAGGGGTTGTTATTCAAAAAAAGTAATGAAAAATGTCTGTTAATCTTATACAGAAACAAGTTGGTCTCATAAAAGCTGAAAAGAATCTATTCTCTGGTGAAAACGCTCATTGACAGATGGACCTTTAGTGCCTCCCAGAGGTTAAAGACATAATATTTCATTAAGTAAAAATCACAAACATGTATCATCTGTTGTTTGAATTTCTAATAAGCATAAATATTTGTGGAAGTAATTATGAAGTTAAATTTAAATGTTTTTTTTTTACATATTTATGTTGAAATTGTGATAAAAGAAGAAAGAATGTTCAGTAAAAATGCTGTGGAAGCCAACGGTTTCATGGAAAATAAGCGACTAATGAAAGGGGACTCATTGACAAAAAGTTTTTCTATGTATATTTTTGGAAAAAAGATCAGATAACTTCATTAAAAAAAAATGTTCTTAAAGTGAGGTATGCATGCAAGACATGTGCACAGATAGACTCCAGGTGGTGCTCAAGCACCTTCTTTTGCACAGCAACTTCAGCTATTTTTATGTTGGCACATCTTTGGATGAAAGATAATGTGCAAATATAATATAAAGATATATTAGAAGATGAATCATTACTTTGCACCTAAAACTGGACCATAGTTTTTGGTGCTGGGAATCAATTTAACTTTGTTTTTTTACCACTTTTGACTGTCTTTATTTTAATTAACAATATATACTCATGTTTCTCTGTTGTCCTTTTCATGAAGAACTTGTTCTGGAACTTTTTAGTTTATTATTTTCTTTCCTTTTTTGCAAATTGGTGTACCTTTTTTTTAGCATTTTTAATAAATGCTTGTTTGCAGTTAACAATGAAAAAATACAATTAAATAAAACTATCTTTAAAACTACAGAATTCTTGTTGACCTTTAAAAGAACTCTGCAAGATTTATTTATTTTTTGTTTGTTGTGTAGGTTGTCTTCTTTCTGTCAATAAAGCTACTAAAGGAACTATCAAGGTTTCCGATTACATTCCAGATAAGATGTACTTTAAGTATAAAGACGCATAGTCTGAAGTTTTAAATTACACTGTAATTAGTCAACAAAATAAAAGAAATGGATAAAAGACCAGCAAGTTTTCTCACAGTTTTAAGTGTTGAGGACCTGGTGGTGTCCGTTGCACATAATGCAGGTGCAACATAAGAAAGGTGAGTTTGTCATCCAATTTGATATTCTTTTAAATAACACACATATATAAACGTCAGCGATCATGTGTTTTTAGAAGGCACACTTAACAACCATAACTTTGTTCAGACTTTTGTTGACAAATGTCTAAGCCTTTCCAACCACGACAATGGTTTGGTACATTTTCTCCATTTTCACTGTTTTTTTTGCAATAAAACTGTATCTCATCTGAGTAAAGGTTGAATACTATGTGGAGTCAAATTAAGAACGTCTGTGACACAGTTAACAGTCTTTAACGTTCTTGAACGTTGCTCTTTTGCTTTCCACAAACACAAACCAAGAACTACCAGTAAAGTCAAGAAAACTTGTATAATCTCTTAATCCTATCCAAAAATGTGTTCTTTGAAAATGTTTCTTTAAACTCCTTTGTGATTTATGGAGGTAACACAAAAAATTCTGGAAATCCTACAAATGAGGAGCACTTTAAAAGTAGAAGTTTATATCAATAATTGTGTTTTGTTTTTTTCACATGTCCGGTGACGTTCCCTCTTGATGTCATTTTTGGAATTATACTCTTTTAAATATTTTCTCCAGCTCGTCAAACAATGGACGCTCCTTGATTTTCTGTGTCAGCTGAACTCTCTTTTGTGCGTAATGTGTGAAAGCCTGTGAAAGTCTGAAATGCTTCAAAGTTTGATGCTTTCTTGGATGGCGGGGTTGGTAAGTCCTTGCATGGGGCGCAAAGAAGTTTCAGCCTCTGGGTGATAAAAAAAAAGAAACACTTGTTTGAAAAAGACATTAAATAATTTAACACATTTTACCCAACGGATAAATGATTGTGAATATAATTTATAGAGAGAAAACAATACATTATCTTACAGGCACACACAACAATATTCATTAATAGTTTATTTCTTTAGGTTTGGCTGTCATAACTCACTTTTGTAAGGGATCCAGGTTTGCTTCTTACAGCGTACAACATCCAAAGAGGAACCATCAATGTTGAAGAAAGAGTAAAGAATCCTCCGAGGGCGTATCCCCACCACGGGTATTCATAAACATTGTTGAATTTGAGTGGAGTATATTTGACTAAAGAAAACACAAATGTGCACTAGAAAAGAAATTGAAAAGAGATGCTGGTAGTGAGTGTGGAGGAGAGAGAATGCATATAGAATAACCCAATCTGTGCTCTAAAAATTCATTACATCTCTGAAAAATCACAGTTAAAAAAATGTAAGATAAAAAAAAATCAAAGCAGCATGGGATGTGACAGCTAGAAGTATTTCTTTTTCATAAGAAAGTCTCTGGCATAAATCCATCCTAAAGCCTGAGTGAGTTTTCTTTTTGTTGCCTGGCTTTTTACCACGACGGAGTATTAGGGCCACCAAAAAAAAAAAAAAAAGGTACTATTACGAAATCTGATTTGAAATCTCGTAGATTTATGAGATTTAAAGTCAAAGTGAACATACAGTCTAGCGAGAGGACGCCATGTGCAGCAGCAGAGCGACTGTCAAAAGCTGTTGAAGCGTCTTGATTTGTAAGCGGAATGTATTTAACGTTGACAATAAAACACTGGGACGGGATCTGGAGGGATGCCTGAACATCCGTCATTCTCAAGCAGAAGAAAGTCCAGATCCTGGAGGATCTGTGAGGGATCTGTGAGCAAGTGAGGAGGGATGGGAAGAGAGCAGCTTCAGAGGAGCGTCTGCGTTTTCGATGACAAGCAAAAATCTGCTCATGACATGAACATGAGACACTTGTGAGAACGGGTTGTAGGACCAGAGATACTGTTGTTTGTTGCTTTGGACTTTATTCTTTTTTTAAACTTAAAGAGCGAAGAAAAAAAAAGAAAGAAAAGAAATTGGAAAAAAATGTCGATTGTACTTCAGCATCTTTTCATCTTTCATTTAAACAGATTAAGGGAGGGAAGTTTTGTTTATTTTGGGCATAACTTTTCCATTCCAAAGTTTTAAGTTCTGACTCTGATCCTCTAGGTCATTATTGTTTACTTGTTATAATATTGTTATAATCAGACCACTTTGATTCTAATCAATATATATGGATAGACAGATGGCCACCTCGAAGCTCAGCGGCTCAAAGCCCTAATGGACAAATTTGACCTTGTAGATATTGGGACGAAGACAAAACCCTGATACTTGTCTTTATACGTGGTCAAACAAAGACTGCTCCAGGAAACCCAGAATTGATTATTGGTTGATTTCTAAATTTTTTAATTAACAAGAATATTTCTATGAGGGTATCAGCGTTTCCATCACTCTCCCCTCTTATTTGACTCAAAAAGCTGTAATATGGAAACTTAATAACTCTCTTCTAAAGTTTAAAGAGGTAAACACATTTATTCCTAACATAATGAAAACATTTTCGACAAAAGCAAAGAATGAAAATAAATTCAGCTCTAATTGGGCACTTTTGGAAATATGAAATGAGTAAATATTTTAGGCAATTTGGCAGGAACCTAGTTAAGAAAAAAACATTGGAAGAGAAAGACGTCCTCTTTAGGCTTTCTTCTTTAACGCAAAATATAGATTTGTCAGCCTCTGAGAAATGTGAATATCTTACTTACATCTTACTTTTTCAGTTTAGAGAAGATTCATTTTAAAACTCCAACTGAACAATTAAAAATTGCTAATAAGATAGATGACCCTTGACAGACTTCAGAATACTGCTCAAAATGTTGTGAAATTATTTAAAAACTAACTACTGTAATGATTCTGCTTCCTCTTTCTTAGACTCTTATTTCTCATCTAAAAATTTTAAGCAATGATGAAAGTTTATGAGAGGCCCCCTTCACTCCTGAAGAAATGTTTATTTCTCAGCTGAAACATAGGAAATCTCCAGGAGACGATGGACTAACAGCAGAATTCTTCAAAAGAGTCTCAGAACAATTATCTCTTTTTAAACTGCAATATTTAAGCAAAGCATAAATGACAACTCGCTGTCTGCTTCAATGACTCAAGGCCTTAGTTTTCTAATACCAAAACCTAAATAAGATCTTCTCACACCTGATAATTGGTATCCCATTACACTCTTACCTTATCTTACCTGCAATTATTGATGAAATGCAATCTGGTTTCAAGAAAAATTGACATATTGTTAACAATGTTAGATTGGTTCTGGACCTCCAGGACTACAGTGACCTCACAGAAACAGAAAGCTTTATCCTATTGCTTGATATTTAAAAAGACTTTGACTCTTTTAAAGTTTTAAAGTCATAATTTAACACCAAAAAAAACCTTTTTGTTTGCAAAGTGGCCCTAATACTCTGTCGTATTTTACCACATTTCAAGAAAAAATTATTTTGAGTTTGAAATTATATTTGAGTGTGCATTAGTCTTTTACTCTGTTTATTTGTTATTAAATGACAATGTGCCCGATCCCTCACTAAATACCAGCTGTCAAAGGCGGCAGCAGTTCAAGCGTGTATCATATTTGGTTCAATTTTGTACTGATCTCTCCGTTTTGTTTTTGTTGTAAGCTAAGTGCTGCCATTTTAGCCTGATTTTAGTCCTTTCTTCTATTCCTTTTTCTGAGGGACACAAAATCTTGTTTTTCTTTAACTCAAAGTAGATAGCATATTTTTTTATTTTTATGGACTTCAGAGCTTTCATTTGTTTCACTAAACAGTAACATTTAAAGTCATTCTCACACCCACATCCCTCATGTGAATGTGTAAAGCTACGTTCACCAACTTGCGTTCAAACAACCACTGTCAATGAAAATCCTAGGTACAAGTGTATAAATGCATGTTTTGGCTGAACACCATTACTAAACATGCGCTCAGGAGCATGCTTTTTGCGTTTTCTTGAACAACCCTGTGTGAACATATCATAATACTTTGTGGTACAGTAGTTATGTTATGTGTTATGTTCTACTCCTGCAAATATTATAAAGAAGGTAGCCTAAAAGTAACACAGGACTCTTGTAACGCGTGAGAATTTTGAGTAAATAATATCGTAAGATAAAGAATTCCTTGTAAACAAAACAAGGAATCTATGATGTATTACTGCTTAAAATTACAACAATGATTATTTCAAACAAGCATTGGGCAATTTTTGTGTCCCACAGACTGTTTCAAATTCCAAGTCTTTTTAGCTTTAAGTCAAAGTTTTTAATTTTTATTTTTTACCTTTCTTGCGTTTTTTTTACATTAATCTAATAAGGACCCAATGCTTTAAAAAAAAAAAAGCTATCCACCTAAAATAACAGTTGTATAGTTATATTAAAAAAGAAAACAATTTGAAAACATTCTGCTGCTACTGAAGCTCTTTTCCTAAGCAACCACACACAACTCTATTGTACATCTAAAGACAATGCACTAACAAAAGAAACTCAAAAATCTAAACTCTATGGCCAATAATCCAGCAATTATGTCCACATGTGTGACACTTACAGTGCAGATGGCCGGTGTGAAGTATTTCCAGCAGTATTTCATAAATGGCCAGGGACGATATCCAATCATGTCCTTTATGTTGTCATAGTGACGATCTGAACCTAATGAAAAATAAGCATGTTAAACTTTATTGACCACCAGAAGAAAAAAAAAATCATCAAACACTGCCACGGGAGAACTTTTAGTTAGAAACATGTCCTACCATAAACCCATCCAATACAGACAGACTGAAGACAAGCAAAAAGTAAAAGGGTCATCCCACTGCAGGCATAGTAGTCAAACAGCTGGAAAACATAAAGGCCTCCCTGCAACAGTAAGGAAACAAAAGATGTGACCTGCAAATCTATTTGTTGTCTTTTTTTGTGTGAAAAATCCAAATCCATCCCAAAACCTATAGATCTAGGTTCTTTTAGATTAAATTCCAATGCTTCACCATGAATTGTCAGAGAAATAATTAAAGCTATCAAATTTGAATTAAACTGGCTCTGTGTATCCTACTTATTCTATCAGTTGTGAATAAAACAGTGGAAAGTTTAGAAAGCGTTAAAGGCAATATGGCTGTTAAAATGAGAAGAACGCAAGTAGAACAGTGAGGTTACAGGGAGCAGGGGTGAAGAAGGTGGAAGACTTTAAGAGCTCTGGGTCAACAGAGCAGCGGAAAGTATCAAAAGGAGGAAAAAAGGTTCGTGCAAGCAGGTTGAAATCAACAACCACGCTGTTGGTTTGAGGTTCTGATGCAGAGACAGGAGGCACAGCTGGAGGTAACAGATGAAGATGTTGAGGTTTTCTTTGGAAGTGATCAGGATGGATAGGATCAGGAATGAATCCATCAGAGGGACAGATCATGTTAGACGTATCAGAGATAAATGCAGGGATGCAGATTGAGATGTTTGGACACATTGAGAGAAGAAACAGTGATGTTGTTCGTGAAATGATGCTGATGTTGGAGCAACCAGGAAAGAGGTCCAGAGAAAGACCAAAGAGGAGGTTCATGGATGTAGTGAAGGAGGGCATGATAGTGGTTTTTCTGAGTTAAATGCTGAAATAGGCTGAAGGCAACTAATAAAGGGAGGAGCCAAAATCCAACCAATCCTGGATTGGATTTGATTGGATTTAAACCTTGCCAAGCTTCTTGAACTTTTGGTTGTTCCATTTTTGTGGAGAGTGAATTTTTTTGGGTACATTGCATCCCTATCACTAATAAATACTCTGTTTCCTATTTGTAATAGTGTTCAATGTGTCACAGAGAAATCAATCACCTCAGTCACCATCACAAGGCCAACCAAGAAACCACTGGCACAAATGGCAAGCAGGAGGAGTTTTCGGCGGCACGTGTTTTGAAAGATGGAAGGATACATGTCAGAGATGGTCGTGACCATGGCTTCTTGATAAACAAACTGAAGTGAAGAGACGGACATCTTCTAAATTTCACAAAGGCAATTTCTGTTGAATCCTAACTGCGGTTGTGTAAACATTGTCTCACCTCACTGTCCAATCCTAAAAAGATGATCATAACGAAGAAGAAAATTGCCCACAGCTGAGGAAATGGCATTAAAGCCACAGCTCGTGGGTAAGCAATAAAGGCCAAGCCTGGTCCTGTGAAAAGAGAAAAAAATAAGTTATTTAAAGAAATCATAACAATATCAGTCAGTTTTCGTGAAGCGTGAGTCATTCACAACATACCCGATTCAGCCACCAGGGATATATCCACACCTTGCTCTTTTGCCATGAAACCAAGCACAGAAAAAATAGCAAAACCAGCTACGAAGCTGGTTAAACTGTTCAACAGGCACAGGAAAACACAGTCCCTGTTGGTCAGAAGGGAAATAAATTGGGAAATATCTTCAACTTTCATAAATGTTTGTGTGTAGTTCGTAACTTTTGCAAAACAGTACAAAATACACACCTGTAACAGTTGTTGTTGTATTTATTGTAGCTTCCTAATGATGTCAAAACCCCTGTGCAAACTCCATAGGAGTAGAAAATCTGGCTTCCAGCATCCATCCATACCTGAGAAATTTCAGGAATGTCATGTTTTTAGTTCTTCAATTAAAAATATTTTGTTAAAACTAGTTCTTGTAATTAAAGCTCTGTGATGATATGATGTAAAATACCTTTGATATATTTATATATCAAACACTGAAATATCAATATTCCAGTTTGTTTGTCATTAAGCCACAGTCATAACCATCTCTGTATTTTAATCATTTAAAAAAATCTAAATATATATTAGAATACAACTGTAAATATTTATTGTACTTCCCCTTAATATGATCATATTTCACAGACTATATAGAAATTTGGGAGATACTTATTACAAAAGTTCACTACATCCTCTATTTTTACTTTAAAAACAAACCATCAGAATTGTACATAAAGCCGGCTATCTTGATCATGCAAACAATTTATTTTATCAATCCAGACTTTTAAAACTGTGTGACCTTGTTGATTTTTGCACTGCCCAAATTCTATCCAGAGCTAGCGAGAAAACATTACTTTTTGAAAGTCCAAAATAATGAAGGAGGCTACAAACTGAGGGGATGAAGGAACTTTAAGATCAAATTGATAAGAACCACAAAGAAAATGTATGTGTGTTTGTGTGTGGCTCCAAACTTTGAAACAGGTTAAGTAATGAGTTCAAACAATGTTCAATTATCTAAAAATGAAAGAAAATGGATAAAGAAACACTAATCTCACAATATGAAGATTAACAAAGTTAAAGATGAACTGGTGTTTTAGAAAATTCCAAACATGTGGATGTGTGAACTTGAATGTTGTGAAATAATCAAATTTCTTTTGATCACAACCAATGCGTATTAAATTGCGTAATGCGCAATAATGATCATGGAAATGCTTTAATTACAATATTGATTAAATATTGATTTTCTTTACTTGATCTGAAATATGTAGCAATGATTGCTAAATAATGTAATCGCATGTTCTAATTATAATCCGCTTTTATTATACATTGTTTACCTAAAGTTTGAATCAATAATGTTTACTGAAAAAAAAGTTAAACAGAAAATCAAAAAGCACTTTTTTGTTACTTGAAAACTTGATTTGTATTGTTTATGGATGAATTCTGGATGAATATGATTTTTTTTCTAATGATCATCATTGAGTATTATGTATTTAAGTGTGATTCATGTTACTGTTTACAAAAATCATGAATCAATAAGAATTCAATTTTGTTACTTGAAAGAATCTGCTCTTGATCTGATCAGAACCAGATTATGAAAACTATAAAATGAAGTAACTAAGTCAGGGTTGGATTATATAAACTCGCTTCATCCCACTCCTTTACAGGGAATTAATCAAACTCTACTAGACTTTAGTTATTAATCACTAAATTTAACAAACGTCACAAATGTTACTTAATTACGTTGTTTTTGTTTGTTTATTTTTTCATTTTCTTGTTTGCTTTTTTCTTTCATTCTATGCATTTCATTGTCTCAGTAATTAGTTTGATAATTCTGTGATTATTTAATGTCTCATACTGTCCAGTTTATGCTTGAAATAATCCTAATCATGTGGACTCATAAATATGAGTATATATATATATATATATATATATATATATATATATATATATTGTGTCAAAAGAAGTGACGTCTTAGAGAAAACAAAGATGACACAAAACATTTTTTAAATCTCAGAGTATTTAAAGTTGCAGGTTTTGCAGTGGCTGTTTAATTTTTAGATAATTTCCCTGCTGGTTACATTGCAAAATATCAACCACATTTTTCTTTTTTTTTCCATGAGGAGCATAAGCAAAACTTATTTGATCTTTTAATGATAAGATAGATAGATAGAAATTGCCTTTTTTTTGCAACAAGCATACCTCTGGATCGGCGAGGCGTGATGGGTCTGGGTAGAGGTAGAACATAATTCCATCTTTGGCTCCAGGTAATGTAAGACCACGAACAAGCAACACCACCAGCATCACATATGGGAATGTTGCTGTGAAGTACACCACCTAATGAACAACTGCATTTCAATAATTTTGCGATTTTTCAAGACCAGATTTGTTTTGAAAGTAGGATTGAATTTGAAGAAATCCTAAAGGACAGAGGGCTGTACCTTTCCAGTGGATTTTACTCCATTCCATACACAGAAGTAACACATGATCCAAGCAAGAAGTAAACAAAGGGCCAGGTCCCAACGAATGTTTCCAATCTCATCAATTCCAGTAGATAGCCCCAAAATTCTCCTCCTGTAAAAAACAGTTTTTAATAAAAATAGATGGAACAGCAGTCCTGTTATGCCTTGCTTTGATACCTACTCCCAAAACTCTACTACCGATGATGTGGTATTTCCAAGCAAAGGTTGTGTTTGATTGTGACTGTGCTGAAAGCAATGATCTACATGAAGGAAAATGTAGAAGTCAATGTAGTGAACTCACAGCATTACAGTATTTTAGATTAAAAGGAAACCTTGTTACCTGTGTTCCAGCTGTTATTGCAGCTCACCCATGGAAGCTCAGAACCAAAGGAGGAAAACAGGTACAGGAAGGTCCATGCCAGGATAATGATGTAATAAACCCCGGTGTACAACACTACCACTTGGCTCCCATAACCTATGCCTACAAAGACAGATTTTTTCATAGATTAAAACCAAAGCAAAGGGATCAATTTTGGCAAGTGCAAGATTAAAATTAATTAATTCTGCTAAAATGTCCAGACTGTGGTATAAATAGGTCCATTCTCCCAGCAAAACTGTGTCTACTAAAAGCTTTTGATTAAGACAAGCCAGAAAAAGGGTTTTTTTTCAGACTGCTGATGTTTTGGGGCATTAAGTTAAGGTCTTAGCTGTCGTAGTTTTTCCTTTTGAGTTTTGATGAAACCAGAAGGACCTTTTCACATTCCCCACCAACCCTTGTTTTTTTTTACACTGATGACACAGATATAATTTTCAACAATTGCTTGTTTAAATATTTTTTATAAAACTGATATGTCTGGTTTTTCTATGTATTTCGGTTGGTCCCAGTGTCTGGCAGCAGAGCCACCATCAGTGTATGCCTGGGTGAATGAGACTGTGACAGTCCAAGTGTATGCTTTATGTGCAATCAGTGACTCTAAATTGTCCTTTAGGTGTGCATGTGTCCAAAAATGGATGAATGTTTAGCATTCTTTAATTATACTTCCACGCTGAATGCTCTCTTTGTACAAGGGTTTAAATAGTGAAAGACGGCATGAATCTCTCTATGAATGAATTCTGAATTTTTAAAAAGAAACTCAAGACACATTTATTTAATTCAGCTTTTAAGTAGATCTCATGGGGATCTAGTATTTTCCTCTTTATTTGTTTTACTCAAGTTGTCCTTTTTCCGGTATAACCTGTTCTATTATATTATATATTATACTTGTAGCCACTTTTATACTTTTCTGTAGTTTTCAGGAATTAGCTCATTTTAATTTGTACTTTTATATTTTAGCTGGTTTTATTTTTATTTTATTTATTAAATCATTTTTAATCTAATACGTCTACAGTTTACACTTGTATACAAGTGTCTTCTCTCTCTTTGCTGGGATGTTTGTGTTCGGGCCTTTTGTTTTAGCTCATCTTATAATCATTTCTATCTTATTTGTTTGTTTCTGTGTTTACTATTATTATAAGGGATTTATCTTATTTTTTATTGCAACTGTGGGGAATGGTATTTTAATATTTTTATTTGTTTTTAAGATTCAGCAACTTGGGCTGTTTCTTTACACGAAAGGTGCTATAGAAATAAAATTAATTTGAATTTGAATGGCAGTAACATAGATGACGTTCTGTCTGCCAAAGTCAAAAAGCACAGGAAAAGTTCTTCAAAGCTTGTTTTTTTTAACAGTTCCAGTTAGTTATCTCTTTCAAACCTCCAAATTTCATAATGACGCAAATAACAACACACTTTCAACCTAAGATTATACATCAAACCAATGACATTTCTAACACAAACTGTTTGCCTTCTGGACATTATTGAAATGTTCACTAGGTATTCTTGCATTGATTGCAGTCTAAATTGGCTGTAAACATCTCTATCAATGTCCTTTGGTGGAAAAACTTAAAAGAAGCATTTGAATATCAGCAACTACCTTCAAAAAGAGGGCAGATTTTTCTCCAACATGTTATTCCGCCTTGACTGGTAAACTGACCCAAGGATGTCTCCAAGAAGAAGAGGGGAATGCCACAGGTGACCAAAAACAAAATATAAGGAATGAAGAAAACTCCTGAAAAGTAATATTACATTTTGAGAGTAAATTCAGAAGTCGAGTCATAAACCTAAGATGAGACACATAGAAAAGTTTTCTTTTTAATTTACAACCTAAAAAGTCAGTGAATGAAAATATTTGTTACATGGTACTTGAAGGATTGTGATTCAAATCCTAGGAATTTGACAGCCGCTGTTGGTATCTAGATATCAACTTTAAAAAATGATGTTAGAAAGTGTAAAGAAACAGATAATCAAATGTTCTGTCCTTTTTCCAAAGATTGCTTTCCAGATTTTGCCCTGCACAAAGACAATAATCTGTTTTAAACACAAGAGTTTACCTCCTCCATTCTTGTAGCAGAGGTAAGGAAACCTCCAGACATTTCCAAGTCCAACTATGTGTCCAGCCACGGCCAGAATGAACTCCATCTTGCTGGCCCATTGGTCTCTCTCCTGAAGTTTGGGCTGAAATAGTTCAGGATTGGGAGCAGGGTGTAGACTAATTTTCTTCTGGAAGTTTTGCTTTTGGTCCATTTTTTTACCTTAGCGGGAAAAGTGAATATCTGTCAGTAGTTAAAAAGAGACTGCTTTGTTTTTTTATTTTCATACACAGGTTTGAATCTTAAATATAAATATATATTTAATGTTTTTAAATTCGGACAAGCAATATCAATAACCAATTTTCAAAGCTTAGGGCGGGTAATCTTAGTGAGATGAAGGGACCTACATTCTCCGCTAAAGTTTGCAACGTTTATTCCCATGCCATCTGCAATGACTGACATTGTTTATTATATATAATTTTTGTGACACTCAACCCTTTTTGCAGCTCTTTTTGGGGAAGCTGTACCCCCTCACATTAGCCATGATGACTAACTAAAAAGAGACCGTTAAGCCTTTTGCCTTTCAGAAGCCTTTCAGAAGAATAAGAGAACATTGTAATGTCAACTTTACGCAGGAAGCCCTAACAACACTCATTTACATATGTTTTTGGGTGCTTTTCGGAATATTTTTCTAACCAAAGGATTCAACAGGCATTACCTGATGAGACATGAATCCATGAAATAAGCTAACATAGCAGACCTGCTGAAAAGATCAAGAAGTTGAAGGATGTCTTGTCCTTACATAAGAGACACGTCACTTTAATAAGAATATGACCGAAAAACTATGTTTGCAGATGAACATAGGAAATCCTTAGGTAATGATGGATGGGTATTAAAGTGACTACAAATGTTTCACTGCAGCACTGGGAATAAAGAAGAAAGGGAATGCCATACAAACCAATAAATATTTATCTTCATCACAGCCTAACACAAATAGAAAAAAGATAAATATCTATTTGGTTAACTTTTTTTGACAGAACTATGACATGACTCTAACATGTTAATTATGACATGAAAGCTTTGAGATAAACATTCGACATGAGCTGCATGATCTTGAAAACAGGAAAATGAGCTGACTCCTCAAGGACAAGAAGCTCCGGTGTCTTAGATTCATGCACGCATGATGAGGATTTCATAAAAACGAGCCTGCACCCCAGCCAAACTGCCCAAAGAGCCCATGCAAACTTCCAAACATGCCATGGAAGGTTTTTTGCAGTAAAACATCTAAAGGCAAATAAGGAGATATGCCCAAACTTGTGTAGTTCTTGCAGTGGACTTTAGTCAAACTGTTTCAATTTTGTAGCTTTCAATAAGTTTGGTGGTAATGTGCATGTACATATTGCACAGCTTAATAACATTTCACTTTTTTAAGAAGTGTAACAAGTCTACAAGCATTTCTGAGTAATTGGTGCTTTGCGAGGTGAAGATAAGCGTCATGACAGTTTGCAGAATTCTCTTTATGTTATCTAACTCTCCAGATGTGCGAAATATCCATTTGTTAAGAATGGCTAGAGTACATCATGCCCCCTTTTACGCTGCTGTTGCTACTCAAATATTTTGCTAACATAACCAACATTAAGCTGTTATTAAACACAATATATTGATGAAAATGCTCTTATTCTGTCTAACTTTTGGATCAAGACCTCCCTGTTTACTGCAGGAATTTTATTGTGACAGATTTCCATGTTTGTCACCTTCAGCATGAGATTAAGTTGGAATCTTGAGTTAGTTTTCCTATTTGTAATAAAAAGAATATATTAAATTAATCTGTACCTAAAAGTTGCAAATGAGAGTTTTGTCAATTTGTTATATGTTACTAAAGCCTTAAGCAAAAAATAGGAAAGTGTTGTTTTCTTTAAAATCTGCCGCCCAAAACTCAAAATTTAACTTCACCTTTTCTCAATGCAATTTTTTTCTGTTGTTCTAATTACTCTAAATTTCTTCTAGACTTGAATTCTGGTGAAAAAATGATAATTCAAAAATTAGGAAAAAAGAAAATCTAATATTTATCAATAATGTCTTGGGAAGTTGGTTGTTTCCCTCATGCTTGTTCACCCAAAATATACATTTAATACTGATGATTTAAAACAAAATGATCAAAAATACAACTAATTTCACAAATTAAAGATATAATATATGCAAATTTAGGAAAAGTATGAGACAAAGTGGAACACAGCACAAATAAACCTGACAAACATATGCTTAATTTCTTTATAATTTTTTTTGCATTTAAAATTAGCCTTTTTTTCCTAAATCTTTATACTTGGATATTAAGTTACATTTCCTGATTATAAAAAAATGAATAAGTTAGACATAAAAAATCAGTTTGCACTTAAATCACTTGTGTTTTTTACCTTGAGCAGATCAGGTTTTTCCATACGACCACTGCCTTTGAGAACAAGACGCCTCTCTTTTGCCAAGTGCAGCACATTGGCGCTTTGTGAGGTGTGGCCTGGAGGACAAGTAACCACTCTTTTATAAGAACCACTAAAAACAGTGGAGCGCACACAAATGTAGTTTGATATGCGTGTCTGTTCCTCAAGATAAAATAACCACTAGTGAGGCTGTGGGTGGGAGGGGGCTGGCCATTTAAATGAGAGGTTTTTGTGTGATGTGTTCCCAGGCCGGTTCTTGCCGCAGGCAAACCAGGGAACTGCCTTGGGGTCCCCAAGCCACCATGGTTAAAAATAAAACATTGGCTATAAATAAAATAAACAGCAATGATCAGCTGCATCTGATGTTTTTGTCATTATAAGGTCTTTGAACCGCCTCCAAAGGTGTGGAATGATTGACAGCTACCAGTCCCTTTAATGCAGGAGGGGATTTTAATAAACACCGGAACGACATGGAGGTATCCCTGCGGTGTGGAAAATGCAGGAAACTGATAATGAATAAAAATGAAAAAAACAAAGGTACGTTATTTGTGGGTGATGTGAAGGTTAAACATGTTTTTTCCCACCTGGAATTATGTTATGTTATTGAATTATGCTAATTTAATGTTATTAAACTAGAATTTGGTGGATGTTTAGTCCAACGGGGGCAATTGAAGGGTTTTCTAGATTTCAAAATGACTGCTTCCATGAAATCTAGAAAACCCTTTTGGTGGGAAAAGTTTGGCTCATTTTCAAAACTTTATTTAGAGAATAACTCATGTATTGTTATTCATTGTATTAAATGACTACTTGCTGTCTTGAAAGACATTTTTTGTTAATTATTTTTTTTAAAATAGGTACACCATGTTAAAAATGTGTGTAACAAATTTAAAATAGTTACAAATAAATAAGCAGACTTCACATAAATATCTCCAGATTTCCAATATGGAATGAGCAAAAATACTAAAAAACATTGTTTAGTTAATTTAATTTGTAAAATGACTTATTTTTAAGATCAAGAAATAATCTACATCAAGTAAAAAATTCTAAATATACACAGAAACAACATGTTATGCATTGGTGAATGTGATTTAAAATAACTCCTAACTACTTATCACTCTATTGTCCTGCTTACTCATATTTGTCGAATGACCTGGAAAACTTCCCATCCTGAAGGTTAGAATCCAGTGCTGGAAGACCACACTACCGTAAGTGAATGACATAACCTGACTGTGTTGGGGACTTTAGATTTCGAATATCTAGGAAAAAAACTTGCAAGCATACTGTTTTACCGTAGAACACAAAGTTCTCACTCGTGCTTTAATAACATAGTAAAAAATGAATTAAACAGGAAATTTTTTTTAAATAAGGCTTTGTTGATGAATATAAGTGTGCTGCCAACCACATGGAGTGCATCTACATCATGATTTTGTGGTTTGGTTCTTTTCTTTAGTTTTGCATTTGTGTTTTTTTGGGTCTCTGTGCAGGCTGATTGTCACTCCGCCCACTCGCTCGTGGATCCCGTTGAGCAGTTAGAGGTGCCTGCACTTTGCTGATTAACCACGCTGCATTTCAGAAGCCCTCTCTCTATCTGCAGTGTCGGCTTGTCTTGTACTTTGCTGAAGTGTGTTCTGCCTGTGTATGTTGAGGTTATGCATGTTGGATTAAGGTTTTTCCTCACTATATCTGCAGTGAATTTGTTCATACATTCTCAGGACTCTTACGTATTTTCTCGTGGTTCCTCCCACCTTCTGGGTTCTCGCTTGCTTGCCTGACCTTGATAAATTTTTCAAATCTCTTTAGCCTTTGTTATATTATAAACATAATTATAAGGGGTGACGGACTGTGTTTAGTAAAGCAATTTATTTATTTCCTATCTGTTTTGCTTCTTGTGTCCTTTTGTCAAGGACAAGAGAAGTTGGGTCAACTCAGTGAAGACGAAACAAATCAAAAACCTTGAAAGGTTGCCAGCTTGGAAACTCCCTGAAGAGAATTTAACACTTTGAGAAGTCAAGCACAACAATAGCTTTACTTCTAAATTTATTTGAGTGACAACATAATCAACAGAAATTTATATTTTCCAACTGTGTCTGGAAACTCGAAAAGAAAATTCCTGCTTAATTGTGACATCTCACAAAAATCTGCCTGAAGAATTGCAATGGTATGTTCAGTAGCTCAACGTAAGAGCTTGGTTTGATGAGGTCAGAATACATTCTATAACTTATAGTAAGGTAATAGCTGTACTTTTTTTTTGTCAATTTTGCGATCTAGAGAGATAAATAATGTGTCTTTTTTGCTAACTGTAAATTCATGTGGTTCAGCATTGAGCTGGTCCATCCCTCTGAACTTTAACTGCTTTACTTTTGTGCAAAGCCTAATTACAAAAAGAAATGTTTTTAAATGTTTGACCAATGTTATCAATTGCCTGTGTGGAACAAATGGGAAACATGTACTAAACAGCTAGAAGAACAGTCTCTGGAACAGTTCCTTCCAAAGATGTTCAGTGTCTTGAAGCCAGAACTTTTTACAGATGAGACTTTGCTGGACCATGACAGACCAATTTATTAAGCCTTATAAATACTGTTCTGCAGCTCTTTGTGCACCTAAATAAATATTTTAGCAAGTAAAATGTGGGATGATATAAACTCCAAATCTATATTTCTAATTAAAGTCCTGTTTTACAAATGTTACAATGTTTTACCTGTGTCTGTGTTTTTTTACTCCCTGTAATTGTTTAACACTGGCACCAGTCTGAACTATCCAAACTGGTGTGAGCCACAGTGTTTAACTGATTTTTAAGTAGTATAGCCTTTTGGGGGTTGTAAAGCATTAACCAGTGCCCCCTGAAGTGTGACAAAACATGTTTAATCTTAAACTATGTGTTTAAGAATTTAACAGGATATTTTCACAATGGCACCAGGTTTTTGGAGTTTATTGCAAACTTTTGTCATAGGTTCTGGAGCACAATAAAAGATAATCCAAAAATATCAAGAAGGAGCAAAAAAAAATTTATTATAAACGAGATGCAAATAAAGTTGTTTTTTCTTAGTTTATTTTGTTGTGTTACACCATAAGCAGTGTTGTATGTAAGACCACAGGGGTTTCCAGGGCCTATCCCAGCTACTTCAGGGCAAAAACAGAGTACACCCTGGACAACTCACCTTTTTACTGCAGGCAGGGCCACACACACTTACATTCACTTCCAATAGATAATTTTGAGCATAGGTCTCAAACTTGAGGCTTCAAGGGCCAGAGTCTTTTTCCCAACAAATCTGCCATTAAAACTCCTTATTGGCTGAACACATTTGATCCAGGTAATGAGCAGCAGATAAGGCAGAGTTTCTTAAAAACCAGCAGGATAATGGTCCTTGAAGCCTGGAGTGTGAGACTCCTGATTTAGAGCCAGCAATTCACCAATAAAGCATGTTTTTTGGAACGTAAGGGGAAGCCATGGCAGCACAGAGAAAGACCACACATGCACAGGGAGGACATGCAAACGCCACACAAAAAAACTGTTGTTTCAAAACTTGACTGGCAAAATGAAAAAATGTGACTACATTTAACATCTTCAACAGGACATTAGACATCAAGGTAGCAGGAAATAAATGGTTCAAGATAAGATAAGAAGAGCAAGTCTGTGATTGAGGTCATATGAGATCAGAACTTTCTTTTGTTATAGAGACATCTGTAGATTTTTAAGTCAAAAAAATATTTTAGAAGAAATTTCAGAAGATAATTTATTTACAACCCATGTAATGATTCATTGAGATTGCGTCAACTCTACTTTATAAAAGTTGTTCAGTCAGAGACACACCAACTTCAGCCCTGAGGTGACTAGAGGACTTTAGAATGGGTATAGCTCAATCGAAATCAGCAAAAATGACAAAATATCAAGAGGCTTCAGATGGTTGCCAGGAGTGAGTATACTATGCATGAAATAATCTTAAATTTAAATGCATGAAAATGAAGAAAAATATCTTTTTTACAGAAGTATCTAAATAAACTATAATTATCTGCTAATTCTTATCAAATCACACTGCTTTTAACTTCAACTAGTGCAAGTGTCTGTTATCTCCATTAAACCGAAGATATAGACTACTGCAGTGACGAACATGTGCAGACTATAGAAATATAGTTGAAAACGTGCTGCTCTACATTCACAGTGCTTTCTGTTGCGGGAAAATAAATAAAACTGCAATGCAAGACAGATTTTAAACGTAGTCTTTTTTATATATATTTGATGATTTTTCCCTGAATTTCACCAAACACTGCAATAATAATAATAATAATAAGAGTTAAGTGTGATGATGTCCATTTTTAAGAATAAGGCAGATGTGCAGAGTTGTGGCAACTATGGAGGAATAAAGCTGAAAAGCCATACAATGAAGGCATTGGAAAGAGTAGGTGAAGCTAGACTAAGAGCAGAAGTGAACATTTGTGAGCACCAGTATGGTTTCATGTCAAGAAAGAGCTCAACAGATGCAATATTTGCTTTGAGGATGTTGATAAAGAAGTCCAGAGAAGGTCAGAGAGAGCTTCACTGTGCCTTTGTAGATCTGGAGAAAACTTATGACAGAGTTCACAGAGAGGAACTGTAGTTTTGTCTGGAGTGACAGAGAACTTTGTTAGAGCAGTGTAAGACATGTATGAGGGATGTAAGACTGTGGTGCTGTTGGAGTGACAGAAGAGTTTAAGGAGGAGGTGGGATTACATCAGGCATCACGTCTGAGTCCCTTCCTGTTTGCAATGGTGATGAACAGGCTGACAGATGAGGTTAGACAGGAATCAGACCAACGAGAGCAGGGAACATGTGGAGGAGAAGCTAGAGAGGTGGAGGTTTGCCCTGGAAAGGAGAGGAATGAAAGTTAGCTGCAGCAAGATGGAGTACATGTGTGTGAATGAGAGGGACCCCAGTAGAAAAGTTAGGTTACAGGGAGAAGACACAGAAGGTTAAGAATTTAAGTATTGAGGGTCAACAGTTCAGAGTAATGGAGAATGTGGAAAAGAAGTGAAGAAATGAGTGCAGGAAGGTTGGAGTGGGTGGAGAAAAGTGTCAGGTGTGATATTAGAGTTTCAGCTCAAATGAAAGGAAACCAAACTGAGGTGAGACCAGTTATGTTGTTTGTTCTACAGACAGTGGCGCTGAGGAAAAGACAGGAAGCAGAACTGGAGGTAGCAGAGATGAAGATGCTGAGGTTCTCTTTGGGAGAGACCAGGATGGATATGATCAGGAATGAGTCCATCAGAGGGACAGCACAAGAGGTCTAGAAGAAAACCAAAGAGGAGGTGTATGGATGCAGTGAACAAAGACACAAAGGAAGCTGGTGTTAGAGTAGAGGATGCAGAAGACAGGGTTAGATGGAGGACACTGATTCACTGTGGCGATCCCAGAAAAGACATTTTTACGCGTGTGCTCTGCTCTCTTGCTCCTTCCTCCCTGAGGAAAACAAAGCATAAATTCAGAGAGAACGTTCGCATGTTTTTGTTCAGATGATAAAGCAAAAATTTGGTTCAAAGAAACAAAGTATAATTAGTTCAATTGTTCCAATGTTTCCTGTCCTCGTGTTTCCTTTTCCTTCTTCTTTTCTCTTTCTTTTCTGCTTCATCTCAGTATTCAAAATGATCATCTTCGCCAAACAGGTTAAAGCAAACTATAAATTCACTCATGCCTTTTCTAGGTCTTACTGTTGTGATAAACTATGGAATAAAGTGTGACAATATATGTATTTTGATATTAATAAAAAAATAGGGGTCAATATTATTTGGATTGCTCATAAAAGTGTTCCTATTGTTTATTTAATGTTTTATTAGAGCGTGTAAAAGTGAAGTTGGAAGTCTGTTATAGTAAAAAAAAAAAAAAAAAAAAACTTAATATAGCCACTTTTTAGTCTCATTTTGATCTTTTACTGTGCCACAATCTCACAATTTTATGTGAAAATACCTCAAAATGAGGCTTTTCACTGCAATTATTACGTTAAAAATATTTCAGTTTGAAATCGATTAATAAGATTTAATAATTACAGGCCATAATCAATTAATTGTGCAAAAAAATTAATCGCATGACTGTACTTGGGACCACGACCTTTACTGTGCACCTTTATACTTTAGAGGCACCCAGCTGCAGGTAAAATGGCAGAGGTAATGGTGGATTGAGTGTCGCACCCCTATCTGTATCCGTTGTTGCACCCCAATCCGTATTTGTAATTCACGCGCATATATGTTACGTCACTTTCTCTTTGCGGCCAACATTTACAACAGTTGAGAGTTTTGAATGTGATTTGCGAAAGCTGGGTGATCGGGAAGCCCAATGAGTTATTGAAGCAGCTGTTACAGATCGGGATGGAGTCACAGTTATGAGCAGTCCTGGGAAAAATAAATGTAGTAATCAATTAATAAGAATGACTTTAAAGTGCAATATTTATCTTGGAAAACCTAATAAAAATAACATTTTACATAGATTTGATCAAGATAATAAATAAAGAACTTTGAACCTAAAATTCCCAATTTTTCCTAAAGTTAAAGACACTCATTGTGAAATACTAAATTACATTTATCTATCTGAAGAACTTTTAAGATTATGATTTAATATAAAAGATTATATGTGTAAATTCTGTGAAAAAAAATCAAAACCACACAACATTTATCTTTCTTTTTTCTCCAAATAAAAATTTTTGGGAAGTACTACATTGCTGGCTGGAAGAGGTTTTCCCACATTTCATTTTCATCAAACACCATAATATTCTGCATCATATTAGAAAATAATTAGCAAATAAAGTAGAAGAAATCTGCTTAATTATAAATCTCTCTCTTGCTAAATCTAACAAACACAAATATAAATATATAAAAACCCTCCCAAAATTTAGAATATTAAAAAGAAAAGTTCAAACTATTTTTTGTATTGCTGAAGCTCCCAAAGGAACCAAAAATGGAATCAATATATGATGAACAAAAAGTTCCCATTTTGTGTCAGTAGTTTTGCGAAAACATTTTTTTATTCTTTGCCTCAGTACGCTCAGATCTATATTAATTTTATTAGTTTTGTTTTTGTTGTTTACTGCTGCAATTCCCTCCTCTGTTTGTTTGAAATAACTCAAAAACGATGTTTTATAATGTCAAGCCATGTCTTGTTCTGTAGTGCTGTAGCTGTTCAAATAATAATTTTTAAAAAAAGTTACAGATCAGGATGCGACAAATGTCTCTATGTAGTCAATCTAGGAAGAATCTAGTTAAAGAATAATAATAATAATAGTTAAAGGCCATTCAAAGTTTATTTAACCAAAAGTTTTGCCAAAAGTAAAAAAAGTAACTCTTTCAAAAAAAAAAATTAAATCTGTCCTGTTGCTAGATTTCTTAAAAGCAGATTTTTTTTTAACACTACATTTTTTTGTAATTGAAATTATGAAACTGGAACTTTTTTTATTTCCCATGTTATCTTCTACAAGAGATAGTTTGTTAATGTCTTGGGATTTGATATATCTGATAACCTTAAATATCTTATTTCCCACTGATTCCAAAAGGATATTGACACCAGCTGTTTTTTATTTTATTTTTGCAATAATCTTATTGAAACCTTACCCATTTGCTTTGGGCTTGTTGCAAAAGCAAGCTCTCCCTGATGTTTCTCCATTTTAAACAAACTGTTGTGGGACTTTTTGAAGACACTGAAGACAACCAAATGTTTTCACCTTTTTTTTATTTAGGCCAAATATTGTATTCATAAAAGTAAATATACTATTTTTTTCTGTGGAATTAAGAAGTATGCTGAATCCCCAAAAAAAGTCACCAGATTTAATGGCTTTGAAAGCCTGAAACATGAACATTGAAAAATATGATTTAAATAATTGGTGATAACCTTTTTCCTTCACAGCCTTTTATGTTCATGATTAATAGAAGGCTCTGTTATTTTTTTAATTTATTAATTCCTTTCTTTTTTCTAAATTTAATGTTGAACTCAGCATTTTTTGCAATTCCAATGAAAAAACTTTGGAACATCTGAATTTTTCTTGTCAATATTACAAGGATTTTTGCTTGGTTAAGGTTAGTTTTCTTGTACCATCGTTTTATCTCCTGTTTTTGTGTTTGCTCGGTTTGGTTGCTTTGGTCATCAGTAAACCGCTATGTCTATGGGCTATACAAGCTCATGTTATGTTATTTTCCTCTGCTAGAGTTATGTTACAATGCATGATATTGTCAATACAAATCCTGAAAATAAATTAACAGTTTATTTGTCCAAAAAAGTGATTGCAGAAGCCCAGGGGTATCTCCTCTGAATGAAATGCCCTCAGTCCTCCTTCTCTTCCCGTTGCCAACATATCCTGTAAAAAATAAAAAGGATTAAACAAAGAAGAAAAGGCTCCAAGCTTAACGCTCCAATGTTTTCATGAAAACACTCAAAATACTAATTTACTGAAAATACAGTAGATTAAGGATTAGGAAAACAATGATTCCACTCCTCTACTAAATAATGCCTCCTCCTGCCCTGATGGAGCTTTGTGTGATAACAATGACTAATTCAGTTGTAGAAACACCTTAAAGAAAATGGAAAATAACTCAATGACCTCCACAATAAGGCACCTGCCAGCCTCACCCTTAAGCTTTAATGGAAGACATGATTATCACATTACATGAAGATTATTACCATGTATGTAAACATGTGTTGTTCTGAATAGTCTAAACATTAACATTGTATGGTCACAATCTACCTATGGTTGACGACCTCTGACCTGTCTGATTGCACTTGGTGAAGGTTTGGAGGTGGTTGTCTTTGGAACCCTGAAGATAGGCTGGAAAATTCCCTGGATAATTATTGATGCTTCTTCTGTCCAGAAGGTGAATGTTAGAGAGAAAGGCCAGTGTTAATGGACTCTACTTGTACAATGCTGTTGAACCTTTAACCCTGAGAACCGGTCTGCTGTTAGACAATCTAGCTAAAGAACACACTTGGCCATTGAACAAGGAACAACAAATATTGTCTGAAATAGAGATTATCATCATCATCCACAAAAACACAATCAACCTCTACTTTTGTCTATCAGAGGGAAAAAAAATAAAAATGAAAAAACTGAGCAAGAAAGACCCAGGGCTATCACACAAATGATGTAGTGGTCAGCTTGACCTGTCTGCCTACTGCAAGCTGGAAAAAAATTAGGATGCTCTTAGCCCTGAAGTTTCCCAACAGGAACTGATACTAATTAGTAATCATGCCTACACACCAATGTTTTGTTTTTGTTTTGTTACATTACTTATACATTGCATTGGACTGTATGCAATTTTAAGTAGCTGTTTTAAATCACATTGTACTGTGCATAATATATAATGCAATGTTCTTCGTTTATGTTTTTGGAAATATATAAACAATATCTAGAAGAGCAGGAAAAGGATCAGATACACAATTTAAAAAAAAAAGAAATTTGTAGAGACCACATTCTCCATCTTCCCCTCAGTTAATGTTAAGGATTGGTCAGCCCCCCCCCTGAAATGTGCAGACCTTTCCATCCAGGGTCGTCATCTCTTCGACTCTGATGTCGATTTCTTCTTCTGGGTCTGCAGCTTCAAAGTCATAACCCATTTGGACAGGCGTTCATCACAGCAAGAAGACGAATGTTGATTGAAGAGAAGAAATAGTTGCTGCTCCTGATTCAGAACGGTTTGAACAAGGACCACGAGTTATATTTATACTGAAACTACATCGTGGTTACCTTTAGTCTGTAGTTGCATGCCATTCTTCACTATTCAACCAGTTTTGGTTGCCATTCTTTTTACTTCACGGCGCTGTGATTAAGTTGGAGGAAGCGATCATTTGTTGAGAAAAGAGTGGATTTCTTTGAACACAGAGATATTCATTTTTAAAGCAAATCTGGGTAACAACTTTGGCAATGGGATCATGTTGCTGTTGTCAAAGATTTGTGACGGTCGCAAATCAAAGTTACATTTCTCAACTGTCGCAAATGTTTGCCGTAAAGAGGAAGTGCTGACATATTTGCGCATGCGCATAGTGGTTAGGTTTCGGGTTCAGCGACCAAATGTCAATGTAAAGTGCTTTATTACCTAAATTATTTATGTAACGGTTATATCCTTGGTAATTTTAATTGTCTTCACTTCAATACTACATTTTCAAGCATTAATTCAATGACGCAACGTAAGTTATTTTCCTTTTCATTGTTTATTTTTATGTATCGTAACGAAATTTAAAAATTCAATTCAACTTCCTGAGTTAAGTAGCTTGTTAATGAAAAAAAAGTTCATTTGTGAACGGAGTGGAAAACCACCAAAGACAGATATTCAACTGATATCTGTATAAATTGTCGGCGTAGATTCTCAGTCATCCAGGTCATTATAAAATCAAAATGTTTTTTTTTTCTATAAAAAACAGCTCTTTTAAGACTTAAAGTTAAACTGCGTCCAGTTGATTTTTTAAACTCTTTGATTTGTAAAAATTGTTTTTAACTGGAGAAGAGGAAAACGGGGTTTCTTGCGAACTCGCAGGGAGTCGCATGGTGGCGCCAGTTTAATTTTTTGTATTCTGTTAAGGTTTTACGCTGAAAACTCCAGTTATTTTACAGCTTCTGGTAAACAAATTAGTAAACTAACCTGCCGCTTTTGCTGAGTTGATATTTATAACTTGTTTTGAACCCAGGCACACTGAAGCAACTTTGCATAGGTTTGATATGTGATATTTATTGAAGTTGCTTTGAAACCTGACATGCTTGCATAACATGCAAGGTTTGACGAGTTTATAATTTTTTAGGTTGTTTTGAAACCCTGCACGTTTATGTAACAAGCTAGGTTTATTTATTTACGTTATTTGCATGCACATACTTTAATATTAAATGGAAGTCTATTATATTGTGTTAGATAAAAGCAATTACACATCCAAGATACTAGGGTGAGCGGTGAAAAGAATACTAAAGGTGCAGATGCCAGCATGACTCATCTTCAAGACATTATCAAAAGCTGAAAGGGGCCATACCATCAAAAGCCAACTTTTTGAGCTTTTAATTGTATTATACTGTTCATTACTCACTGTAAACAACCTCCAAGCGGTATTTTGATCCATTCAGCGTTTCTGAGAAATCCTCTAAAAATATGTGGTCTCTGCAGCAGCTTCTCCCATACCCACAAAAACGGGTGGGTTCTCACGAGCTGATGTCATAGATTGAGGACTGCCCCTTTCAGGAAGAGTCTGCAAGCATCAGATATATATCTATATATATCAGATATATATCAGTCAAGAAACTCTAACTCCCATAATGCATGCTGCGGTTGTTGCAGTGGGAGGGGTTCTTAGTTTGAACTCTCTGAACTGTTTACTTTTGCCATTGACTTTAAATGGGAACTGGACTGAGTGACACCACTCCCATCTGGTTCCAAGAAGCCAAAACCACATAGACTTCTATTAAGAAATAGGCAACTATTACTCGCTCTCGTTCTATTTGTCAGAATAAACATTCTTGTTCTACAAAATTTTAACATGTTCTTGCTTACTTTAATTTTTTTTTCATAATATTTTTATGACTCGAACCAAACTCTGCTTACTGACATGGTCGGGGTCCAGCATGGTGATGTCCGTATTGCAAAGAAATAGCGACTGAATTAACTTTATTTAGTTGGAGCTGGAAGTAAACCTTTTTTAATGGATGATGTCACACTCACTTGGTCAAGTTCTCATATAGCATCAATCAACTTTTTCTGTGCCGTGAAATATTTTTTGGGGAATTTTTTGTTTTCCCGCGGTAATCGCCTGACAACCGCAGCTGCCAGATTGTTTAGAGTGACCACAATCACTTTCTGAGGTTGGTCTACAGTTTTAGTGTCTGCAGTGTGTCCACGCATGTGAGCTACAGCCCTCACGTGCCCTGTGACCCTGGTTGCCCACAAGTTATATTTGGGTCTTGGAATGGTGCGATATTTGTACAAGCAGCATTTTTGCACAGGGTTAAATATTTTAGGTTAAGTTTAAATACAGAACAGTGTGTAAACAGGAAATCCATCCTCAAAATAAAACTCTGCGAAATAAAACATTTTAGTAAGGTGTTGTTTGCAAAGCTGTACATTTCTCAATTTTTATTGCAGATGCTGCATCTTAATAAGCTCTGATCACATTGTGAACAATTCTTTCAGTTGTGTCTCTTTCTGTTGACACACGGAGAAATACAAAGAAAAAACTATACCTTTAACTATTTTTAGAGACATTCATTTAGAAAGCAACACTGTAATGCAAAACCCTCCATAAGTGTATTTGTTTATCTGCCCATTCTTCTGTAATAAACCGTGAAACAGAAACTAGTTTAATGATAGTAATTTATTTTAATGACAAGGTGTTAAGATTTAGCAAACACTATAAAAATTAGATAATATATTAAATATTAAACCAGAACTTAGAAGTAGGTTTACACCTTGTTTATGTGTTTGCCATCAGTTTCTGACCACATATTCATTAACAAAAAATCTCACCCAGAGGCCCTATTATGAGCAGCTTGTGGACAAACAAAGACTAAAATTACTAATTCAATCAGCTTGTAAGACAGTTGAGTCCTCAGATGCAGTCCTACTGTGTAGTGCTCAACCATCTCATTTCACTGAGCTGCACTGGAATAGTTCCCTCTTCACCTTTTAAGAGGAAAAGATTTTGGACATAAGTTTTGTTTCTCATCATCTTAAAAAAACAAACAAAAAAAACATGTTCAATTAATTGTAACAACAAAGGGATTGAGCAAGTGAGCTGAAAATGTCCATTTCTGCCTACTCTAGAAATGGTGCTTTACCACAATGAACATGCTAATCTTTAGCTGCTCTACCAATAAGGATATTCTCAATGATCCGGAAAACGTATTTCCCCCTCTGTCTGTTTTTATTTTTATAAGACTCACGTTTCATCCTTATTGAACGTCATCAGTTGTAAATACAAAAAAATTACATAAGGAAAGTTTATTACTTTATCTTTGCGCTCCTCTGTGACCGTACCGCAATGTGTTGTTGGGTTATGAAAAAATGATAACTGACATTTGTACGGACCTGAAATAAATGACCCTGCTGCCACGATGCACTTCCGCCAAGTTGTGATGTAACAGCAGGAGCAGGAAACCTATTAATACTAAGAATATTTTTTTATTAGCAAACATCATTGTTATCATTTTATTTTTTTAATTATGTTTTATAACTCTATTATAATTCTATTTATAATGATGCTATTTTGTTAATCTTGTAAGTTATATTTTATACCTCTGCTTTTCATAAATACTTGTAAAATACAATAAAAAAAAATTAACAATTAAAAAAAAGGCCCTATTTTTTTTACTTTATTTATCTTTGAAAAATCCCCATTCATTTTTTTATTTTCCACTTCTATGGTGAAATAATTTGAAATAATGGTTTGGGTCCTACATAGCACCGTGTGGCAGATTTCACACTAAGACACGCAGATATTTTACCCCAGACAAAGAAACTGCTTGTCATGTTCAGTCAGGAACCCCTGAGATGAAAGCTGAAGGCAGAGCATTGTGTGTAATCTCTCGATGCAAAGTCACAGTTAGCATTGCTAACTAACTGGCAGGCCAGTGTGTTTCCATGTGGCTGACTAAAACAGTCCCCGCCTCAAGTCCATCATTCAAACTCCCACCCCCATTTCTGCTGTCCTGCCTCTCTTTGCTCCTTATTGTCACGCTGCTCAGCTCTCTTAAACTTTCGCTAATAGGCTCACTCAGTGTCAGATCAAGGAAGAACATTTGGGCTGGTAACATTTGTGGATCTGAAGGTGTTGTGCAATTTTTTTGTTTCATTAGTTTTTGTTTTAGTTAGAAAGATACAAAACAGCAACTGTTGTGAACAAGTTTTTTCAGGTACTTCCATTTTCATTGAAAGTAACCGAGTTTTCTTCCTGTTTGCTTTTTAAACTTTGTTATTGAGCTGCAGTTTCTGTTTTTTTCACAAAAGGGAAACAAGTGGTAATCTTTCAGTTTACAACCTTGGCGCTAGCTGTTGCTTTATCTAGGTTAAAGGTTACTTGTAAAGATGTGCATCTGTTTCTTTTGTTTAGTGTAACCTCAGACTGCTCTGTATACATTTTAAGGAGAAATAAGTTACCTTGTTCAGACAAACTTCATGGTAAACTATTTAAAAAGTTATTGCATGACATATATTTCCTGTTGCTTTTAGGGAATGTGTGTTAATGAAGTACTTTATGAAAATGTTTTCCAGAGATTTATTTTTTTGTCAATTTTTGTGCTATTAATAGAAAATTCTAATATTATATCTTGAAATTCCAAAAAGTAGCCATACATAAGTTTAACCTAATTCACAAAATGACATACCATGCATATTGTGTTGTAGGATGCAGTCAGTAAGCAAGAATGGAGAGAAAGGAATCTAGGTCAGAACTAGTGGGAAGCTTTGCCAGTTTTCTAAAAGTGGTTCACAGGAGGGGAAAAATTAATGTCTGATGTATTTTAGAAAAAACAAAATGTTCTTGGCAGACTATTTGATCCCCTCGTGAGAAGTTGTGGTAGAAAACAATGCAGCACAAGTAATTGACCCACTGGTCAAAGAGTGTTGAGTCAGGGTCCCACAATGCCCAAAATCATTGTAGGGTTTCAATGGCATCTGATCAGTGGCATCGCTGAGAAATAAACTCTTAATACTTTAACAAATTCAACATTCAAAAAATCTAGGGTTTTTTTTCTATTTTTGTTGTCTTTGGTTAGTAATAAGCACAATTAATCTTTTAAAATTTTTTCAAAATGTGCTCTACTATTTTGTTGAGTTGGCAGTTAAAGCGTTGCATTTATTTTCAAACATTAAATGAAACTTTGTAAAAAACTTAGCTAAAGACATGTTAATGTTACATTCATGTAAGTGCTGCAGAGATGAGGCATCAGCGTCAAGTTGCTCAAATATTGCCATTGATCAATGATAAAGATGACATTTATTTTGAAGCAGAGTCTTGGGGCTCTGAGGCTTAATTATATACTTCTATGGTAATGCAATTCAAGGAAAAAGAAAAGATTAAGCCTTAGTGAAGCATTATTGACCCCGATCACCTATCCATGTAATGCTAATCAGGCATTTCCAAAAGGTTTAATACCTGTCATCCTAAAATGAAAAATAATCTCAAATATAAAGTGTTCAAAGCAGCTTCCAATTATTATGGGATTAGAGGTAACAGCATGTTGACAGACACCCCCCACTGTCATGCTTTTCTTTGCATGACTCCAGAGAAATTCCAGAAACCAAAGAGCTGCTGCGACATGCTCAGCACATCTCTTTAACTTGCTCATGTTCCACCAGCTTCTATATTTCAGCAAAATTGCAATGACGTAATAATTATCTGAGCTCCGAGAAGGTTTGGTGGATATTACGCCATTCCTCCACACATAAGCATGCCACGTGACATGCAGTCATAAATTGTAGCAGTTAAGATGTTGGTTAAGGTTCATAGAATTCACAGAACTTCAGTGTTAATTGCAGTAAACTGCAGATACTCTTGATATTTAATAAAACAAACAGTACCCTTTAATATAATACTAGCATTAATATACATCCACAAAGTATCAGTACTTCATTGATAGCTACTTTATGACTTATACTGAAGACAGTAAAGCATTAAAAACTGTTGGAAGAAGCAGAGGTGTAAACATGAGAAACATCATAAAGTCCGTGCTATAAAAGGATTAGATGCTCCAACTAAAGTCAAGTCCAAGATCCGCTGCAACTTTAGCTTACATGTCAAGGATTGCTCTGCACTGTATCTGCATCACACATTTTTTAACATGAAATGAACGGTGAATCTCATCATTCACTCTTTGTATTAGTAATCCTATTTTATCTCATTCTCACTTAAAACCCATTTGTTGACATGTTTTATTCCAGTTTAATTGTGGCCTTAAATTTGTATTAGTATTTTGATCAAATTTTGCCAAGCTCTTGTGCATATGTGTTCAGTGCAGTTTTTCATGCTATTATCCTATCAACTAAGTGACAAGCTGCCTTGGGAATGTTGCTTTCAGGTCCACCAGTGGAAAAATGTTAACAGTTGTGCAGCTGCATACATAATTTCCAGTCTACTTGCTTCACTCCCACATCACTTTTGAGGCAGCCACACAAAAGCAACATTGATAAAGATAATTATCTGTCTGTTGACCTAATTCAGAACGATAGCTGGCTGTGAGCTGACAATGAACTTTAATAGACTTTGATTAAATTGTGGCAAATTTTCATTACTGTTTAAATTAACTGACAGTAAATAAAACTTAAAAAAATATATATATATTCATAGAAAAATCTGAATTGTCCAATAAATAAAAATGGTCAATTTCTCTGCACCACATCCTCCCCTAAATTTAATAAGTGTCTTTATTTATCATTGCTCAAGTAAATGATTAATGAATAGCATTGTTTTGTGTAGAACTAGAAAAGAAGGTATAAAAATCTATTTTATTTTCTACATTTGTAAAGAAAGTACTAAATTCATTCACGCTGGACATTCAGAAATTAACTGAAATTTTACAATTTAGGTTATGGCTTTGAGCTGACAGTATTGATTTTGTTTGTGTGTGTTGTTTAATGTCTTAATGTTTGCTTGAGGGGAACAGTTAAAGAGGTAAAACATCTGGATCATCAACAAAGATGTGTGTGGTTTTTACTTTGTGAAACGGTTACGGAATATTTTCTGTTTAAAAACAAAATTGTAAGCAAGGTGTCTGAATTGCCTTTAAAATCCAGAGCACTAGATAGTCCCACACTATCTAGTGTTTTTAGGTAGTTAGGGAGGGAATTCGGACATAGCCATAAAGTTTGTTTTTTTTTTTAATAATTTTTATAATAACTTTACACTGAACTAACTTGACAAGATCAAGAACACTTTTACTCAATGTTGCAAACTTTGTTGTTCAGGTGGATCAGAGGAGAAAAAAATACATTTTAACAACATTAAAAGTGTAGCTCTAACGGATCACTTTTGTCTTTGCAGTGTTATGGAAAAGATCCCTGTTTCCGAGGTCCAGGTTCAGATGGACTTGGGCACAGCACATTCTGCACCCTCCAGGGGACAATGGTCAAACAAAATTGAGTTCCTCTTGGCTGTTGCAGGACAGATCATAGGCCTTGGAAATGTGTGGAGGTTTCCTTACCTGTGCTACAAAAATGGAGGAGGTTAGTCCTGCTATAGTTGAATGGAAATGTATACAGAGATCACTATGTTTACAATAAGGTGTGAACATAAACCCAAAAAGATGATTCAAGCAGAATTTGCCTTGTAGCAACACTTTTACATTATTTAAATTAATGTTGTTTACCACCAAACATTTATTGTAAAAATATCCTATTTTCCTCAGGTGTGTTCTTCATCCCATATATACTCTTCCTCTTCACTTGTGGCATTCCTTTGTTTCTGCTGGAGACAGCTCTTGGTCAGTACACCAGTCAGGGAAGCATCACCTGTTGGAGAAAGATTTGTCCCTTATTTGAAGGTGAATATATTTTAATTAAACGTTTATCAAATGTGGGAAGTTACTGATAATTTAGTGATTATTATTTTAGTTTAAAAAATAACATGTTAAAATTAATTCACAACTGGATACTTCAAGTAATGTGTGATGATTATGCAAGAGTCAACAGCTGACAGGCTGGACTGGGGAGAAGGAATTTTGGCCAGAACTGATGGTCAACATGTTTTTCAAAGGGAGTCACTAACAGGACTAAATTAATACCAGATGTATTTTTCTAAAACATACACCTCTTGATGGTTTTTATTGCTTGTCAAAGGAAATGCAGCTTTTTGAACATAAAGAATGATGACATATTTTGTGATAAGCTTCAGACGCTTGTTGCAGACATTTGGTCCTGGGAGGATTTTTTTTTTTTTCCTCAAAGTTCTGTCAGTTTACAAATGGTTCTCGCTAAAGTTTAAACGATTTATGAATGTGTGCCAAAACTTTCTTTACTTTAGCTGCACAATTCGTTCTCTTGAGGATAAAGCACTTCTTTGTTCAGCCATCCAACATGAAAAGACTATAAACAACCAAAGTTCAGTCAAGTCCATTCATTCAAGCTGTTCTGGGACATAATTTAGTGCAGGTGGAAGTTTAGCTTCCTGGGGAGTGTTGACTTGCAGGTTTGTTAATCACATTAACTCCACAGGTTGCCCAATCAGTACCATCATGGAAATGAAGAACCTTTGAAAATGTTTCCAACATTTGGGAGAAATCTTATAAAACACAAATTATGATGCAAAAAAAGAAAGTCATGAACCCATGTCATATTTTTGTCAGTTAGCACACTAAACTTTAAACATATAACTTCATCAGATTATTATCATTAGCACCACTGAAAACCATGACTAACGTTAATGCAGGTATGGTCTTAAGTAATGTAAAGGAAACTTCCCAGTGGTGGATCTCTAAAGGAGGCTATGCCATTATGCATTAGCTTGCATGCTGGACATACACATGATGCAACATGGAAAGCACAATGAAACGTTTTAATGCTAATGTTGCTGAGCATCCTGCAAATATGTATTTTGAAGGTTTTTTTTTCTAAAGGTTTTTAAAGATCTTTTTTGTTTGTTTTTGTTTTCAGGGATTGGTTATGGAAGCCAAGTGGTTGTTGCATACTCCAGTATGTACTACATTATTATATTGGCCTGGGCATTCCTGTATCTTTTCTTCTCTTTCAACTCAGAACTTCCCTGGGCAACATGCAGTAACATTTGGAACACAGGTACAAAGATAAAACTCTGCAGGCTTCCTAGAGGATAAGAATGCACAGTTTTTTTGTTTGTAAGTCTATATCTATGTTTTTATCTCCATAATATAAACTCTATTTAAGTGTCACATGTTTTCATACAACAAATCCTTTATTTTAAACAGACTTTAGGATGGTTGGGGTGGTAGTAAGAAAAAGACAAAAACAATTTGTTCAACAAATACTAAATACAATTAATAAGCAATAATTAACAAATAAAACATTGAATTTATTGAATGCCCCAATTTGTTACCCACTCACTTTCTAGTTGGAACTAATGAGGGTCGTCTGTCTTTTCTTTAATTTGTCGTGTTTTGCTAAAGACAGCAAAAGAAACAAAAATACTTGAATGATGGATGAAAACAGTTCACCATGGAGTGGCATCAACAATAAAATAAAGAAATATTCTCAGAAAAGACCATTGTCCACCCCTCCCTTTGCCTTTCCTGTTCTTTTCTGCTCAATTTGGATTCTTTCATGTATTTATTTTCATTTTGAGTTGCTTTGATTTTGTTGGGGGGTTTTTTCTTGTTTTATTTTTTTGCACTTTTGGAATTGAGGCAACAAATTTCTTGCTTTCTCCTTATCTTTTACTTTTTCACAATTGCTTGATTGCAGCTTTTTTTTCTTTCCAAGAGTCTTTGTGCTGCTAACTTGCTGTTGATGAAATATTCCATTGATGAGGGACGAGGGAGGAGGAAACACTTTCACACGAGCAGTCGTATGTCATTTCATTGGGTTTTTCATGAAAGACTAAAATAATAATGAGAAACTAGATTTTCTAGATTTGCTTCCATTTGCACTCCTTTTAACCTATGGTGTAGTTCGCACCAGATGCGAAGTGCTGTGTCCTCCGTGGCCGGCACGTGCCGTGCAGCGATCAATTTGCGTCTGGTCAATTCTGGCAGGAAGTTACACCAAGGCACACAAGAAAATCCAGTCAATTTTCTAAATATAACCAATTTTTTTACAAAAGGAAACAGCGATTGACAAATGTGATCATATTTTTATATTTAAACAGATTGAAGAGATGAAAACAAACAAAAACAAACAGACACACACAGATCAACAAAGTGGGTCGACTACAGAACAAGTGGTGTGGTTTTGGGTGTAAAAACACCATCAACGAAGGAGTGGCAGAGAGCAGATGGCAACAAGTCAAGATATCGAGCTTATAATCTTGACATAATAAATGAATCACAATCATACCTCCGAATCAGACCTGTGTCTCTCCCTGTCTCAACAACAGATACATTGAAGAGGTGTACTAACTTATCGGTAACAGAAACGTGACGTAAAAATGTGTTTAAGGTTATTTACTTACCCATAAAAAAGCAAAAAAAAAGCTCTAAATAAGCACAGCTGAGCAGAAGCGCCTGTCGACCGTCACCGAAAAATATGTGTGAACTGGAGTGAACATTTTTTTGTAGCTTTTCACAGATTTAAATAGTTTATCATAGCTTTTCATATCTTTTTATACCTTTAATAAACTTTTAGAGCTCTAAAAAGCTTCAGTGTCTTACTGTTTCTTATAGGTTACCTTTTGCAAAAATTGGCATTTTACACAAGGTTTTGAGGAATCCGGCAGAATAATAAACTATAACAGAGTTTAAAGTCTTTTGCCTAATGGTAAGTATGCCCCCTACCCCAATCTTAAACTCACTGAAACCATTTGTGTATGTGAATATATGTATGTTTGCAGCACAGTAATCCATGTTGACTTAAGATTGACTGAATTTAATAGAATATGCTAATTGTTTTCAATCTGTCAACATATTCTCAACATTTCAGATAATTGTGTGGAGTTTCATCAAAATCCTGAATATTTTAACATGACTTTGTCTGAAAATGCAACATCACCAGTGAGAGAATTCTGGGAGTAAGTAACAACGAAAAATAAATAAATGCACTACATGTTGTTGAAATATGGAAATTGTGATTTTGTGTGTGATTTACAGGAGAAGAATTTTGAATATCACTGGAAACATCAATGATTTGGGCAGTATTCGGTGGGAGCTGGTTCTGTGTCTCCTCTTATCCTGGGTCATCTGTTACTTCTGTGTATGGAAAGGAGTGAAGTCTACTGGCAAGGTGGAACAAGGATTCTTTTTATTTCAACTATTCACAAAACACTGTTGTCTGTTTCAACACAATGTAATCAGGTCTTCCTAGTATGCTTTTATTTTTAGGGGTTAGTGACTTATTTTCAAAGTCGATTCAGCTTACATGCAAAATAATTTGAATATAAAACATCTTGTTAATGCTGTTAAAAATCATTTTGATCATGCCAAACTAAAACTGATTCAGTCGTATGACTCGGAGAATTAGCCTCTAAGAACTGAAATTAATTGTCGGAATTACTTTTTGAAGTAATTTTTGCTGCATTTAACCACTTCCTAGCCATCAGGCAATCAGATGAGGTGCAAATTGTCCAGCATGAAGCAGCCAACAATTCTTCTGTTCTTGGTAGCATCACTGGGTTTGTTCACTTGAGCAAATTATTTTCATCATCATGGTTCAAACTGTTCAGATGCAAAACATTAACTACAAACAGTCTGCAGATAAATATTAAACTTCTGTTCTCAGAAAAGGATTGAAGGAATGGGTTTTAAAAAATCAGCTTTTAAAACAGAGTTATATTTATAAAATGTAGGTTTTCACGCTTTTGAACATGACAAGTTTGACCACACGAGCTATTAAAATGACTAACATGACAAAAAGGACTAAATTAAACTTCACAAATGTTTTATTTCTGCCTTTGACTCATGTGCAGGTAGTTTACTTTACTGCTACATTTCCATATGTGATGCTGGCCGTGTTGCTTGTTCGTGGACTCACACTCCCTGGGGCCTGGAATGGAATCAAGTTTTACCTTTATCCAGATCCAGCTCGTCTTACTGATCCGCAGGTATCAACACAAGTCCCTCCTACAAAAATCTGGTTTATGTATCTTAACCGTGTAGTAACCATTCTCAGTTATGCTTGAGTTGTTTTTATATGCAACCACAAGGGGGTGCAGTCCAGCACTTTTGTGTGCCTAAGTCAGTGTAATTGCAAAGGGTTGAATCAGGAAGGGCATCTGATGTAAAACCAAAGCTAAACCACATATGAGAATCCTAAGAAATTTCATATTACATCAATCATGTGTCAGGTTAATAATGACCGGCACTGATTACTTACAAGATTCCATTGGAAACTGGGCCACTCATGGTTGAAGGAAGAAAGGAAGAGGCCAGTTAGTTCTGACAGCATTCCTTCTGTAATGAAGAGGGCCGCCCAACACAGTCCAAACACAGGCGGAAGTGATAACAGAATTTTAATAAAGTAAACAAAACAAAAAAGGTGTCCGATCTCAACTGGAGTTTCCACTGGAAACTTGTCACCAACCTCAGATCATAGAAATAGTCTGAAGAAACATGGAACCTTGGGGTTTGACCTCAGTGAAAGATAAAAGTGTCCAGCAAAGAATAATTTTCTCCAGAGAAATAGTGCTACATAATAAGGATCCTCTTTACTCCGTCATACGGTAAGCAGTCTCATAAATCCAGAAAATACAAAATCCTTAATAATAAAAGCAAAACTGTCCCACAGACCAGATCACATAGAGAAAAAACAAAGGAGAACAAAAAACCCAAGATAATAAAACACAATGCCTTTGTCTGAAATCTCTCCCTACTCCTTAACTACTAAAAAACTACACTATCTAGTGCCCTTGATTTTAAAAACAATTCAAACAACATGCTTGCAACTTTTTGATTTTTAAATGGCATATTTGGCCATTTAAAAAGAAATTATTAAAAAAGAAATTGTTCAAACATTCCATTGTGGTCTATATATACAAATCGAATGAACGAAGCAGCAGTTTATATGAGGTGGTGAGACAGATGAGGTGTAATTATAAAGGTCAGGAGGAAAGTGGAAAGAAAAAAAAACCAAAGCTAATCAGCAGGCTGAAAAGAAATAGGTGGCAATAGAGTTTCTGACTAGATGTTTACTGGGATCATAAAGTGAGAGGATGCCTGAGGAATAGAGGACAAGTGTGCTGCTGGTGTCCATTTTTAAGACTGGACAGCATTGTTCTCTGTAGTTGTAGAAATTATAGAGGAATGAAGCTGATGACTCTCACAATTTATGGGAAAGAGTTTATGAGGTTAGACTGAGGTCTCAAGTGAAAATTTGTGAGCTGAAATGAAGTTTCTCAAGTTGAACGGGAGCGTTAGGAAGCAAAGATGAAGAAGGTTGAGGACTTTTCTTCCATTTCCCAAATTAAATTAAAGTTGTTTCAAATTTCATCAGCTTTAAATCTAAACGTTTTCAGACTGTTTTCTAATCATTTATTTTAACATACTTCTTAGTTTTATGTTTTTTATATCTTTGTTTACCCCTTTTATCTGTTCTCGTGTTACAGGTGTGGATGGATGCAGGCACTCAAATATTTTACTCCTATGCTCTTTGCATTGGTTGTCTTACTGCACTGGGCAGCTACAATAAGTACAACAATAACTGCTACAAGTGAGTTATGGGCCAGAGTGGGAAATGCCAAAAAATGAAAGCTCTTTTTCATATATTTTCTTTCATTCAAAAGAAACTGTTAATTCAAAGCCAGCATTGTTTCAAATTATAGATGTCGTTTCAACTTAATAAACAGAACTTGATCCATATCTTTAGACTTTTTGAGAAGTTTATAAAAACATTTCATGCAGGAAAATGTGTCAGATTAGACAAATAAAATCATTATTTGTGGTTTTCCAGGGATTGTGTGTATTTGTGCCTGCTGAACAGTGGAACAAGTTTCGTAGCTGGGTTTGCCATCTTCTCTGTTCTTGGATTTATGGCTTTTGAGCAGCAAACAGACATATCAAAGGTGGCAGAGTCAGGTAAGTTTAAAGAAATAAAATATCCAAATTGATACAAATTGTGATTCCAGCTGAACTGTTGAATATACTTGATATTTTTTCCTGCGCAGGGCCTGGTTTGGCGTTCATTGCCTATCCTCGAGCGGTCACCTTGATGCCTCTTCCTCAACTCTGGGCAGTATTCTTTTTCATTATGGTCATCCTGCTAGGCTTGGACAGTCAGGTAGTTTATCTGTTTTTCTTCTTTGGATTAGGTCCTGTTGGACTTTACTTCTTTCCCCCCAGAGTGCAGAGTAACACACTAGACCACCTATTTTTCTGAAAAAGTGCAAGAGCTGTGTGTCCGAGCTTAACAGTCCAAATATGGTCATTGTGGGTGTCTGTCCCTTATTAAATTAGACTCCTTTTAGACATTGTTCTTGACATTTGCTGTTAATACAACAGTTCAGCGTTACACCTGAAAGGGACCAGGATCATTGCACAGCTGAAGTAGAAGTCCCCTTTTGTACCCCTTTCACAGGATCTCTCATGGGTGTAACATTTACATAATATAGATTTAAACCAATTTTCTGTGTAATATTCAACAAATGCTTATTAGTGATTCCATATTTATTCATCATTACAAATCAAGTATTCACCCAGAGCTCTTTCTGAGTTTTTAAACATGCTCGTGCTTTGTCCTGATGTTTGTATTTTATGGCTGATAGAAAACATCTGGTTTGTGTGTTTCAGTTCGTGGGTCTGGAGGCTCTTGCAACTTCAATCTCTGATTTGAACCCCAGCTTCTTCCAAGTCGGCCATCGACGTAAACTTCTCTTACTCGTCATCTGTGTCATCTGTTTTTTCATTGGGCTTGTAATGATGACAGAGGTAAGATCACTACATATCAGCGAACACTCACTATACAAAGACTGGAAGGTGTCTAAGCTGTTGCTTCCTCCACAGGGTGGACTTTATATCTTCCAGGTGTTTGACTATTATGCCTGCAGTGGAATGACTCTGCTTCTCTTTGCTCTGCTGCAGTCTGTGTGTATAGCATGGGTGTATGGTGAGTTTATCAACAACAAGGAGAAAAATCTTTTCTTTACAAAAAATCCTAAGTTTATTTGTCTCATCCTTTTATCCAAAGGTATTGATCAGTTTTATGACATCATTGAAGACATGATCGGATACAGACCTCTGTCTGTCATTAAGTATTGCTTGAAATATGTTACCCCAGTGATCTGTTTGGTAAGTTCTTTTCTTCTCTGGCCTGTTGTGTTTGGTTTTCTGGTTCTTTTCCATCTGTTCTGTTCTTTTCTGCGTCGTTCCTTTCCATTCTGTTCTGTCCAGCCACATTCCCCTCAGCCATTCTTTATCCTGCATAATCTTGCTCTTCTCTGATTTATGGTATTTACATTTCACCCTCTGTGTTTTGGGCTGCCTTACTACAACAAACCCGCCCACATTCAGACTGGATTCTGAGGTAAACAAAACTCAATCAAATCAGGACATGTCCCTGCGTGTAGAGCAAAACCTTTTGATGGAAAAGCAGTGTTCTGTGATATTCTGTTCTATTTTTTTTTCATTCGGTTCTGTTTTTTCTTACAGTTCTTCTCTTTTCTATTAATTTCGGTTCTATTGTGTTCTGTTATTCTCTGCTGTGTTTTACTCTTTTCTGTTACAAATTTTAAAAAATTAGCATTTGAATGGAATAGGTCATTTGGATTTCATAGGAAATGGGATTTCATATGATGCTACAAGTTAAGATGTGTACAAAAAAAAGTTCAAATAACATGAAATCACAGGAATTCTTAACAAGCACATTAACAAATTGGATTGAACTGCATTTGAAAAAATATTTTCTTTTTTTTACACGAATATAGATACAGCCAGCACTATATCTAAGGTACTAAGCTAAAAAAACTGGAAGGGGATGACATCTGATTGCAGGAGAAATGTTTCTGATGGGATTCAGCATCTTCCTATTAATCAAAAACAAATCTAAATCAAAATTGAAGGCCATTTAAAACCACATAAATCCAGTTAGTCTTAAAACTGTCCAGACTTACAGTCAAGACTAACAAATATTGGATCTTGGAACCCAAAAATCTATTTTATTGTGAAAATAATCTCGTAAATATACAAAAATTACTCATGATTTAAAAAAAAATAGAAATGAAAAGCAAATCTACATAGAAATTGATTGGGTTGGAGTTTTAATTTTCTCTTACCAATCTATAAAAAGCAATCACTAAATGGTTACTCTTAAAATGACAAAGTCTGAAGAGAAATGCTATTCTTGTTATGTCTTTTGACTAATCCACATGTAAAAAATAGGGGTACAAAATACATTTAGATGAGTGACTTTAGCCTAGTTTTCACTGAGTGGTCCGGTCCTGTAAGGAGTGGGACGGTACAGTCCAGCTAATTCTGGGGAGTGTTTTCACTTAGTTAAGCTTCGCTTCCACTGAGTGGTTTGTTTTCACAGCACCTGCGTGGTGTAGACCGCTAGCGTGTCATTGCGTCATTGTAATGTGACAACTACTGTAGAAAAGCAACAACAATGGAGGTCATCCACCAGCTCGTCTTTTTATTTCTTTACTTCTGGTATGTCGTGAAGAACAGGAACTTAATGTTGTTTGGAAGAAGATTGCGGCCGGCTTAAGATGAATTCTGCCTTAAAGAAACATGAGCTTAAATGAGCTAAACTAGTATGTGTACAATTGACTGTTTAGACAAAATGTTGTTAATTAATATTTTTTGATTAACAAGAATTGTTTTATTATCAAAATGTCTTTTTTTCTATTTCAATTACGTTTGTGGTCCTCCATTTGTAAGAACCAAAGATGTGAATTCCTGAAAGTAAAACCTAACTGAGCCCATTTCTCACAAATAATTGTTTATTATTAAGTATATTTATATTTTTTAATGAGTTTTTGTAATTTTTTTATTTTGTAGGGAACTTTCATCTTCTCGTTGGTTAAGTACACTCCTCTGAAGTTCAACAACAACATCGAATATCCTTGGTGGGGTTACATGCTTGGCTGGTGGTTTACTCTTTCATCTACACTGGTTGTTCCCGCAGTGATGCTGTACAATCTGTCTGTTACTCCTGGTGCACTACGACAGGTGAGCAATCTCTTCATTAAAGATGATTAGAACTCATAAATAACTATGTTTGGTTCTTAACTAAAACAACATTTTTCCTTTACAGAGGATCTCTGTTTTATGCACTCCGTCTGAAGACCTTCCTCTGACAAAACCAGAGAAAACAGCTCTTGAGTTGCTGAAAATATAATCTCCCCTCAGTATGGGGTAAAAGGGTATATTAACATCAGAGAACATCATGAGATCTCTCACTCTAAGCAACAAACACCAAACCCACTGAAGAAACTTTGTACGCAAGGAAGCTTTTTAAGTAGAGCCCACCCCTCTGTGAGCCCACTGCTGCTGATGGGGTGTGACAAAACAGATAGGTAACCTAACATTTTACTCACTTTCAACAGTTTAGGCACTTTTTAGATTGATCTCAAAAATGCAAATGTTTCCTTTTTTGTTACTAGTTTTCTTACAGTTACTATTGCAAAAAGTCTACATTTTTAGCTAAATCAATTAAATATATGTTTTCATTTGTGTAAATTTTGATCATAAAGCATCATAGCTAAAAATTAAGAGAACATCTATAATGAAAATGTTTTCAAACATTGCACAACAAGGCTAAACTGTTCAATTATTTTTATCCCAAAGAAAATCTAATCCACTTCTGCTTTTACACAAAGCATTCAACCCAAAAGTGCACAATTTATTATAAGGAAGGTAAAATACGCAAAAAAAAAAAACCTTTGCATGAAGAAGTAGCAAAAGTACAAGTGAGAGTAACAGAAGCACAAAAAAGAAAAATGTGCTCCTGGATTTTCTTCTTATTTAATTCTCAGCAGTTGGTTGTTGTGTGGTTCTTTGAGCTGTGAAAACGAAAAGTTTTTCGCCAAATGTGTTGACATTACTGTTCCCAGCTGCCAGTGAAATGTTTTATTGAGAATGCTGCAGAAATGCAAAAAGTGACGCATCTGATGAGCATAGTGAGGGTAAAATAAGGTAACTTTACCTTGTTTTACCCTCACTCTTGCCACACACTTTTTTAAAAGTTGTACACAATATATATTTTTAAATCTCCATCTAATGTTTATATAAAGATATGTATATTTATATCCTTATATTTATCCAACAAATATCCAGTAACACGCCCAAAGTTACCAGATGATCTACTGTACTGTTTAAAATATAGTTTATTTAAAAATGTGCATCAATTTTGTAGGTCAGTATTCTTGTCATTGTGTAACTTCACATCTGATCCCCTTTAAATCTGTAAATCGAAGTGCTGTTTACAACATGTTGTAAATATACTGTATAGTAAGATTATTTTTTAATTCAGTGCTCTTCAAATCTTTTTTAATCACTACTTTTCAATGAAAAACTACGACATTATTCATAAGGATTTATAATTTTCATTTAATTTCATTCTTGGGTGTTATGTTAAATTTTCTATGATTTGTCTTTGCTGTTTCTTTAAATATGATAATTAATAAAAGCAGGTGGTAATATTCATCTTTCATTTGTAGTTTATTCATACTTCCCTGTAATTCACTGGCTGTAAATCATTAAAATGTCTAATTTCATTCGGAAAATGGGTTTAAAATAGAAATTGATTAGTGATCCAACCTGCTGACCTGTAGGTCTCTGATCAAGCCCTGCTGTTTTCATTGGGACAGATTCCCAGCTGTGTGCCTTTGAGCAAAAATCCTAAATCCTGACTGGTCTGTGCAGTAGTACTAAGATTTAATTAAAAAAAATTAAAAAAGATCTGGGCTTTTAATGACTAAAGGATGTATTTAGTTTATCATTAGTTTGAAAAGAAATATATTTTTAGCTGTAAAAATATATATATTTTTTTAAATATATATTAGAATTTATTTATATTATATATTATTATATAATATTTTAGAATGAGAAAACTGTTTTTCCATTCTAAACACATACATGTTCTTATTAACAAGCACCTATTAGTAATCTGTAGTAAATATTCTATTTTTGATGGAAATCAGCACCAAAACCAATTGAATTCAATCACACTTGTTCAGTCGAGTGAATCCAAAGAAGCTGAAAACAAATGGTGCTGTTAGCTTGTGAAAAACTATTTGCCTGGTTTTCAAACATCGGCGAGAGTCGCCACTTTCAAAGTTCTTCAGCATCATTTACTATTTAATAACAACTCCTGAGAATAGGAGCCTTCAGTGTATCAGTTTTAATTGTGCCCATTTCAGTTTTGGAACATCAAACCATTTTATTTACGCTGCTCTCCAAACATGTAGAACTTTTTAAAGCATGTTAAAGTCATAATTATTACCTCTCGCTTTGTGCTGCTTGTGTACTGATCTGCTAGTGTCTCTGATATTGGTGCACATGCAGCACACTCTGTCTATCTCCCTTATCTTGATGTTAAATGTTGACACGAGCTTTCATGCAGCCTCTTTAGTTTGGAATTCTATACCTTAGGGTTATTGTTATACCTTAAGGTTATAAACTTTGGCACATGTTCACTTTTTGTTTAAATAAAAGAATTGCAAGTCTTAATTAAATGAAATAAAACTATTTTAAAAAAAGTACATTTCACTTCCAAAGTTCTACTTTACTCTAGGATTACTCTAAATTTTGTCCTTTATTTTTTCTGTTCGGGTCCAAATATTTACAGTTTACATAAAGACCGGATGTTCTGTTCCAGTGTAAACTGCTAGTTCAGCAGGGTCTCATTTTGATAACCATTTAACTATTGAAGCTGTTTAAATGTCAACATGTTTTACTTTAAAAAAATGCTTAGCGGTAAAAGCGACTATTCAGCTTCCAATTCAATTTCTATTTTTATTTCCTTGAATTACTTTTAAAGTTTCTTGTTGTATACTTCCCATGTATGCCTGAAACGTGCAAGTATGTAAAAGGACGACACAGACAAAGATTTCATGTGTACTATTTGTCTGAAAATATTCTTTTTGCACAAATGCCAGTTTAAAACTCCAATCATTTCATGACAAAACAATTATCTTTTCCACATGTAAACACATTTCATGACAGTAAACTATAATAATAATAATAAAAATATAAATCAATCATACAGAGCACACGGCAGGTCACACACCTGCACTGTATGGTGTTTGTGAAAATCACATTTTCAATCTTTTTTTTTTCTTTTTAACTTTCTTTTTTGAAAGTTAACAGAATACAGAATGATAAAAATGGCGCTAAGAAGAATGGAAATGTTTAATTTTTAGTTGCAGTTGACAGGCGGACAAAAGAGTCTGTAAATTCTAAACTACACTTAATAATGGTTAGAAAGAAAAAAAGTACTTCATGCTCATTTACAAAATAGTTGAATGTTTAGAGGCAGCAGCACTTGAAAACATTAAGCAACAAGCTGTTTAAAAACCTTGCTAGCATACAATGATATACAGTACACTGAAACACACACACACTTTTGTCACTTTGTTTTCTGCTTTTTCATTTTTCTTTTGTTTACATAAAATATTTAAGACAGCTAAAGGTTTCATTCAGAACCAACCAATGTTTATAAAACATCTTAATATTACCGTCCAGATTTGATCTGAACATCTCATGAAAATATAACAGTGTTGGTTTGACAGTTACCAAAGTGCAATATCGCCTGCTAAAAAACCATACACATGCTGAAAAATGTATCTTTTTTAAAAAAATAGAATAAATGGATTGAGTGTGATGTAAAGAAACACTAATGTTGGGATTGAGGGGAAAAGAATCACTGCACTGTGTAGGTAAATCACAACACCAGAGCTGAAAAAGAACTCATTAAACTTCTGATGGTTTCAAAGTGCAACTACAGGTTCTATGTCCCTCTCCCACATGCAAAGGACTGGCCCTGGAAGTGGGTCAGTCTTTAATTCCAATGTGAATCCCCCTCAAGTTTGATTGGAATCCTTTTATGCATCTGAGATAAAGCAGTGCTTTTGCTGCCCAGAGTTTTGTTGTTGTTGTTGTTGTTTTTCCAGAACTTGACGATTGTGCTGTTTTCTTTATAAAGCAAATTTGCATATCTATACAGAGTGAGCACATTACAGAAATAATATCGGAGTCCTCAATCTCAAAGTCCCATTAAAGCTACGGGGTGTAAACATTCATCCTTTTCTCATAATTGGCTTTAGCAAGTAGATGGTTGTTTTATCACTGGTGCAAGTCTTTGGGCTTTGATAGAAGCAGAAAAACTTTCTGTTTCTATTATTTTTACATCTTTGCAGCTGAGAGAAGGACATTTTTTTTTTTTTTTTTTAGAAATCAATTTTTCTTTTCTTTTTTTTTTGCAGCTGTGGAAGAAAAAACAACTTTTCTTTATTTTTTTCTAGTAAGATATTTGCAGCTGCCAACAACTCGAAATGTAATCATCTCACAGAGTTTATCCGTTCATCGACATTTACGTTTGTTCACCTACAGTACCACACTGGCTTTTTACAAGTAAAACTCTTGATATGTTGAGTAGATACAATAGAGAAGAATGCATTAAGTTTACATTCTTTAAGTGCATGATCATTGTCATGTTGGGGAAACAAACTCTTCAATTTGCATTGCATCTCTGGAAGGAAACCACTCCACACCACAGTTTAAGTTCCGCTATAGACATGTTTCAAAAATAAAGATCTACAGTTTCAAATTACAAGCTGGGAATTTATCTCAGTTTGAGGTTTGTAATTTGTGCTTTTTCCAACTTTTCCACTATTTTCTAGAAATCAACAATTTAGAACAGCAATAAAAATGGCACTTTTGGTGCCACTTGATTTGTAATCCTTTTTTTTTTTTTTTTGCATTTCCAGAATGCAAAATAAAAGCTCATTCTTGTAACTCCCCTCCAATTGGTTATTCTTAGAGAATGAATCAATTGGTTTCGTCTTTTAAACGGCAAAGAGGCAGATGACATCCTGGACAGGTCATATTTGGGCAATACAGAGACCAACAGCCGCCATGCATGTTTTTACATTGTAGGAGGAAGCTGGAATACCTGGGAAAAAAAATCCAGGAAGGCTGGAGGTGAACATGCAAACTCCACTCAGAGACAGGTCCAAAGGGAGATTGTTGTCAACAGATCGCAATTCTTTCTGTAAACATTAATGTCTAATTTGTTTTTGTTTTTTTTTGTTTTTTTTGATTGGACGCCTCTAAGCTAATAAGACACCTTTTACCCAAAATACATATTGCACATTAAAAATTAGCAAGTTTCAAGTCTGGATCCCAAATACCTCCTGAAACATGCATGCAGCTGCCCGCAAAAAGGCTTGATACCAAATACAAGTCAGAGGTCTGAGGCCAGCGAGTCTGGTCTTGGAACAAGCGAGACACTGTTTAGGCACATGTCAACTCTACACAGCAGCCTAATGACAAAAAAAAAGGTATTCCTCAGTGTTATAAAAGAAATTAAATATTTTTTTAAATAAAGTCCTGGGCCAAAGGAGTAAAAAAAAGGTGACTGTAGAGCTGTTTCTACTGGGACGAAAACCCTGGCAAATCAACGTTGACTTGACAGGGTAATGCTATTTGGCTTGGAAACTTCCCTGCTTGCACTTTGCTTTGTTTGCAGGAATGGTCACGGCGGATTTTGGGATAAAAAGGGTTTGGATTAGAGGCTTTTATTGAACTTCATTCCTGCCTCTGTTCTCATGACAGGAGGGGTTCTCTTCTCCCTTTTCAAATGTCAGCGCTACGATAGAGTGTCCTGACTCCTTCGTCGTCGTTTAATGCCCACTTCCCCATTCATGGTGGTCCTCACAATATCGTCCCGCCTCCTCTTTGTCTTTCCAGTCTGTTAAAAAATAAAAAATGATTGCTTTTCATCTCATCTGATTCTTTTCAACTAAACTTCAGAAGTGAAAATAAATGTTTTCAACACTAGGGGTCAGTATAACACAGCTCAAAACGGCAGCACAATTAGTCAACAATTGATTCTTAGAATATCACATCCAAACAAACAATAAGAAAGAATAATCTTAATTTTATTAAAACATACCATCTTATGTTAACGCTCGAATGTGTATTTAGTTAGCAGCAAAGTAGAACCAGAAGAACTTTTAAATTGAATTACAGATTTCCGTCGTCATTTTAGGATTCATTTGGAAATATTCTCTTTTTCCTGCTACTGTGAAACTATTTTTATTCTGTATATCCATCATTTGTTTGGGTCTGGATGAGAGTCTTTTCTGCTCAGAACTACACATTAGGCCAAAGTATATTTGCATTTAATATGTGATTATTTCTTAACGTGCAAAAATGTTAGTGTTGAACTATGAAAATATCTGAAGAAATGAAAGGGAGAAGAAAAGAAAAGTTGGAAAAAAAAACGTGCAAGTGCTGGACTATTTTTAGCCCAGAACAGAGAGTTTACAGACCTTGGCATCCTGCTCTGCAAACTTTTGGAACATGTTGGCGTAGATCTTTTTGTCCTGTTCATGGTGTTCCTTGATCTTGTTCTGACAGATGAATATCTGAGTCCGAGCTGCTTGATTTGCGGGGTTGACTTGGAGAACTTTCTGAAAGTCCTCCTTTGCGATGCTGAACTCGTTGCGGTAGAGCCTGGCTTCCCCGCGACGATAAAAAGCCTTCTCGTTGTTTTCATCCAGCTCAAGAACCTGTGACAAAGACACACACACGTGTGGTAAAAGTGTCTCACTGCAGTAAAACGTAGTGTATGAAGTAAATATCAAGCAGCAGCTGCAGTTTTGCAGTTTGGAGCGTCATCATTCATGCTGTGTACCTTGTTGCAGTTATCCACCACATGGGAGAACTCTTTCAGCCGCAGGAAACACAGGGCCAAATTCAGGTGGGCTGTCACTACATATTCCTGTATTCTTTTATGTTGCTCTATTCCAGTCCCACACTCCATCTCCAACCAGGAAATGATGCGCTGATACTGGATGACTGCCTGCTGATATTGTCCTGTCTGATAAACGAGTGTAATAACTCATAAGAACAATGCAAACAAGAGTAACATATTCAAGACCAAAGTCCAGAATTAAGACTGTACCTTAAAATACTGATTCCCTTTATTTTTAACTCCAGGAGCTAAATCCACCTTTTCGTTCAAGTCCATTTCCCAGGATTCTTTAGCCTTAACATCAACACAGACATACAGGACTAAGTTTTCCATGTCAGCGGACACTTGGTTTGCTCATCATTCTGCTAAATGGATTTAAACTGGCGTAATAAATTATATATCCTGCTTTAATCAGCTAAAAAACCTTTCATTTGTAGTCTTCAAAGTAAAGTAGAAGCGTGTGCTCACCCTTCTAAAGTCTTTGAGTGTTACTTCATACACAATATCACTGTCTGGTCCAATTTTGTATTCTGGTTTACCTTTGCTTCCAAAGCCATACCTGCATAAATGAGCACACAAAGTTATTAATAATGACATACACAAAAGGTTTTTCACCAGCAACTAAGTAGTTTTCACTCTGAATGTAAGAAAATTATGGTAAAAGTCAAAAGCTGTCCACGTAATACCACACACAAAAAAAGAAAATAGCTGTTTAAAAAGTGCCTTATCTATATCCTTTGAGGGAGACGAGTTGTTAATAAGGATGTATTTGAGTTTACTTTCCTCTTTTAGGTGACACTGCTGTTTTTCTGGCTTTGTTTTTAAAGCCAGTAAGTGTCTCTGTGCAATGAATTTCCAGCACTCCTCTCTATTTTGCAAAGCCTGACGTGAGTGTGAAAGTAAGGGTGAGGGTTTGGCACCACATGAAATCCTCTGAGGAAATGACTGTTAAATGCGGTGTGTTCAGCTGCTGATGTACAGGGAGAAGAATTTGTTTAAATATATAAATAAGGGAAAGAACTGCTCAATCAGCAGTAGTTGAGGCCAGTCATTTGCAGAGTTAAATACTTGTTTCTGTATTATGTGCAAATACAGGAATGTAAGTAAACTACTGTATTTTTCTGGCTCTAAGTCACCCCAGAGTGCAAGTTGCAGCAGCCAAAAGATACATTTAAAAAAAGGAAGGGGAAGTCATATCAGTCAGAAATGTATTTAACAAAACATTGGAACAAGAAAAGACCTTTCATCTTGAAAGGCACATCATAAAAACGAAATAGAAAACATTAATAGACTGAAATAATCCACACTGGAATACATTGATGCTTATTTAACCTCATGAAACATAGGAGGAATTGCAAAGGTGTCTAGTATGTTACTGCAACATTTGAACAATTACCACAGAATAAAACTAACAAGTCAACTCAACTTTTCATATCACTTCAAAGAACTAAAGCTTTTTAATTCTTCATCCTCCGTGTCGCTTTGGAACAATTCCACCAAACCCAACATAAGATTTCTGCTGCATCGCTGTCAATCAAAAAATACTCAAACACCCTTGTATAGTGCCCTCTACTGGTTGTTGCATTTTTTATTGTATTTAAGTCAAACCTGAGTATAAGAAGCACCCATAGCAAAGCTACACAATAAAAAAGCAACTTATACTCTAAAAAAAACGGTAATCTAACTAAAAATAGTTTAATTTCTGTTTTGTTTTTTTTTCTAAATGAATGATGAATTTTAGGCACATTAAAAAACACAGTGTGCACTTTGAAAACATTCAAACGTGTGTGTTTTAACTTACTTTGGCTTCAAGTAAAGTAAACAGCACTCTCCTTTTTGCATTTTGTCCATGGCTCTGTCTACTCCCAGAGGAATGCCTTTGTCTTCAGCCTCACCAACGATAAAACTGACCGCTCTGCTGTCAAACAGGCGTCCATCACAACGTCCCTCCAGGTACACTGTAGAGCATTTGGCTTAAATTAACCCTTGACATTATAATCTAAAACAGTTATCTGCTGAATTTAGATAACTTTCACAAAAACTTTAGAAAACATTGAGTGCATTGCTACCATCGACACTTGCTCCGTCGTTGGGCTGACTGTAACCGTCCCCTTTGATCTTTATTCTCCTCACAATGCCGCCGTCATCTGTCAGCGATTCCCCCTCAAAGTTGAGCAGCTCCATCTGTTCATGCGAAGGAACACCACATCACATTTTTTTCTCCGACAAAACGTAAATGTAAAGCAGAATGCAAATCTGCAGCTCTGCAAAACTCAGCGTCTGTTATTAGATCGCATGTAGGAAGAGAGTTGGAGTTTAATGACTAAAACAAAGTGGGAGAACTTGGAAGAAAATAGAAATCAATTGCATAATCTAGAGCACGTCAGACTGCAGATGCTGAATTTGGGATTGTAAAAGAAATACCTAAAGATATACCAAATATTAATAGATTTGGGGACTCAGTTTGTGGAATGTCTTATAAAAATGAAATCCTGTTATTCTGTATTTTTTCCTTTATTTTTCCCACTTAATTCCAATTATTTCAGACATCGTTGACCCCTTTTGCAGCTTTTGAAACTGTTGCCTCAATACATTTATACCATGTTCAATTAGAAATATTTTTATGTCTAAAATGCTACAATATTAACTTCATTTTTTGGATTTTTTTTTTTTTTTGCAATGTTTTTTTTCAAAAACTTGTCAAATTAGCATTCTATGACAGCTTAAGTTTTCATTCTCTTAATAAATTGATTCAACTAAATAAATTGAGAAAGACCCACTTTCAAAAGGAATTCACTTCTTATTGGATAATAAAAAATGAAAAGGCTTCAAATCTTAACAGCACTTCAATGATAAACTAAGAAAATAATTTGACAAAAACTCAAACTGACTCCTCAATAACTGTTAAGGCCATAAGTTGAAAAGAAACCAAACAAAATGCTAATTTAAATTCTGAAATGTGAAGAGACTCCAATATATTATAAAAAGCATTTAATTATGCAAATAAATCCTTAAAAACAAAGCATTTCTATGATCAAATTTGATTGAATAAATAGATAAGTAATGAAATGATCACATTTTTAAATGTTGCCGTTGCTCTAAATAAAGATTTTGGAAATCTATGAGAATCCTAACAGGTTTTTGCTGTCACAAAATAATGTAGTCTAGCTGTAAGTAAATACAGTTTATATTTAGTTGATAATTAACATTGAAATGAACAATAATTCTGTATTTGACATAGACACTATTACCCTGCTAGTGGGGATGAGGAGCGCCTTCCTCCTTTAATAAAGCCTTAATAAACCTCCTGCTGTTTGTTATGAATAAACTCTCTTAGATAACAAAAATGGAACATTTGAACCAACAAAAATATCCCATAAACACACCTACCTCAAAAACTACTGAGGAGTTGGGGGGGATTTTGTCTGGATTTCCAGCAGATCCGTAAGCATATTCCGGTTTACAGAGCAGAGTGCACACCTCACCTCTCTGCATGGACAGCACACCGATATCCCATGACTTCAGGACTTGTCCTGTGAAATAACGTCCACAGGTTATACTCTGTTTGGCCAACAGCTGGACAGAAAAGGATTTTCTTGATTTTATGTACACAAATATGTGTTTCCATAGCTCAAATCTTCTCTTTGCTCAAGCTTCTTCTGCACTCTTGATGCTTCTCATTTTCAAACGGAACTAAATCTTACATGAATGAATGTCAAATTTAACACCCAGCAGGGAAAATGAAAATGTTTACTTGCTTTGTTTTTTTAAATAAATTAATGCAAGTTATCAGCTGTTAACATAAACTTTACATTTAAAATGGGCTCCATTGTAAAAGTGTTATTTATTCACATCTGATTTTCTGTTGGATGACAAAACAAACTTCAAAACCTGAAGTTTGACTGCACGGAGAAGAAGCCAGACTGAAATGAGATTTTAGGGGAAGCAGAACAGATTTAAATTTCAGAGGGGACTTTTTTCATTCAGCAGAAGGGAAATAAAGAACTACACAATATGACTGTGAAACCACAAAATCCTACTTTTAATAAAAACGAAATCTGAATAAATCTGGGGCTGTAGAGAGTGTGAAGCTGATGTCTGTGTTTTAGGTTAAACTTAAGGATTCAGAAACTCTGCATAAAACTATTGCTTTTATTGATAGAATTTTTACTATTATGATTATTTCTGAATATGAGTTTAAATGGTAAAATTGATCATTCGAAGGATTTAACATTATATTTTTTAGATTAGATTTAGATATAGATGTAGAAGCAAATCCTTTATTTGGAGTCAATGGAGCCTGTGTATATTTAATGCATTCTGATAAAAAAATGATGCTCTGTCTGCATACAGTAAGTGCATGACTTTCAAAGTATTGTTCGATGCATTTTTTAAATGATTTCTTCATGTTGTTGCTGTACTCTTAGGGCTTTAAAAACCTAACATTTTCAAGAAATTAGTCATAAAATGTCTGATATTAATTCATCAAGTCCATTCATCAATGTCTTATTGAAGCAATTTGCGTTTTTCGGATAAAAAAATTTGTTTTTTTTTTAGAAAAAGAACGCAGACAGTAATTTTCTTAATAAAAGTTCATCCTTTGTTCAGTTTTTTTTGTTGGTTTTCTAATAAAACCAACAAAAATTGTTCTAAAATAGAATGCTTTTTGGAACTAAGTCAATTTATTGGTTAAACCAAGTTGCAAATGTTTAACTCTAGATTATGAAAAGTTGTGAGTTTAGCCATAATAACACAAATCTCTTGCTAAACCAGCTGCTCCCAGCTGTAGTAATAAACAATCATAGAAGTTCCTATTATTAAAGCTATCATCACATTTACTTTCATAAACCACTTAATGTTTCACATTAAAAATATTTTAACCCTTTTGTAGACAAAGTAAGAGTCCCATCAAGAACAGATGGGCATTTTATTAAACCACTAAAACAAACCAATGAGATAACATATCAAAGTGTGGAAGCAAGAATGAACACAATTTCAAACAAGTCATAAGAAAACTGAAAAACTTTGCTAGGAAATGTGGTCGTATTTTGACGGAGTGTTTCCTCTCAGTTTTCCTGTCTGTTAGAGTGTAGCTAAAGCTCCTCTCAAACTTCAAAACTTATAAATGCTTCACTTGTTTACAGGATTTCTTTTATAACAGGTCACCAGCTGCACATGTTATCGCCGGCAGTATTTAAAAAAACGGAACCGCACAGCTGCTACCAAGAACAACACCGCTTGTCCTAAATTTGTTGTTTACACCAAAGTAAAGGTTTCTCTCAGCGCTGATGCAAATCAAGAAAGAAAAATGCACTAAATCCTTCAGAACAACCAATCAGAATGTTGATACGAGAGGCTGGGTCCTCCTTTCTACACATCTTTTTTCATAACTTTTTAATATAGTCCTTTTTTTTCTTACTATAAGTAATCATTAAAATCTAGTGCCCAAGAGCAGTTACCTTTGCCCACATGGAAGCAGAATGGTTCTTTGCGTTCCCGACTGCAGTCAAATTTCTTTCCTGTCAGCAGTTTTCCAGTGTAATGGACAGTGACTCTGTCCCCAATCATTGGACGGTCCACATCAAACCCTGGACACTGCACAACCTGCAAACATGTCAAGGAATCTACAATTGCAGCAGCTGTGCCATTCAAGAAGCCACAAAGAAACCTTTAAAACTGAGGGAAAAGACAATAAACACCTTGATGACTCCATGGTCTTTGTCTGGCGTTAAATCGACGCCCTTTGCAGCAAACACAGCTGTGGCTGCCGGGCCATCCATGAGCAGATCCTGATCGGTAGTCATGTGTACGCTTGGGCATCAAACAGCAAAGACTGGAAATACATTTGTAAAAAGCCCACAAAATTACAGGTTACATTTTCACAAGTAATTCCAACAATTTGTCATGTGATTTCAAACAGAAAAAAACTCTCAGAATAAACTTTGTGGTGACATCTCTGTGTAGAAGAGTTTAAGGCCATGCTTTGTGTTTTGTGATGGAATTGGAACAGCTGGAAAAGCTTCATCAGCATTGATCGCAGTGGTGTGATGAGCACCGCTGCACATGCAAAGTCGTCTCTGCATGGATCATTCTGCCTCCCTTTGTGCTCATAAGTGCAGTAGTCCTGCTCTGTTTGACAGCGTAAATGAGAAGAGCCATCTGAAGGACTCAGACAGAAACTGTGAGCTCAACCACAGAGTCAAACATACGTCACAGCCGTTTTAACAAAGCCCCTGATAAACTCATCACATCATGTGTGATTCTGAGGCTGCAGACGGTTTGCTTTGTACGGAGATGCGGCAATAGAACTTAAATGCACCTTTTTTCTGATTTTCTTTCTTTTAAAAAACTAAATATTCTGTGAGAGCCTTTACATCCAGAAAAATCACTGACCTGTTATGTTTGACTTTATGTCATTGTCTCCTTCCTGCTCTCATAATGAATGAGTGAGGTATGTATACATCATTTAGAATAAATCATTTTCTTTATACGATGAATAAAAAGCTTTACGTTAGTGAAGAACCAGACATCGTGTTATTGTTTGAAATGCGTGATGTCAAGTTCTGACTCTTAAACAGTTTTAGTCAAGAATTTAACAGCCTTCCTGGAAGACAGACAGAAACTTGCAAGTTACGGACATTTATTTTTAGTGTTGGATCTGTTGATTTAACTCAAATAAACTTAAGTTTATCAACCACATTAAAAAATATATATATCATGTTCCAGTTTCATTTTAACAAACAAGATCCCAAAATATTTTGGCAAGAATGCAATGATTTTTCTTCACTTTATGTGCTTTTCTTGGATTTATTGACGGATACAAATGTACAGATATTATTTGATAGCATTAATGAATTATTGCTTTAAACAATATCATTTTATATCAATATCAATGTTTTAAAAAGAACTGACGAAATAATTGTTTTTACTCATTAAAAGCAGAAATAATTGTTGCATAGATAAACCAGAAACAAATTATTTCATGAACAACACTAAATATATGTACATAATTATTATTTAAAACGTATTCTTTATACACTAATCATAGGAGATCTTTTTAAGAAAAATATTTTGTATCTATTATGATTTAAATGACTTTTTAAAACGAGAGTTTATTTGTGAAAATCTAGTATATAGGATCATAGTGTCAATAGCTAAACCACAATGTACAAACTGTTAGCAAAAGTGAATATGCGTCAGTCAAAATGAGGGAAATTTAGTGACACATCTGACACTTAAGTTAAGAAACATTTCTGCACACAAAGGAGGCATCCTGACAGAAGCAAGTGTGCCGTGACAGCCTCCCTCCATCAGATGGCAAAAAGAATTTCAACTCAAGTCTTGCAGGAACAATGAAACCGATGATAAAAGGTAGCTAAATGTCTGATTGCGATAGCTCCAACTCCCCCCGTACACACACGCCTCCTGAACTGTCAGTCTCCATCATCTTGCCATTGTGTGAAAAGAATGAGAAGCTGTCTAAAACAAGTTAGCAACCACTGTGAGAGAGATCAAACACAGAAGGTGAGAAGTTAACGCGCGATCAGACAGCAGCCGGTCTGAACTCTGAGGATCTAACAGGAGTTAGTAGTTTAGCCAACACATGTTCAGCCATCAGCAGGACAACTCATCCTTTGAAGCTGAACTACATCATGTTTTCATCAAGTCCTTTCTTTCCCCTTATGGACTCAAAGTCCTATAAAATAAAAAAAAAAGATAATTGAATAAACTTGGTCAAATCTAAAAGTGTAGTCCTGCCCAGTCCTCATCCAAGAGGGGGTTCTGAGTGCAATCTGGTTATGGTTTTCCAGAGAAAACTTTCCACTAAAAGCAACTCGATTAAAGAACATTGTGTTTTTTCCCTTATTAACAGTTTATGAAGAGGCTTTCAAAAATGAAATACAAAGAAGAATCACATCACAAATAGAGATTTCACAGACAGGATCGTTCATGCCCAGACCAGCCTTTGTATCTCTATTAAAAATCCTTTAAATTCAACAATTTAAATCCTGAAAAGTTTTTTTTTTTTTTTTACTTCTGGGGCCACTTTTCCAAAATGATGAACTTTGCTGCAGCACATTGTTCTAACAGTGGGCAGCAACAGCTATTTTTTCCTCTGCTTCGAGCTCTAGATGCTTCTATAAGCCGCTGCGTTCAGTCTTTCTTCTATCACAGGTCCGCAGAATGAGCTTAACTTTGAAGCAACATAAATGTTCCTTTTTTAAAACTTGCTTTCAGGCAGTTGAATACACTGGGATTAACTATAATCTACGACTGTCCATTTTTCAGCGGGTTCAGACGGATATCTTGTAATCCATAGGCTGTGGCATCTTCATTTCCCCTCAGCCCGTCATGAGGATCCTTCTGAGTGGCATCAGTTTGCTGTGCCGCTTTAACAGTCAAACATAAAAAGAGGCTTTGGATGCAAGAGAACACAAAGCTCTCACACATCAGCAGCGACACCTTCGTCCATGTTTTTGTATACCATTGATACCATTTAAGATGTTACTTAAGCAAGTCTGCCTGTGTGTGAGTGTGCCTATGCGTGTGTCTCTGAACACAATGTTCCATCTATTCACAGATCCCTGTTGGCAAAGCCTGGCGGCGTTCGCCAACCTAAGAGTCCCTCACATATGAGGAAGCTCCCATTTCTGGACAAAAACAGCAAGTTTCTATTTGTCGTCATAAGAAACATTAACACGACACCTAAAGTGAGAGAAAACAAGGAAAGTGGCAACATGACTCATTCCCATCTTCAATAATTAGTCGTGACAAAAGGTTATGGACTCAACACAGTGAAGCAAAGATCTCATCCACAGACACACACAGCGTATTAGTACATTCTGTCTCACATCCGTACTCTGCTGCTAATTCATACCTGAACATGTGAGTACACTGTGTGCGTACTGAATGCCAGCATCCAAGCCGTCCGTTTATTTGCAAACTTTTTATAAAGGATGGAACGCATTTTATTTATTCTGGTTTAAAGTGATGCCCAACTTTCTCAGTGATGTTTTGATTGTATTTTAAATGGAAAACTAAAGAAGAACATTTTTAATTTGATTCTTTTTTTTTTTAATTTTAAATAAATGTTCCACACAACAGTTTGATTCATCGAAGAGACTTTTGTCTTAACCACTGCTTTCATGCCGCCTGGTTTACATCTAAACACAGGCATATATTTAGAGTTCAGCACTGACATTATGTCCTGCAGTCTGGCTTTTTCAGATGAATCAGCACAGAGAAAAAAAAACAAGTATAGTTATTGTTATGATTCTCAGAACCACCAATACAACCTGTAATTTATGATGCTACACTTAAGCCAGCCGGGAGTCTAGATGTTCTCATCCGCTTCCTCAGGGGACCACATTCATCCACTCTCACCTACAAACGCGCCACTCTCCAACTATTTCACATCTGTAACGGTCAATTCCACATCTGTCAGGGAACACTTTCCCTCCTAATTCTCATTGTTTCTGTGGCTCAGATTGTTTAAAACAAGTCAACTCAGCAGACGTGACAAAAAAAGCGCTAAAAAAATAAAATAAAAGCCACCAAAACCAAGTAGTTTTTACGCATCAACTTCATGCGTGAATGAAAGGCACTCACATTAGCGCGCGATCCGCTCACAAAAGCATCTCTGCCTCCACTCCAGGTGCGAATTTTCTCTGTGGGTGTCTTCAAGGGCTGTGTTTGAGTCGGGCTTGTGCTGGCGCGTCCGGCAGTGGACTGGGTGTTGTGCCCATGTGATGGTTAGGGAGCCTTTATCCCACCCCCTCTTCGCCCCTCGCCTTTCAGCCCCTTTCCTCACTGGTGCGCGCGCCGGTGGAGCAGCCACATGGAGCGCTGACTTCAAAATGACACCGGGGGGAGAGACACTGTGAAGAGGTAGAGAAATACAGAAAGAACGGGGGGAGAGAAGACAGACAGAGTGGAGGGAGGGCGGCAGAAACGAGAAGAGAGTTGTGGGAGGGCGTTTAGTGTAAAATTAAGGGCAGGTCTTGGAAAGCAGCCACAAAGTAACACAATGTTCCGGCTGTAGCTGTACCGCTGCTGATGAGAACACTGTGTTCCAATAGACACCCTGACCTGTAACCCGTTCCGTGCCAGGCCGGGAACAGGCTGTTCCGCAGCAGGCTGTACTCTTTGCTCAGCTGACAGCGCGTATCAACAACAGAGCGCAGAAACACGCATGCAGACGAGGATGTGCACGCACCGAAATAAACGCGCAGTTTACCCCGCGATTAGACGCGCGGTGGGACGGATTACCGTTTCTGATGGGGACACAGACACCCGAAAAGAGACCGCTTCTCATCCCGGATGTTTTTTTCCACCTTAAAGTAATTTCCTTCCGACCAACGCGCGTCTGTGCTGCGTTTTATTGCATTTCTTTGCCTCATGTTTGCGTTATGGCCATGTTTTGTCTTTCATCACTAGTCTGCTTCTATCAAATCATTCTTACAAATAAAGACCGAATCCTACATTTTTCGCAGATTATTGATTTTGAAAAAGTGGTTTGGGAATGTCACTTAACCTGCTGGACAGACTGGATGCGCAGCCAGAAAATCGCCATATGCTTTGTTCTTTTATTTCAAAAAGCCAGTTTTGCAAGTCAGGCTGCAAAAGAGAGAGAAGACAAGTAAAGAGCAGGAAAGATCTGGTTGTGTTAAACCTGTAACTTCAAGTTCAAACCACCATCCCTTCCTTTAAGGAGGCCTGCAGGCTGCACGCTCCTTTGACTGACATCCCATCCCAAAGTAATGGATGCTGTTCTTGGAAGTCAATACTCCTATTTCATTTCTTGGAGATTGAACATTAGTTTAGTTATATATTTAGACCAATGTGTGCTTGCCCACTGCCAAACTTTTGCTTTATATTAAGAAAAGCTGTTGGACTTTGTTGCTACAGTGGTTTTATGATAAGAAATATGGATACATCATAAATAAATGAATGGATGAAAATAAAATTTACACATTTATTTCTGTGACATGATGGTCAACTAGTTAAGTCACATTTTATCATTTATAAACACTTTGATAAACTAAAAAAACAAGTTATAAAATGCATAAAATATTAGTTATTTGATAACAGATTTATGTTTATTTTATGATTTTTTTTATTTTTTCAAAGACAATAGAAGAGAAAAGAAAACACAAAAAGCTCTAATGACATCATTTGAAATTCGCTACATTAACTAACTCATTTTATTAAGATGCGTTCAAGTACAAGTTCAAAGTCAGACACTTTTAGATTTTCAAAAAACTTAAAGTAATAAACGCCTAAAGAAAAATTAAAGAGTCTGGCTTCATTATTAGCTCTCTGCTGGCCAAACATTTACATTGAAAGCTATTATGTAATTTAATAATTTATTTTTTGTCACAGATACATTAAATAAAGCAAAAAGAGATGCCAAAAAAAAAAACCCAATTTAAACACAAAACAAGCATTACAAGTAAGGCTAGGACACTCAGTAAGGAAGAACGTGTTCTTTTCTTAGATAAATAGGAACACAGTGAACCTTCTCTATTTAAAGCCTGATATACTGAAAGTAAAGAAATATAGCTCTGTGTATATATATATATATATATATATATATATATATATATATATATATATATATATATATATATAAATATTGTTGTTTTTTTTCAAGATTGGCCACAGAGTGGGTGTGTTAAAAATTGGCTCACAGTTTCTGGTTATGTCGGACTTGTACTTAAACCCGTCTTTCACTTTAAAGGCATGCAAGTGCACCTACATTTCCCACCACAGTTGTAAAAGGGTTTTATGTCATACCATTTGTGGTCTGGTGATACTGATATGAGCATGTCTTTACAAGATGTTTTCTTTCTGCGTCTTATTCTAAGATTGATTGTTCTTTTGTGCTGTGATACAGTAATAAAAATTAAAAAGAAACTTTGGAAAGCATACAAAGAAATTCTCATTTTTCACGTCTTCCCGCCTTTGTTTGTTTTAGTTGGCTGTATCTGTTTTTATTGCAAGGTGTGCCCTTTATTTAAGTAGGACATTCCAGTGAAATGTGAAAGTGGGCACAGATGAAAGTCGGATGGCTGCTGAACTTTGAAATGTGATGGAACAGGCTTGTGGGTATCAGAACAGCTCACTGAATAATGTATTTTCAGATTCTGACAACTTTTACAGCCACGAGTAGCTTTATATTTTGTTCAGACATCCAAATAAATGTTTATAGGTCTAGAAATAAAGTGAAATGTCCGTTTAAATGATGGCAGATAGGTGCTATTTGTGTCTGTGTGGTTCATAAGAATTCACCAGTGAAGGAGAACTCCTCCTATTCTGTAATTACTGAACTTGGATTATCAAACAGCACATTGTAGGCCTCTGGAGGGTGAATCCTACAATTCTGAGTGGAGAAGACACCGTCTGACCTCACTGCTGGTAGACAGCAGGCGGCTATTGAATGGAACATGATGATCCTGTTAATTACTGAGGTGACGCAACAAAAGTGAACCTGATTCTGCAAAACCCACAGGGATGTTATCAACCATCTGAGTAATCCTCTGAGCATCTGCTGATCAGCACAGAGCAGAATTCAAAAAACACACTTGTCGTTGATGAGTTATTCTAATAAAGAAACAAATTCTTCCTTGTGAGCTCTAAATGTGAACGAGAGCTTTGCCGTTAGCTCCTCTTGCCTTGCAGTGTTTGTCAAATGAAGTTCACGGTTGTGACCTGCACTGTAATTTATGAATAGATTTCTGCAAAAATACCAAGCAGGTTGTTTGCTTTCCTGTAAAACTGAGGCTGCCTTGTTTCTGTTTTGGTGAGACCGCAAACACGGTGGGAAACAAGAACACTACATGAGAAAAGATTAAATCAGCAGTGTTGTGCAATTATACTATTTAGAGCTCTGCATTTACTTTATTCAAGACATAAAATGTATATTGCAAACATTTTTCTAATTGTTTTTGAGACATTTTAGCATCTTTTTTGAAGATAACTTAGTAAATCGATTTCATTTGTTCATCAATCCAATAAACTGTGATGTTTCCTAAATATTTTGTCTTTTTTTTTTAACTATCATTTAGTCAAAAGATGGAAAGTTTGACAGGCAAGTGCAAGAAAACGTCTCCCTGAATAAGAGTCTTGGTGTAACCAGAAGCATGCGGGTGAGTGCATTCAAGGATAGAGGCTGCACAGTCATCAGGAAGTGAAACAGAACAGAATGTGCTGTACTAATCTGATTGTGAAACACTGCCCTGAGTGGATGCATGAAAAAGAGATGTTTCGTTGAAAGAACTATACAGGCAGAACCTGTGGTCGCAGAAGGAAATGCACTCACTAAACAAATAGTCTTTATATGAAAAAGCAAAAAGTGCGCAGCAAAAACAACTGCGTGCAGCCTCCGCAGTGAGGCGGCCAGCGTAATGCTCTTTGTTTGTGTTCTAAGCGTCCATGTTACGTACAGGGGAGTAATCTTCTGACTGATCCTTTTATCCCTGAACTTTTGCCCCCAAGAAGGAGTTTGCCACCACTGTCTGCCACTTCTCAAAATAAATGACTGAGAAAGACCAAAACAGGGAACAAAAGGAAGGAACATCTCCACCACTTCAAGTTAAAGCTGGAATAATTCTGCTTTACTACTCAGTCAGTTTGCTGTTCAATACATTTACTAAGAAAATCAAGATGTAGGAACTGATCTTCTCACCAAAGTAAATGATACATTTCTCATATAATGAAAAAAAGATCTTCACTGTTGTAATGTTTTATTAGGCAGTTTTCCCCTAAAATCTACTATTTTTTTCATTTGCTGTATTACTGGACAGAAAGAATGGAGGAAAATAATCGTGTTTGGATTTTTGGGGCGACACTTTTGTGTTCAGCAACTCACATTTCCTCGTGTTACATAAAAAGCTTGTTCGTGGTAAACTAAGAAATGTTCTACATGCAACGATGCAGCATGTTCTTTTGAGAGTCCCAGCATCCAAACGTGTTGACATCCGTACTGCAGTTGAGCTTCATCTTTAGCAGAAAAGAAACACCTGGCTTTGGAAAAGTCTTAATTTCACCTCAGTAAACATGAACTGAGTGACATATTAACATGGGGCACTAACAGCACAATGGGCAGTTTCAAGTTTGGTTTTATTGGGATACAAATGTATATTGTATCAAAACTTAGCAATAATTTGCATTCCTATTTTGTCAAACAATACAAAAACAGTTACTAGTAATAATAATAGTTAATACACACACACACACATATATATATATACACTGCATAGATAGATATATGATCCATAGAAATATCAAACTTAGAAATAAACAGTTTTCAGTTGTTGATGAAAATTAGAAAAAATAAATAAATACATTTTATAAATTTGACTATAGAATCCGAATTGTCCTTAAAGTGAATGTGAGTTAACTGACAGGTAACTGACTTAGATCTTGACAGGGCCTTTCCAGAGGTCAGACTGAAAAGTCCCCTTTCACGTCAGGAAAATGTAACATTTTTAAAAACAATAATATCAATCGTGCAGCATGTTCTGTTTGAACTGAAAATGTTATAAATGTTGACATTTTATTAGATAGTTATTTTACTACAACTCCTCATAGGCATTGGACGATAATTATTCTTGGGAATATTTTTTTAAATATATATTTAGGTTATTTATTATGTATCTGCTGTTTTTAATAAAGCAACTGAAACAAAGTTATTTCTCCTTTGTGGGATCAATTAAGTTCTATTCTATTTTAGTGTATTACTTAAACAATACAGTTCACCATAAGTCAAAATCAGGAAATCCAGGTTTCCCCCTTGTACATTTAAAAAAAGGCATCAGCAAAAATAAAAAATGAAAAAATCTACTGTTCTGTGCTCATTATCAGAAGTGAGATGAGGCTGTGGTGATTTAGCAGACATATTTACACAAAGCAATCACGTGGAACTCACTGTTGTTGCCAAGGACACTGGTGTAGTGACTGGGGATCAAACCAACAACGTTTTTAGTGAAAGGCGAGTTGGCGACACGTGCAACTCCTCAACAACAAAAAGAAGTACAAAGTCTTCTGTTACATTCCTCTATGCTTATGTCACTCTTCTTCTTGAACTCAACTCTGTACAGGAAGTGTACATACAGTGTCTCCCCGCCCACTTGAACATTTCCAAAGGGTCATGCATGGTGACTTCTTCTGTTGAGCAATAGCTGTTGGTTTACCCAATTTCTTATGTAATACTGATAATAGTCTCCTGGTTACTTTCCCTCAGGGCAAACAGACTTCACCTGGGTTTTTGTGGATGTAACACAAATACAGTAAATAATTGAAGTTTCCAATGAAATTGATGCCAATATCTGACCCTGACAGCTGATTTATTTCTTCTCTTTATTTCTGTTTCCTCTCTTCTCTTCCGATATTATAACTTAATTAAAATTGTTTATCACTACTTAAGCAAGTTTTTATTTTATTTGAACAGAAATGTAGTCTCAGAAAAACAGCATAAGTTTCCTTCGGAAAAAAAAGGAAGCATTTAAAGATACCAACTTATTTATACTAAATCGTTAAAAGTAATAGAGAATTTGTGCCAAAAAGTTTCTAATGTAATTCTATCTTTAACTTCAGCTTAGCCTAGATTGTCAGACAGTTTCATTCTTTTGATATCACTTGTAAATTTGTCTAACAGTCTTTGAAAATGCCATAAAGTTCTACTTTGTTTTCATTTTTCCCCTCCTGTCTTTGTCCTTTTTTTGTTTGCCATTTGTTGTAAGATATAGGCTATGTATGTTTATGTTTTATGTTTTTTTTTATGGGATTTGGTAACATCCTCAGATTTGATGAGATGTTTTTATGCTTTGTTTAGTTTTAGATTTTAGTACAATTTAACTTTTAAAAAAAAGAGAAAAGAAAAAAAACAAAATATACTACTTGTGAATGAGAAAATTGAGGCTTCGTCTTGCGTTACAGTAAAATGGTAAATGGTGTATACTTATTTAGCGCTATTCTACCTTCCTTGAAGGCCCAAAGGCCCATTCAGCCATTCACACACATACATTCACACACACACACACACACACATTCACACACTGATGGCGGGTCCGCTGCCGAACACTGGCGCCAACCTTCCATCAGAGGCAATGTGGGGTTCAGTGTCTTGCCCAAGGACACTACGACACATGGGCGGGCAAGGCGGGAATCAAACCTGCAATCCTTCGATCACAGGCCGACTGCCCTTTCAACTGCACCACAGCCGCCCACAGTAAATGCACTTATAGTTTTATTAAATCAGGTACTAAAATGTCCAAAAGCATAAAAATAAGTTTAAAGGGTGGAGGGGTCCACTTCTTATAATCTTATTTCTAAATCCTTTTCAAACTTCTTGTGTCTGTGCATGAGGAGCAAAATATTTTGACATTGTAAAATGCTGTTTGAAATAAATAAAACATAGATGGTAGCGTAATATTAAGTATATATTTTTTAAATTACATCAAGTTTATTTTCTTCATATTTTATGCAAATTGACAAATGCAGCTGTTGACAAACGTGGTAAAAAAAAAAAAAACATTTAATTGAATAAGATATTAACCGAACTGAGTATAAGTCCTTTAAACTAAGTATTTTATTATAATAAGCGTTTAATTTTGTTTTTAACAACAAGTGAACATAATGTTCAAAACTGTTTCAGTGGTTTATTATTGGGTGGTCTACTTGGGGGAAGCAACAGGTGGCGCTATATTTGTTCGTTGCTGCAGAGACTGCTCATTTACGCAGAGAAGAAGAAGACTGCGTCCCTTTTCCGCTGCTGGTCATGTCAAGCTAGCAGAGTGGGCCTTTTTTTTCTAGAATTGGCGGCGATAGATTTACCGATAGATTTGTCTTTAAATACATTAATAGGTAAGTTTCGTTTTTTGTAAGCCTCCATTTAAGTTTTCATTTTATTCGAATTTTGCACTATCCACGAACCACTGTCCTCTCTGGTTTACATTATTTCTAAATGTGACATGTGAAAATGCTAACAAAGTTAGCCACATTCTATGGCTACTTCATTCGCCACTTGCTAACCTATCATTCATGTTAAGGGCTTTAGTAATCGGTAGCACAAGTATTTGACGATCAGATTATCTTACAGTTAAATTGTTTTGCATTTTATTTGAGGTTTTGCATTTTTTAATGAATGAAATGTAGCGCTACCTGGTCGAATTTTATGCCACGCATTTTTCAAAGAACAGGTGCGGTTCCGTCTGAAAATGGGGATGCTAGCATGCCAATTCGAACCGAAACTGTTGCTTTGTCTTGTTTTATTCTTTAGTTGTAATAGTCTTATTTCTATGTACGTATTTTACTACCGATTATAGTACACCATTCTGTATTAATATAATCCAATTTGTATGGATCCTTTTGTGAATGTGTAGTATTTGCTTGGTGTTGTTGTTATTTTGGCTACATTTAATCCTTTGAGAAATTATGGTCACATTAAAGTTATTACCTTGTGAATCTTGGTAATTGAACCTCGAACTGCATCCTATTTCGTAGTCGTGTGCGTTTTTCTGATGAAGCACCGTGATCACACACATTACTAACAACACAAAAGCTGTAAAACAGAGGTTTAAAATTCGTTTTTGCTTTAAGCATCTGCATCTAACTTGTCTTATTTTGTTGCAGGGTTTTTGTCAGGCACATCTGATTAAAGACAAAAGGAAGTGGAGAGTTTAAAAAATGGGAGGTATGAAAAATGTCCTGGATTTAACATTCTTTTGCTGTTTAAAATATTTCAAAAAGCAAATCATTTCCAATTATTGAAGTTTTTAATGCTCTTTTTTTTCCCTATTGGCTAAATTTTTTTTCCCGCTGGTATTTAAGTGCGACCAGCACAAAACTGATGGAAATTCATGCTGGCCAGACATAATGGCAGCCAAGATGCACATTGCTGAATTGCCTGGATTGTGCGTTGAAGGCTAAATGCTGTTGTTGGTCCCACATATGTAAATCTGTGCTTTCAATCGGTTAAAAAAATAATCAGATTAATCACATAATGTTTTACTAGATACATTTTGTAGGACAATATGCATCTTTTAACCCAAAGGAAAAGTCCAAAGAGAATTTTTTTCTTCATGTTTGCTGTTGGAAATGTATTAAATTGTAAAGTGTTTACTCAGATACCCAAGAGATGTCACTTGTGTGCACAAAACACATCAACAGTAAGATAAGCAAAAGCTGTAAAGACTTTAATATGTGCAGCATTAGTCCAAGAAAAAAAAGATATACAGCCATAAGAAACAAACATTGTGTTTTCTGCACTTTAAATAGTCTTGGTGAATACTAAAATCTGATGGCTGACGCTGATGGGTGTTGATATGCACCTTAAATAGTAGTTCTGATCACATAGCCAAACTATTCTGTAACACTTGCTTCTTTAAAACAAACCTTTTGCTTCATCTTCTGGCCAAACGGTAAGCGGTGAACTTTCTCTGTAAACTAATTTCTATCGTGACGAATAGCACATTCTACCGGTCCAGCGATGAATTCTTGTGTTACTATGACAACGCCACTCCATGGATAAAATAGTCTGCTTTTTGTTTTAAAATAAATAAATAACAAGAATAAAGTACTAAAAATTGAAGACTTGTAATTGTAACTTCTGACGTGTAATTAATCTGAATTAATAAATAACTGGTTCACTTTTTTTTAATTAACCATGTGCGTTAACGCGTTGGCAGCCCTAATTTACAGTTAGTCTCGTAGGCGCTCACGCACCTAGGTGTGTGAAATTTGTTCTCCACAGTTGACCATCCCCTGGATGAGCATGGTGAGCTGCACACAGCAGCACTCAGGAACTATTCTGTATATTAACCCTAACTGTAACTCTTCTGGGTCCCTGCGGCCAATAAAAAAGTTCAGCACTGGCCGCACGTATCAAAAAAAATTATGTGCAAATTGTTACTTTTCCTTACTACATGTGCTCCTTTACTATTGTATTAAAAGGTCAGAAGATAAAACATTTCAATGCATATTAATTTATTTTTGTTGAATTGATAAAAAATGTAAGAATATCTTGAGAGATAGATGCTCAAATGTTTAAACTTGTCAGCAATAGACATTGTGTAGACTTTGTTTCAGGTTTTTCTTTTACTCAGATCATTTGTATTCTTTTTCCAGACCCTACTTATCATCGAGACTGCCCCCTTGACTGCAAAGTTTATGTGGGGAATCTAGGCAACAATGGCAATAAGACAGAGTTAGAACGAGCCTTTGGATACTACGGCCCTTTAAGAAGTGTTTGGGTTGCCAGGAACCCCCCAGGTTTTGCATTTGTTGAGTTTGAAGATCCCAGAGATGCATCTGATGCTGTGAGGGAACTGGATGGCAGGTATAGCATCCTCTCAACGGTTCCTTTTTTCTTTTTATTAACTTCCTTTGCTAACGGTGCATTTTCTCAGGACTATGTGTGGCTGCCGAGTGCGCGTTGAACTATCCACTGGGGAAAAACGCTCCAGGAGCCGTGGCCCTCCACCGTCTTGGAGTAGGCGCCCTCGAGATGATTTTCGACGTCGTAGTCCTCCGGTCAGACGCAGGTACGGGTTCTCAGCTGAAACTTTATTTCGTCTATTCTGGAATTATTTAAAAAAAAAATATTTGTTCATCATTAATTTCAAACTATAGTTTTATAGATACACAATTTTATTCTTTAGATGTAACCACATTTACCTTTTAGTTAAAAAATCATATTCACCAGTTTTTATTGAAGCAAGTGTTAAATATCTGAATTTGGACTAAATTTGTACTTTTTCACTCAGTGCTCCAAATTACATAATTTGAATTTATGACATTTAGATTTATCAATGCTGATTCATGGGTGATGGTTGCTTTCAACTTGTTGGTGTATTAGTTTTCATTTAGATCAAATCTGTGGCCGTAATCATAAAACATCTCTTTCTTTTGTCAATACTGCAGATGTTTAAAATGGCTTGCCTATATATATATATATATATATATATATATATATATATGTTATATAGTTAATTATATAGTTATATATAGTTATATAGTTAATTTTGACGGGAGTGTGGTTTGAGTTGACTTTTTTTTTTTTTCAAGTGTTATGAATACCTTACATTTGAGCAAATTCTTTGATTAACTCAAGACCGCCTGAAATTTTACTTTTTTTAAAAATGAGCAATTCCAATTATTCTACTAAATATTTAAGAAACCAGCTGGTTACCTGGGATGTTTTGTGATTTGGGCCTTTGATTTTTCTGGTTAGAGTTTGATCTATTCAAGGAATCTTCATTTAAAAGTCACGTTTGCATTCATGGAGTCTTGAGTAACGGAGGAAAGCACCATAACCCGTGAAGAGGCACACTTCACTTTTCATTAAACATTTTTTCTATCTAGTTTATTTAAACTCACTTTCTGCAGGTTTAAATTTTGTTATCTTTCTGAGTTCAGTTGTCATCTGTTAATAAAAACTGAACCCCATTGCAGAGTCACCACCACGCTTCTCACCATCTGAGTCAGTCAACTAGTCCTCTTTCAGCATCATGTGACTGCTGACCAGCGAGCCCCACTCAGCTTGGCTGGTGTTGTCACATGACCAGGCACAACGCCAGTCGTCAGGTTCCACCAACCTTATGGTTCCTGAGCATGCAGTTCCCAGCATCCTCTTCTACTTCCTCCGACCTTTACCGATCGACAGTGATCCACGTCACATTATCAACCAAACAGCGTCTTTTACTTTTTTATTTCTCAACAAATCTGCTGTATCAGCGGGAACAGCCCTTGGCTTACGTCCGCCTCAATCCATCTCCCTCCCCCCCAAAAAAAGCCAGGAAAAATCTTCAACTACCCCCTCCAACCAGCCACCAAGCAACTTCATATCTGCAACATTTGCATCATGTGGCAAATCTTCTCTGCAATTCGACCTCCCTCACCATCAGTCTGGCTTCCTTGTGTCATTTCTATCTTGTCCAATTCCCCCAAAATAGTAAGTTTCTTTTATCCTGCTCTTTGTAGTTTTCTTTTTTGAATCTAACTTGCAAAGCGGCTTGACAGTTTTCCCTCAGCAGTTGTGTTTAGAGCAATGTCATTGCAGCACTCCAAACCTAAAGCTGACGGGACTGGATCACAAATTTAACAAAAGTTGAACAAAATAAATAACTTTTTTTATTTTTTTGTCTCGATACATATTTTCATGGCTCGACATTAAGCCTACTTTAGTAGCATTCATGTGGCCAGTTTAGTAGTTTTAAGATGACCACCTTTTTGTCTTTTGTTTACATCTCTTTAACTTTATCGCATCAAATGCTTGTCACATTCATTCAGACATTAGCAGCAGATTATTAGCAGCTGATTCGGGATCTAAATGTTAAAAATATATCTCAGACAGAGAAGGAGACATTTGTGTTTCTTTTTCTCCTCGTCTTCCTTTCAGACACTGAAGATCTTAGAATTTGAAATTTGTCCTTGTTTAAATGTTAAAAAGAAAATGGCAATAGTTCAACAAATTAAGTCATTAAGTGCAGTTTTCCGGTGGCAGATTTTTGAGCTGGGTTTTAAAAATGTAGTTATTAGAACCAAATTGGTCTTGCCTTTAAAACAAGTCACAATTTAGCAGCAAATCCATATATTCTTTTTGTTTTTATATATTTTTTGAAGATATAAAAAGCTTTGAATTTGGTTTATAGTGTAAGAATCAATCATTTTATTAATACAATTTTCACTTGTTTTGAGGTATTTTATTCAATTACTAGTTTTGTTTGGAATAAAAAAGTATTATATTGGATTGAAATTGAAAGTAAAGTTAAAACTTGTGAATCAAATTGATTTGGCAGCAGTGCAGTGATATCAAGGTCCAGTGGATCTTATAGGATTAAAAGCTTTTTTTTTATTATTTTCTTTTAATTTTCACAGATATAACTAAACATTGTCTTAATGTCGAGCTCTGACTTTAATTTTTAAAATCTGTTTCATTCTAAAATCTGGCCTCATGTTTGATGCTGACAGAACCAAGTTTTATTTGAATAAGTTGACATTGCTGGAGTTCATGGATGAAGCTGATCCATGACTGATGGATAAGGAGGAACGTGTAGTCACGTTTCCAAGACTAACCCAGGAATCTTCTGAGGGTCAAAAGGTTTCATTAGTTGTAGGAAAATTGTAAATGATAACCTAATTAGATTTCATTTTTCCATTTATTTTACGTCACTGACATCTTTAGATCACCAAGGAGGAGGAGCCTGAGCCGTAGTCGCAGCAGGTAAAGCCCGATTTGGAAAATTCTCAAGTAAACATTTTCTGTGACTGAGAAAAATTCTTTGTTCTTCCATTCAGGTCTCTTTCAAGAGATAGACGCAGATATCGGTCTCTTTCCAGAGACAAGAACCGCAAGCGTTCAAGATCCTTCTCTCGATCAAGGAGGTAAATTGATCATATTTTGGTTTTCGTTCATTTAGATTCCATTACTTTGATAATCATTTGTCTTTTTGCTTTGCAGTCACTCCAGGTCTACTGAAAGGAAATGAAGATCTTGAGTTTTGAGGTCGTGTTGAGAGTGCAAGAAGACAGTTTTGTATTTTTTTTATTTTCTTTTCAGATTTTCTTTCCAACCTGAAGGCGTTCTAAGAGCAGCCATAGAAAACAATGTGGGTTAAATGACGACTAAGGACTTGAGTCTTTTATTTTCTTTTAAATCACCTGGTTTGGGAAGATTTTCAGATTTTTCTTCAAATTTTTCTGTCTTTGTGTAGAAGAAAATCCAGTCTTGCCCTGCATGTGTTCACACAAGTACTGTATTTAGTTGAACAGTAATGTGCTTTTTAAATGTTGAATTAAACTATTGATTTTCTTTTTTCTTTTCATCGCTGTATTCTTGGTTGTCTCTTTCTTTCAGTGGTGCGATGCCGTAGTGTGTAAACAATCAACACAAACTCGATAAACATGCCATTTAGAACTGTAGGCCGTCTCTAGAACATTTCTAAACATGTTTAAATGTTTCATTTTAGCAGAAAAAGCACTTTTTTTGCATTGGGATTACAGTTTGTTCTGAATAGTTGTTCAATAAAGATTTTTTTCAAGGTGGCATGTCATCCCAGTCTATGCATTTTGTTTTATGTGCAAACATTGGGGATGTTGAGACACAACAGCATCAGTAGAAGCTGAAGCACTCCTTGAGTCAGGAAGTGACCGTGTTGCGCTGATATTGGCTGTTAGTGTTACCCACACAGGAAGCAGTCAAGAGCTGCTTCATGTAAAGAGAAACACACCCTCTTAAATGAAAGAACCTGATATGAGTAGAGATTGATGAAAGTCAGTAAGCAGCAGAGGTGCCTGATGGTGGTAAGTCTGCTATTATTATTTGACGTTTTGGTTAGGCTGAGTTAAAGATTTTTCTTGAATACTTTGACTTTCATATGTTCTTTAGTGGTTCCACAGTGTGTCCTCCTAACGCTTTGACTGAATGTCTCATGCTTTAGGCACAGGAATGAAAAGTCATGTCTGCTCAGAGTAACAAGAAAAAACGTTTGGGTTCCCGTCGAGCGCCGGCACAACAAACCAAGCTCTTTGGTGCTCATGAAAATGTAACAGACGAGCATTCTGCAGATCAGCACCAGGTACCAGAAGTTCAGCAAGTTACAGAGTCTGTAGACCATGTGAGTGACTCTGGAGTCTTATTGAGCAGAAGAAAGCTGGGTTCTAGCCGTAAAAGAACAGAGAGGCAGCATGGAAAGGACACAGAAACCAGGATGGACCTTGAACCCAAGGAAGATGATGAGACCAGCTCAGATGCAACTTTTGAAACCCACATTAATACAGCATCGAAAATCCAGTTAAATCAAGGGGGAGGGAATGAAATGTCTGCAACTCTCCATGGCTCCTTTGCAACCCATGCTTCGGATTATACAGAGACTGATCGAGGTTCAACGGCCTCTCTAGAAATCCCCTGTGTTGAGAATCCACAAGACTGCAGGAATGAAACCAACCTGAGGGTGACTGAAACATTTGACAGCCCCCAAAGTGAGGACACCAAAGCAAACGAAATCCTCGCTGAGGTAACCCCACAGAGTGCATCTTCATGCTCAGAAGGTTTTCAGGATGACTACTCAGTGGGTGAGTTGCCTTTCACATTTTCTGAGATGATCACCAATCCAACCAGTGAGAGTGAACAGAGGATTGAACAAGCTTTAGAGTTGTCTAAAGAGGAGTTTACCACAAATGAGACACAATGGGATCTTCTTAAATCATCTGAAACTAGTGGCGCTCAGTTTCCACAGGTGGGTGTGAATGAAAATCACGAAAAAGATGAGTCAAAGCATGTGCCTCTAAATGATACAGCTTTTCCAAGTGATGAAGAACATGTTGATAGTTCTAAATCCCTGCTCAATGTGAAAACTACTGATAAAGAGGATGTTTTAGCTCATGGAGATGATCAGAACATGTGTTTTATAGGAGGGAAAAGCAGTGAGTGTTTTCAGGATGATGAGAGCAAATGCTCCCCCATCACAGGAGGTCAAGAAAGCGCAGCGGGACAGATGCATGGAAGCTTTCATGAGCATGATCAACAGGCTTCTGATGCACAAAATGTTCATCGAGAAGAACAAGGAGCTCCCTCTGAAGTCGAGCAGAGCAATTTTTCTCTCCAAAGCCTAATGTCGGAGTTAAGTACCCCTTTTAAGTCCCACTTACGCAACAGTTCTGTGAGCTCTGATGAAGACACAAACCTCAGTGGAATTACAAAACATCCTGGGTCTCCTCATAAAAATAAAGAAAAACATATTACAGAATCTGCAGACTGTGCTTTGGAAAACACAAAGATCGATAACACCCCCTCACAATCATTGGAAACCGAGACTGCAAGCCAGAAAGACACCAAACATGACTTTATCGTCTCTGTTTCACACGACAGTCCAACATCTTCACTGCCTGTAGATGGGCATTCTGAGGATCATGATGTTTTATTGCCTCGCCAGGAACCCAACCTGGAGAATTTGGGTCTATGGAGTGACAAAATACCAGAAAATCCTGGAGAAAAAGAGGCAGAAAATACACTCGATGTAGATGATGAAGTTTATTCCAAATCTGAAGTGCCGGAAGATGAGGTTCTTTATCACTCATCAGAAACAGTCGCAAATGAAGCCATTACTAAAAAGGAAATCCATCTTGAATCTCTGATTGACCAAAATGAAACCAACACTTTTCTGCCAGAGCTTTCAGGAACAAAAACTGCTTCCACAAATGAGGATACTTCACTTTATGATGACAATTCTGCTGCATCTCCCACGTGTGAGGCTTTAGATACACGAGATGAAGATTACGATTTATTAGATACCGAAAAAGCAGGGTTCAGTGATAGAGACCGAGTGGATTTAGCTCCAAGACAGGAGCATCAGTTCGTGAACAGCATAGAGGATGAAATAAAATCCACCTCTGAACAAGTATTTATTTTAGAAACACAGGAGAACAAATCTGCTTTATCATCTTTTCCATTACAAAGTAGTTTTTCTTCAGAGGCCCAGCCTCAGGCAAGTACTGTGCATCTGGTTGAAGAAAACAGCCCAAGCTTTCATCAGAACGAAAGCATAGCAGGCCAAGAAAAACCAGAGGAAACAAAGCTGGAGGACAAAGGAAAATATGACACATCAAAGACCCAAGAAATGAATGTGCAGGCTGACTCTGATTCATTTGAGTTAAATCCGTTTGGTGTCATTTTTGATTCTGAAAAAGAAGAAGAGGTAACTGACGAATGGTGTTACAGGGAGAAGCAAAATGATGAACCTCCTGTTGTGCCTCTAGTAACACTTTCAGAGAGACAAGAATGCATGACGGCTGAAAGGCAGAATGACATTGTTGAACATTTAGTAGTGTGTGAACCAAACGCAGGCTTTTCTCCAGCAGAGAGACCCGCTGAACAAGGCTACAGCGAAGAACTTACAGAAACCAAAGGGAGCCTGGAGAGAACATCTCCAACAGATGAGAGGCTGACCGGAGAAGAACAGCTAGCTCATGTCAGAGCGGCTCGACATTCAGAGAATGCTATTAACACAGAACATGGGCGGGAGGCTGAGTCAGCACTAACGCAAGGCATCTCTCACAGTGATGTAGCAAAAAATCACCATTTCTTCTCTGAAATTCAGATTACATTTACAGAGCCACACCAGTCCGAGCTTGCAGCTGATTATGATGAGTCGCAGGTCAGCAATAAAGAAGGTGTGGACAATACTCTGGAAAATATACGTGAATTTAGAGTGCTAGAGGAGAATTCCCTGAACCCCAACACCAGAAAAACCAGTCTGATTCTGAAAGAACATTTTTCTAAAACAGAGAGCAGCAAATCTTCAATGACACAAGATGGTTTAGATTCTCATTTTAACAATGATTCTTGGCAAAATTCCACAAGTTTAAGTAATGAAGGAAATACAGAAGTGTCACGTTTGAGCTTTGTAAAGCCAGTGGGAATACAGCCAGAGAGAATAAAAAGATCAGATTCTTCTTGCACTGAAAACATGGCAGATTCTGACTTTCTACCTTCATGTACTTCAGCAGAGCTTCTGCCAAACCAATCACATTCCACTGAGCTTCCAGGAAACAAGGAAGGAGATTCAGATGGGGAAATTATGATGCCTTATGGAAATTTACCAAGCAATAAATTACCCAGTCAGAACACGGTGTACACATGCACACCAGAGAGCCCCACAGAAGCACTGAACCCCAAAGACCAGACTTCATGCTCTCCGCAGGAGACTTTTACAACAAATAATGAACCGTATGGATATTTCAACCTTTTAAATCCTGCAGGAAGTCAGCATCTTTTGAGTGAAGCACACACAGCCCAGATTAACCAAACACAAGAAATACATCCAACCGATTCCAACTCAACTGTTGAGAAGGAAAATTCTCCACAAACAGACACAGATTGTGCTTTGAAATCCCAACGTCTAGACAGTCACCTCAGCAAAAATGAAGGTCAGTCAAATACGAAACCAGCAGGTAACAGGAGGAAGTTTGGATCGAGCCGAAGGAATAAAGAAAAACAACACAACAAAGTTGATGAAGCGAGCCAAGAATCTAAAGAGGAAGAAGTCAAACAAACTGGGCACAGTGAAACAACAGAAATAACGGTGATGAGTCAGAGAGAACCAGAAGATGTTCTTTCTGTTGCAAAAGTAAAAAAGATTAACTCAACAGGCCCTGAAGATAAAAACCCATTACAGCTGCAGGAGAGTAAAACAGCTCTTTTAAACAATGCTCTGGTTGACGGCACTGTTGCAATTTCAGATAAAGGGGATTCTTCAAAATCCAGTGAAGACAAACCTATAGGATGTGGAAAAGAGCCGGAGAACTCCGCTCAGCTTACAGGATATGACTCGGTTAAAAATGAGAAGATACAATCATCACAAGCCTCTGTTTGGACCAGTCACCCAGATACGCTGAGTAACTTATATCATGACGACATTATCAGTCCAGAAAGTGTACTTGTTCATGATCAAAAAGAAGCCTTTCAGCATTGCATCACACTGGCTGTGTCCTGCGACAAAGACTCACTCAAACAGGAAATCCATCTGAAGGAGGACAGGAATTTGCTAAAAGCAGCGACCGAGGACACAAACGGGAAGATTACGGCAGATGCACAGGTGAAACCACCTTCAATCCTTGAAGAATCGGCTTCTCAGACTAAAGTAGTTGTCAGTCCAGTAATAGTTCATAAAGTAGACGATGAGAAAAGTGTAGATCTTGGTGTGAAGACATCTCAAGATAATTTAACAAGCTATGATTCTAAAACTGGAAGTAGCTCATCAGGTCAGCTAACTACTTCTGATTCTGGAAGCTCAGTTTATAGAATGGCACAAAAAAATGACAATGGACAAGTGGATGTACTGATATCACAAGTCAGAGATGCTGATGAAGAAAACCCAGGCAACAAAAATGAAGGAATGGAAGGTAAAAATCCTGAGATTAAAAGTGCAAGTCCTGATTTAAATGTATTCAAGAAGAAAAGAAAAATGGGCTCCACCCGCAGGAGTCTTGGATCACGAGCCACAGACTCACAACACAGTAAGGAACTTGAGGATGAAGTAACCAACACTTTAACAATTGATGAAGATAAACAAATGGAGCCGGTGCCCTCATTTGAGGAGAAACATCCTCAGGTTCACACAGAAGATGGAGACGACGGCCCTGAACCAAGAAATTCGGAACTCTTTGTAGCAGTGGAAAGTAGTCATGGTGATGATTCAACACTGAAACCTCTGGCTCTCGAAGGAAGCCCAGTTTCTAACAGCCAGTCGGTAAAAAGTGAGCATCTGCAGACTCCAAATGACCCTCTGATAGTCTGTCCCAACAATGACGGTTTGTCACAAGCAGCACCTGGAGCGAGAAGGAAAAAGTTTGGATCCAACCGAAAGTCACACATGCATCAGAACAAAAAAGTCCAAGCTCCAAGAGACACCGAGGTGACTGTGGGGATCCCTGTGGAGGACACAGTTCAGCAAGCGGAGGAGCAAGAGGAAAAATCCCTTCGTCTGGATACTATCTCAGAGGTAGATGCAACTTTTTTCATAGTCACCAGTTCCCTGAAGATGTGTCATAATTTCTGTTGATTTGGAGTAAATATGTTTGATGTCACAGAACATTGGACCAGAATGTGTTTTTTAATGTAATGCTGACAGAGAATATTGGTCAAAAGTGAGGGTGAAGATCAGCTGTCAGTGTTCAAACACAGCAGGCTTGCTGCAGTTCTTATTGACTCTCTTATCTGCTATGGTTATCTATACTGCAAGGCTGTACTTCCTATTTGCATACGATATTTTTGCACTTACATTTGTTAGGTTCTTTTTCAACAACGAAGTGACTCAAGCCAATTTGAGGAACATGTGGTCGTCCTTGCATGTTTCACATGCTGGAAAGGAGAACACGACCCTTTGTCAAGCTTCCCTAAAAATGCCGGTCTCAAAGGAGATCAGCTTTGAAATGCTGAAGAAAATTGCTTAGCATGTGATCAGATATGCATACTTTTTACAGCGGAAGAGTGTTTAAAAAACGTAGTTACTGATACGTTGGCATGTGGATGTTTGCATGAAAAAACAACTGCTAATATCTTTTCAGGCTGATAAACAGCACCAAAAGAAGGGATTTCCCGACATCAGCTCAACAACTGTTAGGTAAGTCCAAAACTGAACTGAAGAGAATATCAAAATACAGCAACAATCTTCTTTGTGTGACACAGAAATCTGATTTATCTACCTGAGTGACGTCAAAATCGTTATGAAAAATCATTGCAATTATATGTTGCACAATTTTACATTTAGCAATAAACAGACAAATACGCATAAAATCTAGATTTCTATTAATCTCATCTTCCAAATTAAGATTAAAAAATGTAATTTGGTAAGCTTAATCCGTTTGATGCAAATACTCACAAAATAACAACAGTAAACTCAAAGATTTTCCAAAGCTTCACAGAATCCCCAAAACAATAGAGTAAGCCTGCCCTCATTTCCCATCATCCATCTGTTTACACTCTATCCCGCTGGCTTTACAGCCCCTCACATCCCCAATCTAACATTAGTGGTACAACAAAAATGGTGAACAATATTGGAGCTACAGTTTAGAGGCAGATGTAGCTCAGACGAAGAAAACAAAGACGAACATGATCTATTTGTATGCAGAAGGATGCATTGGAATGGAGTGGAACAGAGAGCTTGTAGCCTGCCGATTGTAGTTTTTCACGTCACAACTTCAAGCTTTTTCAAATGGCATTTCTTCATCTGTTCCTCATTCACGGCCATTACAGGAATAAAGGAATAAATAAAAACAGGAATAAAGAAATCCTCAGAAATCCAGTTTTAAGCTTAATTTTCTTTATATATGCCCTCCGTCATTAGAAAAAATCTACAAGAACATGTTAAAATCACCAAAATCACCATTTTCATTTAAATAAGCCTTTAAATAAAAACACGCCTTCCACCTCAACCAAAGTAGGAAGTACCTGATGTTGCAGTTCCTCTAACAACCACTGGAGGCTGGTTTCAGAGGAGAGCAGGTTTCCTTTTTTTAAATTAATCATTTTATTTCCAACATGCAAATCACAAAAGTGAAGATAGAATTTTAAAAAAATCTTTACAACAGTGTTTAAACAACAAATATTTAAAAAATATTATTTTGACAAAGCATTTCAGGCATGTTAGACAGGGAGTGGGCAGAAGTCGAGCTTCTTTAAGCGCACCCCTTAAGCTTTTCAGACACTTGCAACACTTTAACAATAGTGTTTAATAATCAGTAGAGTCAAACACAGCTGGACTCAAATGAAGGTGTAGAACCATCTCAAGGATGGTCAGAAGAAATGGACAGCACCTGAGTTAATATGTGAGTGTCACAGCAAAGGGTCTGAATACTTAGGACCATGTGATATTTCAGTTTTTTGTTTTTTTTTTGATAAATCCTCAAAAATTATGTGGGTTTTTTTGTCAATATGGGGTGCTGTGTGAACATTAATGAGGAAAAAAAATTAGCTTCAATTATTTTAGCAAATTGGTGCAATTTAACAAAGAGTGAAAAATTGAAGGTGGTCTGAATACTTTCCGTATCCAATGTGTATATACAGATTTTTCTTTTAAATTGGTAAGTGAATCAACTTTTTAAAAAATCTCCATTTTGGACTGATGAATTTGTCCGTCCCTCTTCTGACTTTCTTTTCACTATGCAGACATAAAGCATCACATTTACATATTTCTCTGAACACATTTGTTTTCCACAGGAAGGACACTCTGGCCCAGTCTCAGCAAACTACAGTCCACCTGGACGAGGACCGCCAAAAGCAGCTGGTTGTCGGTAAACAGAGCAATGTACTAACACACATGAGAAAACATAGGATACCATGAATACCAGCAATATTTGATGTCATCAGGTGATCCCAGAGGGCCTGACTTCATATCAGACAGCTACAACGTGGTGCTGATCGGAGACAGCAGCGTAGGGAAGACTTCTTTCATGAAGAGGGCTCAGAATGGAAAGTTTTACTCTGAAGTGCAAGCCTCTATTTGTAAGCTCCGAATTTATGTTATTCCAGCAGATGTTTGTCAAAGACACCTTTGTACTGTTTATGTGAGGTTTTTTTTTTTTTTTTTTCAGGTCTGGACACCTGTGAGTGGACTGTAGTGGTTGATGGGAAACGTGTGGTCCTGCGTTTATGGGATACAGCAGGGCAAGAAAGGTACGCTTTTTTAAATTTAACAATCACCCAGTGTGAAAAGAATGATGTAGATTTAAAGCATTTCACTTAAGAAGTCATATTTACAAAAGTGGGAACATTTCTGTGCTGTTACAAATTCAAAATAATAATCAGTGTGAGTGCAGTTGAGGTTCTTTAACATATGTCTTCTTGACATATTTTGCTGATTTGTACCATTAAATCTAGGACTTAATTTAGCATCACCTTGATAGGGAAAAAAGCATTGAAGAATATCTTTCAATATTAAAAAAATAAAGAATCCATTCAGGGGTTAATGTCACTAAAGCTATTTTTCAGCAAACATTACAGATCACCAAAGGCAGAAAGGTTTTGTTGCTCTTTAGTTTATTTTCAACACAGCTGCAGATTTATTAATTTTTTTATAGATAAAGTTAGAAACCAAATTACCTGATCAATAAACACAAATTAGGAAACTGTCTTTGTTTCAGATTAGGAAGCATGGATGAAAAAAATCAAGTTTACTAATCTTTTAAGAATGCAACACATAACAGCTCAGAGTTTAATAGTTTTGAAGGAGGTGACCACTCCACTGTCCGCATGTTATAATACACTCTTCTAAATGTAAAAGAGTGGACACACTTGCCTTCAAACTCTTCTTCCTCCCATCAGATCTGAGCATCCTGTTTGAGGAGATTTTCAAAATTAAAGCCAAATATAATCTGGCACAAACAACGCACCTGTCACAGTTCACGGCACAATGTTTTGAATAAAAAATATGGCAAATAAAGATAAATTGGAAGAGTTTGTTATTTATTAGCTTTCTTTAGATAAATAACAACACTTTTGTTTGATAATCCACACTGCATTTTTTAAATCTTCTTTTCCCAAACATTGGTTTTATAGCAGCTTGCTGAGAAACTTCTTTAGCTGCTCTGCCTCTATGTTTAGTTTTTTTTTTTTTAACCATTGCCAATGTTTTATCATTGATTCAAATTACAATGATTTACTTGCAACTTGTAAACTATAATCAGGAATCTTTCCTATGATGTCGATTTTTTCTCTGATCATCTACAGTATGTCATGAGCAAAATAAGGAGTTTATAAAAAAAAAAAAAAAAAAACAGGGCCAAATGCTAAAAAAAAACAAACATGCTTTTAGGTCTTATTTTAGCTCTGAAGGTCACATGGCCTACAGCTGAACTCCAAAAGACAGTTTGTACCTGGCCTTCCTTGTAAAACCAGTGTTGTGACAGTACATCTTGGTATTTATCAAAGTATGCTAGTAGTAGGAGTGAATTTTGTTCCTTCAAAGCAGGCTTGGCAAACACAAACTGTGCTTTAAAAATGACATACGCGTTTTCTTGTCGGGCTTCCTCCAAACATCCCTCTGGTCAACATGGAACATTGCACTACCATCAGTTCACATTCCACACTCGTCATTTGTCACATCAGCTCTACTGTCTGCTGAGAAAATTCTTTGTTTTTTTCATGTGTGCTCGGGAATGACTCCAGATTCAAATATGCAATGTTGTTTAGAAACATTTCTGTTAAGCTGATGGAAAACCTGTCTTTTTCTGGTGACTATCTTTAAAGGTTTCGCAGCATCACAAGACAGATTTTCCACAAAGCCCATGCCTTTCTCTTGATGTATGACATCACTTCCTCTCAGAGCTTCTCTGCAGTCAGTTACTGGGCTAACTGTATCCAGGTAGGACGCATATCAAACCTCAGGAGCTCTCATCAGCAGTATACTAACCACTTTTACAAACTGAGTTCCGTTTAACTATCTCTGATAGTACATGCTGTTATCCAGTGCGTAGAAGAGATTGCAGGAATCCTTTCTGTGTGGCTGACTTCCATTTTAACAAACATCAATCTTTTTTATCTTTATCTCTTTTATAGACTTAAAATGATCATCAAAAAACAGGGGTTTTAGAACAGTGATTGCCTCTTTTTCAGGAAAGCACTTCAGTAAAAATCAAACTTATAGACACATTTTACAGTATGCCTGCATGGGTTTTACAAAATTTGTGTCTCCATCTCCATCTTCCTCCGCTCATCGCAGGGGCAGCTGTCTAAGCAAAGACACCCAGACTTCCCTCTAAAAAATTACAAACCATCAACACAAGTACAACGACGAACGTCAATGCTTTGGAAGTAGATTAACTACCGTTATTCTTAAGTCCAGGCATAATTTTTTCACTTCAATCTAAACTTAAAAAAGGTAAATGTGGGATTCTTCTTTAGTGCTTTATTACCTTCTTAAAAGGCCCAAAATGTTTAACAGTCACAGTTCCATTCATCCATTCACACACACACCGATGACAGCTCTTCTTTCTAACACTGGTGCCAACCTAGAACCACCAGGAGCAATGAAGGCTGGGAGCCGAACATGTAATCTTCAAACCAGAGGTCGACCACTCTACCTCTGCACCACAGCTTCCCCAAGTCTATAGAAACAGTATTTTTTACAGAAATAAAATAAATGACCACTGAAAACAATGAAGTATGATCAAAATATTTTTTTTCTAAAAAGTACATGTCAATGAAAATTGCTGACTCCCTTTTATCTATTTCTAATATTGCCCTTTTTAATTGCTTTGAATCTTTTAATGGATTGGCAATTTCTAATGTATTCCCTGCAGTTATCCCTTATCTGATCCCTGCTCATGGAGAGACAGGAGGGTTTAGCATTTGTTCTCACAGCTGGTTTCGTAACATTTCATTCTCTCACTGTATTTATTATCTCTTAAATGGAACATGCGACAATCATGTGTGCAACATTGTGAAATTTTAATTTTCCTCATATTTTATGCATGAGAATAAACCCTCCTCCATCAGTCCTCAAAATATCCCAACTTGCTTTGTCTCATGGTAATTTTAACCCACTTATCTGTGGCTTCAACTAAACCTGCGAGTGTTTATTTCAGTGATATCTTTTTAAAAACATTACAATTTCAACATGGCTGCACGGCGCAGTTTCAGCATCTTCATGATCTAAAAGGAGTTTGTTTCTGCTGAGCTCTGTTGGGGTGAGGTCCGTGGCTGATCTTAAACTGCATGAACTTCCTTCCTGTTTGTCATAAGTGTTTCTCACAGTCTGCCTCAGCCTCCTTCTGAAGCTTATTTTCAGGTTGCATCGCCATAACAACGGAAAAGGCTGGTAGTCAGTCGACGGATCTGTGAAACTGTGGCACTGCTGTGACCCAGAACTCTGTTAAGCACAGGATGTGGTTGTAGTTGAACTAGCTTTACATTTTAGAGAGCATTAACTCTGAAATACCTTCTAAACATCCAAACTGCAGTCTAAATCAACAAGTGAACACTTTCGAGGGTTTTTTTAAATGAGATTTTGTCTGGTGTTTAGCTCTGTCAACTGCAGCTCATTTCTTAATGCAGATATTTTTTGTTCATAAAGGAATATTATGAATTGAGGCCAAAGAAAGTTGACTGATGCTTTTGACAGATTAGAGGCAGGGTGTTAACTGCAAAACAAAAACCAAATGATCAAAATACTCCACACTTTCCAGGAAGCCGCATCAGAAAACGTCACAGTTGTTCTTCTTGGGAACAAGAGCGATCATGCAAAGCGGCAAGTGAAAACTCAACAGGGAGACATTCTCGCAAAGGTGAAACAGATGTACAAAAAAATCTGTGAAAGTAATGATCTACTGTCTGCACTGAAACTTAAATAATGTCCTTTTGTTCTGCAGGAATATAACTTTGAATTTTTGGAGTGCAGCGCTGCCACAGGTGACAATGTGATTGAGGCTTTGGAAACCGTTGGCAGGTAACTCACACCTAACCTTGATGGTTGAAGTTTTGTCTCCAGAGCCAGAGGGATGCTCTGGGATGCAGGCTGCAGCATTAATGAAGCTTCGGCTTTGTTGTTGCCAGGTTGCTGAGTCAAAGAGCCGACTTGAAAGAGGAAACCACAAAGTTACGCAGAGATCCAGCCCAGAAAAAGCGTTCAGGGTGTTGCTGAAGAAGCACGTAAAGGAAGACGGGCTCACATTTTAAAAAGTGTAATACTTTACACTTTTTTAATTAGTTGCTTTTTCCATGTGGCTTCTTAATTACTTTTTTGTAAAACCAAGCTGATCAGTGGACAGAGCCGCATCAGTGATAATATATCTGCTGTCACTAAGAGCATAAGAAAATACTAAAGAATTCTATATGTTTCATAATGTTCTGAATCCTTTCTTGTTGAACAAATATAAGTAGCATCAAATAAGCATGTACAAAAGTTTTTGCACTATTTCCGTGTAGTTTCTAGACAAAATCCTTCGTTCAATTTCAGATTTTCAGTCTAATAGTCATAGAAAAGTTATTTTTAAAAAGTACCTGATTTTAAATACATTTTCTGGTTTGCTGCAATAGAAACTTTATTATAAATCATTCTTTGTTCTTACTAGTTAAATAATACTTTCAGATGTGTGTGTTTAATCAGAAATGAACCTATTTTCAGGAATCTGTGTAAATAAATGAACTTTCAGCTTCTGCTGTAAAAACGGCAGCCTTGCTCTGACATTATTTTTAAATAAAGTTTTGTCATCGGCTTTCCTGCTGTTATCACAGATGTATGTTCAGTCTGACAATCACTGGTAGGTTTTGTTTGAAAAACAGGCAGCAGTAGAAAACCACCCTTTCAAATGTCCTCCGTTTTCCTTTAGCTCTTTATACTTTAATTACATTTTACCAACTGTGTGTGGAGGACCTGATGGCTCAATAAATCCACAAGTTGTTTGAGAACATAATTCATGTGCTGAAGTCCATGTAGTTTGTTCCAGACAGAGAGAAAAAAAACTCTTCTCCTTGTGGAACAGCAAGTCCTCCTATAATATAAAGAGCATGACAACAATGGCGCCGAGGGAATAACATCTCAAAACATCTCCCAGTAGGTTTTGTGAGAAAAACAAATTTGGAGACAGCGTACTCCGTGGTTCTCAGAGGTCACGGATCATTCCAGGAGATATATCAGGAACTGGTCTCAGAGTTTAGAAAACACACACCCTGCTTTTATGCATAAATACCAGCTTTTATTTCCATTTATACTAGAAACCTGTTGCTGCTATAAAGAGTATTTTTTCTGTATTTTCTCCATTTAGAAACCCTTTTATTATATATAACAAACCTTTTGAATATGGTAAACAAAACAAGAGAATCTTTATTTAGCAAGTAAAAAATGTCACGTCTGTGGATCCACAGAGGACGCGTCACTGCTGGCTAAAGGGAAGTTGGCTGGCTTCCATATAAGGCCGTCAAGCGCAGCAGGTCTCAGACATGAACATTTAACAAGCTGGGAGCAGGGGCTAAACATAACTGGGGACTTTGACAATCCTAAACTTTGTCAGCGACTCAAAATAATGTTGACCTTTTGCCAAGCAGGGGAGTGTTTGTGCTAAAAACACAGCTGCAGTCATGAGAACAAAGTGTCAGCCGTCCGTATGGTTTCAATGCAGGGAGTCGGTCTGACACGCATTTATGTTTCTGATATTTGTCTCAATAAAAACCCCAACGGACGAATGTATTTATAGAAGCATACAAAACTCATACATTTTGTGTACATGTCATAAGTCAGTCTCCAACAGAATATTTCCTTTAAGACTTTTTATTTTTATTTGTAGTCAATGTGTGTCCTCTTTAGCGACTCTTTTCAGCTCCTGTTATTTCCTGTCTGATGACATCTCATCCGCTTTGTTTTGATGAGTGGCTGTGAAGCCTTCTTCAGATGTTTGCATCACAGGCTTTTTCGCCTGAAGCTGGATGGCTTGCATAATGTCCGCAGCGGTCCAATGGTTTCGGGTGAGCGCGTCCTGAGAGGTGAAAGGTCCGTCTCTGGTGCGCCTCACACCTCTGCACACTGCAGTGCTGCGCAGCTCAAGACCGATCTCGTGCACCACTTTCCGCAAGTATTTCTGAGTTTCATTCAGGCACTGCACTTCTGCGAAAACAACAGTAACGGGTAAGAGTTTCACAGAGTATAAGACAACGTTTCCGAGTGCTGATCTGACTTTACCTAAAGTGAAGTTTGGCGGCTGGAAGTGTATGCAGCGCAGCCCTGTCAAAATAGGAGCCGATTTCCCATCAGGCCCTAGTAAGCCTTTCACAGCCAACTCATAGGCTTCCTGAGAGCTCATATCAACGTTGGAGAACCTGGAAGGAACCAAAAACCTGTTATATCTACCAGCATCAGCACTTTCCTGCAGCACTAAGGGATCCTAAACACACAGGTTTCAATCAATGAATCCTTTAACACCAGAGATATTGCGGTCAACACCTCAATAACACGCCCTCTGACATACTGTGACCCTGAACATTTACATGATCAACCTGAATCTGCTGATTCACAAAGCTGCTTTTGTCCTGATCAGTCACTGATATAAAAAAAACACTTTTCCCACAACAGAATCTGCTGGAATGAAGTTGATCCCATGAATGGTTGAAGAGTTACGGAATTCAAAAGAATATCAACACTGGCGCTGAAGCTTTGGTGTTAAAGGGTTAAAGAAAAAGAGAAAAAAGAGGAGTCTCAGAATCAGAAGAAAGTCAGATTTAGTGAAATGTATGAATTCTAACAGTGATTGACTTACATTCTCAGAGCTTTCTGATTGGCTCCTTCCAGCATTGCCAACACTCTCTCCAGCTTATCAAAAGTGATGTGACCTGATGAAACAGAAACATTCATGAATGCAATCCTGATGAAAGAAGGCAGATTGCACCTGTTTATTCTAGAGATTAAAAATATAAAAACACATCTGAAGTCATTTTAATCTGCCATATTAGGAAGTTCTTCAGGGATTAAAGCAGCATTGAAAAAAGAGAAATGACCATAAGTAGATCTTTCCACAACTTGACCCGTGTGAGAGAAGTCAGTGGTCGCCGTCCCAAATTCACATTCCAACGTATAATCCTGGAAAAAAAGCAGCGTTGACCTGGTCAGAATGGCAAGTTAGCCATACTTCTTCAGAACGTGTTAAACCAGCAGAAGATGGTCATTACCCGGGTGACTCTTGTTTTGTACAGATAATCTAGAACCTTGTTTCCATTCCCGACAGCGAGAACTACAAAGTGAACATGAGGTCGTCTTTTTTTTTTTGTTTTCTTGAGCAGGTTAGGTGCAACAGATTCACTTTATGATCAGATGTGAGCTCATACCCAGAACTCCAGAGGAGGAAGCATCCAGGCGATGTCCTACTCCAACGCGCATGTGCTGGAATTCAGGTCCGGTTACTAAAATGAGAACACAAACAGTAAAGTGGCTAAAGTTGTAGCAGCGCATGGAAAAACATCTCCCCTGGTGTTTATATGAATATGATTGACACCTGCCCTCCTGCAGCCACAATTTCTCACATGGAAACAGGGTTTTACAGTTAAAGGCCCTGAACAGGAAACTTAAAGTTTGTTTAAAATCTTACATTTTTACCTCATGCATATGGAGGACACAGTGGGGCATGACGAGCACAAGAGTGATCAAATCAAACCTTTTAAAGCGACGAATATTTAAAAGATTTTGGAAAAAGCACTGATTTATAAAACCATTCAAGTAAGTACGACATAAAGGCGGCTGGTTAAAAGAGTGTTGACAATTAGAATGATCAGCTTTAAACTCTGAAAATTTGTAATAAACTGCTTTAAATGAGCTCTTGCACGCTGAATTTTATGCATTTAAAAAAGATACTAGTATTTTGTAGGAACTGAAATGTAGTTTATTTAGCTTTTTTTTTTTTTACCTTTTTGATTTGGTGATTAGTGACACTTAGGTGAAAGGTCTTTATCACAACTTTAATCGCTTCTGTTTTCTCTACAGTCACATTTTCTGTCCCCAGTTAATCAGGTTCATTAAAAACACAAAGCAAACGTATTATTTTCTCCACTGCAGCGTATTTACAGGACAGAAACGCATCAAGAATCCATCAACTTCTCAAGAGGCTTCAACAGGAAAGTCGTCTCTCCATTAAGTCAAAACCTTTTTTATGTTTAATATTTTGTTTTAGATCACCCAAAAACGCTGTGTATGTACCGACTTTATCAGACAGGATGCAGCTTCAGGCCCCTGGTTAGGTTTTTAACAAAGGTTAAGGTTTGGCATTTATTGACCAATTTATAGAGTTTAGCAGGACAGAAGTCAATGAAGGTCAAAACACTGTCAAACCTCACAGAGAGAATCCCGGTTTGAATCCCAGCTGGGTTTTCTTCCACCCAAACCCTTCAAACAGGTTTCAAAGATGGACTAGTGACTTTAAATTGTCCCGTAAAATTGTGTGACCCCAAGAAGGACTGCTGACCTCTCCCAGGTGAAGTAGCTGACAGTTGTGGAAAAACTCTCCATGACGTTGGTCAGGACTAAGCAGGAATTGAAGAGGGATGGAACCAGACACGGTCATTTTATATATCACAGTAGCATAAGTGTGTGGTCAGGTGATTGTCCAGCAAACAGCTGACCTAATATTCCAGTTTTGTTGTATCCGTTTCCCGCTCTCCCTGTTTTCCTTGCTGTAGTTTTTTTCTTTAAACAGATGTTTCAGTGATATATATATATATATACACATTTTAACATTAACATGTTTCAGAAGTTTTGCTTTGGTTTTCTAACTGTTGATATTCCTATCTTAACCTATAAAAATCTAGACCCAGTGGGACCCAGTCCAGTCCCACTCCTGTCGTCTTTTCTTACTGTAAAGGCCTTCCCAGTGGACTTCTCGTTATGTTTATGTGTCGTTCTCTAGGACATAGTAGTTCATTAGAAATGTAACTTTGAGTCATGGGCGGGACTGTTGACGTGGACCAAGCCCGTCTCCATTTCCCATCACCGATCTGTTTACACGCTCTCCTGCTAGTTTACAGCTTCTCGGATCCCAGCTCAGACGAGGAAAACAAAGACAAGCGTGGATCTATTCATCTGCAAGTGGATGCATCAGAACGGAGCGGAGCAGCGAGATTGTGGGCTGCCTGCCGTTGTAGCTTCTACACCTTACCTGCAAGCTTTTTCCAACAGTATGTTTGTGACTGATCCTGATTCACAACGATTTGAATAAGGAAATACTCATGAATGCCATTTTAAGCGTCATTTTCTTCATATATGTGCCCTCCATCAGCAGAAAAAATGCCACAAAAACCATTTTCATCAGACTGCGTCTTTAAAAAGAAAATCATGTCTGATATACCACAGACCAAGTGGCTCACAGAACACATTTCAGATGTTTATTCTGTTACACTGATGACACCATGGGTTCTTATTGCTTAAATTTGTGTTTTGGGGATTTCTCATTGTTTCATTTACTAACACGATCACATATATGTTGGAGTTTCTGTCCTCTTAAACCCCTACCAGTCACCGCGCATGCCCAGTTGAGACAATAATATACTTGGAAATGTAAGGAAGTGATCTGGTTTATAACAGTTCTGATTTTCTGGTGTATTTTGGGGTTTTGAAATAAACGGGACTGAAGCTCTGGAATGAAACTATACCGGACTTTCATAACGACATACCCAGAGGATGTTTGGACAGTGCGGGCACTGATGATGCCCTCATTGTGAGCGCTGTGGGTTCTCCGGTGCCGCTGGTCGGCTCCGCCAAGAACCGAACCTTGTGAGGAAGAGCGAGTGGAGCGGCGTTCACTCCTACAGAATGACAGGTTCAGAGAAGAGTTGCATGCTAGACTTTTATTTTATTCAACAATGGGGGAAATCATGAAGGAACACGAGCTTTCACCCTCACCTTTAAGGAGATTAGTCTCGATGGTATCACGCACGAGCTTCCAGTGCACACCGGGGGGTTTGTAAACACAGAACAAGCCATGTAACCGGCGAAATGTCAGCGCAGCCGGGCTTACCATTTTGGTGAAGACATTTACTTTATGCTATTTTTTTAGTTTACATGGTTAGATACTATTAACGCTAGACAGCCGCTCGCCCAAACGCCACAAAATGCCTCACGTTGCGGTGGCGCATGCGTACTTCGTGCAACACATCTCAGTTAGATACTGTTTTTATACTGCCACCTGCTGGACTGGATGACGACCTGTTTGACAGTGAAAAGTGAAAAAACATTTTTTTTAATTTAAGAGGGAAAGTTTAACAAAATGCTCCAATCAATAATTAATTTGAAATTTCACTTTTGTTCGCAATAAAAACACGAAAATTTTAAATTAACATGCTGTACAAATGTCCATACATACAGTCTTGATTCATACATAACATAAAATACGAATTTGTTCAAGTAATTGTTTTTTTAATGGTAAAAAAATATATATCTAGTGCTTTATAGATTTGACCCCTCTCAGCTTTATTGATATTTTTAATTCAAACAGGAACACAATTTACTGACCACAACCCAAAAGAAGCCAGTCTTACTTCATTGGAAAAAAGACACTGATTTGTATTTATTTTTCGTAACTGTTATGATAATTATTAATGTTTTTTTATGTTCAAATCATAAAGAGAAATTACATTTTTTCAAAATATGAAATAAGTTCACTGGATTTGACAGAGGTTCCTATGACTTTTTCAGCAAATGTTGGTAGTGTAATGTCAGCAGTGATTTAAAGGAAAGAGAAAATGAAAACCAGTTTATTTTACCATTTTTGGTTGATCTCTGCTAGAAATTTGTAAATGTATTCAAAATTAAATTAGAACTCATTAAGTGACTCACAATAATTTACAAACCACAAGCTGCTCTTAAAATACTTTTATTTGCTGGAAATAGAAAATCTTCTAGGTTCTCTGTTTATTGACCTCCAAGGGATTTTCTGTGGTTCATGACACTCAAAATTATATTAAGCCTAATTAATTAGCTTCATGTTAAAGGGCCACGTGTGGCTCTGGGGCCTCAGGTTGCAAACCCCTAAACTAAACGATACACGACTAAGTTTACTTTTACTTTGTGGTTAAACTCTTGGCTGCCGCTAGATGGCAGTAATACACCAACACATTGTTCACCAACCACATCAAAATAAAAAAGAAGAAACGAGATCAAGTGAAACTAGCTAACTCTGCTAACGATCTGGAGGAAACATTCACACTGGTAAAGTTGAAGTTAATCAAATTATTGGTTCGTTTAGCGCTAATAAAGACTTAAAATCCTTACATACACTAAAAAAAAGATCAATAATTATATTAAATAGTAATGTTTGCAGTGGACGAGTAACTTATAAACCATGTAAATTAGATATATTTTGAGAAGTTGGGTACCCGTAGAGAATGGGGCACATTGATAACAGGTGATGATATGTAGTGCATGTATTGGTAGCCAGGGCTTAATAATTGTCGCATTACTAAAACATCACAAATTACAACATCGTTTTTCTGTGGAAGTAGGAGGAGCACGCAGGTAACCTTTATTGTAAACAAAAACTTCAAATGACCGCTTAGTTGCCCAACAAAACAGAGGCAAGAAATATTCATTTAAAAGGTGGTGAAATAATGTGAAAACTACTGAGAAAACAGTTTTGCCTGAAAGAAAATTCAGAAATATGAATCAATATGACTCAAAATGACTGGGATTGAAACAAAATAAATAATAGGATGGAAAAATATCAATTCTGGAAATAGCTATGTCATATTCTGTGGTTATGTCGATGTTTAGGTTTAATAAAAACTTCATGAAGCCTTTTTTTTTTTTTTTTTGCTCTACTCTGATCTTTCACTGTGCCTCAAATTTAAATGTAGTTACCTCAAAATAGGGCTTTTTAAAGCAATTATAAATGATCAATTTGAACGTCAAATCCTAAAAGAGTTTCATTTCTTTTTGTGAGAATCTAAATGGTCTTTTTTTTGTTGTTGTTGGTATGTGGTTAAAGACGCTTTTCTTCAGCATTCTTTTCCATGTGTAGCTCAGCTCTCACATCATCTATTTTTGACTGCGTTCATGCAGGGAAAATGCGTGCCCCTCTGCGCTGGGTGCTGTGGGATGTGAAGGACACCCTGTTGAAGGTGCGTACATCTGTGGGAGTGCAGTACGCTAAGGAGGCTGAACAAATGGGTGTGAAGCTGAGTCCTGTGGAGGTTGGCACTGCTTTTCAGAAGGTTCATCAAAGTTATTCCAGCAGATACCCAAACTATGGAATCTCTGAGGGTCTAGACGGACAGGCTTGGTGGATGGGAGTGGTAAAGGACACTCTGTACCAGTGCAGGGTCACAGATCCAGGGCTGTTGAATACCATCGCATGCAATCTTTATCAAAACTTCTGCAACGCAGAGAACTGGGAGGTAACTGACATTTGACCCCAAATTGTTGCCTCATTTGAATCAGTTTTTCTTACCAATGTCCTATGTTTACTGTAAAAATAAAATATTTTATCATCATTTATTGTAATAAATCAGAAGAGGTTTTGAGATTATTTTTTAAAAAAAGGTCTTTCTTGGCTTGATTTTTTTTGTGTGTGTGTGTTGAATTCAGTCATTTGCCTTCTTCTCAGGTCTATCCAGACACAAAGAAGGCCCTGGAGAGCTGTTCCTCTCTCGGACTGAAGCTGGCAGTGGTATCCAACTTTGACAACCGCCTTGAAAAAATTTTGCAAAACTGCGGCCTGCTGTCGCATTTTAGCTTTTTAGTAACATCGGAAGGAGCCGGCGTAGCAAAGCCAGACCCGACCATTTTCCATCAGGCCCTGAAGAAATGTGGAACGTCAGCTGACAGCTTGGCTCATGTCGGAGACCATTATGTAAACGATTACCTGGCCTCTCGGTCCGTGGGTATTCGTGGCTTTCTGTTAGACAGAAACAACACGCTGGTGGCTTCTGTTCCTCAGGAGCACCGGCTGGCCTCATTGGAGGAGCTGCCGTCCCGACTCCAGCAACATACTAACTAGTGGCAAAGAATGAATGTAAAGCTTCTCATCCTACTAGCGTGTCTCTGTATTTAAGAGCTGATCTGAAACATCATTTATGTGTCTGTTTCATTTTTATATCAACTGAAGGTTGGTATTTGTTTTTACTGTAAGAAATAGGAAACAAAGGTAATTCAAATAAACCGCAATGTTTTTAATCAGCACATTTAAAGTAATGCACCCTACTGATTAAACTCAACAATTGAACAGACTTCACTTTGCTTAATTTAAGCTGTGCTAGTCTGGAATCAGACTCTGAACATAATTTAAATGAAAGTCTGTAAGGTGGTGTTGAATGTTGAGGTTTTTCAATAAAAAAAACTTCAGATTAAAAAAAAAAGTTACATTTTCATCGTTTTCTAATTTTTGACCAGTTCTAAGTGTTTGGTTTTTTCATCCCACTTTTGCATATTGTCTTAATTTTACAAACAAGCAACGGTCCATTCAAATAGAAGCGAATGTGACTAAATTTTAAAAATAAAGGCTATACCGGAAATGCTTTTTCATTTTCACAAAATAGATACATCAGTTGACTCAAAAATAAAATGACAATTCAATCCTCTAAACAGCTTTTCTTTTTTCTTCTCCAACACTGCTAATTGTGTAACTTGAAATGAATAAAATGATCAAGAAAATAGCATTTGAAATTTCAATTTCAAAAAGTTCTCTTGTAAATTTGTTCTGTAAATTTGTTCCAAAATTCAATTAGAAATATCAAATTTGCTAATTAAAATGGATTAACACAAATGCTTTTTCATTTCACAATGGAGCTGCATTACTTGTCTCTTAAATAAAATGAAAAATTAAGTCTCCAAACTGCGTTTTCATTTCTTCCTTCAACACCGCTCATTCTGTGACACAACTAAAGTGACAAAGCCAGTGAAAGTTGCTTTTTCGTTTTCAAATTTTGCTGCGCTAAAATGCTTCTCAAAAATCAATATCACCTCGCATTTCCCAGTGGCGCACCACAATGACGTCAGTGCTCCTTCTTCTGTCCCGAGCATAGACATAAAAGGATTAAGAAAATGTGTTCATAAAGTAGTTGCCAGTCCAGCAGGGTTTGCTTATAAAAGTTTGAAAGTTTTGTGCGGAAATTTTCCACTTTATAATTACATTTGAGCAAAAACTTAATTCCTCCCATTGTGTCAAATATATGGTTGGGAAATGTGTTCCAGATATTGACTATATAAACAACTATTGTTCATCCCTTTGCAAATTTCATGATGTAGAATCCCTTGGGTGACCTGAGATGTCCCTTCAAGTTTAAAACAATACTGTATATCTTCTAGTAGTAGCCCCAGCGTTTATTCGGCCTGGTGTTTATTGGAGACCAGCTTTTATTCCGTCACAGACAGAATGATGATGGTTAACGGGTTCATTTTATGGTGACATTTGGTCACAAAATGTAGACGTCACCAGATGAACATTTCAGGATTTACTGAAACGATGAGAACACTGGCTGTAAACGTTTCTTTTCTCTTTGAAGCATCATCTATCTCCGTTTCAAAAATCCTCTTCGCTGTCATACGAATCATTTTCCGGGAAACACACACACCTTTCCGTCTTTGCTCAATAATCGGTGTTCAAACCAGTTCTAATCGTCGTGACCTGAGACTATGCACTCATTGAGTTATGTTTGAACTGAGTTTGAAGGCCACAGCAATGACATACACAATATCCTGGTTGAACCTGGGTGTAATATAGGATACCGTATATATTATCTTGTGTTATAATTTAACATATACCATTAAAGTATTGATCAATAAATGACAGGTATATTTGATAAGGTGAACTTTATTTCCAAGAAAACAGGGCAAAACAAAATTCTTGGACGTTCATAATTTGAGCCCTCTAGTGTTGCTAATGGGAATTGCAAGACTGCTTTACCCAAACCTGAATACATGCTATAAAAGTCATACTTACCCTAAAAAGAATCTGCTTTTTCTCATGCAATTTTTGTTCACTCCCGGGGTACACAGTGGTGCAGTGGTTAGCACTCTTGCCTCACAGGGATAAGGCCCTGGTTCAAACCCTAGCTGAGTTTGCATGTTCTCCTCATGCACATGTGAGTCCTCTCCAGATACTCTGGCTTTATCCCAGAGTCCAAAACATGCTCCTTAGGTTAATTGATGACTAAATTGTCCCTGCAACAGACTGGCAACCTGTTCAGGTTGTACCCCACCTTTGCCCGACAGTAGCTGGGTTAGGTACAGCAGCCCTGTGACCCCAAAAGGGCATCAGCAGGTTCTGAAAATTGACTTCATCCCCCAACAGATGGATGAACATTCTCTTCCATACACTTCAATAACCTATAAAAGCAGCTTCATGTAAATATTAGAACATGCTAAAATATATTAAAAATAAATTCATTTTTCTCAAGATAAAACCATTCATATCACAGAGTTCCTAAAAGTGCAGATTTAGATTTGTGTGCATCTTTTTTTTTTTTTTTTTTTTTTAGCCTTAGAATATAACTAGAACTTTTACATCCAAGCCCAAATTAATTTATCATTTACCAGATGTGTTTTTTAAACTTCTGACTTGCAGAATAATTCAGCTGCAACTTTTATTTGATTAAAACGGAATAAAGTTGGTGGTCACTTATATGAACAAATTGGGATGTCCACTTGTAGAAAATGCAAAGAATAACCTCTGCATTCATGTCTAAAGTTAGAGTTTGTTGACAGCTATATTTGAATAAGGGAAAAAAGAAGACAATTGAAGGCAACCGATCAAGTGAAAGTTTATAAAGATTCATTTTGCTTTTCCAAGATTGCAGCAGTCATGTGAAGGGCCCTGAATGGTGGAGACCGTCTGTGGCTTGTGCTCACATGGGTTAACCTCTGTGAAATCACATTTCTAACTAGGAGGTAGGTGAACTGACCCTTTAACCAAAGCCTCTCAGCTTTAATCTTACCCAATGATTTGTTTCAGTACTGAGCAGTAAGAACAGGGAAGGATTGCTTAACCCTAATACCACCTTAAATACTCTCATTTACTCCAATCAGCTCAAAATAAAAAAGATCTGTTTGATAAAACAATCGTTAAAATGTAAATTGGCAACTACATTTGAAAGACCTTATTTTAAATGTCACAAAAAATCACCAGCGAAGCATCTAGTGCGTCTTTATAGATGCATCCTCAAGAGCTGCTTAATTCAAAGCTCGTTTAGCAGCTTAGCCAGACGGCTCTAAAGGGCTCTGCAGAAATCCAATTGCAGACATAACGGGATGTCGAAATGAAGCTCCTCAAGCAGAGAGCAAGCGGGAAGAGCGGAGGGTCAGAGACGTGAGTCAGGAAAGCAGAACCCACAGTGTGACGTATTTATACAAAATAAATGTTTTAAAGGTTGTGCATTAAATAGGAATCTGAATGGAAATTTAAAAAAAGCTTTTTGTTTGGCTACAGAAGCACTCTGCGGCAAAGCTTGAGCATTCACGTGGAGATCTCTGCCTCTATGGTAAGAGACAAAAAGAAGAGAGTGTGGCTAAAAAAAGCGATTCCACAAAGAGTCTAATTCAAGGAGAAGGAGCAGCAATTACTGAGCACGAATAAGCAGAGAAACAGACAAAAAGTTGCAGATTCTTCATCTTTCATTGTAAAGCAAAGACTGAGAACCAACGCTGTCCAGATACTCAAATCTGACCACATGCAGGCATGAGAAGACCAGCAGATTTTGATTGACACTCTGTACATAGACTGACCTTTTTTTTCCTTTTTATATTTACACATAAATGCTGTTACAAACACACAGGATTTGCAAAAAAAAAAAAAACAACAAATATCAGATCATGTAAACAGAGACAAGTGCAATCAACCATACAGAAATATTTTTGGCAGAGAAAACATTTCTTTTCTCCCAACACCACCAAGAGTATATTCCAAATGTCTGTCAGTTTCCAATGACACCAAGTTCCTTCACTATTATTTTTTTTTTTTTAAGAAATCAGAGGCTTTCCCGTTTTAAGAACATTTTAAATACAAAGCAGAGAAAACCTTCCGCTTTGTGTTGCTTTAAAAATAGAGTTACATGCGTGCATGCTCAGGTGGATGTGACCCCTTCACCTCAGTGCTCGTTCAGGCATTTACAAATAAGTGTGTTTGGCATCAAGCACACATGGATGCTTTCCTCCAAGTGACAACGTATGCAGTTAGTGAAGATTTTTTTTAAAATATACATTTCTAAAGGAACAGCAAGCATTTTTTAATTTACCTTTTTCCAGTAAATTAGTTTTGTTTAAAAGGTGCTTCAATAAAAGGAAAAAGTGACCACCTAGAATGTGCAAACCCAAAGCCTCTGATGTACAAGTTATTTTTCCTTTTAAATACAGCTCAGGAATTTTAAAAAAACAAAACTGACAAATGCTTCAGTTTCCCAAATAACACTGGAATCAACATTTTCTTCTCCATTCTCTGAAGTCGAGTGAACATTTCTCTTTTAAAACAGATGCTAAAAAGGCTTTTTTTTAAGCATCTGCTTCCCCCACCAAACTATTTATAAGAAAAACAACATAAATGTCATCTGTGCTCAGTGTTTGAAGGAAAAATGTGCAAAGATGTTAAAAAGACAAATTTAGAAAACTGTGGTCGTCTGATATTCACAAATGAATTGTCCCGTAGCAAAAGTAAACGCCTTGGCTCTTTAGCAACTGCGTAGGACGACGGATGGCCTCGTAGATCCACTTCTCGTGTCCTGGAGGCCAGCCGCTAAACGGAACACACAGAGCTCTTCCCGTGCAAGATTTGGCAGCATCTTCATTCTCAGACGTTCAAACAAACTGTTGCAGTTCTGAGTGTTTGTCCACAAAACAAAGTACACACTCCCCAAAATTGTTGCAGTCCAAAAGTCCCAGTCAGTGGCAACGAGAACATCGCTGAACATCTCACCTTCCACATCAGAAGTCCAGCCTCAGTCATACTGAAGACAGCTCCGACTCACCTCTGGCCAGTCGAACCAATGTGGATGCAATCCCAAAGGTTTGTGGGCCACACAGATAAGACTGATGCAATGACGCGTCCAAACGACATGTCTCATCAAACCACTGAAAGACAACAAAGTTCAGTTACACTCAGGCCGTTTGGAAAAGATTCTCATCGTGAGTCAGTACAGACCTCTCTGAACTGAAAACCAAAAACAGAAAATGAATCCCGTGTAGATTTATGAGGCTGTTAAAGCTATTTTATACAAGCATTTATAAATTATCGAATAAACTAAACGCAAATTATTCCTGAGCTGCAGCAAGTCTACAGTCAAATTCTTATAAGACTTTGAAAGATGAAGAAAGAAAAATCAATAAAATAACACATCAGAGGATGATGTAAACATACACTATAACAGGGGACCCCAAACTTTTCTTGTGAGGGCTACATGACTTCTGATGTGAGGCTGGGGTCAGTTTGTAGGCCAACAGAAAAGGTGCAGCAATGGCAGTATGTGCCTAAACTAAACATTTATGGTTTTCCAGAAAGCCACACTTGACCAAACATTAGTAACTATATGGGATCTTTATAGAAAGAAAGTACAAAAAAATATAACATTTCATTTTTATGCAATAAACAACACTATTTATGAAATAAAAATAACAGAATAACTCTCTCTGTGATCCTCAAAGAATAAAAGAGCACCAGCAGCCATATCATTTTTTAAGACAATTATCAGTTTCTGTTATTTCTACATATTGTAAATTATTGAATCGAACGAAGGTTTGGCCACCCTGCAGAATTTTTTGTATGCACCTCCCTCTTTGGAAAAGCTGAGACCTGAAAGCAACATGGATTGTTCACAATCGTGTTTCGCAAAAACCAGGTGATTTCAGGTGATTTTTTCCAGAAAGACCTGCAGATTCTGGAATTGTGCTACACTGTTCTACTGTCAAAAGATACTTGTACAAATATGGTCTTCATGGAAGAATCATCAGAAGAAAACCTCTTCACAAAATTCAACGTTTGAAGTTGGCAAATGAACATATAAACAAGCCTGATGCATTTTGGAAACAAGCTCTGTTAACGTTCAAATTGAACTTTTTGGCTGCAATGAGCAAAGATACGTTTGAAGAGGCAAGGGTACAGAGTTTAATGAAAAGAACCTCTGCCCAACTGTTAAGCATGGGGGTGGATCAATCATACTTTGGGCTTGTATTGCAGCCAACGACACAGGAAACATTTCACCAGTAGAAAGAAGCATGGATTCCACAAAATTTCAGCAAATTTTGGACACTAAACTTAAAGCCATCTGGAAAAGTTGATGGCTTCTACAAATGGATAATGATCCAAAGAACACGATCGATGCCGTCTTATATTAAATCTATGAATAGACCTGAAAAGAGCAGTGTGTAACAGACATACCAGAAATCTCAAAGAACTGGAAGACTTTTGAAAAGAAGGATGAAGAAACCTCAAACCAGAACTGAGAGACTCTTGGCTGCTACAAAAAGCATTTACAAGCTCTGATACTTGTCAAGGGGGGCAGTACAAGGTACTAACTCTGCAGGTACCCAAACTTTTGTACATGCCATCATTTTGTTTTCTGTTATTTTGAAAGGGTAAATGATGGAAATAAAACCTAATTTTTTTTACACATTAAAAGAATGTCTTATCTGTAAACTAATGCATTTAGGAGATTTTTCAATCTTTCCTTGGGTTCTTTATACCTGGGGTGCCCAAACTTTTGATCCCCATTATATCAATTCAGTTTTTTTTTTTTTTTTTTAAGTGTGACTATTAATTGAAATAGTTATACTTTGTAATATTTTTTATTAAACATTTTTTCCTCAGAAAGAAAAGAAAAATCAAACGGAGACATTCTTCATTTAGCTAATGAGTATCATTTTTACTAACTTTGTCTCCACATTCTCTTATTTTCATGTTACCTTTTAGTAAAAGTCCATTTAGAGGAAAATGTTCATTTATTAGCATTTATCAGTCTTTTAGCTCCATTTCTCTGGGGGTATTCAAGACATTTTTACAAAGGAATGTTTTATCTTTCGCTATTACCCGAGTTTGCGGTTTGTTTATTTTTTAGAGAAGCTTAACAACTTTATATTCATCAAAAGTGGAGTGACGTAAATGACAAATCTGTGTTTGGACTGGTCTTTACTGTCAAAGTAGCTGACAGAACACTCAACAGGAAAATTCTCTTTAAAAAAAAAAAACAACTCTTTATGACTAATTGTTTTCAGATTTCTCAGAAAAAAATAATACTAATAATAAATATTTTAAAATTCCAATAAATAGTCTGTCCTCTTCCATCGCAGTCTCTCTGCAGCTCCTCACACATCTCAAAGTTTGCACTAAACTGCATGAATAAATGAGTAGCTGCACTTTGTCCTGAACGTTTGTGCTCTCATCAAATGAAAATAAAGTCAAATTATTTTTGTCTTCTGCTGCACCTGAGCATATATACGAATTACCTTTTCACTAATACAGTCTTCCCTTGTTTATTGCGGGAGTCGCATTCTAAAAATAACCAGCGATAGGGGAAATCTGCAAAGTCAAATTAAAGATGTTCTAAGGCTGTAAAACCCCTCACTACACATTTTATCCACTTTTCTCAGACCGACAGTTTGACGTTTAAACTCTCCAAGTTCAAACCTTTGTGGAAAATTAAGTGCAGTATTTTAGAATGAAAACACAGATCCGATCACAATCAAATATTTATGCAGATTTGAAGACTTGAGAGTTGCACATATGGAGCCAGCATGGAGGAGATTGATTGACAAGGTCTCCAGCCAATCAGGACCCAGAACATATAACATAGCAAATAACATATATAATAAACTAAAAGAATCAGTGAGACTGCGAAAGGTGAACTGCAATGTAGAAAGGGAACACTGCATTCTGTTCGATTTGACAGGGTTGTTTCCTTAAAAGTACAAAAATGCATCTCTGATATTGTTTAGGGGCCAGACCAGATGTGGAGGTGGGCTGCATCTGGCCCGCGGGCCACATTTTGGGAACCACTGCACTTTAATGATCAGTCAAGAACTATCTTTTATATATTCATTTTCCTCCCTCATCTGTTCAGTTGTCTGTTTTTTGATAAAAACTATATTTTACTTTTGTTACTAAGAGCATACAATACATGATTTTTGCATGTTTAATGGAACACTGACCTAATGTCCAAATCTGCTCCAAAACCCTCTGCAGATCACATGACACAAGACTGCCTATTAACTAACATAGTTTCTGGACAGATTCCATCCCAGACCAATGAGCAAACAGGAACAATCAGCCTGTTTGCTTTTGTGACTGGAGAGCAGACTTTAAAGTCTTCAACTTAAAGTCTTGTGGATTGATATGGTATTCTTAAACTGAATTAAAATAAATGTAACCGGATTAAAAAAACAAGTGGCAAGTGAGAACAATGGGGGCGTAGCAAATAATTTGAGGGGCTCAAGATTTCCTTTAAAAATATTCATTTAGTTATTTTTGCAATGCTTACAGAGGCTTGTATGAATGATTTCATAATCTTTGTCAATAATGATACTAATATTGACTCAAAAATTGTGGGGGCAAGCGGGGGGGCAAAACTTGCCCCCCTTTTAGTTCCGCCCCTGTGAAGGAGTCTTAGTAAAAGCACTTGACTCTTCAAGAACAAAATCATGGTTTGTTTAGAAACATTTTTTTGAAGCTATGCTGGAAGGACAAAAAAAGGGTGAAACAGACGGGAAAATGGAAATATTTAACTACAGGCTAAATCAAGAAGCTAAATGATATTTTTTCCACTTTAAGCTAAAAAGAAAAGCCATGTAATAGTTGCACACTGTGCCAAGGATCTGGGGATTTTTAAGGATTTTTTTAACAATCTGATTAAACTTAAAAATTAAACTACTGTCAGACATTAAAGTTGGGACAATGACCCCAACATGACCCTATATTAGATAAAACGCTCTTTAAAACAATAAAAAATGAAGCGACAGGAGCCTGTCCCACAGGCAGAAAAAAGGGTTCGTGCATCCAAGAGGATCAAACGTCAGCAAATGGGTCATGAAAAGGCCTGAATATTAACAAATTCTACTTTAAACGTTGGTGATTTATATGGGAAAAGTAAAAAAAATGCAAAAGATCTTTATAAAAGCTTTCTGTTCAAAATTCCTATTATTTACAATTTTGGGGCAAATTATAGGAACCATAAATAACATAAAATAGAACTACTATAAAAAATGGAAATATTCTTTCAAGCTGCATCTCATGTTCTTTTAAAGTATTTGACTATATCAAGATAACAAGTACCGCTCTCTGATGGATAGCCAGCTGCTCCGTGCTTTTCTCCAACATAGTGATGTGCATGGTTTTGCCTTCGACAGTCTTGCCTCCACCAGCAGCTTAAGACACAAAAAGAGACACAGAAAAGTTCTAACCACTGAAATTCATTAGTTAGTATACAATGTTTCAGGCTACTTACTGTAAGAGAGAACACAACACCATAATCAGAACGCAGCCAACCACACACAGCACCAGCACAGTGGCAACGGTCTGCTGCCTGTGGTTGGTTGCTACCACAGCAAGCAGGTCTGCATGTTCACATCTCAACCCAACAAACCCCGGATGACACCTGCAGCATGGAAAGAAAGAAAGATGTACAAGTCTGTAGCTCCAGTGTTTAATCTGTAATGCCATCTTTACATTGCAACTTCAAAATGATTAAGGTTTTACAAATTAGCATGTTAATTATTTTAAATGTACAACAAGATGTGTGCATGAGTTATTTAAAGGAAAAAATACGACTAGAGTTTGTGAACGTTTGATCCTTCCATCTCAAAGCAGCAGCTTAGTGCATTTACAGGAACATCTCAGATAAATGACATTTATTAAAGGCGATTCATTTCAGAAGTTCAGTTTAGATTTGAACCTCTGTTCAGCTTTAATAGTTTTGATAGTTATGCCTTTGAGCTATAATAACTTGAATCTAACTATGTTAGAGTGTTGGAGGTCTGTGGCTCTGCTGGGGTGTAAAGCTACGTTCACACCGCCCTCAGAGACGTGCAATCAAGCAGCCACTTCCAATAGAAAGTCTACGTAAACACGAGTTTCGAGCTTCCCTGTTTAAAACGCTCATGTTTACACATCATTATGCAAGTAAACAGTAGAAAAAGAAAAGGAAGAAGCCCCTCCCTGCTTGTGCAGTGTGAACACCATGGGCTTTACATGCATTCAGCAACTTTACAGAGGTCTGATTGATTCTATTAGCAGCATTTAGCTTTTCTGCATTGTTCGGTCTACTGTGGGGCATTTTTCTCATTTCCTATAGGTCTTGATGGGCTTTAGCTCTGGATAGTTTGCGAGCAAATTATTCACAATTGTCCAAAGACCAGGAATTGGCACTTTTAACATTATGACAAGTGCCAAGACCTCTGTTGGACCTGTTAGAAAATGGAAGTAATACCTAAAGTTTGCCTGTAGAAGAAAGATTGAATTGCTCCAAAACTTCCTGATAGTCAGTGGTGACTCTGGACCTGACAAAACACTGACTTTAGAAACCTTTAAGCAAACCTTTCAAGCAAACACGCATCTGTGCCATTTCTTTGCTTCTCCAGGCTCTTGATTTCCAGAAAGAAACTTGAATGTACTTTTATTTTAGTTCAGGTGAAGCGCCTCATATGTTGTCTGTGATACAATAGAAGCTTGATAAAAGAATCCCATGTCTTAGATAGGTTTGTGCGTGTGGTACCAACACTTGTTAATCTTTACTCATTTTTTGAATTAATAAATGTAAAATTCATCCTTTTTTATAGCAGTGACAGTTTGTTATATCCTCTTTGTGTAGTGGACCAAAAAAGCTCCTCTGAACAACTATTAATGCAGCGGTGCTCCCAGCGACAGTCTGGCTTTCTGATACTGACAGACAGACCTTATAAAGATCCAGAAACCTTTGCAAACATTTAAAAGTGACACAGGTAATCTCAAAATGTTTTTCTTAACATTGATGATAGATGGGTACAGTGAGTTTCCCTTTAAACTAAATTACAAACATAAATCATAATTCGAATGAAACAAAATTACCACAATAATGCTTAAACATCAACTACAGCAGGTTTGTTGTAAGCATAAAACATAAATAAGACTTTTTTTTTCAAATACAATTCATTTTTCATTGTTTGCATATGTGGAATCTATAATCTTTCTACAAACTTTCTTAACCAGAATGAACAACTTTTTGCTCCAAAGACAGTTATTTGTTGACCTTTCAGCATATCCCTCAGAAAAGCAGCTTCACTGAGCTGGAGGCCCTACCTGATAAAACCCTGTCTTTTATCTGGGCTGGGGACCTACACAGGGAGACCAAGACTTGGGGTCCCTTGTGGCAATATGGTTAAGTTCATTGCACCTCCTAGTCCTACGCACAGCCAACTGAGTCATTCAGCTGCTTCAAAGACAAATGAAAGACATGTTTGTTGTTGGTCAGTTTTAAACTAGTCAACTTTTTTTAAAACAAAGTTTTTTTTACTAAGGTGGAACACAGAAAGGATTATATTTTGTTAGCATAACCTTTGGCAACTCTTGTCAGTTTTGGCTGTGAAAGTGCAGTCAAACAACATTTCAATCCCTTGAAGTTGGAGTCAAACAGAAGCTGGAGTTTTATAGGTAAAAATCCAGTAACTTACACACAAGCAGGCGTTTCCTCCAGAATCAGGAAACGACACGTGCCATGAAAGCAGAAATGCTGATGGGAGTCCGGACAGTCGTCAAAGTGAGATCGAACAGCTGCTGCTACAAACTCTGCTCAAACGAAACATTCAGTTAGAATTCTGACAACAAATGTTGGGTTTTGTATAGGGGTGTCACCATTCATTTTAGCGATTTGATTAATAACTTGTGCTTGACAATATGATTCATAATCAATATTGGTTCATTTCGAAAGATTCACTAATCTAAAACGCTACCGGACATCTTTAGCTGGTTTCAAACCACAGAGTATTTAACTAAAACTCCCTAAAACATTCGCTAAAACATGACCTTTCCTTCTGCATCACAAACAAACCAACTGAGGTGCTAAATATTTGTCTGTTACTCTTCTCTGTGAAAATGAAGCAACCCAACACAGAAGGTTGTTTCAGAGATCGGAAACAAATACACTCTGAAGCCTAAAGCTGACATTCATCCGTACTAAGCTAAACTGCACCTTTTTCCCCTTGTGCGGATGTATGGCGGTTCATATCTCTCACTGTACCCTGGAGCCACAGTTACAGAAAAAAAAAACGTATTGAATACAAGCGATATGCTGGAAACATAATCCTTCCTCCATTAACACACTTAAAGGTTTAATGGAGAGCACATCACTGCAGGTCTTTAAGAAAAATATCTGTCCTTGGGTGCATTTTTTTAGCATGAATCTCAGTTTTCTTTCAGACAAACAAAACACGAGAACGGCCAAGTTGTAATTAAAAACCAAGACAATAACAGCACTTGCATGCAAGATCCCAATTGACCCAAATGCCAATATTACTGACTCAAACAAATGTGTGTGTTGCTCTAACGCAGAACAACATGCCCCAGTATGACATTCAGGGTGAGAAGCAGGATGAACCTCCAGACAGAGAGCAGCATTACAGCCTTCATCACACTCCATTCCAACGGTAAATGGGCCTTTGGATTGCAGCCTACATGCATTGTCTCTTTCTTTCAGACTCTGAAAGCCCTCTGTTTTCCCCGAGGCATCTGCCTACCAAGCCCTCTCTCTTTCCATGCCATTTTGGCAGCGTGACAGCAGGAACAGTGACACAGAAACCAGCCTTTAAGGAAATGAGGTGTTCCTTCAGATAATAGTCCAGCACTGGAAGAATGATATATGGGATGCATCATGTAAAAATACTCGCCGTCAGTTTTGATTTACAATCACTGGGCTTACTCATTCTAAAAGGATCAATTATTCGTGCGCGCCGAACTGTCTGCATAATGTTAATGCACTGCAGCTAAATGGAAAACAATGTCTTAAACTCCTGCTGTGTAAGCAAGACAGGGGATTCTGGGAATCATGAGAACAAGTGGCTCCTTTCATATGAGACACAACCCCAGCACCACCCCAAAGTACTCCTCATGTCATGGCTGAACTAAAACTTACTCTTCACAGGATGGTTGCTGACGGCTCCATCCGGTCTTTTTGTGGCGGTGCTTCTGCTGCTGTTTGCCGAGGAGGTGCTTGAGGAGGAATTTGGAGGAGCAGTGGAAGTGGTGTTGATGTAAACCAAGAGATGTGTTGTTAAATTCATCTGACTTGCTTCAATTGATATGATGGAACCTGGAGACATGAGAGCCACTGAAAAAAAAATGCAGGAACAATAACTAACCAGAGATGGAGACTCCGACGTGAGCCTCACATGCAGACACTTGAGACTTGTGGAAAATGTTTGTTGTTTGTTTTTTTTTTTTTTTAAACCTCCAGGACATCACTGCAAGATCAAAAAAATTAACAGAGCTTTGCATTGAGAATGCAAACATATCAATAGCCTTTTGTGACTATGAAATAATAATTTTAAATATAATTTAAGATTTGAGAAGACTTGAGACTTGACTTGAATTTTTCACCAAAGACTTCAAATTAAAGGACCTTTATCATGCTTTTCAGAGTAAACTACATCCAAATACCTGATAATATAATACCTTTGACGCACTAAAGAACAAATTTTTTCATGAAATACAAGTTATTTTCGCGAAGTCCTTTCCTACCAGGAAGTAAGAAGACTCATTCTCTGAGGCTCCGCCTTTCGCTCCTTGTGGGTGTCGCCCATTTCATGATGTCACCCTAGAGCCGGCCTCAACAGCGTGTCTGCGTTTCTCACACAAACAAACAAGCAACATCGGAAAAGATGGATGTGCGTATTGTGCATATAAAATGAAAGCCTTTTGCCAATCACAGAGAAAGTATGTGTGTGCGCTAGCCTGGGGGCGGTGCTGGCAGCGAAGACTCAACTCATTTTTGTGGATTGAGAGGGGCTGGTGCTCTGAGTGCAGGGTTTTAGAGAAATGTTCAGAGATGCAAAAATGAAGCAAAATTGAGGTTATTTATCGTGAGGAATGAACATTATAATACACTTAAAAGCTACGAAAAGTTGATTTAGCATGATATAGGCCCTTTAAGATCCCACCTTGGTCATCTTTTGATTCATTTTGAAAGCATTCCTTGTGGTCTTTTAATTATGATGAGGCCATTTTAAGGCAAAAATAATCAGTGTCATTCTCTAAGGCATAGTTTCTGCAGAGAGGCGAGAGTTCATTAAAAATTTGCCTCCGAGTTGTGGCCGGGATTGTTGGCGAGGGGTAAGCCTGCCCCCACTTCCCATCATCCCTTTGTTTAAACTCCCTCTCAGTTGCTTACAGTCTTTCCCACCCCCAACCTGACATTAGCGGTGCAACAAAAATGGTGAGCCATATTGTAGCCATCCTGGTGTACTGTTTTGATCCAGATTCCAGCTCAGACGAGGAAAACAAAGACGTTCATGGATCCATTTGTCTACAGGTGCATGCATCAGAATTGAGCGGAGAGGGAGCTTGTGATTTGTCTTTGTAGGTTCTACGTCACACCTACGAGGTTTTCAAACGGCATTTTGATTTGTCTACTCCTGATTCACAGCCATTTGTAAAAAGCAAAGAAATGCAAGTTTAAGCTTATTTTTTTTATCTCCTCCATCATCAGAAAAGTGTAAACATGTTAAAAAAAAAAAAAGATTTTCATCATCAGAGTGGGTCTTTAAACACAAAGACTTCGAATTTGCAAAACAGGTCATGTGAGCGTTTGTGCCGCTAACCTTTTTTGTAAGAGGATGCAGGTTTTTGCTCGGGTAGTACCACAACAATAAGACTTCTGAAGGTTTTATGGAAGAGCAAGGCACATGATTTGCTGCATCCTCCCATTAGAAAACTTACTATTTGATGCAGGGATGTTGGTTGCAGCTGATATTTGGTCAGTAGTTGTCCCAGAGCTCTTAGTAACAGTGTTTGGAGCAGAAGTGAACCTCGGCTTGGTGGAAATATTTGCTTCAATGACTGCTGAGGTGCTCAGCACTGCTCCAAAAGTCAAAAGAGAACCTGCAGAAGAGAAAATACAATTACAGGCAAAGTTGGACAAGCTTTCTGTAAAAGTCATGGTCAGAGGTCTGAAGTTTCAGCAGATATTTTTGTAATGTGACTTTTTTCAAATGGTTGAGACAAAAGCCTGAGCTGTGGCCATTTCTGTCAAACGTCTGGCCATGTGATCCAGTCATCAGCCTGACAGAGATAGAGACTGGTACCAAACAGTAGTTAACAGGGTCAAGTAGCCACTAAAAGGATGAGACTAAAATACTATTATTGCAACAGGACTGGAAGGAGGGGGGCATGAAATGACAAGCAAATACAGAGGAGCAGCTCACTGAAACAAGCAGGAGAGGTGAAAGAAGAGCCCTGCAATCCCCATTATGAGGATTAACTCATTAAAGAAAAAAAAAAAGAAAAAAACTTTATTGTTTTGTGAAATCACAACTTCAGACAAATAAATTGAGATTATTTCATATATAATTAAATTCTCATTTAAAATATGGTAAACTCCACTTTTTTCCCCCTCATCTATTAACCCAAATTTCTAAGGGACAAACATCCTTCTCCATGAAGGAATACTCACTGATAAGCAGAATAATATCCCAGAAAATCCGAGTCATTGCGGCAAACGAGAGTCTGTGGTGCAGCTTCACGGAAACGCTGGCGTGTTCAGAAACCACATGAGTATTTCAGGCTCCAGGATGAGCAAAGGAGGCTGCGATGATTTCATCCAACGACCACAGGGCAAACCTGCCGAGCGGTGTGTGACAGAAGCATCGGACCCACCGGGTCTGTAAACCTGCAACACTAATCTAATGCCGAATTTTATTTTAAATAAATAGAATTTATTAGAATTATTCCCTTCTTCTCCAAATGTCCCGAGCGTTTAACTTCACGCTGCTCAATTGAGGAAACTCCAGCAACGCTGTCAGAGCGGACCAATTAGAGAAGGAGGGGAGGGGGGAGGAGACACCTCCACACACCCAACTAATTATGTGCGCCATGGTAACCCGGATGTTCCGTTTGAGGGTCCAATCACACCTGGAATCTGATGCGGAGCTTATAAAATAAAGCCAAATTTAACAACAAATCAAACCCACATGCACTTATCCTCAAGAAATGTAAAATAAAAAACGATTTTGGGTATCTCTTTTTAGAAAAACATCAGTATTATTTACTCATGTTAAAGTATTAAATTCCAACTAGCTTCACGTTTTCTGTTTTGCATTAATTTTCTGCTCAACACCCACAAGCATAAGAATATTTAATGTTATAAAATGTTATATAATGTTTTGGGGAAAATTGATATTTCAAACAACAACAGGATGTCTATAAATGTACAGATGTTAAACTGAAGACCATTAAAATCTAATGTAAGATCATTTGTACAAAGAAAAAGAACTCTAGTTTGGAAAACATACAGACACTTAATATTGTAAGAATAAGCCAAAATAATAAAACAGTGCTTCTCAAATTTTATACTATGATGACAACGACACACTCTCATTGATGTTCTGAATTTTTATCATTGATAGTATCATCAAAAGATTTGTGTCAACAAACTACCAGCACTCCACAAAAAAAAATATGAACTTGAAGCACAAATACACACAAATTGTCTTTATTAAATTCTAATGTAACTCATGTGTAACTTTGTAGCCTTGGTCCCAAATCGTTTACTCTAAATTATTTTTACAAGAGACATAAGATACTCTTTTTTGATTATTATGCAATGCAACCAATATAAACATCTGAACAAATTGGTTTACGTTTCAAACTGCTTCCTCAAAGCTGAATGAAGCTGATCATCTAAACTCTTGCTATTAGTTAGAACTGGCACAGATATGATCTATCTGTCTGCTTCATTTCATTTCACTTTGCTTCTCCTGTGTGATTTGCCTTGATCTGGAATTGATCTGATTTGCCTTGATAAGAAAACACAGTGTGGAGAAACTAGCTCCCTCTGCTGGACACATTTAAAACATTGTTCATTTAAAAGAAAAAATAAAACGAGCGAGAAAAGAAAAAGGAAGATTGCAATTTAATTATTTGTTAGATTACGAGTTTGGCATGTTGTTTTTAAATTATAAATATTTTTTACACCTTCAAGGAAATGTTTTCCCTAAAAATGCAAGATATTGTGATTTTAGTCTACACTTGAGATCAGATTGGGTTCCAATCTTACAAAAATTTAGTGGGCTTGTTCACAGACAGAGTAAAAGTTTAAATGTCGGTACAGTACATTGTACAGACACTTCCAAAAAATTACAATATCATGCAAATATGTATTCATTTCCATTTTTTTTTAAAGTTCACAGAGATTCAGGGCCCAGTGTTTAATTGATTTATGTTTTTTTTTAATAAATTGGGGTTCCAACTCTTAAACTCCACAAAAGCGGTGTTTAAAAAAAAAAGTTATACTGAAATCACCATTTACTTCTCATTTTATTTTTTGCAAGAAATCAATAAAGACATAGATTGTGATAACAATTCAATCAAAATAAATTCTTTTCAAAATGATTTGTCCATCTTCAATTCTTTAACAATCTATTAATGTAATAATCATCCTGCTGGAAGATGAAATCTGCATCTCCATCCTGATCTTCAGCAGAAGGAATCAGGAACTCCTTTTGATAAACTTAATATTTAATAGTTTCATTGTGTCATGTACTGTATGCAAATGAGCTTATGTCTGCCTATATTTATGATTAAGAGTAACAATTGAATTATTTGCAAGTGTAAATGTATGCATATTTTTGAATCAATTTCATGACTAATTATTACTAGTTTGACATATGTCTGCATAGATATATTTTTCTTTTGTTTATCTTGTCTCTTTTTTTTTTTTTTTTGCTTTGATTGTTTGAAATAAAACATGACCAAATCCATGTCCTCTAGAACATACTGGTATACGGATCAAAGAAAGTAGCATTTACCAGCACCACCGGTGGACATTGCAGCCCAAATCATGACTGACTGCAGATTTAACGCTGGAACTCCAGCAGCTTGGGTTCTGCTCCTCACCAGTCTTCCTCCAAACCCTTGGCCCTTGATTCCCAAATGAAAGGCACACTTTACTTTCATCAGAAAACAGGCCCTTTGACCACTGACCAACAGTCCAGTCCTTCTTCTTCTTGGCCCAATTAAGACGTTTCCTCCGTTGATCCAGGCTCAAAAATAGTTTGACCCGAGTTGTGGCCCATCTCCTGAATGTGGAGGTTTTTGAAGCTCCTCCTCCATGTCATTCCACTCTAGCTGGTTATCTGCAGGTCCTTGAATCTTGACCTCTTGATGATCCACTGAAGTCCACGGTCATCTCTTTTGCTGATGCATCTTCTCCTGACACATTTTGCCCTTCCATTAGACTTTCTGTTGATCTGCTTGGACATCCAGCCTCCTTAGCTATGAACTTTTGTGGCCTACCCATACTACGGAGGTTATTGGTGATGGTCTTTTGGATAGTTGTGAAGTCTAAAGTCTTCTCCATATTGAACCAAACTGAGACAATGGCACCAAACTGAACTAATGTAACGACATCTGGGGAACTTGTGCTTTGAGTTTAGTAGATGATTAGTTGGTGAGACTCAGTTTAAAACATTCATGTCCTGCAGAATGTGAGCAGATTTCTGTACAGTATTGTAATTTTCTAAAATTCTGTTTTTGTGCTTTTTCTGTTGGAAGGCTCATTCCCTCTAACTAAAACAAAACTTTCTAACTTTAGACAACACATTTTGCTGAAAAATGCCCTAACAGTCAAAAGATTTCAGATGGATTGAAAAATTCTGATAAATAATTTACAGATTAGTCTGCTTATCCAGATTTATAATGGAAAGTTAGATTCATATCTTTTAAAATGCCCCCCCCCCCCAAATAAAAGTGAACGTTCAGATAAAGACAAAGTCAGAAACTTTAAAAAGACGGAAACATTAACTCTAATTAAAGTGCAATCACACAGCAGGCGTGGTCCGCCTCTTTCTCGCCAGAGAATTTACTGCTCTGGGCATAGCCAAAAATGTGTACCTTGATCTCGCTGCCTCGTTCGCATGTGAGGAGCAAGCAACTAATGTTTTTATTAGCCTTATTTCTACATGAAGCTAGCAGCTAATAATTTAGTAGCCTTATCGTACATGAAGCTAGCAGCTAATGTCTGTAGCCTTACTGCTACATCAAGCTAACAGCTAATGTTTTTAGCCTTGTTGTACATAAAGCTAACAGCTAATGTTTGTGGCCTTATTGCTACATGGAGCTAGCAGCTAATGTTTTTGCCTTATCGTACATGAACCTATCAGCTAATGTCTGCAGCCTTATTGCTACATCAAGCTAACAGCTAATGTTTTTAGCCTTATTGTACATGAAGCTAACAGCTAATGTTTGTAGCCTTATTGCAACATGGAGCAAGCAGCTAAAGTTTTTAGCTTTGTTTCTACATGAAGCTAGCAGCTAATGTTTGTAGCCTTATTGTACATGGAGCTAACAGCTAATGTTTTTAGGTTTTTAGCCTTATTGCTACATGAAGCTAGCAGCTAATGTATTTAGCCTTATCTTACGTGAAGCTAGCAGCAAATGTTTTTAGCCTTATCATTCGTGAAACTAGCAGCTAATGTGTTTAGCCTTATTGCTACATGGAGCAGCATCTATTTATCTCATTTACAATGCATGGGGGACAGAGATGTTTAGAGATCAGGTTTATTTATTTTGAAGAGCTCTACAAAAACATCAGTGATCACGTCTCCATTGTTTGGGTTCATAAAAACATTTAGTCTCCGGTTGCTCCAGTGAGTTTCTCTCCTGCTGCTGTGTCTGATTGGCGGCCGCTTCTGCGCGTTTCCGTGTCTCTCTGACCGAGTTCAAATGATTACTGTCGCGCATTAACATGAGAGGGCAAAAATAAAAACAAGAATAAAATGAGGTGACTTTTTAAAATTGTTGTCCCAAAGAAAATAAGAAAACTACATAAAGTTCAGGAGGCCTGAGCAGACTGCTTTCCCATTTTTCAGCGGCCCTCTGTCTGGCCGCAAACTCCTCTCCTAGGAGCTGGCATGTGAGTGTGTCCACTACAGCTCCATAAGTTCTGCGACAGACTCTCTAGAGTGTACTCGCCTTCACCCAACAGTAACCGGGATGGGATCTGGAAGCCCCACTGAAGGGATACAGCGGGTTAAGAAAATGAATGGAATTTCAGAAGTGCTATGGATCGATCTATCATATTTGATGCTTTCTCCCTGCTGTCATTGAAAACTTCACATGCCCAGAAGTTGAGTCCCTGATTGGTTGAGGAGACCCAGCCACCTCCCCAGAGTTCAGATTTTTTTATTAACTCTGGCCAACCCCAGCGGCTATTCAATTCGCACCGCAGAACCTTAATTCGTGTTTAAACCATTGACTTTACAGTGAAACTGGCTGCCCCACACTGAGCGAGTCACGTTCAGTGTGAATGCACCTTTACTCCTTACAACTATCTTTTTTTTCTTTCTTTCATAAGGTGGGCAGTCTGAACTCTGCTCCACTGTCAGACTCCGGCAAGTCTCTTTCCATCACCTCTGGTTAAACAATGGTACTGGGCGCGCAGAAGGTAAGCTGCTTTTCTCAACTCTTTTCATGTGCAGATCTGCTCTTTTTCCCTCTGATTATATTCAACTACATGTGAGATTTCACCTGTGTTAATGTCAATTGCAGTTCTTTTCACTGTGGCAACAGATTCCACATAGATTCTGCAAAAATGGGTGTTAATAATCTGTTTCAACACATAAGTATGTGCATAAATTAACTGTAAAATTGGTGCAAAAAGCTCACGAACATGGTTTACTAAGGAAAATAAGTTTTTATTACTTCAATCAATATCCCAAAAATATTTTTTTAGATTCAGTTTAGACATAACTACAGTGGTGAGAAACATCAGCTAACTGATTCAATAGCTCAGCCTCATGGTGGCAGAGACTGTAACTATTATGTAACTGTCATTGTTTTGCTTTCCCATGTTTTTCCTGAAGTTACTTGTTCTCCTTTTTCTGTCTGGATTTGACTGTTTCAACAGGGCAGTCCTCTGACACTGGTGCTCATGGTTGCTTCTGCAGCCATTGGAGGAACTCTACAATATGGTTACAACCTTGCCATAATGAATTCCCCCACTGTTGTAAGTGTGTGTGGTAGACATTATAGGTTGCGTAATATCCTACGTATAGATTGGGTGTACTTATAATTGAAGAATAATACATTTTTCCTGTAGCAAACAGTTCAGCTGTTAAAAATGTTTTGGCTTGTCCTTAAAAAAGCTTTTTGGACAAATTAACCAGTAATTTACACGAGTCACAAATTTCTATTTAAGTCATCATCAAAACAGGAAACAAACCATCAGTAGCATGGTACAATTTTCAATCATTGCTGTAGTTTTTCTGTGGCTTTGTTAGTAACCGAGTATGACTGTGGTTGATCTTTATCTATTCTTACAGTTTATTCAAACATTCATCAATGAAACATTTCTGGAACGCTGGGACATCCAGCTGGAAGATTACCAGGTGACAGTGGTGTGGACAGTCATTGTTTCCATCTTCTCCTTGGGAGGGTTTGCTGGAGCTTTGATTGCTGGACCCATGACCATACGCTATGGAAGGTAGTAAAACATGCCCAAAAGAAGGTGAATGATAAACCTGACAGATGACTGGAGATCGTTCATTAACCTTCCTTTCACGTGGATCTGTGAACATATCTACTAAGAACAGAAAAGAAATGCTATTTTTGTTGCTGAAAATATGCAATATTCTGTTTCTTTCATGTGAACAAAGTTGGATACATTTCCAATAAAAAGTTGTGAAAGTTGCACAATAATATAATAAAGAGACATTAGGAGATTGTTTCATCCAGAACTCATTTCTCTATTTTTTTATCAAGGAAGAAATGTTTGCTGCTGAACAACATTTTTCTCATGTCGGGTGCTCTCTTGGCGTTGACAAGCAGAGCTGCCAAGTCATTTGAGATGATCATCATCTCTCGTGTTCTTATTGGCATAAATGCAGGTAAGTTATGCCTGAGTTTTTCAGCTCCTTCAGGATCATAGCAGAGAAACTTCTGTTGATTCTCAGAAATCCTTGCTGTGTTGCAGGAATCAGCATGAACGTACAGCCCATGTATTTTGGAGAAAGTGCACCAAAGCACTTAAGAGGGGCTATCTCCCTGTCCTCTGCTGTCTTCACAGCGTTTGGTGTTGTGTTAGGACAGGTGGTTGGGCTCCGGTAAACTCTGCACACTAAACTAGGCCTTTGATTTGAAAATATCAAAAAAACGACCCTGGATTGTTTATTTACAGAGAGATTTTGGGCAGTGAGTCATGTTGGCAGTATCTTCTCGCCAGTAATGCCATTCCTGGCTTCATTCAACTTCTCACCCTGCCATGGTTCCCAGAGAGCCCCAGATACTTGCTCATTGACAGAGGAGATGAGAAGGCCTGTATCGATGGTGAGGACTGTAGCATGACAACTGGAAATACAAGTCACATTTCACATGTGTTTTCCATTTCAGGACTCTCTCTATTGCGTTTTAAGTTAGGCTTTATCTGAGGGAAATTTGGTTTGAACAAGTTGAATCACAATGTTTTTTTTAGAAATAGAATTAAATGCATTATACTATGTATAAGGGAGACCCAGACTCGGGCCCCTCCTGTAGCTACATAGATAGGCAGTAGCGTGAAGGGTCTGGAATAAGTTAATCTCGCGCCCTACAAAACGAACCCTGATTCCCCATGCATCTCTCCAGCATGCAGCTAACTGAACCATCCAGCAGCTACCACTCTGCAGAAACTTTTTTCCAGAAAACATCACAGATTTTTTAATTAGACTAAAGAAAAGCATGATAATAAAGAGTGAGACTTTGAATTGGACACCAAATGTTAAACTGTCAAAAAGTAGGCAGTTCAGGTTTTTAGACGTGTTTTTGTTTTATTTAAACAAATAAATAGACAAATAAATAATAATAAAATAATAAAAATGTGGAGTATACAGCTGACTTGTGTCTGCTATGTATCAGCTGCTTGACATGATGAAAACCGGAATGAGTATTGTTCTTCAGAATGTTTCTGGCCTTACTTACAATACTTCCTTCAAATATTGCCGCATTTTTGCATAGCATCATTTCTAAACACATTTTTGACTATTTTATTAACTTTTTTGCTCCATGAAACCTTGGGTGTCAAAATTTTGCAATAGATTTCCCGTTTTTCCAGTTAGGACGTGGTGCAGGAATCCTTACTCTTGATTTTGCACAGAACTCCTTGTCATGACTACTATTACTGTTTTTTTTTACTTTGTGTCAGATTTTGTTTCTCATGTAATGTGATTACCATGTAAAAGCAGACATTGGTTCACTCTTGGGTGTTGTTCTCTTGGTCAGCTCTGAGACGGCTGCGAGGTTGCGAGGTCCAGAGCAGTGAGCTTGATGAGATCCTGCAGGAACAGGCTGAAATCAGAGGAATGAAACCAAGCCGACCGTGGGAGCTGTTCACTGACCGCTCAGTACGCTGGCAGCTCATTTCTGTCATTGTCATCAGCAGTGCCATGCAGCTCTGTGGCAATGATTCGGTGAGAAAAACGTGCAGTCTCTAAGTGAACATCCGTGTCATGACCTGTTGATGAAGATGACTCCAACACATTGTTACATGTCCCAGAAGGATCAGTGTGACTGACCCTGAGGGGCAGGAACATTATCCGATGTTCTGTGGTCTGGAAAGAGGAGATGGCGATTAGAAATTGGAGATGACCCATGAACAGTTGAGATGAAGAGCGTGCATCTTTGCAGAGGACACTGAGAATGCACACAATAAATACACACAAACATATGTGAAGGACACATTTTAGGAGCCATGTTGTTGTTTCATTGCAGAAAAAGGAATGTTTTGTCGTGTGTGAAAGCTTTTGACCACGTGCTTGAAAGTTTTAGTGGACTGTTGGTTTACACAATTACTTGGTGTACAAACGCTTTCGTAATCTGCTAATCTGCCGTTTAATAGCAGTTCAAAGCCACACTTTCACTCTCTGCTTCTCTTTTCAGATCTACTTCTATGCATCATACGTGTTTAAGGAGGCTGGAATATCGGAGGATCAAATCCAGTATGCAACAGTTGGTACTGGGACATGTGAATTCACAGCCTGTATAATGTGTGTAAGTATCTTTCTTAAAAGATCACACCATGAAAGGTGAAAGGAAAATCTGGTCATGTTCCTCCAAAAAAAAAACAAAAAACAAAGAACTGTGAAAAATCCCAGATCCTTCAAGCCTCTTGATGACATGACTGTAAAGAGAAGTGATTTTTATTATATTTATGGAGGTCTACCTAATCTTTGTCATGTCCTTTTGCTCTACTAATGTATTTTTAAAGCTGTGTTTTGTGGCAGTTCCTGATATCATTTTTTTAATACAACCCCATCTTCTTTCTTTACACATATATTTTTACTATATTACACAATAAATTCATAATGAACCTGAAACTGTCCATAAAACTTAAGTGCAGGTATAAAGTGTTGTAATTTTTTCAGTGCAAAAAGGAAAAATGTAGATTAATTACGTTTTTTATGTTTTATAACAAAAAATTAAACGTAGAGACAAAATAAAAATGTATCAATCCAAAAACAAAACAAAGACAAGGTCAAAATAATATAAACATGATCTAAATACCAGGGAATGCTCCACTCAAAGTTTCAAGGGATGTTTTAAGGGATCTCACAATTATCTGTCATAACCATAACTCTTGTTACATATGTTTTAAAACCAAAAAATTCAAAGCTTAAAAACTTTTGAAACGTTCATGTAAATTTTTCAATAAAAGCTAATGGAAAAGTTGGTGTTATTCCTGCATCATTGTAAACAGCTGATGTCAATGGGAAATGCACTGTTGAGTTCTGAGGGTTGATACAAACAACTTAACTGTATATTTTAATATAAATTTAGTAAAAAGCATTCAGTGATTGTTTAAATTAGCTATATTTGAGGAAACGTTCATGTTTTTTTTACAATTAATTACTTTTTTCTTCACCAAAGAAAATATAATTTCAGTAAAAAGTAGTTTTTTGATGCTTCTGTTTCTTTGTCTGGAGTCACTCCTGACATCTTTAAAATATTCTTTACCAAGTTCTAACTTTTATCTTTTGTGTTTTACTAGTTCAGGGTAATGTAAGGCTCCTGGGACACACATGGCATTTTATCCCCCCATTGTGGCTCTTTAGTTTTGAAGAAAAATGCAAATGATTTGAATAAATAAATAAATACAGTTTTGCATTTTTTTGTTATTTATATTTAGATTTCTAACATGTCAGATAACTGAGCAAAATCCTGTTAAAAGGTATAATTTACTATCAGAGCTGTTTATCATTAGAATAAGGTTAAAGTGCATCTTCATATCTTCTACTGTGTAGTTGTAGTTCAGAGGCAAAGTTCTTTCAATTTCATTTACATACATATATCTAAAGAAAAAATAGAATTCTACAGAATTCTACACCGATGTCACAACAGTAAAAGGAAAAAAAAAGAATGAAGGCCACAAAGTTTGACTTTCTCGCATTTTTAATCCAAGTAAATATGCAGCAGTAAGATACTCTTATTTGACAAAGAGTTTATTTTATTTTGATAGGAATTTGTTTGCCACAAAGCTGTATCTTAGTGATTTGATATGACAAGAGAAGAAGTGAATGTTCTCACGCTTTCAGAACCTGCTGATTGAACGTAAAGGTCGGAGGTTCATGCTGATGGGAGGCTTCATCCTCATGACTCTTTGGGCTGTCATCTTCACAGTTGCTCTGTCATTTCAGGTAATCATCTCAGGTTGGGGTTTTTTTCTATTTCTCACACCACATATCTGGGCAGCAGCTGTTAAGTGTAGAAAAAAAAGAAAAAGTGTGAAATGTTTAACTATCGAGAAGTATTTGTTTTTTTAAAATGTTGGCCACTAGGAGGCTTCATAAATCAATGTTTAAGATCTGGTTTCTTTTCTTGTTATAGTAAAGAAAACATAAAATTAAAAGCTGCATTTTGGTAGTGTGTTTTCCCTGGAGATCCATGGTATTTGGAAATTTTGAAGTAATCTTACCTCGGATTTGCATTATAATTGTATAATTCTTTTTTTAAATAATGCATCTAAATGTCTGAATTTTTCACTGCTGTTTCTCTGTGTGCATTGTTTTTCACACACAGAGCTATATTTCTTGGATGCCTTACCTAAACATGACCTGCATCTTCACATACATTCTCAGCTTTGGAATGGGACCGGGTCAGTTAGACAATTATTTAATTCAAATGAGTTATATACTATATAAAAACCAATCATCCTGTCATTCTGAAAAAGTCATGGATTAAGAAAACAAAACAAATCATAACATCCACTTTTCTTTAAATGTTATTCATTATAAAAAACGGTTATAAAGAGGGTACTGGAGTTTTTTTAAGTCTTAAATAATCTGTTAAAAGTAATAAACTGAAAAGTTTGTTTAAAAATCAGTTTCTTTTGTGTATGCATCATCCATAAAAAGAGGTGTGTCTGCATGGTAACATGAACAAATAAAAATGCACATTATTACTCATTTGTATGTCTAAACAAAAAAAAAAAAACTTTACTAAAATGTTTATAATCTCCTGAAATTGATCTGTTGTGAAAAAGCTGACAGAAAAACACCTCCTTCTCCTCTCAGCTGGAGTTACCGGCATTCTTCCCACAGAGATCTTCAATCAGACGGCTCGGCCGGCAGCCTACATGATCGCCGGTTCCATGATGTGGCTCAACCTGTTCATTGTTGGAATGATATTTCCATTCATCATGGTCAGTCCAGCAAACATCTCTGTGTTAGTTCAGTTTATTTGCATAGTTATGGTTTATTTATTGACTTGTTTTGAAATAGTTTAAATGCAAAACAATAATTATAATTTAAAGAATACAGTAAAAGAAGCCTAAAATTGATTTCTGTAGAAGGAAATCAAAACAGAAAAAAAATCACATACCTTGTAAACTACACTTGCTGTCAAACCAGCAAGATAATTTGAATTTCTGCACAAAATCCAAATATTTCAGCACTGTGAAAGGACCTGGGCTACTTTCTAAAGAGTTAAAGATGCCTTTAAACAGGTCTAAGATAACTCGCCTGCTTCTTGTCTTGCTTTTGGTCTTTTGGAATAAAATGTTCATTTAAAATATCCAAAAAGTTCAGGACATAAACTGTAACAACCGCTTATATAGGCAGTACTTACATTACATTAGTGAATAAAGCGGTAAATTGTTTTCTGAGCATAATTAAGTTACTTATGACCTTAGAAAAAGATAACTACAAGTAAAAAGAAAAAGAGCAAGAATACAAACATGACAAATGATTGAGCAGTTCAGCAAAAGAGATCAGTTTTCCTGAGGAATCAAATAGGACTGCCTGATGATTTCAGCTATGGGTTTGTTTTTAAAAAAAACAGCTACTTGATTTATGAATAAACAACAACAAAAAAGGATTTTGTCCCCCCCAAAAAATGACTTTCAAATTTTCACTTTCTTTGCAGAGCGGCTTGAGTGAATACTGTTTTGTGCCTTTTGGAGTCACCTGCCTCTTGTCTGCACTCTTCGTGGGATTTTTCCTGCCTGAGACAAAGGGGAAGTCTCTGTCTGTCATCACGAGTGAATTCCAAAAGCTCAACTTCAGAGAACCAGACAGAGGTTTCAAACCGCAGCATCAATCGCAGTATCACCAAGGCAAGGTGTGCCTTTCAACGGCCTTGTAAGCAAACTCTGCTCACACGTGTCAGCTTTGACCTGCTTTTCATCTGAGGATGATGTCCCACATCTTCACAGGAGCTCTCATGTTAGTGAGAGACACATAGATTTACTCCTTTATCAGGAGTGTGTTTATACATGTGTTTGACATGTGCATCTTTAATTTTACTTATTTGCAACTTAAAGTAATGAAAGTGTTTGTAAAACCTGATTTATACATTAAAATAAATCCCACATTAAAGTGCTTTAAGAGTAAACTTTTTTTTACATTCATGTTTTGTCCTAAAGATTAAAAGAAAAGAGTTTTTGGCCTGGTACTGAATGGTTTACTGATGCAGCAAAAGACCCAAAGAGAGGTCAAAGAAAGCGTCATCAGTTCACACACTCAGATGCTTATTTACCTTATTTTTTATACCTCCATCTCAATCTGTTTAAAAGTCTTCTACCCCTTTTGCTGAAGATTTCCTTTCATTTCTTGATGGTAAAGTCTCAAATATTAGACATAAGTTGAACAAAGTTACCCCTACTATTAACCCAGAGCAGGGTGAAGTGGTAGAACTGAAGGCATCCGTAGAAACCTCTGTAACAATAGACTTTTTCACTGCTGTAGATCAGATGGAAATAACATCAGTTATTACGTCCTCAGAACCTCAACCTGTCTCTTAGACCCAAACTCCATTAAGCTGTATAACCAAACCTTCCTGCCTTATCTATTAAACCTGACCAGAATGACCACATAGAGAAACTTGGCCATCAAGACCTGGACAACAATTAATTACCTCCCCCTAAACCCATCAATTTACTAGGTCCAAAATACCTGAGAGATGTTCTATCTGATCAGATAGTCTTCCTGGATTTTATTTGACCAGGATTTATCATTTAAGGCTCATATATCGCAGGCTTGTAAAACTGCATTTTTTCACCTACATAATATCTCTAGGATCAGAAATATATTATCGAGAAGTGATGCTGAAAATTCATCCATGCATTTGTTAAGATGGATTACTGTAACTCTTTGCTAGCAGCGTGTCCTAAAAGTTCTTTAAAAAGTCTTAAGTTTGTTCAAAATGCAACAGATAGATTATTAGCTGGAACCAGCAGAAGAGAACACATTACTCCTGTGTTAGCTTCACTTCACTGCTTGTTGCATTTAGAATTAAGTTCAAAATCCTCCTGTTAACCTATAGGGCCATGAATGGTATGACCCCATCCTATATCAAAGATCTCATAGAGCCTTTAGCCACCAAGCCTCTGTTTTATGGAATAAGCTCCCAGCTCATGTAAGAGAGGCTGACACAGTTTATTTATTCAAAGTTAGGATTAAAACATTCCTCTTTGGACAGGCTTATTGCCAGGCTAGCTGGCAATCAGAGAATATCTAATGTACTGCTCCCCTACCACACCTACTGTAATGAAGTTTTCTTCGCTGAGCTATGCAGAGGGAAGATGGTTTGATAAACCAGGTCATGGCGGCATATTCCTTTTGCTTAGGGGGCTTACGCAGACTCAGATTAGATTAATAATATATTTATATTGACATACTAAAACTGCAGATTTTCTATTATTATTATAACTATTACTATCCGCTATTTGTGTCATATCACATGCAACACACCATTAACACGTATGAATTAAATTTCAATCCCAATTAGTTGCTAGCAGGCTAGTAGAAGTTAGAAGCTGGGGAAAGTATGGTGCACTAGGGTTCTTTCCTCTGTTACTGCTCTCTTCTATTCTTTATCATTCACCAATTTTGTATTTAGTTCATAATGCCTGTTTGGTGCAGTGCCATTCATATGTTGTCCCTGTTTCCCTCTCCCCTACGAGGGAGCGGGAAAGATTCCAGGCGAGTCGTCTGTGCTCCTGTCTTTGCCTGTGGACCTCGCCTCTGATTCGTCTCGCACCCCCAGCTGCCCCATAGTTTCATCTGGATGAAGCCAATCTGCTACACCATACATACAAGTTGTTATTCAAACATGTCGTAGACTTAAAGAAGCCAATTCTTCTTTAACAGTTTTAGCACATTGCCTGTCCGCCCTGGGAGAGGATCCCTCCTTCATGTGGACATCCTTGAAGTTTCTTAATTTTTTTCCCCCAAGTTAGGGTTTTTTTAACGAGTTTTTCCTCACAAAGGAGGATCTAATTGTTTGTTATGTAATCCATTATTTACCCAAACATGAAGCTGCAGTTTATTTCATGCTCTTCGCTGCACCAAGTGATGAGACTCAATAACACAGTGCAAAACCAAATGTGTATAAAAAAGTAAGTTTATATTGAAATATGTCCAAAGACATCATAACAAAGCATGAAGCTTGTGTTTTAAGAGCAATCTTGTTGAGTAAAATGAAGAGAAAAAAAACAACCAACCAAGATAACATCATTTACATTTTGCTTCTTTTAATACAAAAGTGTCAATGCAAGTCACTAATTCTTACTCTTTAGAAAAAGAGGACCTTTTTTCATCCACTGCTGTGCACAATCAGTATTTGGAAGGCACTTTGCAACAGACCAAAAAATAAAAATAAACCAAAATTTTTAGGCCTAAATAATCAATAAAACCATTAACATCTAGGTACCAACATGAAGGAAACCACACCATACGTCCAAGTGACAACCAAAAGATTTTCTTACAGTACTTTCCACGTCTTCAAACAATATTTAGAATGAAACCATTGCGACAGTTTAAAGGAGTAAACACTAGTGCAGAGTGGATGGAAAAAGGAAATCAACATAGATGAAAAGATGAGTCGAGAAGCTGGCAGCGGGATAGAGAACATCCAGATGGTTTCCACCACTAACCAGCAACCGACACCAAGTCCTCCTCAGCTCAGGCTGTTCCAGCGACATGCACTTTACACCTTCAATGGCCATAATTTACCATCCCTCTCCCCACAAAAAGACAACAAAATGTAGAAAAACAAAGAAAATCTATGTACAGGACCACCACTGACAAACACTGATCAAACTGGTTGGTTCATATATATATATATATTTTATATATATATTTATACTTTGTGTATATGAGTTATATACACTTGTTACAATCACATTATAACCATAAATAACAGGAATGTACTGAAAATAACAACAAAAGTACCCACAATTAATTCAAAGTAAAGAAACCACAATCATCCATCCTTCAAACACACGTGCTCTCCAGCCTCTTGAATGTTGGACTCTGGCATCACACATTAACCGACAAGCAATAAACTGATATCTGAGCTGTTTTAAGTCCATTTCATATTGATATCCAGTAATTGTACAAACATGGCACGGTGATGTCAGCTTATGATCCATCACTGTATTCTGTAGTGGTTTGTTCCATTAGAAACATTTTAAAAAAAGGAGGAGCGAAAAACGACCCCATTCTTTTTACAACCAGATTTCCTCCAACGTATCAGCGTCTTGTTGTATCAGGTTAACATAACCAAAAAAGAAATGTGTCACTGCACTAAAGGAGGAGCAATGCATACAATTTAAAATAAAGAAGAAATGTGAGGCTCTCTTAGGTGCAGCTGACTCTTCTTTTACACTATCGAGTGGTACAGTTCAACACTCTCCAAGATGAGCAGCTGCCCCTGTTAGAAGGCCAAAAGTGTGTGCAAATAACACAAACAATTCAGAAAATAGAACGACAAGAGCAGATACAATTTGGTGAAAAAGCAGAAAAGATTAATTGAGTGACTCATTTGTTTGCCAACTAGGAGGCTGTGTCCCTTTGAGTGTCATCTCAAGAACAAAACACATATTTATATATTTCTATTTAACTGAGAAAGAGAACAATCTGCAAGAAATAAAAGCTTTTTTTTATGACCACACAAAAAGGAGGGCACAGTTAACTTAAATGATAATCTTTGTTTCCCTGAATTTAAAAAGAAAAATACTCACTTTTGGTCCCTGTTTTGTTTTTGACTGAAGAACACACAAATATGACGTAGAAACAGTTCCTCCTCCAAAGATCATGTTCCTGATACATACAAGACAAACGCCTCAACATTGTGAAGCAACACTGCAATCAGATATTAATTTACCAAAAGGCTGTTTTTCTTCTGAATCCATATTTTGAGACGGCTTTGTTAAATAAGAAAGTCTCATTGTGAAAATGCTTCATAATACCTGTCGGTGTTAAAGGCTTCAGGGCCTCTTATAAGTTATGTCTCCAAAAAAAGTATATTTTTCCCTCCAGACATGCTAAAGATAATTAAGACAGTTTGTAATACAGCTCTGAGCTTAATCTGTGGATATCAGGTAAGCAGATCTAAGACAAACAGTTGGACTGGCACAATTTAAAGGTCAATGAAAGCTAAATAAATTCATCCTCAAGTTTGACAAAACATTTCAGGACAAATTTGTTATCAGAAATGATGCGTTTCTGTCTGTAACATGAGTTGCTGCAATTATATAAGATTCATGTCCTGCTATACTGTTTTTAAATCGAATTTCAAAATATCAAAAAGAAAAAAAACTGAAAAGGATTTTTTAAGCAAAAGTGCTTCTGAATACCAACACTGTCAAAAACAATTATTTGTCATGGTCTCCAACGGTTACCAAGGCAACTCGATGGCCAGAAATACTGGCATTCTGAATGAGGCAGAGGGAAAACTGCTGGAATAGGACTTTTATAATCAAGAAATTCCTCTTCTCTGGCAAACACTAGGAGTATTCTTCATTCCCAATAAAAAGAAATGTCAAAAGTCCAAGCCCTCCTAATATTTTAAAGGTACACCAGTCAGCTAACGAGAACGATGAGACAGAAGTGTAACAGCAAAAGAATAAACGGGAAACTTGACTGGAGCAGTTGAAGCTCTGGAGTCTTCTCATCCCAAAGATCATTTCTGCCACTGAAAAAGCCCAGAAGGACACAGGCCAAAGAAATAAAGCTAAACAACATACTTTAAACAAATAACCATCACAAGAAAGATCTTCATGTCATTTCTTAATGAGTACAGTCAAAATACCCTTTTTTATACTTAGAAAAACTAGAAAAAAATAGGACTTATATGGCCATTTTTGACAGAAGTATTGGGTACACATTAAATTAACAGAAAAATAGTCTTGAGGCAAAATTAATTCCAGATAGACCATCTTCTGTTGGCCACCAAGATTTGTCCTAAAAATGAAAAGGCTGAAGTCACTTTCCTCCAAAGTCAATTCCACTCTGACCCGCCTCTGCGTCCACAAGAGAGGAAGCGAACGCAGACTGGACTATCTGAAAGCCAAAGGACTCCAGGAGCGACATGTTTTGTTGAAGGGAGAACGGAGAAGTCAGAGAGGAGGCCATGTCACTTAAGCCAGACCCCGAGACTCCATGGGCCCTCTGGGCTTTGTGAACTCTGTGCTGATGCTTGTTGAGGTAGGACTTGGTGCGGAAAGCCTGTCCGCAGATTTCGCAGCTGAACCTCTTCTCAGGCTCCGCCTTGGACTTGGAGCTGTCCGGAGACGCCAGCAGCCCCGCAGAAGCTCCGTTGCAGTCTAGAGAGGATATATCCGGCTCAGGTCCGTCTGATTTGTGAGGAGATTTTAACTCGTCGCCGTTGGACATTTCCCTGAACGAAACGTCAGATTCCTCTGAATCCAGATGATGGCATTTCCTGTCATCTTCCTGTCCGTCTGAGGCAAATGTAGAGAGGAATAAAACAAAAATAAGAGACAAAGAATTAGGAGAAATTCATATAACACACCAAGTCTAAAAGGTGGTTAAGCATCTGTAAAAAAAAACAAACGTGAAACAACGAATTTTAAGTTAGAAAGCACCAAACACAAACACCACAGTTTCAAACAACAATCAGTGTTTTTCATTCATGGTAGCTCTTTCAAAAAGGCTGACACCACATTAATCTACATGATGACGTGACAGAGTCCATTTGCCCAGTATTCACTGAAATGTTTGCTGTGTTCATCCGACCAGTGAGCCATACAAGCATCATGCTCCCACCAACCCTTCAGCCGGACCGTACTGACCTGTGTCAGGCTCATGAGAGGGGAAGCCAGGCACCCCACCGGAGTGACACTCCCAGAAATATGGAGCGCCGCCTGGCTTCCCCACGAGCAGCTCAGACTGCAAGCAGAGGCGTGAGTGGCTGGGCTGAGAAAGAACCGGGTGTCCCGACAACCCGTGAAAACGACCCTCTGCCTCAGAGGAGGTGAGAAGCAGCTGGCGACTGGCACGCATGTCTGCACCCGCACCCCGCCAGGGAGACAGGAAAGAGGGGGGAGGACAGACAGAACAAGCTGGCGAAAACCATGTTGACATTTTTACCTTCATGACATCATTTATGTTGGTTTGCAAACACAAAACAACTGATGGGTGGAGTTGAATGCACAAGTCCATGCTGAGTGAGTCTGGGAAGTGATGAATGACATCAGCCATTTTTCCCTTTCTTCTAATTCCACATGTGAATTATTGATGGGATTATTATAACTATGAAAAGTTTTTCAAAGTAATCCAGAAAAGCAAAAGAGAGAAGCTGAAAAATGGACGATTTCAGTCAAATCTGTTATTAAATACAGAAACTGGGGACGTCAGTGAGTCAAATGTCTACATTTATATTAATAGGCAAGACAGAACTCTGCTACTGTTCTGACTCGTTTATAAGTTTACACTCTATTGCAGAATTTCAAATGAAGCTGTGTGGAAAGTTTAAATATAGTTCACTGCTTGTGTTGCAGTTAGGATCTACAGTAAAAACAGTAAAAGGACACATTTCACCGCCAAAGGACAATCATCGGTTTTTCTACATTATTTAAATCGAATACTAGACTCAAAAAACAAAATAAAACAGGGTTGAGCACTGTTTTATCAGAAGCCACTACTTCTGCTTCCGTTTTTGTAAAAGACCAAGGTATGTAAATGTCAAGATGCTGTTCCCGCAAAACAGCTAAAATCTATGTTAAAAAAAAAAACAAAAAAGCTACGAGTACCTAAAGCAGCCGTTTCAATAATAAACACCCAATAAAACCATCAAAAATATAGTAAAATAATCCTTACATTTTAAATTTGATGATCATCAAGTCCATTCAATGACTTAATGACAGTATAAATACCTTATTTGCCTATTTTTGTTTCCTTTGGAGGGTCAAATGTCAGCTGTTGCTAGTTTAAAGCTTTTTATCTCTGACAAGTTAATTATTTTGGTGATGTGAAGAAAAATTCTACATCTATGCACGTGAAATGCAGAGAATGTGGCATTAAAACTGCTGCACAAACACCTACAAATGTCCAAATTATTGAGAAATATGCAACAAGGTTCTTATTTAGCTCATAGATTGTAACACCATCAAATCTCTTCAGACCTTTGAACAAACTGTAGTAAAAACTGTTAAACAGTTTCAGATGTCAGTGATTTTAATGCATTCTCAGCTACTAATCAATTAGAAAAGCAAATGAAAATGAAGAATTTTCTACTCTTATTTTGTCAACCCCATCAATGTTCTAGTTATCAGTTTACTGTGTCATGCTGCACCACTGCAAAGTTTCAATGAATCCAGGGCAAATGGAGCAAACATCAGGGAAATCATGCAAAACTGTATGTAACTGAACAACTGTCAATATATGAAGCAGCCAAGCAGAACCAGACACGTTTCCAATCGGCCACAGCCATGCTGAAAAAGGGAAATAAGAGAATCTGAGCTACAAACCTGACAACCTATTTTTTTTAAATGGTTTTTAAGCTTCACATTCAAAAAAATAAAAAGGAGTACATGTGATTCAAACAGTGATGTCGATATTTAGATAAATCAGGTCAAACCAACAATTACACTAATAAGTCATCTTCATTTCTTCCTTTAACTCACAAAAAGAGCAGTTAGGAAATGATCATAAAAATGCAAATAGCACCAGGTGGTATCTGTGCTACATTTAAGAACGCACTTCAAACTAGCACAAAGCCATTCAAATTTTAAGCCAAGCAAGGAAGTTTCTTCTCTTGACTGACGGATAGGATTACTAAAAATGTGCTTTTGGGAAATGTTCACGTCCCTCTTCAATCATCTTTTGATCTTTTTTAAAAGCGTTCCCAGTTTCCTTTTAATTAAGATTATGTCGATTTTAGCCACAAAAATAGAAAAACTGTACCATTTTCTAGGACATAGTTTCTGTAGGAGTTCATCAAGAATTTGCCTCAGAGTCGTGGGCGGGACAGTTAACGTGGAGAAGCCCGCCACCTTTTCCCATCATCTCTTTGTTTACACTGCCCCCCTAGCTTAAACCCTGCACAACCCCAAACTAACTTTACCGCTGCCACAAAAAAGCCGAGCAATATTAAAGCTATCCAGCTGTACAGTTTTGATCCAGACGCCAGATCAGAAGAGAAGAACAAAGACGTACATAGATCTATTTCTCTATGAGTGGATGCATCAGAATGGAGCGGAGCAGGGAGCTTGTGGCTTGCAGTTGTATGTCCTACATCACATCTACAAGTATTTTTTTCAAGCTGCATTTTTTTGTCTGTGCCCGATTCACAATAATTTAAATAAATAAATAATCAGAATCACAACTTTAAGCTTAATTTTCTTAAATATTTCCTCAATTGTGAGAAACTGGCACAAGAACATGGTAAAAACACCAAAAAATATTATTTTTTTCAGAGTGGGTTTTTAAGAATTCTGTTTTAATTACTAACATGTAAACACTACCTCCATTTCTGTTCTTAGCGTTCTGATGCTTGGAAAGATTCCAAATCGGGCCAATGTATAGATCGCTTTTAAAACTTCTTCTGCAGGAAATATGGTAGCTAATGCATGAAACTGTCTTCACCCTTGAGCTGTGACGTACTAAAGGGAAATGGTTCAGACTGGAAGAAATGGTTTTTTAATTTTTTCTTTTTTTGCTTGATGTCTTTGTTTCCAACAAGACACCAAAAGCCACTATTACTGTTTATCTCAGTAAAAAAAATAATGGATGCTGAAATTTCACTCAAGGTTGTGATAAAAACAGTTTTTGCATTTTCCTTTCATTAGGGAAGAGTTTTTTTAGAGTCCCTGAAATTGTAATGGGTTTATCTAAATTGCTTTTGTTTACAGAGCTGCAAATATTTAAGCAAAAAGAATGAGACGGATGTCAACTCTGTGGTCAAATATATTGAAATGTGGCAGCATGTTTCTCCAAAAGCAGCAGAGCAAATGACAGCCAAAAGCATGAATGTCTGGGATGGGGCGGGCGGCTGCTTGCCTTCCACTGAGCACTGGTGTCCCATGAAGTAAGGGGTGCCGCTGTGTATCTGCAGATCCCCCCTTGGCTCAGGGAAGGTGTGCATTGTGGCAGTGGGGGAAAGAAGGGAGCCGTGGTGTGTCTTTATATGCACCTTAAGGTAGGATGCAGTGGAGAAACCTGAGACCAGAGGAACAAAGAATAAAGGCAGATGCTCGACAAAGTCAAAGCCTTCGGAATGAAAAGGTAGTCCTGGAAAAAAAAAGAAGGCTGGAAATCATTGCCAACATGCTGAACTGGTTTAGATTCACCGGTAACCACTAAATATCTATTATTTTTATAATTAAAAACAATTGTTTAGTTAAGAAAAACGTGTTTTCACATGGCTAGAGACTTCAAATGAACAAAGACAGAACTTTCATTAATAATAAATTGAAATTCTATTGAATAAAAGACAGAAAGTTTGCCTTAAAAAACACAAAAAGCTTACTTAAATTTAAAAGAAACCAATCAATATTTAATCCAACAAACAAAATCCAACTGGTGTTTTTGTAAGAGGCATGAGCATCATAGAACTAATCGGCTTGTATAACACAGGCCCGATGCCTTTTTAGAGACTCCCACCAGGACACACAAAACAATCCAAACCTGTCAGTGGTTTTTGCATCATCAGAGTCCAGACAAGAGGAGAGCTACAGTCTCATATTACGACACCAAAGACCACAACAACAACCTCTAGCGTACAAATCTACAGAAAGAATGGAATTTTTACACAATATGTAGATTTCTGGAGCGTGAGAGTCACCTTAACTCGCAGTAAAGCCATACTAGACATAGCCAGGAACATCAAATAATGACTCTCAAGACAAACAGAGAGATGCTGTTTTTCTGAATTTTGATGTCAAACTGAATCACTGAACAAAAAAAATGCATCATGTTCATATTGATCTACTGGACAAGCAGCCAGGAAGGAGCTTTGAAAATGGGTATCTTGTTTACAAATGGTGTCGTTTTTGCCTGTCAGTAAATAAACTCTTAAGTTAGTGTAAGAAATGAAATAAAAGCAAACGTTTTTAAGCATCTCTGTAGGCCATGGTGTGTAAGTCTGATGTTACTCTCAAACACATTTGTGTGATGTGGTATACACTGTAAACTGTAAAGTTGAAGAATTGGACCTTTCTCAGTGACTGTGTTACACTTCAAGTAAATGTGATTTGACAGGGTGGCACACAACACTGCCAAAAATCAGGACAAAGCTCAAGAGTCCCTTTTATAGTCAGCTTCTCCAACAATAATAAACATCATCGCACAAAAATCACAAGAATCACAAGAAAATAAACAGCAGAGACCCAGCAATACCTCTAGATTCTTATTGACTTGATTAAAATAAGACCATAGCAAGGGATTGGATTTTTGATAGCAATTTAAAATGTTTAAAGCCCATCAGAATTAGCAGTAACAGCGATGTTTTGCCACAGTGGGCCAAAGCTTACCTTTATTGCAAATGCCACAGTAGTTGTGAGTTCCTTCGCTGTGTTTCTTGAGGTGGTCCGTCATGTAGGCAGCTCGCAGGAACTTTCCACAAACTTTGCAGGGAATTTTATCCTCATGGCAAGCGAGGTGTGACCGAAGACGATCTCTTGTTGCAAAGGAGGCATTGCAAATCTGAAGCAAAAATAATTCAATTTTAAAATGCTTCAACTCTTTATAGCACCTGAGCTTTAGCTCCAGTGTTTACATTTGTTCGACTACCATTACACTTCAACCGTATACGCAACTAATGGTAGAGGAAAGCGGCTTTGCACCGTTACGCAATTCTTTAGGTTAGTCATTTGTTATATTTTGGTGCAAAGCCGACATGAAAAGCCGCTTTTTCCAGATCAGAATCAGCTGATTCCCATCGATCACATAAACGGTCAGAGTTATGGTATGTCAAAGATGGCAACATTTCCGGAGTTTAAGGATTAAACCACAGATGTCAAACTCCAGGCCTTTGTATTAACAAAGGTTTTCACAAAGCATATTGGAAAAAAAGGAAAAAAGTAGCATACGTTTGTTTATTTTTTTCCTTTTTATTTACAGTTTCAAAAAGGCCTAAAAAGTTACCTGGCACTTGTGGGGTCTCTCTGTTGTGTGTACTTGCTTGATATGCCCATTCAAATGGTCCGGTCTGAAAAAACGATGACAGGAAAACATCAATGACTGCATCCTATTCATAAAGTTTCTCTCATCATGTAATGATTTGAGTCATTTTTCTAGTCTATTTACCTAAAATCACCACAGAGAGCACAAGTAAATGATAATCTGCAAGCTGCAATCTTCCACATTAATCGTTTCACTTCAGTGCGCAGTTTTTTGTTGCTGCTGCATGTATGTGTGCTAAAAATCAAAATACCAAGTACCTTGTAAATAATGGGATTTTAACATCTGTAAATAACAGTAACTAAAATGTAGATTTGTTTGTTTTGTTTTTTTGATTTCCCTATAATCTAAGAGGTCTTAACTTGACAAGGGGGGTGGTTTCCTCTCATATGTATAAAGTCTAGTAAAGTATGGCTAGAAAACTTTAAAAAAATAAAATATAATGGGGTTTTCTCACTGTAGGCGTTTTAATGTGCTTAAGAAAACACAAGCGGCACTGTTTGGCAGACCAAGAATGACATTGATCTTTTTGTGGGAGCACATTTCACACTTGATTCATACTGCATGTTGAAAAAATCAACTTTTAACTAAAATATAATTAAAACAAATTATTAATAAAACCACAAGCTCATGATGAAGTATGCATGTATAGCATTGTTTTTGTCTGCAACCAACCTCCAATCCAGTAGGTGGAGACAGAGTGACATAATAATGAAATGAAAAGAATGAATGTTTTATGGTTGTGACAGCAAAATAATGCAGAAAACTGAATCACAGACTGATCACCAAAAATAAGTTATTTTCAATAGACTTTTCCAGTTTAAAAATAATCACCTATTAAACATAATTGAATCAATGATTTAATCATATTGTTCAATGTTTATAAGAAAAACAATCGTGTTTATTTAGTGTATTTCTAGCGTTGATTGTAAGTCGCCTAATGCTTGCCGTGACAACACAAAAATGCAGATACAACAACAAATGAAATGTAACACAAACGTCAAAAGCTTCTCTCTGAAATCTACAACAATTGTGTATTTTTAGGCTCCAACTCACCTGGAAAATCCTTTCCCACAGCTTTGGCAGACGTACGGTTTGCCCACGGAGCCGTCGTGGGACCTGACGTGGTACGACATCCTGTCCTTGCGTTTGAACCGCAGCCCGCACACCGGACACGCGTACGGCTTCTCGCCGGAATGCGAGAGCTTGTGTCGGTTCAGGTGGTACACGTCACGGAACACTTTCCCGCAAATGTCACAGCCCACGTGGCGCCTGGTCCTCTCCCGTTTGCGCCCGTTGTCCAGCGCCAAGCCTCCCGGTAACTGGATGCTGTTTTCCAGTGAGAGTAAAGAGAACCCCCCCGCGGCTGACAGGCTGTCAGTCAGGCTGTTCATGCCGCCCGACGAGGCTCCGTGCTGCGCTTCGTGGTTCTTCAGCCGCGACGCCTCCGTGAAGGCTTTGCCGCACGCTCCGCAAGGAAACAACTCGTTGTGTTTCTGATTGTTGTGGTTGAAATGAAGGCTTTCTTTCTTTGGTCTCCCCCTCCCCCTCTTCGATCCGGGGGAGCCAGCGTCGTGATGCGCCGCGCTCCCCGTTATTTCAGTTGATGGAGAAACGGCGAGTCCTTCCACGGGCTCCAGCATAGGCACCGAGGACTCGCCCCCGTCCTCCAACATCACGGCTGCCGGGTCGCTGTGGTCCTCCACGTGCATGTGCACGCCGCCAGCAAAGCTCTGACCGTTCAAGAGCATTTCCGCTCCGTTCACCAGGTCCTGGTGAGGCACCGGGAAGCCCAGCTCGATCGCCCCGCTGGCTTGGAAGAGGCTGGCGTCTCCTCCACGGGTGGTCGGGACGAGGATCTGCACGTTGGACTGCTTGATCACCTCTTGGCAGATCTCGATGACTGACCGCATCAGCAGAAACTTGGCGGCTGTCATCAGCTCCGGGAAACACTCCAGGCGAACGACGATCTTAGAGGTGTACGCGAAGTCCAGAATATCCTTAAAAACTTTGGGGCTAATCGTGTGCATCTCCAGCTCCTTGGCGTCACCATCACCTTCCGTTTGACGGCTGAACACCGTCTCGAAATACTCGCTGCACGCGGCCAACACAGCTTTGTGAGCGGGGAAGCTCTCCTCTCCGACGCGTAGGATCACATCGCAGAACCTGCCTCCATCTTTCCTCTGAATGTTGAGGTTGTGTAGCATCTCCGCACTGTGCTTGCTCACCTGATAGGTGTAGGAAGAAGTCCAAGACGGCTCTGCTACTTTCTCCATGCCGAATTCATCAAATACCAGTAGTTGTTGACGACAAAGACGAGAGAAACGGCGAAACGTGCGTTAAGATGCCGAAACAGCTGAAACAAGCTAGCTGCAAAAACCGAAACCGAGCAGCCCCTCCCGTCGTTTTAGCATCTACCGTTAAACATTAGCAGTAGCAGGGGGAAAAATGGCAGCCCCCCAGCTTCCTGTGAACTTTGACCCCGTCTTCTTAAAGGGTGGGGGGTCGCGTTCGTGTCGTCAATTAACCTCTCTCCGATTCGATACCTTTTTTGTTTCTAATTGTCTTCAATCATTTCCCAGCTCGGCAGCATCTGTGTGGAGGTTCGAGTGTTTTTTTTTGTTTGTTTTTACGGCAGTTCACGCGCAGGTCTCTTCCTGCCCGTTTGCTCAAAGACCCTCCCCCAACCTGGAAAAAAACCCTCTTCCCCTCTAAAATCCAAATCACATCCCATTTAATCAAACTGTACTCATTCCATTTATCTAAGATAATGAAGTAAACACATACATTTCATAGAATCTTAAAATGTCAACACGAGTTTTACATTTGTAGTATTTTGTTTTCCTAAATGAAAAGCCAATTTCCTGCCAAAAAACACCACATCAGATTTTTTTTCAAACTTTATTTACATTTAAATTAATCTGAATTTTTTAGAACCCAATTTAACTACACTCCTGACCTTAATGAAATGGGAAACTTTTCAATGTTTCTTTGGTTTAAACTTACTTACAAATCAAATAGCAGAGGTATAACGATTCATTTGAACAACGATCCATGTCATTATTTTGGTGGATGATACAATTCATAGTTGCTGTTGGTTCATTTTGAATGGTCCGATTCACCAACCTAAAATGGATCATAAATTCAATTCAGTGTGACTTTTTCCAGATTCCTTCTATTTTTTGCAAGTTAATCAAGCATAACTTAAATATATGTAAAAACAAGTAAACACGAATGAATGTCAAATCCATTCACATTTTAATTTCATAAAGTTCTTTCCACCATTGTTTTTCCACATCAAAATAATACAAAGAAAACTTTATGAAAACATTGTATGGTCATGGCAAGTGTTTCCACACATTGGACTGAAATGATGGTTGATCATTTTTTGCTGCCATCACTAGTGTGTTGTCTGCTGTGATGTATGTGAGTATTTCTTTATTTAAATTGCTGTAAATCAGGAGCAGAGGAAAAAAATGCATTTGGAAAAAGCTTGTAGTTGTGACATAGAAAGTACAACAGCAGGCCACAAGTTCCCTGCTTTGCTGTTGTGTCCTAGTCTTTTATTTGGGAGAGATTGAGCTCAACAAAATGAAGAAATAACAAGTCAAAAGATTAACAATATTTAATAAAATGTCAAATTCAACAATTAAATTCTAATAATTAGTTTACCATCAGCGCGGTGGACCAAACCAATGTCTCTCTCAAGGAACATCAGCGCGGTGGACCAAACCAATGTCTCTCTCAAGGAACAGACACGAGTGGCCGAGAGTGATGTCACACAGTTCTCATTGTGTTCGAACCCTGCTGCAAATGTAGGGTCTGATTCTAATTGGTTTACCTGAAGTGTAACGTGAGCTGCAGTGGATGCAGAAAATCATTATGGGAGGGGTCAAAAGGTCAATCTTTGTTCATTAAAAGTTACACAAGTTGTACAGAAAAGCATTCTTTCAGTCTATTCTACAACACTGCTCCATTCTGACGCATTCACTTGTAGACAGATCCATTAACATCTTCCACCAACTTTTGTTTTCCTCGTCTGAGCTGGCATCTGACTCCAAACGATGTAGCTGGGTAGCTCTGATATTGCTTGTTATTTCTGTTGCACTGGCAAGTTTAGATTGAGGGTGTGAGGAGCTGTAAGCTAGCAGGAGAGTGTGTAAACAGATGGGTGATGGGAAATAGGGGCGAGGTTGCTTCTCACCAACAGTCCCCATTTCAGAGTCAAATTTCTAATGAACTACCATTCTGCAGAAACTATGCCCTAGAATTGTGCATTGTATAGGCCACGTCTGTTTTGGTGCCAGTGGAGTCACTGGCAACAGTCTGGCATTCAAGTCAAAGTAGTAGAATTTTATAAATGGTTTGTTTGGAAACCTTCAGATCTGGTGAACGGGTCTGCACCTGTGTGGCATTTGTAAAACCATGTCTGAGTGCAGAGGTCTTTATGTAAGTCTGCTAATGACATTTTGAGGCTCACCAAATTCAACTGCAACATCTGACTGCCTACTAACGAGCATGAAGACGCGCAGTGGCCAGGTGATACCGTTTTATTCGTTAAGCGACTGCGTTCATGGCTGTTCGAATGATGAACCTGGAATAACTTCCTGGCAAAACTCAGCTTTTTCTACCCACAGAATGTTAACATTGATGCCACATGGAAAAACTTTTAGAATTGTTGTGGCTCTGGCCCCAACAAGTAAAGCACAAACACTGGATACAACATCCAATGACTTTTTACAATGTCCCTAACTTTTTTTCTGAGTAATGTAGTACTCTATTAAAATTTCACAGTTAATCATCAAATTACCACACCTCTAAATTGTATGGGTTTACAAGTCACAACAGTTGAAATGACTAAAGATTCCAAGAAAGACTTCAGTTTTTCGATTAAAAACCATATTTTTGTTCAAACAGGTCTAAACCATTTGGGCTGTTGTACCTTAAACTTTACATTACCAGTTTACCAATACTTCTAATACTAATAACACTTGTATTACTTTGATGAAAACCACAACCAAGAAATGGAAAAATAATTTTAAACAGTGCTTTACACAACATTTTATTTATTCTATTTGTGCTTATTATAACTTAACAGCACACAAATGATCCCCAGCCACCCTCAAAAATGACACGGAGCAGTGCAACCCTCCCAGTGACACGCGAGATTGAGAGGATACACTTCAGGGGGAGCAGGTACTCAAAAAAAAGAAAAAAAAAAAAAAAAGAGGAGGGAAAGGCACAACTAGCTTGCTGCATCCACAAGGGGGTGTCTCAAGGGCCACTGGTCATGCCACAAAGAAAAGGTGGAGTGTGCATCTTAATCTACAATCTCACCAACAGTGACCTTTTCTCCAACAAAGGAAAGTGAGAAGTTTAAGGATTTAAAGTGGACATTGAAATTCTAGCTCGTCATTTACTTTCACCACTGTTGGGAGTTGTAACCACTGCCCCTCCAACCAAAAAAAACAAAAAAAACAAAACAAACCTATGTACATAAAGAATAACATATTGTCCCACGGTCTGTACAAATGGGCCTGTACATTAATTACTGTCTAATACAAAAAAGAACATTTAATTGAAAACATAAATCAACGTTTGCCCCTTCAAATGGAAGACAAACATGGCATTTTCAGAATGTCCCATCTTGCTCACCATCTGTCAAAATAAAGTCCACATTTTTATAGTTAACCAGGAGATGAAGATGGGCATTAAGAAAAGGAAAAAAAAAAAAAAGAGCCACATCACTTCTTCAGCCAGTGTTCCTATGGCCGAAACTCCAATTCATCTACACTGATGACTTTGGCCGGCATGGAGGGCAGTGGTTGGTCAAGGACATCTGATCCGAACCACTTCGCAAGACCAAGTGGGGAGCTGCCCCTGTGTCGCTGAGAGCCGTTAGTCCATTGAGGCCCTCGGGCATGTGACACTGGGACGCCTGGATGTACTGAAAAGACAGGGGGGGCGCATTAGTTATGGACAATATTAAAAAAAAAAAAAAAAAAAAAAAAAAAAAAATATTAACAGATTTATAAAGAACTGTTATAACTGGACTTACTTGGTCTCTGCGAATTAAGTGGTGGGGGCATAACAGCTAGCTGCATTTGAGTATTGGCTCTGGGAGGTAGAAGTGGATGCCCTGCTGCACTCACAGGGTACAGTGGCTGTCCAAGAAGTGCAGGTGGCAAGCCTTGAAGTTGGGCTAAGGAAACGTGTTGAAAACAAATCTTGTGATTAATCAGGCAAACAAACAAAACCAAAAAAAAAAACAATCACAACAATCATAAGGCTTAAAAAAAGCATGCACACGAACCTGCTTGCAGAAGTGCAGGTCCAAGCTGCTGAGGCTGGATCCCCTGTTCCAGCATTCGCTGGACCACATTGGGGTGGAGCTGAGGAGGCGGGCGCACCATGGGGACATGAGAGAGCAGTGGTACTGGGTAGACTGGACGAGGAAAAGATGAAGATGGCCCTGGGGGAATCATGTTTACTGTATGGTGGCCACTTGGACCAGGCCTGAGACACTCTTGGTCTTTGTTTTGCAGAGGATGTGAGGTTGCTTTCATGCCTGCTGATGAAACAACACTTTCATCCAATGTTTCGAGGAAAGGATTTGGAGAGCTGTTGCTGCCTGGTATACAAAGGAAAAACATTTCTTTATTAGTTTTTTAATTAATGAATTAGACATACGAAATATGCAACTTTACAATTTACCATCTTGTGAGGATGTTGTCTCCTCCTTTGCATCAGAAGGAAGTGATTGTTCATCTCTGGTTTTCTCCTTGGTTGCATACATTTTGCGAATGACAGATGTGGGTGTAAATGATGGAGATAACTGCCAAAGAGCAAACGTGCAAGGACTTTAATCAACAGCACACCCCATTGCCCCCCCAAGTCTCAACATTTATTCTAACCATGCTGGTGACCGCATTTCCAGGAGAGTTTCTTCCAGCAGGAGGCTGAGGTCCAGGGGAACGGTTAACACGCTGTGGCCTGCTGATTATAAACAACCAAACTCAGCCAAGCACAAAATCACAAATAAAAAACAAAACTTAATTTATTGAATTCATTCGCTTTGCTTTTAGGTTTCTAATTTTGTGCCACATTTTAGGGAATTGGACCAATGTTATCATGCTGTTGAAATAAATGAAGGTTTGTTGGCAAACAAAAGTAGAGTATTAGAATACAATACACTGCACAATATGAGGAATCCTTGTGATATGTCATATTAGTGATCCATATTGTGATATGATTTGCAATACATAAGCAAATAGACAATAAAACAACTCATACATGATTTTAATTTCACTGTAACAATATTATATATTAAAAAAATAAAAAAAATAAAAAATGCAATCCAAATGACCCATGTCTACATAGGAGGCAGGTACCCAATGTAAAATGACTATTTGATTGGTCAAAGGCATAAAGCGCTTCATTTGATTCATTCAATACTTTAGGGTGCCATGAGATAGGATTGGTTTGTGTGTAAACATTTATTGAAGTTTACGGCATCTTTTGGGATGTATATCGCACAGGCCAATATTGTGACAACACTAAATTTGTTATTTATTGTACAGGCTTATAGTTCATGTGGTCAAATTAGAAATGAGGGTGACGTAGTTATGACTGATGACAACCACATTTGATTCGATGTCAAAGACGGGCTGTGTTTAAATTAGGGCATGGTACGTCAAATTATTGCATTAATAAATTAACGACAATTATTTTAACAAAAATTACTGTATTTTTGTTTTAATAGTTAATTTTAGTGTAAAAGGATGATAAACAGTATATGAAACTTAAATTAATGTAGAAGCTTTTGCAAAAAGACAAATAAATTGCATAATTTTAAATGACTGATCCAGCCTATAATCATTTTTAGCCATACCTTTGTTTATATATCAGAATCCAGCTGGACAGCCTTGGTTTTCATTTTAAAAAGGGAGGCTTTATTCTCACATCATTCTTATTTTGATGGTGATAGTTGATGCATAAATAAAAATGATTATCAAATGTTAACATCTTGTTGTTTGTTCATGACTTAATGTTTGTTTGGATACTGAGGCAAACAATGTAATCCTCTTTCTTGAAGCAAACTACTTCACTTCCAATAGAAATTTTGCAAACAAATCTGTTTTGAACGCATAGCATTTTGCAGTCAGCAACACAATGAATCATAGAAAATCATGCGATTAATCGCAGTTACACATTCTAACTGTTGTTCAGCACTAGTTTGGATACAAAAAACAGAAACAAACCTATTTCGAAAAGCCCTGTCCTGTGCCTGCTTGTTGTAACCTTGCTGGAAGGGGTGGTGAGCATGAAGAGCAAGGTCCTGGTGGAGAGTCAGGGCTTCCAGGTCTGCTTGATTTATAGGCATAGACAGTGCTCTAATCTGGACAATGGAAACAACAAAATGCCTTTAGAACTCATTTTGAACATCACAACATAAAAAGTCAAAAAGACTTCCGGGAAGGCAGTTTGGAGTCTTGACCATTAATTGGATTGATGAATATTTTACTGCACTACTGTCAACTGTCATGAAGCAGAGCAAATACACATGTCAGTCTGTTCCAACAGTTTTCAAATCGTCTTGATGAAATCAAAAGTAAACAGTTTTGTTCTCTTTTAGAGTTTGTGTTGGAGCACAAGGAAGCAAAGAATTATTAACAGTCAGAGATTCCAGTGTTTGGCAACATCCAAGTCATCTAACTGAAACAGCTGCTTTCTAATAATGTCTGAACAAATTCCATTTCAGACTTTAAGCACTTTGTGTTAAATATGTTTACAAAAAAATTGAAGTTTAAAAATAATAAAATAAAATTAACAAAATTAAGGTTAAGTGGCCAAGAGACACATTTTACTAAAACTAAATAAAAAATATTTTTTGTCCCCAAAAAACATTTTGGTTAAAGTTACATTTTTGATTTAGACAAAAAAAAAAAAACGAGATCCTAGAGGCCCTGTACATCATTAATACTGACAACAGAATGTCTAACGTTTTCGGTCGTTGGTGTGCCTTGTGATTTTCTTGGCCCCAAAAGGTTGAATAACAAAAGTACATACTAATAGTAAAAAATAAATATTTCTTAGTAGTGATCAGATTAACAAGTTCATTTTTTACATAACTGACTTACTTTGTCCTTAACCAGCAACTTGTTTTTTTTTTTCAACAATAAATAAATAAATATATGTAGTAATAATGCTGCATGACTCTTAAATGAGTTCCTAATAATACTTGCTAAACCCGTAGTAAATGTTACAAAGCAGAACGTAGTTACCTGTTGCTGCACAGGACTGATGGACCCATGTAGATGTGAAAACTGATCTGGTAGAGCGGGCTGAGGGCCAACGCCAAAACCTTTAGATGTAAGAGGAGTTCTTTAAACCCTCATTGGTTCAAAAAAAACTTTCTGAAAAGTCAGATTGATGTTGGACAAGATTTGCTCTCATTTCACCTGCTGAAGGTGGCAATCTAGTGGTGAAGTAGTCAGGAGAGGGTGCCCGCTGTGAAAACAAAGGTGGTGAAGGACCTTTGTGCAATAAACCATGTAGAGGGGCAGCAGTCCCTGGAAGCTCAGAGCTGCTCACCAGGCTACCTAAAGGCGGCGAGGGGTCTCTATGGCCCCCCAAGAGCTCCTACAAAACAGAAATATAAAGATGAAACGCACTATTCTGAGAGAGAAACATTCCTTAAAGACAAACTCCAATGAAAATTGTGTTTTCTGAGTATTTTTTTATTCAAATCATTGTGAATCAGGAGCAGACACAAAAATGCTGTTTGAAAAAGCTTGTAGTTACAACAGACATCACAATTGGCAGGCCACAAACTGCCTGCTCTGCTCCATTCTGATTAATCCAAAAACAGATTCATTAATGTATTCATTTTCCTCGTCAGAGCTAGTGTGTGGATCAAAACTGTACGGCTGGGTTAGCTCCAATATTGCTTGCTGTCTTTGTTGCAATGGTAATGTTAGGTTGGGGGTGTGAGGGGCTGTAAGCTAGTGGGAGAACATGTAAGCAGATGGGTGACGGGAAATGGGGGTGGGCTTACTCTGGGCCAACAGTCCTGCCCACAACTTGGATGCTAATTTTTAATTAACTCCTCAGAAAGTATGTTCTTAGAAAGCAACAGTTTTGTTTTTAAATTTTGGTTAAATATGGCATAATCATAATTAAAAGACCACTGTGAACTCTTTTTGGTTACAAACGCGTATAAAAATGTGTCATCAACCTTAACAGAAAGTGTGCGCAAACGTATGTAGTTACGGGGCTGAGCGATTGTGAATTTTGTATGTCACTCTGTTTTTTCTTCTCACAATATCTTATCAAATATAAATTACGATATAAACCAAATACCTATATCTGTTAAATTTGAACACTCTGTGGCTCATTAGAGAAATGTGTAATCATCAGCAGGTTGTTTAAATTTAAATATTTCTTTTCTCATCATTACATCATTTTACACATCCATACCTGAAATATGTTTTTTGGCTGCTGGGGATCAGACTGCGGTATCACAGCTTGGTCTGCTGGTTTCTGAAATTTTTAGAAAGAAGAAATAAAGAAGAAAAGGTAAATATTTTCAACTAAAACTTTATTCCTCTTCACCAAGCAGTTCTCCCCCCAATGAATCTGTTGTGAGCAGCCCACATACTCACCACTATTTTGTTTAGTGTACAAAACAAAGCTGACACCCAAACATAGCAAACCTATTTGGAGCATGCAAGGTCAGTGGTCCATAAAGCAAGATACAGTGAAACAATGCTAGCAGTCATGCTACATCCAACAACCTCAGGTTGCTAGTCAGATTTTAAAGACATGTAGTTAATATTTAAACCCAGTTGCACAGAGGATCACTACCAAACAACAGAACTTTTTTAATAATACTCTTAGGCAAACCTGACAGACAAATGTGTGCCCAGCTTCCTTAAATCAATTTTTACAAGACTTAATATTTACTTTCTATGCTTTTGTCATGATGAAGGGTGGTGGTGGTGCTTATTTTTGTGGGGGAGAGGGGTACAATTGGGTCAGAAATACTTACACTGTTTGTATTGGGTCTGGGGTGACTTGGCAGAGTTCCACTTGCCTTCATGCTGCTGACCAGTTTGTTGAAGGCCGACATGTCAGTATCGCGCGAGCGGGGTCGGCTACTTGAACCGCCAGTTAAAGCTTCCTCTAAATGCTCCGCCATAAAGGGCGTGCCGTTTCCCTGCACTGGAGACGCCTTTGGCACGTGCGTTTCAGAGGAGAGCCTCATTCCCTTCATCTCTCCTTCCACATCCTCCAGCGACAAAACCACCCCACAGTTAGCTGGTTAAAAGAGAGAATGTTTTAGCAAACAAGGCTAAAAAGAAATTTAGAAAAATGTATATTTTCCATTTCCCCTGCAAGAAATATAAAGTTGCAGAAAACATTTGAGATGCTACATAACTTGTTGGGTGGGTCACATCATTTTTCGTTTTTCCCCAGACAGGTTCAAATGTTACAGAGAATGCTATGGTTGAATGGCACAATACTTTTGGACTGCAACTTTCTACTAAATTAAGTTAGCATCTACTTGAAAACAAAAATGTAAGTGCATTTTTTTAATAGCTAGAAATAAATTCAGATGTGAAGGGGTTATATGTTAACAGTTTCATAAAGATAAACAAGTTTTAGATCCAAATGCAGTCTGATTTAATGAAGTGACACTCACTGCTTTCACGTAGCCGAGCTTTGTTAACAGATAAGGTAGACAGGAGAGGTTTCAGGTCTATTTTGGCCTTTTGCAGAAGCTCCAGTATGTCCACCTTTTCTTTGGACTCAGATTGCTGAATGGGTGTGAAGTATGATGCAGGACCTTGACAAAGAAATGTGTAGGCAGGTTAAACACTTGAGATTTCTAAACATTGTGACAATGATTCTGATTACAAACATTACAATTAGACCAAGCACAGAAGGCGAGACTGTAAAGAAAGACAATGACGCCCTAACAGTGGTATCTGTTTTATCACTTAAAAAGTTTTTTTTTTGTATAAATTGATTTTTCCCCCTGTATGTGTAAACCACACACACACACACACAAAAAAATAAGACCTTAATAATGCTCGCTTGTTAGCCGCTAATGTTATGGTGCTAACTAGCTGTTCTGTGAGTTCTGTGTGATCACGGACCAGTTTAAAGTCGGACTGTGAGACGCGGAGGATAAATACAGAAAGATTAATTCATAGGATATTCATTAAAAACTGTATTTTCTAAATAATAACAATTGAATCCAATGTTTTAGCAACATACGTGTACCATATTAACTAACATAATAGTCTGTTTACACTGAAAACTGTGACCTGTCAGATGTGCTCAATCTTCCTGCCTTCTTAAATGTGCAGCTTTAATTTTAATAATGATATATACAATGACAATAACCCAAAGCATTATACTGTTTTCAGGCATTTTTATGATTTATGATTTGTAATAAAATGGGATCACCTGGAGGCAGAATTAGGAAATCTCCAATAATTCCTTGTTTTCTCTGTTTAAATTTTAGTTTACAGTTAGTTACTATTACAAATCACATTTATGCAATTTTATTTTCCAAAAAAAAAAAAAAAAAAGAATCAGAAAATTTTCAAAAAACTAAAATTCGCCACAGTATTTCTGTGTAAAATAGTATTAGAATTTGGCTAATATATCTTTTACGGCAGTAGACTTATTTATTTATCTTAAATCAACAAGCTAACTTTGCTAGTGTTTGAAATATCGGCTTGTGGAGAGGTATTTTCGCTATTTAAAATCCGCCAAAAATACAGAGTGTAGTGCACTGCAAATTGTGCAGAAGGCATGTTCCTTCTAAAACTGGAAATAAAACCAAACTTTTTTATCTGGGAAAACTGTGCCACCAAGATATCTCAATCTCTGAAATAAACGATAATTCTCCAGCAAAAACAACGAAGTTAAGACCTTCACAGCAGCAACAGTCTAAACAATGAGAAGAAATTCAGAGAATTTGCTTTTATTTCCTACATTATTCACAGGATTTTGACAAAAATGTTGTTTGCCCTGTAAAACTTGAAAACATTAGAATTCATATGTAGAATTAATGCTTAATTTTTAAATGGAACTGAACAAGCTGTTTAGTTTTTTTTTATGTTCTCTTTTGAAACTTGAAAGATTTTGCTTTAATTGTCAGTTTAGTTTGTAATATTATGCCTTTTTTTAGTCTTCTGGGGGAAAAAACGTTTGCATCGTGTTCCTTCAGTGCATCTGTTATGTTTAAAGTATGATAGGAAACAAACATTTAAATCTAAACAACTTACTGATGATTAAACATTTCTAATGAGTGTTGAAATTAAACTAATCTAGTTACTTAATTTATATCGTGACATAAATCGTTATCGTCTGATATGAAAAAAATAAAATTTAAATCACTATCACCCAGCCCTAACCTCAAGTCACTTACGTGCAAGTTTTTCCAACTCCTCGTGGGGGGTAGACCTCAAACTGCTAGAATGACTGCCCGATGGGCTTAAGCTACTGGAAAACCACTGACTGAAGCGACTCGCTGACACAGGGCCCTCCCCCAAAACATCCTCAATCATCTGAAAGACACAAATAAAGGCCTGTGAGGGAGACTGGAACATAAATGTGCAAAGACAAGAGTTACTTTTAAAAAGCTTTCCCCTGATTTACACAAAAAAGTACCAGAGGAAATGAGGTAATGACCTTAAATAAATACTGTAATGCTGGTTGGTAACATATTGATTTATTTTAAAACACCAGGTTGTCTTAACTGCCCAGTCTAACAGCAATGATGGGCATACATTTAGATTGTTGGCTCCTTTAAAACATTTTGACCCCTTAGAAGCTCAGCATTTAGTGACAGCACCCACCACTGAAGACTAAGATTAGACCAAACCAGTGCAGAAGTGTCATTTTGTGAGCATACACAATAAATAAATCATTAATTGATGACAATGTAATCTAAACTGCTACAGCTGTCAATGCAAAAAAATGTTAGGATAGAAAAGCACAGAGAGGTATTTGACAACTGATTACAGACCTGAATGAATAGAAACTTGTTGATAAAGTAATTACAACCTTGCTTTGCTCCTTGCTGTATTGGAATAGAAGTGAGAATAATAACACCCTGGTACTTACAGAAGCCAGTCCTGGCATAGTCTTCTCTAGATTGAAAAATTCATTGAAGTCAAAGTCTCTGTTGGACTGGTCTGGAAGAACATCAGGGTGTGGAACCTCCTGATCAGCTGTGGATGGCAAACTCACATCCTGCTCCTCAACTAATCCACCATTAACACCCACATCTGTAAGAAAGAGCATATCCCCAGGGTAAAACTTCAACATAAGTTTGGTTCAATAATGGTTTTCTTCAAAACTGTCTTCAATGTAAAAATGACTGGCCTTCTTTAATAGGCTCTGTCCGCTTCCTTGATCTCTTGGACTTCCGTTTATCATCTTCCAGGATCTTGTCATCAAATCCTGTGAGTTCAATGGTTTCAGACTGGCTGGTGGGACCTCCTGAGAACCACTCTGGCTCCTCCTCGACATACGAGTCATTTCTTCTCCTCTCACTAAACACACGTTTGTCACCAAAATCTCTCTGCAGTTTAAATAAAGAGTCAATGTGAATGAAATATTAAGATGAGTCCTTTACAGTTGTGTCAAACACACGACTATTGAATGAAAAGAATTGAAGACTTCTCATGAAACAGGGTTACACCAAAAAACAAGACTATAATACTTAACTGAAAAAAAAGACAACCTCAATTTTATAAACAATACTTCATAATTTTAACGAAACCTCAAAATGTTTGTGAAAAAAAGAAAACCAACCCTGAATCTTTTATCTTTAAAGTCTCTTTCTCGTTCTCTGTCTTTCTCTACTCGCGCTTCTCTCTCAAAAACCCGTGCTGGGATTATGCGGCCACTACCAATCCTGCGGGGTCCTCCAAGACGTAGGGTCTCATTTTCCTTGTTTTCAAGAGGACTGGTTGGGCGACGGACATGAGCAGCAGGTAGAGCGTTGCCTTGACACCCACTTCCAAAACTACGTCGCTGTGGACTAAGTATGACATCCAAGTCATCCTCCTTCAACCGTTCACGAGGATCTTCGTTGAAAAATGCGGGGAAAAATACGTTTAATCAGATATTTAATAAAGTATCACTGAAACCCTGCAGTCATCATAACCACGCAACTGTTTGTCTTGTAATATTCCTGCAGTACACATAACTTTACCTGGGATTCTTCGCTTTAAAGGAACTCTTTCATCCATGTAGTCCTTCTTAAAACCGTCCACCGGAGAGCTCCGCTCTGAAGTTGGGTACAGTGAGGCATGCCACTTTTCTGGGTCCCAGACTCCATCACTAAAGAACATTTTTTTTTAAAGGGAGGCAAGAAAAGAAAAGTAGCTGAAAGGTTAAGATAGTAGGACTGGGTTTAAAAACATATTTGCACTTTTGATTCAATGTCATGCTGATTTATCAAATCCATGTAACCTTTAGGTTACAATATGAGTTTCAGTTTTTTGAAAGTATATACCAACACTAAAACTTAACCAACCTCATAGTAAACACTGATAAACTGACAATACCCTGTTGGGCACAAAAGGTAAAAGCAATTATATTGGCATGTAAAATACACATCCTAATTTTGGTCACCAGCTGTCAAAATGGATACATTCATAAAGCAAAGTTGAAAAAACATTAAGATAATACAATAATGCTGGGGTGGCTGTAATTGAGTGATTCGAGCAGCCATCTTGTCAATCAGTTTGTTGGGGGTTCAACTTCCTGTCAGAGTTGAGAATCATTGTATCCGTAGACAACACACACAAAAGCATTTTGGTTCCAATTGTAAAAAAGCTACAAGTCTATAAGTTAAATATATCTGCTAAGTGCTAAATAATATTGAGCCTAAAACTAAATTTTGAATTTGAATGATTATTTATTTGTTACCTTCTGCTTTTAAAGGAAATTGTTAACCCTCTTGCATGTTTATGGCTGCACATGCAAGGCAAAGGCAACGTTTACAGGGAGCACTGTGCGTCTAGAGGTGAAGCTCACTTTGGTAAAGCCGTGGTAAATAGTCTTAACCACTTTCAAGGAGAGCTTTACTTGCAACTGCTAAATTAGGGGGAAATGCTGGGAAAGTGCACCCAAGACAAGAGGCTTTTTCCATCTCAAAATACAACAGACAACTAACTGAACTGAAGCTAGAACAATCATATGTAAGCTGATACACACGAGCAACTTGCTGAAAAGGTAAATAAAAACCCTAACTAGTAACCCTTGAAATGAAATAGAAAGGAGATATTTCACAAAGGAGTGGTCCTACCTGTCATATTTCTCTGAGAGACAATCTGGCCTTTGGTTGGAGATCGGAAGTTCTTTAATCCTAAGAAGCTCTTCCTGTACACAAATGGTTGTTTTAGAAAGAACTATGTGGAATAAGCATGAATATGTTTCTGATTTTTCTCATCACCTTGGTGTATCTGTAGGGAGACGTTGCCTGTGGTTGTTGCTTGGATTCACCCGTGGGTGCACTTTCATTTTTCTGTTCACAAGCATCTTTGTCCATGATGCAGGCAAATTGGTTCCAGGTCAACTATGACTACTCCTGTTGAAAACAAACGGAGCATTTCAAATTCTTTTCTTCAAATAGAAATTGGTCAACTCTTTGACATTACATAAGCTTCAGTATCACTCAATTTCTTTGCAGGGGAAAAACATTTAAAGAAACTTGCTTGGACAAATATGAAACAGTACATGCAGAATTTGTCAAATTCAAAACACTGCAATATTTTTTCTTAGCTTTGTAGACAAACATTCATTTTACTTCACACTCCTTGGTTTAGTGATTAAGATCTTTCAAAGTGAAGTTTGTGATGGTGCTCAAAACTCTTCAAAACAAGGAATGATCAAGTTGCTCTCCATTAGTGGAACCTAAGCGCACTGTCCTATTTTTAGTTCATATTGAATTCATTTTAATTAGCATTATGATAACTGAATGATTATTTTAAACGTGTTGCATGTTTAGTTTTAAATTTGACATTGTTAACGTTTTACTTATCAATTCAACCACTTTGTGACTCAAATCTGATATTTAAAATAGATATATAGTGGGGAGATAAAAAGAATCAAGTTTACTTACTTAACATTGAACAAAACACTCAAACCGTCCGTAATAGAAACAGTGGTGGCCAATTAGTGGCTTAATTGAAACCATCCTGGTACCAAAAGTAGCAATTACAATGAATCCCAAAATGTTTGCAACAATTGTCAATTGTTGATGCAACCTGGTAGGCAGGAAACATCAACTAAAAGTAGTATTTTTCCACCATCTATTTACTACAGGACAACAATAAACATAGGTTCGTTAATGGTTACCAGAGTTGAAATATCAACCCCTCAACTAAAAGCAAAAATGCGAATTAACAGAAACTTGACAATAGCATCTTGGAAAATAGAAATAAAGAACTCACTCAGTTTAAATGATGCGTGAAATATTGCCGAACAGCTTCACTTCACGTTAGTAGTTAGCAAGTTAGCCTAGCACCTTTCGCTAGCTAACTAGCTGGGTAATGGGGATAATTCCCACCCCGCAAACAACAAATCATAAGCCGGTCGAGTTTTCCAGAGAGCTATATTGTTACAGACTGTGGGAGGATAAATGAAAGTAGTAATACTAGTCCAAATAATTAATCGGGTCGCACAGAGACTCTAATCACAAATTATTGTTTGCTCTTTCTCTTGTTTCTTAGTCGTAGCAGCGAATTTCCTACAATCACCGCTTTAAGAAGGTCCTGAGAAAGATTACAAGGTGCCCGTCGCGCCTTTGTAGAATTTAAATTTATGTTACTAAAAGTGCCGGGGCCGTCTTGTTCTTATTATTTAAATATTGAATATACACAAAACATGTTTATTAACTAATATAATTGTTTATATTCATTGTGGATTTTTTTTGTTGATGAAAAAAACCCCACATTATTAGTTTAATCCGGCACTAAGTAGAATACCTAATAATTTCTTCGGGGTATGTTTGATTTTTTTCCCCCCTCAATTTTGATCTTAGAGAGGTCTAGTGATAAACTGCCGTCTCCACCCTTGTGGGCGGTTTAGTATATTGTTAAGAACTACTTCAATACCGAGGACCCAATGTGACTATGTATTGTAGAAAATACGTTTTTAAATCTTTCTTTTTTATTTTAGAAGTTCGATCAGCAGTAGTTAAAAGTACAGCAGAACTGAGTTTATAAAAGAAAAGTGTAATCCACTGCTACATTTTTAGACGTTCTTATATTTTAGCATTGGCGCTGGATGTTACTGTTAATTTGAACTTGTGTTGTGGTCATGATGTGACAAGGAAAAGTAATTTTTTTTCAAGTTTGAAGTTTGCATCAGTGTGCGGTGTGATTTCCACTACTTTTTTTTTCAGTTGCGATGCAAAACATGCAGAATAATTCAGTCAGAAACGTGAACCCAGAGCTAAGAAACGTTAAAATCGGTGGTAAAACAAAACAAGTGCGTAAAACTCCAACCAGAAAGGTTCCTTACAGAGTTGGATACAACTGGAACAAAGGTGGGAGGCTCAAGGAACTAAGAATCAGGTACTGGGAGCTTTAGTTTACTTCATATGATTTCACTGCTGTAATTATTGAGTTTTAAATCTCTACCACTTCAGACATTTGGCAAGAAAGTTTCTAAACATATGGAAACACAACACCTTTGGCCAAATTCCCCCTCATCAGGTTAGGTAATTTGTCACACTTTATTGCAAGTTTGGTTTTGGGTTGGAGTGGGTTCAATTCTCTATGGTTTTGCCATTGCGTTACCTGATTTTTTTACTGTACAAGAGCCTTGAACGTTCCAGGTCGCACTACAAACGTGCACTACTAAAACGAGCTTTAAATGCATGGAAAGATGAGTGGTGGACCTCCAGAAGGGAATGGATCCTCACTGTGCAAGCAGACTGTCATTACAGGTCATTTGAAGACATGTTTGTGCTACAAAGCTTCAAACTGAGTGTTGTTTATGTATGCCAGACATATGTTTGAAGGTATTATTTGTATAATCGGACATTTTGCAACTGGAGAAATTCAGCGTCGTTGAGGAAGGAGAAAAAGGAAAAAGCACAGTTATCAGGTACACTTTTATTCAAACTTTATTTTGCAAAAGTCTCTGTTGCCATTTAACCATTTTATGTTGTTAATCAGCTGACAGGCGATTCATGCATTCAGTTTGGAACAGATGGAGAGCGTTCATAGGGGTGGTGAGAATGCATTACCAAAGTCTAGATTCAGCAGTTGAGCAGAAGAGGCTTTCAACAATGCGGTAAGAGGCTCGCAAATGTTTTGCAAACATTTATTGGCTGAATATTGCTGGTTTCAACTGCTGTGTTTTTGCAGCTCAGTGTGGAGTTTGTGGCAGACTAGACTACAGCGACAGCAAGACCTCAACACATTAGAGAAGCAAGTGTTGAAACGGAGAACCAGGACTTTACAAAGCCAAGTGAGAACAGATTCACAGAGTTTTTTGGTGAAGGGGTTTCATGTGGCGTTTGGATGTTTAAATGATGATCATTTATTTGTTTTTGTTTTTTTTACAGACTTGGCTTCTTTGGAAAGAGGTCCACAGATTTACATGCTACCAGAGGAAGAAAGAAGAGAAGGCCACTCTTTATGCCATTCAAAGACTGAAAAAAAAATCACTGTGTTTCTGGAAAAGTTATACATCCTATCGTAAAACCAAGAAAAACTCCCGAGGTTGTCATGCTTCATCTTTATACACTTGTTGAAGTTTGAGTTTTTAACTTTCTTTTACAATTCTTTCAAATGTGTTCATATTTTTTGTAGCTGTGGCCGAGCGTGCCCATTGTCTGTACTTGCTGAGGAAATCTTGGTATAAATGGAAAAAGGTACTGAGCATCAAACGGAGGGACGAGATCAAAATGCAAGCTGCAAGTCTTTGGGCTGCTCGAAGCACTCAGCGTACTACCATAACGTGCTGGAGAGCTTGTATCCTGACTCATACACTCAACAATCTATTTCTGTTTTTGGATAAATACATTTGAATTTAATGTGAGCCCTACATGGTCTGTTCAAGCAGAGTCCAATATCTTGCATGTGTTGCTGCTTCTTAAGCTCTTCTGAAGATGGGATGCTCCGTAGGGACAAGAATGAAAGAAATCAGTTGGCGAGTCAACATTCCCAGGATCATTTACTGGTAAATGAAACAAATGAGTGAATGAGATGACTGAAAGCAATACCAAAGTTTGTGACTTTTTTTGCTGACTACAACGTGTTTTTGTTCCAGAGTGCTGAACTGCAGGGTTTTTCTCTCAATGTCAAACGGAACAAAGATCATCGCCTGAACAAAAACATGGCATTGCAGCACCATCAGCAAAGAGTAATCGATAAGCAATAAATGCTCCAAACAGTAGTGTCAAAGGCATTCAAAAAATATAAAAATGTTGGAAAATGGAAAGTGTCAGATGCTGTAATAGCTTTACTTTCTGCAGTTGATGATCAAGTACTGGAGACTGTGGAATGACCAGGTGGAGGAAGCAGAAGATCAGCGTTTTCAACCACAAACGGCGACAGCACTCTGCAAATACAGGTTTTCGTTTTTTAAACTTGTCTTTAATGGGTTCTGTTGGAATGTGGGTATTTTGGCCCAGAAAAGGGTCTGCAACCTGAGTCTCCAGAGCCACATTTAGATCCTTTTTGATCCCTCCATTGTGGCTCTTGTGTAAATGTTAGGTAACTTCTAAAAAAATAATTGATTACTCTACTTAGTTACTGGATCAAATTTGTTATTTAAATTCCTTTACTCATTACCTATTTTCACTGTTTTCACTCATATACAGATTCTCAAGGGAAGATCAGCTTTGCACATTTAACAGGGCTCTTTTAAAAAAATATATTTTTAATCTCAAAAGAACGTCTGTGGTTTAAATAAAGGTAAAGAAATACAAATAAAATAAAAAAAAAACAATATTTTTAAAGCAATAATAATAATAGTGGGTATGAACATGGTTCAATACAGAAACTGCTTCATTTGAATTCAGACAACAGTGTGAAAAATGACACAAAAATAAGAAATAGCATATGTGGTCTCTGCCATTGCTTAAAGTCAGATTTTTTTTTTTCAGTTAATTTTTGTTTCATTTCATGTGACCAAGAGAAAATGTCAGAGTCTACAAAACAGAAGTAACAGAGGAATGAGGGTTTCTATCTTTCAGTAATTGTAATTAATGACCAAAATTTGGACTGTAATTCGTTACGTTACTCCGGTACTGACAAAAGTAATTAATTTACAGTAATTTGTTACTTTGTAATCCGTTATCTCAACACTGCTTTTTGTTTGTGATGAAAAAGGCCAACAATTTGAATAAATAATAGGTCTGTTAGTAATGTTTTGTCATTCAATTTTAGACTTTTAAACTGAGGTGATCTGACATGAGCAAAGCTGCTGCTGACACTACACTAAACCAAGAGGCATTGAGAGCTTTATCGTCCCCCTGAAATGCACACACGTCAGATAACTAAGAAAATGATAATAAAAGGTCTGACCTAATGTCAGAGTGATTTATTGTTAGAACAAGTCTAAACTCTTAATCCTATCTTATCTCCTAGTTGCTGCTCAGTGGCAAAGTTCCTAATTGGAAATATACTGTATTAGGTTCTTATTTGACACAGGATGTGTTTTATTTTGAAAGGAACTTGTAAATGTATATATATATATTTTTTTACAGACATCATCATTATATCTTGTGTTTTGCAGCTGGTGGGCACAGTCAGAGAAACGAAAAGAGGAGGCAGTCTCTGAGAGGATGGTACACCCGCTTTATTATGTAACTCTAGTAAAATGTTAAGCACAGCATAACAGACGCTTTGCTTTCAGGCGATTCTTTATCAGGAGCGATGTCATCTGCTGAGAACGTGGAAAAGATGGAGACAACGCACACGTGAGCAGGTCAAAGAAGCAGGCAAACAGGAGGCCTTGCAGTGCCTGCACGCTCACAGACTTCAGCACAATATGATGAGGCAGTGGAAGGACGGCAGTGGTGAGATACGAGACCGGTAAGGGAAGTTCAGCCATGATGAGGTCCACTTGCACTATCATTCAACGACGTTGGGTCATAAATTAATTTATGTTTTACACACCTTTGCTGTTAAATAAAAAAAACATATAAACTTTACATTCAAATGCCCCTACAATTGGAGGGTTAAGGAGAAGCCGTAGGGGTAGAACTTGGCCCGTGTTTTACCAGGGCTTGGCAATGCATATTTTTGCATGAGTAAAGCTGAGATTTATAAATGCCTTTTCCTCTTTGTTATAGTTATGTATTGTTAGAAATATAATCAATACCAAAAAACTACAGTGAAGATATGTTCCTTACTTTTACCTAAAAGTTTATCCTTACCTAAAAGTTTCCATACTTTTAGGCAGATATCGGGTATATTTCTTTTATTTAAATCTACTGGTGTCACATATGTTTGCATTAACCGTTTACGGTGTATTCGTTTTTGTCATGAGTTCATTGACACTTTTTGAACTTCTGCACAAGCTGTTCCTCATTTGTCATTTCTTTTTGGAGATTTTCTTTACAGGAATTTACTTTGTATTGTGATTTTTTTCTTGAATTGGACAACAATTTAAAATAAAACTTAGAAATACCACCTTTTTTGGATCTGTCTCTACCCATAGATTTCTCTAGAAGCAGTGTGGTTTGAGAGTACAATGTTTTGTTTTAACAACATTTCTGACTTTCTTTTTAGAAGAAGCAAAGAGTTGCAGGCCTGTCTACAGAGAAACGTGAACTGCTTGCGAGTTTCTGTGGAAAAATGGAAAAAGGTGCTTTTATTTGCTCTTTTTTGCCTCAATGGAACCCTTGAAAAATTAGATTTTGATGTTTTTTTTATCTAAAAGTGAAAAATGAACTCAGATTGGTCGGGATACTGCTCATTTGTACAGTGTTCAAATAAATGTAGAGTTTGTGGTGTCAGAATTAAGCTTGAAATGTTCTGCTTCTGTTGTCTGTTTGTCACTCCCATCTCACCGTTAGTTTGTTCAGATCCAAAGAGCGAGGAAAAGCAGGCTGAAGGAGATTCAGTATCATCATGAAGTAAAGCTGCTCAAACACTTTTTTATGGCTTGGAAGGTAAATTATTTTTATTAGTTTCAGGAGTCTCAAACTGATTTATATTAATGGAACAACACAGATGTGTAACCAGTACTCTGCTGGATTTACAGAAACACCACATGCAGAAATCTCAGATCGTTGAACTTTCGAAGGAGCATTTCAGACAGCAGACTCACTGTTTTCTCAGGTAACAAGTAGTTGTTTCCTGAGGAAAAGCAAAATGGGCCCTTTTATGTCATAAAGTCCAGCTGCATTGCAGGATTTTGACTTTCAGTCTTGCATTTCCAGAGAGGTTTTCGTCGTGTGGTGGGAGAAAGCCTCACTCCTGGTGGAGACCAGAACTGCAGAGCAGCAAGCAGAGAAGCACTTCAAAAATGCTCTTCAACTGAAGGTTTGAAAGTGATGTGCAGTCTTTTTGATTTTATCTGTGCCTCTGTTGACCTTTTTTCTTCTTCTATCTAATCTATGGAAGGTCTTTGTTGCCTGGAAAAAAGCAGCAGCACATGCAGTGTCTAAGCGTCACCAACAGGGGGAGGCTCTCAGCCAGGCACAGTGTTCCATTAATCAAAGTAAATTACATTTTTAAAGGTTACTTTATATCACTCTCAATATTTATTTGGTTTGGATACATGTAAAAAAAAACATTTGTATAATTAACTTAAACAAATAAAAAACTAAAGCCCCATAAAGTAAAAGTCAAGAATAAAACTACTTATAAAAGAGGTAGGGGTGTGATTATCTTCAAAGTTAATCCACTCTCCTTTTATTTTGTGTAGAGTGGCTGCTGCGCTCTTTCAGGAAGTGGAGGAAACAAACAAGGGATGCTTGCAGAGAGAGGATGAGCATGGAAAAAGCTAAATGCCACCACAACTCCAAAATCCTTTCCAAAGCAATGGAAACGTGGAAAACGCATCAGTCACAGCTCAGGAAAAAAAAGGTCCTCATCCTTTTTATTCTTGGAACATCAATAAAAGTATGTTGAATTCCTGGTGTATGACATTTTTCTCTTTCCTAAAGGTAATGAAACGACAAGGAACTCTGTTGCTGAGGTTGAAGATGTACCAGACGTACTTTGAACTGTGGCAAACACAGGTTCGTTGGTGTTCTGTTTTGGACGTTTCATCAAATTGAACAAGATCATCTATTCTTCAGAAACCATCATATGGCCATGTGAATTGAATGTGTGTCTGTTTGCAATATGGAGTCACACTGGTTTGAACACAGTTTCTGTTTTCTTTGCCACCTGCTTGGTATGTTTCACAGCCAAAAGATTGATCGATTTAAGTCTAATTCAGGATTTGATGTTGATTTATTCTTTAAATTTACATTCAAACCAAATTAATTTGGTAGTAAATTGCAGTTTTACATAATTAGTGACATAAACTTTGCAAAAGAGGAACTTTTATGGATACATATACATTTTCTTGCATTTAAACATCAAGTGAAAGCAATTCATCTAGCTCACATTTTATTTTTAAGGTAAAGAAATAAATAAACTTTTATTTTTTAAATTTTATAACTCAGCTCTAATAATGACATGATGTTTATGGGTTGTTGTTGTGACTTCTTGGTTTTATTTGGGTTTATTGTTGGTCACTTTAGCTGTGTGTTTTTGGGACTATTCAGTCACGAGACAAGAATTTTTCAAAGTATTTTCCTCGCATTTCATGTAGCTCTGCTAAACAGTTTGGCTTTGGTTTTCCTTCTTGCTAACAGCTGCAGCACAGACAGAAAGAGGCGAAGCAGACAGAGAGAGCCCTCTGGCACTGGTCTCTCACGCTGCAGGCTAAGGTTAACACACACCGACATACTTTTCTTCCGCTGAAATATAAGCTGCACATCTTTGTAACTTCTGCGTCGTAAACTTGTTACAGGTGTTATTTGAATGGAGGCTGTTTGCCACAGAGCAGCGCAGGAGGCGAGAGGAGTCAGTCAAAGCTGCACAGATCTACAGAGACCAGCTGCTAAGGGAGGGTGTGACATGCATCCTCACATATGCAGCTCACATGAATGACCTCACCACAAGCCTGACCCAGTTCAACCAGAAACAAGTGAGTAACTTCAAATTCTTCCTGTGATGGTTCCACCAGTGTCCTCTTATCAGCTTTGCTTGTGTCGTGCAGAAGTTTCAGGATCTCTGTAAAGTTGTTAGACGTTGTGCCATGAGGTGGAAGCAGCGCGCCCTCTCCAAACCCCCAAAAGAGCAAAACATCCAACCACAACCAGTGAAAAAGAGCGTGACTTTCTGTTTGACTGCTCCTGAACTCACCAGCATCCCTTCGTCTGATATAACCCACTGTGCAGCTGAGGATGGAGCCTCTGGTGAACGTGAACCTCACCGTGAAGCCCAACATCAGGACCTCCTGCTTCCTCCCTCTGCTTTCATGATCCCGAAGAACGCAGTAATCATGACACATCTGACACAGAAGTAAACCGTTTCTTCATGTTGAAACATCGTGCCTGAGATGGTTCTCTTTTTCTTCAAGTTGGGGAACCTCAGCAGCTCTGACGCTGGAGACGTTTCACCTATGCCTCTTCATCAGTTCATGTCTCCAATAAAAAGCCACACATCCAATAATCCAGGTGTGGTACCTGCTATTCTTCTGACTTTGTGTTTCGATCATTTGTTTCATTTTAAATGTATTTCTTAGAAAAAGCACAGACGGGAGAACTGGTTAGTAAAACTGAAGATGCATCAACACTGATGAGAGAGCTCCTCCACATTCAGCTGGACATGAAGAGCTTCCAGCAACGCAGGAAACAGCTTTGGTGAAAATCCAGCCGCTCCTTTCAGAAGCGTGTCTCTGCAGTGACTTGTGTCTGATGGCGTCTCTGTGTTCACAGCGCATGGCGGAAGCTGAGAGAGGTTTTACAGAGCTGGCTGCAAATGAGTGGAGATGAAGACAAAAGAGAGAAAGAGGCTGTCTTTGAAGAGTTGAAGGACGTAAGAATGATGGTGATATCACTGAAGTGAAAGCAGCACCTCTTCTCATGTGTTACCATGGTAACTTGGGTCCCTGGCGTCATAATTTCTAAAGTATAGACACATAACAACTATAGTGACAAAAGTTACTGTTGTTTGTGGCCAAAGTATTTTATGCATTTGTCCAATGAAACAAACCAGAACCCACCTGAGGTACAGTATGAGCAGGTGCTGCTTGATTTGGCTTTTGATTTCGATTAGAGGATTTGTTATTCTCTGTTTTGACAGCTTGAAGAGCACATCGGCAGACTTTCCACTGAGGTGGAACAGCAGAAGCCAGCAATGCTCCGGCATGCAGAGAGAATCCGGCAGCTGGAGTCCGCCATCTGCACGTCAGGAGTTTGTCTTCTCTCTGAATCGAACATTGAAGACCATCGCGTCTCATGACTCGTGCAAATCTGTGCATTTTCTTTCTTCGTGTGAAGTTATGCTTTCCTTGTTATTTTGATTCATCTGAGTCTCTCCTTGGATGTGGGAAAGCATGTGGGCTGCCTGCACCTCCGTCTCAAATCGTTGGATAGGAGTTGTTCTTGATGCAGGTGGTGAATAATATTTTCCACATGTGTGCATAAAGTGACTTGACTGTTTTCAGAGAAGTTGCTCTTGCGCAATAAGGTTTTCCCTTTTTTCCCCATTTGTACGATACCTTTTGGAAAATCCTGAGATCTGAGACTTGGAGGACAGCTTTCTGCTGCTCTCTGCTGACTGCAAACACTGCTGTCAGCCTTTCCTTCATGGCAGGTCAGAATGCCAGGACTTCACTCTTTACTGCTTTTTATTATTTTTCTCAGCTGCATTGGGGGTAAGTCCTGTTATTGGAGTTTTTCTCCAGTGTTTCTCTGGAGTTTGTTCCCAGATTTTGTGTTTCTTCATTTTTAAATAAAGATGTGATGTATTGTAAGATGTGTTGTTTAATTACAAGTCAGTTTGAGGTTTAAAAAAAATACAATAAAAATGACTTTACAGGAATTAGAAAGCACAGATATTTTAATGTACTAAAAAAGGCAGAATTCCTCTCTAAAGGTCATGGTTAGATTATTCATCGTGCTCTTTGCATGGCAGCAAAGAAAACACGATGGTGCACTGTCTCCAGTCTCGAACAGAAGAAGTGTGCAGAGCTAGCCAAAGCACTGGTGACGGTGCTGCCTCCAGCTGCTGTCGCAGCCTTTGCTAGACTCTCATGCATTCGGGCTTCCAGCACCGCTGACTGCATCAACAGAATCAAGGTGAGCTGTTCCTTGAAGAGGCTCTTTAGACCTCCAAACAGACTGGGTACCATATCTATCATTTTCATTGGATTATTTATGTAATTAATTTGTATAATGTAATAAATATTTAGGCAGATATTGAACTGTGCTACTGTGCTGTTGTAGAGTTTGTAGTGGAAGGTGAGATGAGGAAACCCAAAAGATGAGGAGATCCAGGTGTAAAAATGTTGCTTTGGTTGGGATCTGTCAACCGTAACAAACCTGTCTTTGTTGTAGGCTAACCGTGCTGATATAGTGAGTTTGGATGCCGGAGAAGTTTATTCTGCAGTGAAGCAGTTTGATCTTGTTACTGTTGCAAAAGAGCTCTACAGTGAAGGTATGTTTGCATCACATTCCTGATGGACTCCTCTCAGGTTGGAGGTGCGAATGATCTGTTTTTCTGCAGGGAGCTGCATTCTGTCTGTGGCTGTGGTCAGGAACAGCAGCTTGGCCGTCCGATCCCTGCGAGGCCTGAGGAGCTGTCACAGTGGCGTGCGGTGGACAGCTGGATGGAGCCTTCCCCTCGGCTTTCTTCTGTCCAGGAACTACCTGAGCTGGTCCAAAGAGCATCCTCTCACTCAGGGTGTAGTGTTGTTTTTTTCTGTCGAACACCTTTCAGGTTTTTGTTCTCTGATATTTACCTGTTCTTTGGTAGATGTCGGTGGCTTTTTCAGTTCCAGTTGTTGTCCTGGAGCTGCTGCCATGTCTCCTGCACTGTGCTCTCTGTGCCAAGGCCAGAAGTCTTACAATCCTCAGAAAAATTACCACTGTGAGACGTCGCACAATGAACCCTTCTACAACAATCAGGGAGCTCTCAGGTGAGCTTTGTGATGTTTATTGTAATAGTTTTTTTGGGGGGGGGTTTCCTACTTTGTTAGAAATTAAAGAACTACTGTGATGAAAATGGTGTTTGTGGTGCTTTTAAAATGTTCTTGTGGCATTTTTCTGATGATGGAGGACATATGATGATGATGATGATGATATACACTATTGATTCCAAGGGAAATTGGTTGTGGTAGTCGACACATGCAAACAATGACACAGTGCCCATGGGAGGGCATAAAAAAATGTATAGAGAAAATGAAGATGGAAATTGCGCTTCTGAGTATTTCTTTATTCAAATTGTTGTGAATCAGGAGCAGATAAAAAAATGTTGTAGGTGTGACACATTCTCAATTCTCCATCTCCATTCTAATGCATCCACCTGCAGACAAACAGATCCACGTATGTCCTTGTTTTCCACATCCGGGCTGTCATCTGGCTCAAAACTGTATGACTGAATAGCTCCAACGGTGCTCGCCATTTATGTTGTACCCGTAATGTTAGGTTGGGGTGTGAAGGGCTGTAAGCTAGCAGGAGAGTGTAAACAAAAAGATGATGGGAAGCATGAGCAGGCTCACCCAGCACCCATGTTCCTCCCACAACTCAGAGGCAAATTTTTTTATGAACTCCTGCTGCTCTGCAGAAACTACGTCCTAGCAAACGACACAGGTTTTTCATTTTGGCTAAAAATGGCACAATCGTGATTAAAAGTCTTCTGGGAACGCTTTACAACAGATGAAAAGATGATTGCGGTGTGTCTTTAAGTCAAGAAATTTCAAATTAAGAACTCTGAATTTTTCCCCCATTACTTTTATTTTGACGTGGCAGGCATGAACGATAACAAAAAAGGACTTTATTGTGTTTTTATTTCCTTGTTGTAGATGTCTCAAAAGTGGAGCAGGTGATGTTGCATTTGTGGACCATTTAGCTCTTGAAAGCATAGAAGGTAAGCTTGTAAAATAACACGAACATATTTTTATTGTTTTTTAACACAACTAAATCCCTTGTGAGACATACATGGTTCTAGGCTCTGAAATAGAGACTGTAATGCAGCATGGAGGTCTTTTCTGTTACAAAAAGACACTAAGCTGTCAAGATTTTCTCCATATTATGAAAAAATCTTCTTTTTTCTTCATTAAATGGAAATCAAAGCCTGAAAATGGCAAATATTTCGTGCATTTTGATTAGTACAATAACTGACATATTAGTATTGCAGGTTAAAATATCAATCCATATTTTTAAAAAAGTTGGTTTTTATATTTATAAATAGTAGGGAATGCATAAATTATCAGTTTAAAAGCAAATCGTTTGTTACAACATTGAACCAAATCTTGAGGAAAGTGAATTGTTGCAAACCTACTGCAATTTACATTGATAGTGTCAAACGTGTTTAGCTAAATTTAATATATTTGATATTGTCTTATTACATTACACCTGACTTAAGCCAACTGAATGGTTTTGTTTTATTGTTGCTTGCTTATTAGCATATAAAAAAAGATTTTTTTTCTACATTTTTAAATGTTTTTGGTTGTTTTGTTTTCGATAATAATATCGAACTGAAACAAAACCGTGACCCAAAACTCAACGTTTGAACCACATTGTGGTGAAAGTGAATCCTTGCACCCCTAATTAATGGATGCTACTCCCTTCTTTCTGTCTGTTGTTGTTGTTTTTGTTTTTCAGGGAATGACAGAGACATGTTCCGACTGCTGTGCCCTGATGGCACACAAGCTCCTGTCAGCCATTCCAGCAGCTGTAATCTGGGTCGTGGTCCAGGAGGAGGGGTGGTCACTAGACATAATTTTCGGAAAATTGCTCGCAGGTTTCTGATTACCGTGCAGGTACTTTTCTTTTTTTTAATTCTCATTTTGTTGGTTTTGACCTCAAATGCCCTTTCCTGCCCTTTTGCCCCTGTTGCTTTTTCCAAACCGTTTTCATGTAGTTGATGTTTGGTCGACAAGGAAGGGACAGGCAGCGCTTCCAGCTCTTTAACTCCTCCACCTTTGGAGAAAGCGACCTTCTCTTCAGAGATTCAACTCAAAAGCTGGCCATTCTGCCGGACGACATGGACGTTAGCCAAGTGCTGGGGCTGGATTACGTTGCACTCCTTAAGGGTCTTGGACATGAAGGTCTTCATGCTTTTAGACGGTACTCATCCCATTTCACGTTTACAAACAGTACAGATGTGAACCCATGCATCTGCAGGAAGCTCCCTGGAGGACAGTGTCATACGATGGTGCTGCATCAGCCATGCCGAGCAGAAGAAATGTGAGCAGTGGGCTCTGAGCATCAAGTCCGACCCGCTGGTGTGCGTCAGAGCAGCCTCCATGCGCGACTGTATTGAAAAGATTAAAGTAAGTTTCAATGCTTTTGGAAAGCACTGCAGTCACTGTGAAAGGAGTTTCACGACATGTGTCATCACCACAGAGGGATGAGGTGGACGCCGTCTCGCTGGATGCTACCCACTCCTTCATCGCAGGGAAATGCGGTCTGGTCCCCGTCGTGACAGAGTATTATGGTATTATGGTTAAATAAAGTCTTTAACACCAGAAAGATTATCCAGAGTAAAAATGTTAGCTTTATTTTGAGGGTGGATTAAATTATCACACAGTATTGACACATAAATAAGAAACACAGTCAGGTAGGAAGGCGGAGTCTAAACATTGTTCTGCACCTTTAAAGTATTTGATTGTGTATTTGTTGCACATCACTGTGAAACTGTGATTTAAAGGGACTTTACAGTGCTCTTTCCAACCCGATCCTCCCATCATAAATCCACAAAACACAATACTACAAACACAGATGCATAGTGGGAGAATCACATCTAGATCAGAGTTCAATTCAGAAATACAAGAAATTATTATTTAAACCTTTAAATGTAAACAATTGATGTTGTTATGAGAGAGAAGTGGCATTGATTAGCTTCTGCTGCGTTTTCTTGTTTTTTTCAGGGAGCAAATGTGTTCCTGATGAGAGAGGGGCTCACTTTGAGGCTGATGGTAGGATGAAAGCAGACCCTAACCCTAACAAAAGGTGAACTGAAGGCATTTCTTCCAGCTGATGTGAGTTTTTGGTTGTTGTTTTTGGCCCTCAGTCTTGCCCTCACTGGTGGGAGTAGCAGTGGCAAAGCGTTCCAGCAGGAACGTCTTCATGGGGAATCTGGAAGACCGCCGCTCCTGTCACGGCTACATGTACAGCCCTGCAGGTTGGCTGCTGCCGCATAGACACACGTTAAGCCAGACGCACAACAGCAGCTCCTCCTGTGATCCAACCCAAGGTACCATTTCCAGAAGTCAACATAGAGTCCTGTTGTCAATCAGTGTCCAGTATGGGTTCAGCCCTGCTGCAGTATCAAGGCAAGTTTGTGTCTTTTCAGTGTACAATGAGGTGTTTTGGAAAGGCTGTCTTCCTGGCTCTGAGGGGAATCTGTGCAAAGTTTGTATGGGAGGCATAGGGGAGGCTGCAAGCAAGCGCTGCACTGACAACCACAATGAACGTTACTATGGCAACATGGGGGCTTTAAGGTACTTTAGTTTACAAGAACTTTTTTAGATCTGCAGATTCGATGCTAGCCTGAATCCATGTCAAACCACTCCAGTTAATATATTTTCCTGCAATTAACAGCTTTGTCTGACCTCTAGTCAAGTGGAAATTTGTTTTTTGGCCATTAGGTGACTTTAGGGTATTAAAAATTGTTACAAAGAAACCATAGCTTTGTTTAGAACTCCCAAATGTTCTACATGACACAATATTTGTCTTATTTATCCACACTGAGGTGTCTAATCGGTGACCCGAGTGGGAAAAGTTACGGGGATGTTGCCTTCCTTGAGCAGCACAACCTCGTTGCCAACATCTTAAGTAAGGAATTTACAAAAATATATACAAATTTGAATGCAAAACAAGGCTTGATAAATATTCCGTGTGGTGACTGGATAACAGTTCTGTTGCTCTTCAGGCTTGAGCTCCAGCGATTGGGGCCAGGGATGGACGCCATCTGATTTTGAGCTGCTGTGTGGTGACGGGCGCCGCACCGCCTTGTCTGAGTGGAAGAGCTGTAATTTGGGAGGGATCCCCCCGAGCACCATTATGACACGGCCGGTGCTCACTGCTCGAGTGTACGACTTCCTCATGAAGTCACAGGTCAGTTTACCTCACCTGTAAACTCCAGTGTGTCTTCTCCATTCATGGAAAACTGCTCTGGACAGATTATGCCATCACAGAAAAGAACGTTTTGGGGTGTTTTTAAAATGTTATAATAAAAAATCAAATATTCTCTTGCATCTTGAGTTTTTTATTTTGAAACTACATTTCCTCTTTTTCTTCAGGAACCACTGTTTTTGAGACCAAATACAGCTTTTAAGCTCTTTGAGTCTGAGCAATTTGGAGAGAGCGATCTGCTTTTTAAAGACGCCACTAACTGTTTCGTTCACACGAGTCACATGGACTACCGCTCCATCCTTGGAGAAGAATTTTACTCTCACCTGGAAAATGTCTTCAACTGCACGCACTCTGGTGAGGGCACTGCCACACATTGACTAATGCACACAAAAGGTTTCGGCCCCCCACTATCATGACATCTTATCTGTCCATTTTTTGTCTCAACAGATATCCTGGAGTTCTGTAATCAAGATGTGTGTAGCATTTTCTAGAGATCCATGAACCTGTGTTGTCTTCTCATTGACTTTTAATCCACATGTTCATTGTTTCCAGTTCAAAGCACCATTTTTAGGATGATCCGGATCATTATAACAAAAACACTACTAAATAATTGCAATGTCTTCTGCTTTCGTCTATCATAAAGGTTTTCCAAACTGATATATCCCTCTGTTATTTACAAAGATAAGGAAATACAAGCAAATGTTTTTATCCTATTTGCCCAGCACTTTTTGAAAGTTATCATAAAATCTCCAGTTCTTTGTATTATTTTACAAGTTACTTTGCTCGCATGATCAATTATATGCTTCTGCAATGTGACTGTCTACCATTTTCTGATTTATTAAAGCAAATATTAAGTGTTTTAAATGTTCCTTATTTTTCTATGTGATACTCCTTTCTTATTCTTCTGTTCATACATAATATATTTAATTGTAGCAATTTGTTGTATTTTGTAGCCACATCTCAAAGATACCAGTCTTAAAAAAGCCAGTAATTAACTTATAATTATACAGGTTCAAAAGCTTGAAGAAAAAATAGCATGTTTACATTAAAAAAACATACGGGACGCAGTTTGTAAACCGGTGTAGTAAGATTTCAACAGCAATATTTTGGTCATTTAGCCTCTTATCAGAAAATAAAATAAGTGTTGTTTTTTAAATGAGTTTTTTCACCTTTTAATTCATGTATTTATGAATGTTACATTTACTTGTTAAATATTTAGTTAGCAAGCTAAATCTTTCATTTTTAAGTTAAATATTTCTTTTATAATTATATATTTAGTTTACAAACTAAATATTTCGATCTGACCTAAATATTTAGTTTTCAAAATATATATATTTAAGTTTTGTAACTAAATCTTGGTTTGATTGATACATATTAAAGTCTAATTTAAATGTTTAGATTACAGCTAAATATTTAGTTTGGAGCTAAATGTTTAGTTTATATGCAAATTAGATTGGATCATCCACTTGTTGATCACCTTTTATTTTCAACTGTTGTCTATTCCACTTGCACAAAAACTTGTGAAATTGATTGTCAGTCAGCGTTGCTTCCTAATCGGACCGTTTGATTACACATAAGTGTGATTGACTTGGAAAAACGTTGAGTTGTTTAGGTGTTCCCCCTTTTTTTTTTTTTTTTTTGCAACAGTGTATATAAATAAGTGATTTGGAAAATAAAATGCTGTTAGAGAACTGCTGGTCTGCGGGCTCTTTGCACTGGTTTGATGTTCTGACCTGCCATGCAACCCACTGGTCACTAGGAGGCAGCAGCGTGCGACCAGAGCCAAGAGTCTTCCGGAAGTTCAGGAACCGGCCGAACACACCGATTTCCGCAGCAGCACCGGCTCCGTCTGGTTGTCCGCCTCTTCCTCGCTGAAGCAACATCAAGCGTAACACCATGGCCAATGTTGTGGATACGAAGTTGTACGACATTCTGGGGGTGTCTCCGTCCGCAACGGAAAATGAGCTAAAGAAAGTAATTTGTGGGTTTTAACCAGGAAATGCGGTGCCTAGCTACGTTAGCTGATATCAGCTTCATCAAGGATCGGGCTAAAGTAGCCTGGATCTTCGGCAGTGAAATGTAGCTGTAAACTTTGACCCATTTTTAAACTAGATAAATCGTGACACGTACGTTAAATCTAACGTCGAACACAAGCATTGGTTGAATCAGAGCAAATCTTTGTTCATCTTGTACGAATCTAATCGTTGACTTCACGGCGTTAGCATTAGCTTAGAGAAGTGACGCGCGTGCTAATCACGTTGTTTCCTAATCCTTTTCTTTTTGCCCCAAACGGGTAATTACTCAGTCATTAACCCTTCAGTGAAGCGAGGACTTAACTGGGTTAGTAAACAAGTTATTAAATGATATTTTGCCTATTTCTGGACCCTAGCTGTTAATGAGATAATCCTTTTTAAGAAAAGCTTAGAAAGGTGTAGAGAAGTTCAAACAACTGCCAACCTGGTCAAAGATTTCACATGTCTAAAAACAATCAAAGTTTCAAAAGTCATCGGACAGTTTTCCGGACCCTCTCCCAACCATTTTGTTTGCGGTGTTACCTGGCAACAAACAGGCCGTCCCAAACGCCAGTAGGATTTGTTTTGTTCATTCACTTCCTGTCTTCTTTTACTTCTCTTTTTGGGTTTTTCCATACTTTCCCTTCTTTTATTTTGTATTTATTTTATTTACTTTAATTCTACCCACACTCCTTTTTTCTTTTCTTTTATTGTAAGGTTAAAAAAAGGTTTTTTAAACTTAAAAGAAAAATAAAACCTTTTTGTACACACATTTTTTTATTACCAAACTGTAGCATTTTAGCATGGCCTGCCCAGGCGAGGCCATTTTTTAAAACATAAATCTGTTCATTTAATGTGTTTCAAAGTTTTTTTGTTTTTATTTAAATGTCGTTTGTGTTAATGGTACTTGGAATATTTCAGGTACCTAACAAGTTTTAATGCAACCTCATGGAGGCACAACTCGGTGCTCGCATGTGCCGGTCCCAAGTCCGGATAAATGCAGAGGGTTGTTGGATGGGAAACCAACATAAAAACAAAAGCAAATGAATCAAACACAACTTTCAAACCGGATTGGTTGTGGCCTGCTTAACGACAGCAGCTGAAGCTGTTGACCTACAGGCAGGAAATAGGACTACGGTTGGTGGAGGAAGGAGAGGATGAAGGTGGATCAAAAAGTGTGTTCATAAACTTTGTGAATATTCTCCTGACATTAGTTTACGTGGCGCAGCCCAATGGAATGACGTGGGATCACTCTTCCCGTGGGCCCATTATCTGCAAGAGAGCTCAAAGGGGTTTGGGTGACCAATACCCCAGTCATGGAACTTGGCTTTTGGGACATGGAACGTCACTTCTCTGGAAAAAAGGACCCTGAGCTTGTGTGAGAGGCTAGATATAGCTGGGCTCCGAAACTCAGTCCTTCAAGAGGGGTTGACTCCACCATTCTGGATTTGTACATGGTGAGAGGCGGCAGGCCGGGGTGGGCTTACTCGTGAGCCCCCAGCTCAGCCGCCAAGTGTCAAAGTTCACCCCAATTAACGAGGGTCATGTCCCTTCACCTTTGGGTGGAGGACAAGTCTCTGACTGTGGTTTCAGCCTACTGGCTGAACAGCAGTTTGGATTTTCCAGCCTTCTTGGTGTCTCTGGGGGGGTTACTGGAAATTGCCCCAACGGGGGACTCGATCGTCCTCCTGGGGGACTTCAATGCCCATGTGGGCAATGACATCACCACCTGGAGTCATGACTTTTCATTCACCTGGGTGTGAATGAATGGCCTCCCTGATCTGAATCCAAGTGGTGAGCTCTGGGTCATGACTGAAAGAACGAGATCCCGGATACAAGCGGCTGAAATAAGCTTCCTCCGTAGGGTGACTGGGCACTCCATTAGACAAAGGGTGAAAAGCTTTTTTCCACGGAGAGAGCTCGGAGTACAACCGTTGCCCTTCAACATTCAGAGGAGCCAGTTGAGGTGGCTCAGGCATCTGTTTCGGATGCCTCCTGAATGTATCCCTGGGGAGGTATTCCAGGTATTAGAGTCCATTACAGAAATAATATGCAGCTGCCTGTGAGATTAATTGAATTGCCTCCAATCAAGCGCTGTCCACAGGAATGGCATTGCCAAATGGAGTGATAGCCTTCCTTATTTAAAGTTATTTTTACCCTACGCAAATCTCCCACCTTACCAGCACCAAAGTAACCCCAGTCCATCATGTTACCCCCACCTTGCTGGACATATGGTGTCAGGCACAGTTCTAACATCTTTGGTTGTTCTGCATCTCACAAACATTCTTCTGTAAGATCCAAACACCTCAAACTTGGATTTTTCCACCTGTGACACTTTTTCTAATCTTCCTTTGTCCAACTTCAGCTGTGTTTACATCAAGATTTTCTTTGTAAGAATATATATTAAAAAAGCAAAAATTCCAATTCACCCATGTGAAACTGATCTCTAATGAACAGCAATATGGACAAATTATCTGGGAATACTACCCACCAGAATTCCAGCAAGATGCCAATTCCTCAATTAAAAGTTAAATAACTTTTCTAAAGTTGATGGGAATTACTTGTAGTTGCTAATGGTAAATATTTACAGAGTACAGTATTTGGCAATACAATCAAGTCTTAAGGAAATTTAGAACGTTATTTTAATTTTACCAGTTTATTTTTTTTCTGGAGCACTGAGTCCTGTTCTTACACATTTTCCTGTTCCTTTCTAAAAGTCATTTCGGAGAATACCGCAGTTTATTTTCAATAAAGTTGTAAACATGAATCACTTTGTAAGTATTGAATGTTCCATCTTGGTGAGAATCCACTTGAGTGCCAGAAAGACAGAAGTTTAAAAGTTAACTGGAGACTCCAGGTTACAGCCCCTTCTTACAAATCAAACATTTGGAGCATCATGAGAGGAAGAATCAAAGATCCAGGAATGCTGAGCATTTAGAATCAGAAGGGACAATTTTCTTCCTTTCTCTCCTTAAATGAATAAACTGACTTAAGACACCTTTAATATAAGTGAAATGCTAATGTGAATATCATGTAAAAGTTCCATTCATTTCAGTAATTTTAAGAAGTTAATGATATAAACTTATTACATGTAAAGTAAGGTACACCTTTGTTATAATTTGTGATAATGGTTTTCAGTTTAAATCCCAAATTTAAAATCTCAAAGTTTTTTCTGTCTGAAAAGGATCTATGTTCTAGGCTCAAAGGATCCTACTTTGTCCATCAAACTCAGGGGTGTCAAACTCAACATTTAAAACATTTAAATTAGACTTTAAAATTTATCAATCAAACAAAGATTTTGTTACAAAACTTAAATTTAGATATTTTGGAAACTAAATACTTAGGTCAGATCTAAATATTTAGTTTGTAAACGAAATATATAATTATAAAATAAATATTTTACTTACAAATGAAATATTTAACTTGCTAACTAAATATTTAGCAAGTAAATGTAAAATTTATAAATACATGAATTAAAAGGTGAAAAAACACATTTGACAAACAAAACCTTTTTTTCCTCATAAGAGGCTAAATAACCAAACATTTTGCTGTTAAAATTTTACTACACCGGTTTACAAACGGCGCCACATAAAGACACATATGAAGTAATTTATTTCAGTCAAATGCATACGAATATAATTTTAGAGCAATAAAACAAACACTACATGATTTAGTACTCCGTGTGCGTGCGTGCAAATCAGATAATCTGTACTTAAATAACTAATAACTAACTAAACAAAATATTTCCTTACAAAAAAAAACATCGATATGACTTACATCTCCCATAACTGCACATTGGAAAAGTCGAAATCATAACTGGCTTTGTTTGGTGTTACGTTTAAACGGCACTTCCGGTTTCTTTCTGTCAAAGGTTCCCATTTGAGTCTCTTAGTGAAATGTTACTTAATCGCACTTCACAGCTGTCAACCTTTAAGTGGTTCTACTAAAGAGGCGTCGCGGTTTGGAGGTACCGTATCTCAAATCTGCAAGTAAATCTTTTAAAGACACATTTAAAACAAACAGTGAGAGCTTTGCCAACTGCGATATTTCTCCGTCAGTGTCGGATAGCTAAAGTTCACTTAATCTCTGAGGAAGATCTCGTTTTAGAATGTCTAAAGAAATTGTTTCATTGTTGCTTCAAGTGAATAGTTTTTAGGCCGTGACTCGTTAAATGTTGTATTTGTGCTTCTTCAGATGAGGTTCCCGAGGCTGGTGGTAACGCCTCACCCGGCTTCCGTACGGGGAGCCTCCTCGGTTGCTGCTGATCAGATGAACTTCGTTCCCCCCTGCAGTAGCACAGATGCCCGCTCCCTGGAGCTGCTGCAGGAGTTCGTGACCCGCGCCCGGCGCATGTTCGTGATCACCGGGGCGGGTCTGTCCACGGAGTCGGGCATCCCCGACTACCGCTCTGAGGGCGTGGGTCTGTACGCCCGCACCGACAGGAGGCCCATGCAGCACGCGGAGTTTGTCCGCAGCGCAAAGTCCCGCCAGCGCTACTGGGCCAGAAACTTCCTCGGGTGGCCGCAGTTCTCCTCCCATCAGCCGAACCGGGCGCACAGAGCGCTGCAGCGATGGGAAGAGGCGGGGAAGCTGCACTGGCTCGTCACGCAGAACGTGGACGCGCTTCACGGGAAAGCGGGACAGAAAAGGCTGACAGAGCTTCACGGTTGCGCGCACAGGTCAGGGACGAACAAAAGACCAACCACAGCCTGTAGAACCATATATGTCTGTCAGACTCACTGTAGCATATTTTTTTAGAGAGATTTGTGCGTGTAGTTAGTTTCAAGCTGTCGTAATTTTAAGTTGTGCATGTGTAGATTGTATTTTGTTTTTTAAAAAAAATTGTAAATTTTATACTCGTGCACAAAATGTATCTTATGAGTAATAAAAAAAGTTTTTCGCACGCACCAATCCAAAGTTACGCACTTATCAATAATTATGCACGCACAAACCTAAAGTTACGCACAAATCAAGGATTACGCACAAATCGGAGTGATACTAATTTCTCTTCATAGTTTATTTGGTGAACTGCACATGTCCTCGTTAAAAACTTTACTATTAGCAGTATTATTATTACAAAGTCTATAGAGAACTAGATCAGTGGTCTGCAACCTTCAACATGTAAAGAGCCATTCAGCTCGATTTGTATTTATGTCATTGCTACTATTAGAATCAATATAAATGAACAACTTCTTATTTTTTTTTCTTAAAAAATGTTTATAAAACATAAAGAGAAAATACCCTCTTTTTTTCTAAATATGACATGGTTTGAATGAGTCCTATGTAGATAAAGAGAGGTAGGAGTTTAATGCTATTTGTACATGTTTTTCTTTGTAGTTCTCAGTTAGGTTGGTGAATTACGGAAAACAACAAAACAAGGATTCTAAAGGAAAATGAGATAAAGAGAAAAATTTGACTTAATTACTAAGTAATAGGTGGTGAAAGGAGGCTTAAAGAAGAGCCAGTCAAGACTGTGAGGTTCAGCCCACTGTTGTTTTTCCACATCAAAATAATAGAAATTAGAACATTTTACTATGCTGTATGGTATGTCTTTGCTAAATTCAAAGTGTTTCCACACATTCAACTGGAATGATGGTTGATCAGCTTTTGCGGCATCACTGGTTTTGTCCGCTGTGATGCACTTGGTCGTTTTAATAAATCCACTGTGCTTCAACCCAAATGGTATTTTCCAAGATCTATAATAAATAATTGATCTATTTCATTTTGAAATGATTTTTTTTCATGGTATAGGACATTTAGATGAATAGCGTCCCTTAGATCGATCTGTTTGGATTGTAGGAACAGAAATCAATTAATCCATTAAGTCAAATTCTGGTTGCGCTCAATGACCTCAAACCATTTTTCTGTGTTACACGGCGCTCAAAAATGGGTCAAAATGTTTTCGTATGACTGGTAAATTTCATTTTATTTTCTTCAACCAGAGAACCACAATAGAAGTGTGAAAAGAGCCACATATGCTTCAGAGCTGAAAGTTGCAGACCCCTGAACTAAACACAAGACAATAGGTAAAGAAAACACTACAAATACTGTGAAACATCAACACTTGCAGACATGATCTGATTGAACATAAAAAAATGCAGTTCCTTTAAAAGATGAACTGTCCATATTTCATTTATATTTTGCACATTTTCTATTTTTTGTAAAAATATTTTCAAGTCCAGATGGAATAAATTAAAACAAAGTTGTGAGTGTGACCATTTACACTTGTAAATGTGGAATTTCCCCCCCAAAATGTTTTTTGGACAAACCATGGCATTTAAAGTGCGCTCATGTCCTCATAGGGTGGTTTGCCTGGGCTGCAGCACCGTCACACCCAGGGAAGACCTGCAGAGAAGATTTGTGGCAATCAACCCAGAATGGACCGCTCAGGGCGGCGCCGTGGCTCCGGATGGGGATGTATTTTTAGAGGACGAGCAGGTGTTGAACTTCAGAGTTCCCTCCTGTTTGAACTGCGGTGGCATCCTGAAGCCAGAGGTGACCTTTTTCGGAGACACCGTCTCCAAAGCAACCGTGGAGTTTGTCCATAGCAGACTTGCAAAGTCTGATTCTGTTCTGGTTGTGGGCTCCTCCTTGCAGGTAGTGACCGACACAAAGAGACTGAAGGTTGATTGCTTCTCTGGAATTCACTTCTTTCTTGCTGTCCAACAGGTGTATTCAGGATACAGGTTTTTACTGGCAGCCAGTGACAGGAAGCTGCCTGTTGCCATCCTGAACATTGGACCCACTAGAGCAGACCACCTGGCAAAGCTGAAAGTGAGCGGCCGCTGTGGAGAAGTCCTGTCGGATATTCGGCTCCTCTGAAACTGTGGGAGTGGCTTCATTTGGACTCTGTTGGGAAACACTACCTCTGCTGACACGGAGTAATCATTTTCTGAATGCAGTGAAGGGAATGCACAAAACAATTCTGTTTTCATGATCAGTTTAAGAAAAAATGTGAGCTGTTAAATGAGTGTCCTGGAGTGAGAAGTTTCATTTCTGAAACTGAAATTCCTGGGAAACCGTTTCTCAATTCTTCTGAGATCCTGGAAGAAGCAACCGGTGGAGCAAAAGTTTTATCTTAAGACTCCTCATATAGTTGCTTAATAATAATGTATTGTAATAAGAAACATATAGAAAGTTTAAATGAACATCAACTGTTAGACGTTCCAAATAGTAAATTGCTGTTACAGAAACAATCAGCTTTTTTTTTTTACTCATGTTCCTGTTTGGTTTGTTTCATTAAACCTGTCCTGATGTATCTGGTCCAGGAATTAAGACCAACTCCGATGAAATTTGTTTTTAACCGTTTTTTTTTTTTTTTTTTTACCATTTTTCTAATGATCGAGGACATCTAAAAATGAAGCTTAAAATTGCATTTTTGAGTATTTCTTTATTCAGATTGTTGTGAATCAGGAGCAGATACTAGAAAGCTGTTGGAAATAGAGCATCTTTTTTGAGCCAAGGTACAGTGCTGTGAAAAAGTATTTGCCCCCTTCCTGATTTTTGTATTTTTTGCAAATGAATCACACACTAAAGTCCCACCATGCTTCAATCCAAATGGTATTTTCCAAGCTCTATAAAAAAATAATAGATCTATTTCATTTTGAAATGATTTTTTGCAAATCATTACACCAATTTTAATATCACTCAGAAGCAACCCAGAATGCAATTTCGATTTAAAACTTTTAACTTTGCGATTTCAAACCTTAAGATTACTCAAATGCGAATTACAATGGAAAAATCGGGAAAAACGTAAGTAACTAAGCTTTAAAATTTTTATTTTGTGTAAAAAGAACGAGGGATGTTGAAAATGAAGACCATTTTATTAATAAAAAAGTCCCAACATGTATGAGAATTACAAACAGACTGAGGGTAAAGTAACAGTGGACAGACTAAAACTTAGATCCTTCAGGATGTTTTGCTGCTTGAATCTCTCTTTTAGTTGAAGCTTCCAGTTTTCCGTCATAGAACATGTTTCCTCCTGCAGAGCAGCCGGGACACTGAAGGAGTACAGACAACACTTGTGACCCGCACTTTCAGCCTGCCATGTTGCTGAAGCTGTTATCAGCATCAGAGGGGTCATAGACAGACAGTTTTCAAAGCTCTTGGTCTGATCAAACCAGTAGACGACAGGGTAACCCAATAAAAGGCCAAACACGGTGCACAGGTTCCACTCATCGGATCTGCTCCCAACACAAAACGGTTTCTGAGGCTGCTGGAGTTGAAGATCACCAACAAGAAGTTGTAGATGTTCAAACGTGTTTTTTAGCTGTGTCTGCGCGTTTGCAATAAAAGGCCTCTCCAGTGAGGAGCTGATGTCGACCACAGCCACGCTGCCGTCAGAGAGCACACGCTCCAGATGGGAACTTACGGCACTAGCATTGATAAGAAAACAGTTTCCATTCAAATCCATTACCAGAAGAGATTTGGAAAGAAGCTGAAGTGACTGCAGGGAATTCAAATACCCCTGCACCTGCTCCACACGGGCGCCGTTACTGTCATAAAGCAGAGCTGGTTTTAACCCCAAATCTACAGCAGTCACCTGAGCAGCGAGGTCCAGACTCTGAGAGGTGGAGAGGGATTTTCTGCCCACACGCAGACACCGCTGAGCTGTTGCCAAATAGTGCTCCACAGCAGACATGGCTAAATTTAAAAACCTTCAACTGAAAAGTCCAGTGCAGAAAAGTAAAGATTACAGGTGTTTAAGTCTATGCTGATGGAAAGAAAAACTGTGTTTGTCTGAAACACAGGAAAATAGTTTAAACATTTAAGTATTTAACACAACTTTTTATGAACATTTGTTGTTCTTTTCCATTTTTTTATTCTACGTTGGTCCAACAGGCCTGGAAGAGCAGAAACATAATGTCAGTCACAAATATAAGTCTTGACAGCTATATCTTCTAGATTTAGACCGAAGCCTTGCAGTTAGTCGCTTCTAAAATAAAGAAATGAACTTTATTGCTTTGATTTTTGTGTATGAAACTCCAGGATACACAAAGAGGGAGATCTCACCATCATTCTGGCGCTCTGGAGCCTTGCTATGTTATAGGCTGAGGAGACATCAGGTCAAAATCTGAAAGGTTTCTAGCGACCCAAACACCAGCAGCAAATAACCCCAAGTTGACAAGAAGATTCCTAAAAAAAAAATACATAAAACAGAACCCAGATTCAGCTCCCATTGTGATAATAGATACTTCAGAGTACAGCTTCTTGTAAAACAGAGATGTTGTTTAATGAAGTAAGTTTTAATTCAATGAAATAAAGAATGACTTACATGAGAACAAATATTTTATGCACATCAACCACTTGCAGAGAGGTGATACAGCAAAAGTTTCAGTCAAGAGGTGAACCAAGTACTTTGATGTACTACTGCTGAGGATTCATTGTGATTTAAATACGTTTTAAAAAAGCTAGTAAATAAACTTTGATAAGTACAATAATCTCTAGTCCCAGTTTAATTCACTTGGGGAAAAAAAGAAAACTAATCTTGCTTCAATTTGACATACAAATGTACAATTAAAAAAGGGGAGGAAGTTTCTAGAGTTTTTATTAGTTTTCGACAGCGGGAGTGCAGCGATGGTTTTCTTTCTCGTATTTGAAGTTTTTTTCTGCATGATTGATCTATGCTTTCAGTGACCCATCTTATTTCCTTTATTCTTTTTATACATGTATAATTATAAAATTCTACAACATACATCTATAAAATTCTATTAACCTGAAATCTTCCAGCCAACACAGAGTATGTGCTTGTCTTACTGACAGCTAACAGCTGTTAAAAGTAGAAATTCTGCGTTTGTCTCACATATACATAAAAAATATATACATGTCCACACCGTCCTCTTTTGGTCGTTTTTATGCAGATTTGTACTTGTGTTTTTATCTTTCATTTGCTGATAAAGCGCGTTAGCTAGAGCAAGGACGTGTTTACGATATGCTACAGCTAGCTAAACGCTAACGAACAATTCTGACAGTTTTTTGTTGTAGTTCAATTGAAATAATCTCACCTTTTAAAATCGTTCCTGTTCGTTACAAAACGACACGTTGAGCTGATCCAACCCATAACTCCGGCAGAAGGGCTCTTTTTCGCTCCTGCTCCGCTCATCTTGCCAACATGCGGCGTCAGGAATGAAGGGTCAAACGGGGAGGAAGAATTTAGATGTAACACCAGTAAGGAAAGCCACACAGTCCAAAATTCCTACGTCCTCGGCGTTGACTGCTGTTACGTGATTGAAGATGTCTGCGACTCGGTACCGACGGTTTCTTAAACTGTGCGAGGAATGGCCTCGAGATGAGACAAAGAAAGGTCGTGATCTGGGCACATTCCTGCGGCAGAGGGTCGCCTCCGCGTTTCGTGAGGGTGAAAACACGCAGGTACATGCTTTGTTACGAAGCTAAGCTAAGACGATAATCACGAGTTAAAGTCTTCAGCTGACGACCTTGATCCGGCTGCTGAAGTACCTTAAACGTCTGTAATTTATATTTTTACACAGAAGCAAACTTTTACCGACAAAAAACCCACCCCCGTAAGCTTAGCAGCATCAGTATTGTAAAAAAAAAAGCATCAGAAAATCGTTTCAACACGTTCTTGTTTATCTGATTAAATTTGTTTTATAGTATTTTTATAGCTGTATTTGTATAATTTTTGTCTTCTAATTTGTGCTGCAGACTAGAACTGAAACTGACTAACTTGTTTCAAAATATGTAGTAGAAATATTTGTATTTATTGACAACTATAGCAGCTCTGGAAATACATTTATTTAAGTCTTTTTCACTTAAACTGCAAGTATATGTGTTGCAAATCATTCTTATAACTGGGCTTATATTTTTAATTTAAAGAAGTTTTATGAAATGTGGGTCAAGTGTCATTTTCACACTGAAATGTAGCCTGTTATTTACACACGCTTAGGACAAAGTTATATATATTTTTTCATCTTATACATGCATTATTGATGGATTTCCCTTAAAAACACCCTCTTTATATTTTTTTAAAGGAAGAAATTATCCGATTCTGTAGGAATTTATAATTCAAAATGCACAATGCACTCAATTTGAATCACTATAGATATATGAAAAAATGTTGTTTTTTATAACAAACAAACAAACAAAAAAAGTGCTTAAAAAGTAAATCCAAACTAAATTCATCATATAAACCAGGGCTGGCCAACCCTTATCCTTTCTTTCTTGTCTGTAAGAAGGTTACAGGTCAGGCTACTTCCATTGTCCTTGTAATAAAAGACTAGTTTCCCTTTTTATCAAACAAAAGTATTACACACGTCTGACTCAAAGCATTCAAGTATTAACAAGAGTAAACAGCCCTTGCAGATCCCAGTTCTCTAATTACCCAAGAAGCATCAGATGTTGGAAACTTGTGGGGGAATCTGGCAACAGTTTGGACTCTCCGGTTTGGTTTTTAATGTTCATGTTTTTTTTAATTTTCTCCAGATTTCAGATCAAGACAAATGTGACCAGATGTATGAAAGTTTGGTTCGTATTAACGGCAACATATACAGACAAAGAGTGAGTAACATCCACAAGCTTCCTAATCTTTTGGTTTTTTTTGCAGTTTAAAAATTGTTTCTCAGTCTGTTGTTTCATGAAGATAAACCTGCTGCCGTGGCGTCTGAATTAACTCAGTTCTGCTCCCTTCCTTTATGTGGATGATAGTAAAACTATGTTTGGAGCAAAGGTCTCATTACTTTTAATGCTAGTAAACCACACAAGCCTATTGTTTCAATATACTTCAGCTAAATTTGACCTATACGGAAAAAAAACATGAGACACGGATCAGCAGATGGCCGGTCAACCCTCTGGATGGCTCATGTACCTTGGTTACCACTGTTTGACCACAGAAGACAAAATCATACATTAAAACAGCAAAAATGCAAATTGGCTTCTTTGATTATCAGGGTTCAGAGTCAAAATGAAAGTATTGTAGTAATGAAAGAAAGAAAAACTCTGGTCTCTGTCTTGTTTAGTTTCCTCGCGTGAGAGACACAAGCTTCACCGGAGTCACAGTTGAAGAGTGTAGAGTTCTCCTGTCAGGTATAGACTCATAATTCCCCATTTACTGTCTTCTCTTTTCTTACAATAAAGATTTTCCCAGGAAATGCTTCATTCTCTTTCTGCAGGAAGTATGCAACAAAGCATGGATGAAGAAAAGAAGGGCTTGTGGAAGACTCTAATGGAGAGGTTCTCCTCCAAAACTGAGGATGTTCCAGAGAAAGCGCCTAAAAAATAACTTTTGACCTCTTAAATAATCCTTTCCCCATTGTTGCTTGTATAGAAATAAAGTTTATACGTTTCTTTGTGAACTCATGTTCTTCCATTAACTTTAGACACGTTTTATGGAGACAGAGCAAGACTTGGGTTGTGTCCAAATTCACTTACTCACTACTGCCCGGTTAGTGCACTAAATAGGGCGTTCATCATTTTTAGGGGTCATAAAAATCTCCAATTCCAAACTCTGTGTTCTAGAAATTTCTCAGAAGTCTCTGTAAGAAACGGTGTGCTTTGGTAAATATATAGAATTGCATTTTCACATTTTCAAATGGGAGACATTATGTTTGGGGTAGTAGTTAAATTATAAAGGTGAAGGAAACATGGGTTAGATAATTGCAGCATTGTGCAGTGAGCTGACGGCTTTTCTTTCTTTTCTTAGTGGAAAGTTGGTGCACTACCCGTCTATAAAGTTTTTCTCAACTCATTCAGATTATGAAGAAAAAATTAGGAGGTCCAGTGAAAGAATGCTAAAATTCAATTAGAAAAAGGTAAAATTATTTCATAGACATTTTTAATTCATAAAGAAAATTAGAAGTTTGACACCAACATTTGGACCGATTATTTAGTAAAAAAAAAAGTCAACTAAAATTTGGAATTAAACACTACATAAGAAGCTGAGTAAAATACATATATATGCAAAAAAAGGAAGGAAAAAGGTTAGAAGCCATAAGAAAGAATTTTTTTTAAGTAAATATTAAAAAGTGTCATTCGTAACCTTGAGAGGCAGCAAGTTTGTGTGTATTATGAAACAAGGGCGTGTACATTATGATCACATATTAAGTCCAAGTTGCTTCACCTTCGATCCTTATGAAATTGCTCAATTCAAAAGCAATGGAAGATGTTAAAGACACTGATCAACTGGAAAAAAATATGAATATGTCAGTGTAAATGAGCACATAAGGTGAATCTTTAGCAAATGGATAGAACAGTTTGAAACTTCTGATGTCACTATGAGCTCACAGCCGAACAGTGAAACTGACCAGAAGGTTTTTAAAAGTAAGTTTAATCTGATCAGAATTGGGATGATTTAAAACCAGAGGTGTCCTCCTACTCCTCTTTCTCCTCTGCGTTGTCTCTCCATATGCAGTAGTTGAGGGAGGTGGCGAGGCATAGCCAGGCGAAATAGGGCGCCAAGAGCAGAGTGGCGGTGCTGCTGACGGGATACCAGGACGCCATAGTGGCTCCGACGGTCCCAGTGAGGAGCACAATCTCGATCAGCGCCTAAATGTAACACAGATGACGCATTCTAATCAATACGTTCCGACCACAAGAAGGCACGTTTTACCTTCCGTACTTTAACAACACTGTATTAGGTGTTAAACTTGCCAGTTTCAGCTTGTGTGCACCAAAGAAAATAGGAGTCCAGGCCCAGTTCAGAGCAAGCTGCGCTCCATACAGTCCCAGTGGAACCAAAGCATCCTGGGTAAAACCTCCAAGCTCTTTCCAGATCAGATAGGAGCCGTATCTGCAGAGATTATTTAGATGAGGAGGGTTTTTCCAAGACGGTAGAGTCGGTTACTCCAGACCTTACCCCATGCTTGTGTACAAACACGTCCACACCACAGGGAACGCCGCGTTTGGAGGGCGCCACGAGGGTTTCTTCAGCGTCGGGTACCAGGTTTTGACCTGTTTCCGTGTGATGAAGCCGCCGTAGAGCCCTCCTAAGTGCGGCAGGGCTGTCATCCCAATCATAGGCAGCCACATCGTCTGTGATAAGAACAGATCAGGTTTCAGTTAAACCTCCACTAAGACTGGATCTTAGTGGGTTGATTGAAATCAGTAGATGCTGTTATTGTTAAGGCGATCTTCAAAGGGTGAGATCTTCTTTGAGAATTGTCAAATACATAAGGAGTTATATTTTTAAAAGACATTTTAAAAAGCACCAACAATTATGTATATTTTATACTAAAAATTCAAGCAAAAGCTTTCAAGTTTCAAAAGAGAACATAAATAAAACGGAACACTAAACTGCTTGATCGGTTTCATTTAAAAACAAAGCCTTAATCCCACAAATAAATTCTAATGTTTTACAGAAACAACATAAATTTAATTTTATGAGCCAGATTCTAATGCTTCTTTACACAGAAATACCTGAGGCATTTTAGTTTTTTTTTTAAATGTTTCTGATTATTTGTTTAGGAAAATGAAATAGCAGTAAAGTAATGTATAAATGGTACGAACGAATGGTATCATCTAACTGTGAACTCAAATTCAAGAAAACAAGAGAGAAAAAAAGGACAGATTTACTAGAGATTTCATAATTCTGCCTCCAGGTGATTACACTTTAAAACAAATCATAACAAAAAACGCCTGAAAACAGAATGATGTTTTGGGTTATTGTCATCGTAGATCACTATTGAAATTAAAGCACATAAACTGTGGAGCAGTGGTTAGCACTCTTGCCTCACAGCAAGAAGGTTCCCTGTTCAAGTCCCGGTAGGGGATCTTGAAACAGTGTCACCAACCTTTCTGTGTGGAGCTTGCATGTTCTCCGCATTCATGCGTGGATTTTCTGCGGGGACTCCGGCTTTCTCCCAACGTCCAAAAACATGCTACATAGGTTAATTGGTCACTCTAAACTACCCCTGCATGGCTGTGTGAAATTGTGGCCCCTGTGACAGACTGGCGACCTGTCCAGGGGTGTCCCCTGCCTTCGCCCATGAGTGGCCGGGTTAGGCTCCGGCAACTCCGTTTGTAGCTGGTACAAAGGGAGTTTCTTTTCTTTCCAGTTAAGCAGGCGGCCTCTTCCCAAGGTCAAAGGTCAACGAAACTTCTGTGGTGGTTGTAGACTTAATATGGCATGTGTGTGAAATTTCATAAAAATCTGACAAACAAAAGTAAAAAAAAAACACCAAAAACATCATTTCAGGCATGGAGTGACAACAGACTTCTCCTCTTTGGTCTCTAAAATGGCTAACTGCACCCTTTAAGGTGTCATCCTGTATGGATCCGTTGTCAATACTTTTAAACGCTGCAGCAAATGTAAGATTTATGATTAGGGATTGGAATTGGTTTATCAGATGTGTTATTTGAGCTGCAGCTGAATGCAGAAAAGCATTGGGTCAAAAGGTCAATCTTTGTTCACTTAACGTTTCAAAATTCTGATGTAATTACTTGTATTTTATCCTAATAAAAATACATTCTACTACATTTTCAAGTGTCTTTTCAGTTCATAACTCTTATGAAAAACCAACAATTCTAAATAGCAGAACATTACCCACAATCCTTATCACCAACAAAACCACGTGAGTTGGGACAATATTGCTTTTGGCTGGTTAGGCTAACTTATTAATCGAAATATTTTCGGATAATTAGAAAATATAGTACTGCACAGGTTTGATGGGACATTTTCAAATTTGTCAAAACCATCTGGTACAATAAAGTTGAGTGATTTTGAAAGATAAAATCTAAAAGGACAACGCAAACGTCAGTAATTGGTGATTTCATGTAATTTATGCTACAATCAACTTGTAATTCTTGACATTTTTATAAACATGGGATGAGTTTTTCGATGCCGCACAATAGTGGAGACCTTCAAAGTTTGATAAGAACCCATAATATTAGCCACGTCGGTCACCGTGACGGTCACGTGACGAACTGCGATGAATAAGTTGAACGGAACTCACCCCGGTTCAGCGATCGGTGCCTTACACGGTGACTGGCGAAAGCTTTCGGTGAGTTTTGGGAGAAGCTTAAGCACAAGCGACGGGCTGCTGTGGCATGCTGCTCTGTTGTGATATTAGGGGCAGGGCAGTCTTATCGGAGTGGTCACACCTTTGGCACTCCAACCGTAGACGTGACGTAGCAGCGAGGCTAACTCTGATTGGTCATCCGTACAAACGAAATCAACCGACACTTAATTGTGCAATAAGCAAACACCACAAAACGTGATTTAAGGTTTAAAACATTCGCTTCCTGTTCGTCCTGCTTCGTTGATGTGAGCCTGACTGATGCACGTACGGAAGCCGGGAACGTGACAAAAACAAAGCTTACGAAATGACCTAGATAAGCCCCGCCTCCTTGGGGGTGAAAAGTTTAACTTAATTCTTCACATGTATTTTATTACGTCTTTCCAAATTCTATAATTGAATTTATACTATGTTTAATAGCTTTAAAATGTATTATAAATGTAGCTTAGCAGATGCTTCAGTAAAATGTATTCGGCCTGACATTCTAAAAATAGTTTGGACTTTTTTTAATGTCTAAACTGAACTAAACTACATTTCTGTTATTATATCACATATCCTTGAATCCTTCTAAAATGTAGGAGGTGTTAGATGAAAGTAAAGAAGCTTTGTGACAAACTCAGAGGTGTAAAAAGGCAGAAGACTTGGAGGCTGTAATGAACCAAAGTAAAGCTTTTACTAGAAGAATTCAAACTAGTGTCCATCAAAGTGGTTCAGTAGTTCCTCGGAATTAAACTTTATGCCACTGTTTATCATTCAAGGTCATTCCACAAACTCTTTTTGTTTTATATTGTTTTTTGCATTGTACGCCACACCCAGCCGTCCAAGTTTCTCCCTTCGTGACCTGTTCTGATTTCTCTGACCTATATGAAAACTCTAGTTAATGAAATGCTTTTAAAATCCTCAATATTATAATTATTTAAAGATGTGTTTGCTTATTATTATAAGGAACTGCTTTTAATAGACTTCCTTTAGCGGTGCAACTATAGATAGCTGAGTATCTCCATGAGGAAATAGGCAATATTTGTCACAGTGGACAATAAACATGTGATGCAGCAAAAATGATCAACCATCATTACAGTCCAATGTGTTGAAACACTTTCAATTTAGCAAAGACGTGTGACGTGAAAGATGTCCAGCACTGATTTTAGGTCAGTGTATCAGATTGAATCTAATCATTCAAAATGAACCAAAATTGAAAGTGAATCAAATCATCAACCACAAATATTCAATCGAATCGTTAAAGCAAATTGTTACTTCTTTATGTGGAAATTATCTACAGACCTCATACAATTTTAATTTAAAGCTTTGCTTTTTTTTGACCCTGAAATCCTTACAAATCATTCAGTCTTACCTTTGTTCCTTCCCTACTTTTTTCAATAAAGATCTACTGGTTTCTACCTGCTTCTCTGTTTTCATGTTTTTACTTTAATTTCGAAAGACTCAAATTCTTCATCCGGTATTTAGATTTTCTGATGAATATCACCTCATTTCATCTGAATCATGGCTTGTTTATTTATTTATTTTTGAACTTTCATTTTAATATGCTCTTGTCACATTACAACTATACTGTTTTACATTTTCACATTTGCAACACAAACAAGTTTGACATTTTTTTTGGAATAAATTATTTTTTTAATCAATGCAGAGACTTAAGTGTGTTTAATATTGAACAACAACCATTGCGTGTTTCCTATTCACACACAGTGTGTGAAACATTTGTGTTGCTCTTGTCAGCTCTTCTATAAAAGACTGTTAGAAAGCTGTAGCTCATTCAGGACGCCGCTGCTAGAGTTAGAAGATTTGGAGTGTTTTGTTTTTATGCTGTCAAAGCATTCTGCATCTCCATGAAACTCTCTGAGGGGCCTCTGAATGGAAGCTGCTGGAGAAATGAAGCTATCTTCCATCATTAGCGGTGGGTCGGAGCACAGTTTCAATTTGATTATGTTTTTTTACACAGTAGAATTAACCATCCCCTTTTTTATTAGTCATAGTTCATGGTCTGTCCCAACTGTCTTCACACATGCTGTGTTCAGTCCCTTAAATAAACCTGATCAGCAGATTTATCAAATTTAAATATAAATATCCAGAGCCTCCCTTTGTATTATATCTGTTTTCCCTGAACAACATCTGCAATTCAATCACAAAACATGTTTTCAAATCGTTTTATTCAATTTAATTGTGACATTTTCAATGGAAAATCTGTTGTGCATTTTGTGCTGTCATCCACTGGCACTCCAAGTTTTTTTTAATAAAATTTTTTCCAGACTGCGTCCACTAAAATGTAAATCTAATATAGATCCAGCAAAAAATATTTCTCCTATATTTACAATTGCTTAAGCAATTTTGTTATTGTTAAAATTATAGAACACTTTGATAAATAATACAAGTCATTTTTATTTGAATCTTTTTTCCTCCAAACTTGTATTTTTTTTTACAGTTTTACCAACATTTTTTGAAATTGTAATTGTATTTTTGTTTGTTTTCTAAAATTTAGAAAAAACGGTCAGAGTTTATAGAGGTGTAAAGTTCTAGATGTAATATTTTATAGATTATGTATTTCTACTGCAGGGTTAGAGTTAGGTCCATGAAAAATTGAAAATATTGTGTAATGTGGGGTGAACTAGAATCTGAATATTTCACTTGTATTTCTTTATACAAAGTAGCAAGCAGCATTTTATTGACAAGATAAGAATATTTCAAGCCACGAACGGTGGGGATGACTGACCCACACTCTTCTCTTTCTTTAAGGCTGGTCAGAGCTGCATAATTGATGTAAAAAAATTGTGGCTTTTCTGTTGGCTTTATCACCATGGCAACCATTTTATATTTTGGTCGCCTGGTGCTACTGAACAGATCGACGTCAGTTTCAGAAGAATCTGCAAAAGTAAACTTTTGGATTTCCTTAGCAACTCTCCTCTACTTTCCGAAAGACTGATTTTAGATGTCTGTGAAAAATCGATATAAAAAGTACTTTTTTCAAAATGGCGGTTTTTCTGTTGGTTTTAATCTCTATAAGAACAGTTTTATATTTGGTGGACTGGTGATACCAAACAGATCTACATAAGTTCCAGAAGAATCAGCAAAAGTAAACTGGTGGATAACCTTTTTTTCGACATTCTGATAAAACGTGTGCAAGCTAGCTAAGATTTTTACAGTGGCGAGCTCATCACGTGCACGCCATTCAATATCCAACATTTGTTTCTACAGTACATTCGCAATGACGCTCGAGAAGTTACAAGACGAGGATGAAAATCCCCATAGGACGAGATTTGTTTGTAGCTGGTACTAAAGGGGCTTGTAAAAAATAAAAAAATCAACATGGCGGCCTTTACCCAAGGTCAAAGGTCAATTAAACTCATGCGGTGGTTGTAGACTCAAGCTGGTGGCACATGTGTGAAATTTCATGAAAATCAGATGAACAAAACTGTCATTTTCCCATATTGTGGGAAGATGTGAAATTCTCACATTATGAAAAAAAATGGCCGCCACGCTGTGGGTCGTGTCTTTGTAGAAAGAGTTTTGTCACAGTTCTTGGTAGAGAGAATCAAAATCTTCCAATAATCTCTGCCAGTGATATGCCACCATGATGACCATCCTCTGTTGTTCCTAATGTTTTTAGCCAGTACGATCTGATGGAAGAAGGACTTCATTTTCCTGACCATGAACCCTTATGAACAAGGCGTCTGATTTTGAATCAGAACTTTTGAGGTTCAAGTCCCTTCATGGATTAATCAAGAAGACTTTGATGCAGTAAATGGACAAGAACAAAGTTAGTTCAGAAGAATGGGAGAAACAAAAGCTGCTGATGACTTCCTGCACAGGATTTCACAGAGATGTGTCTTTCTCACTGCAGAACTGTGTTCACACTTTGATTGTGTTTGTTGATGAAAAGAAAATATCAGCTGATGGCACAACACGCTGTAGAACAGTCTGTGGCTGTAATATTGGAGCATTTTCAGCCCAAGAAGTCACCTTTAGCTTTTCGTTCACACAAACATCCAGGATTTCCTCAGTCATCATCCCCAAGCGAAAGATTCCTCTGCACAAAGGAAGGACAGCTTCAGAACAGCCCCAAGCTGCAGGAATATTGTATCCACCAGGATTTGTTCCCGCTCTTTCATTGCCTAACTTCAGGAATTTTCAAACTTTTGAAGGTTTGCAAAAGAAACCAAATAGTTCAAATGATTTAACTTTACTGCTACTTTGAGAATGGGAACGTGGACAGGAGCCAGACCTCCTGTAGAAGAAACGGAAGCAGCTTTTGCAAATCAATTTCCTGATTTTCTGTCATTATTACTCACAATAGAAATCCCCTCTAGTCACTGTATTTACTGCAGGTATGATGTCATCTTTTGTTTCTCAAGTCTGAGCTGAACATTACAAATGTACCACAAATCAGCCAATGAAATAATGATGTTTTTTGACGCATCTTTGTTTTATTGATATCATTAGTACTTAAATGATCTTCAGTTGGACTAATAAATAATAAATAACTCATATTAGAAGTTATGAACCAGATTATGATAAAAAATAATTATGGAAAGCATAAAGGGGGTGAGAATATATAATTTTATTTCTTCCCACTTATTTTCAAGCAAATAAATTAACTTCTTATTTATTGGATTTGATGTGCCATGTATTGTATTGTATGTATAAACACAATTATATCTTTTTATGATTAAAAGTAATTATAATGGCTTCATTTAAATGTGGATGTATCAATATTAAGATGTATCTTTCTTTTACTTTTTTAAATTTTTGATTGATCATCTTAAACTTGTTATAGATTTATGCATATCTCTTTTGTTTGTCTTCTTTAGTGGTTTTTTTTTTTTTTGATTGCTTGAAATAAACCACTTTCAATCAAATAACTAACTTAAATGAAATTGATGCTATTTTTATATTCTGTGTTTTACTATTAAGCACTTTGTGATTTTTTTTTTCTTTAAAGTTTATTATCATTATTATGTGGATGCTTCAGAATTGGAGCAGAGCAGGAAGACTTTTGCAGTCGCTGCGTCACAAACCTGAGCTTTTTCCTACTGCAAGCTTTCGTCTGCTCCTGATCCAACACAATTTAAATAAATACATTCTCAGAAACGCAGTTTTAATCTTAAATTATGTTATATATGTCCTACATCATGAGAAACATGCTTCAAAAACATGTTATCATTGGAGTGGGTCTTCTCTTTTGTGATTGGCTGGTTTAGAGGCACATTTCTAAAGCTCAACTTGTCAAAAATCGTGCATTTGTTTGAAGTTTTGATCCTCAAACTTGCGTTTTTTTCTCTTTTTAGTGGCACAAATAAGACTTGTTCCAGTGAGATGCTGCTAGTGGAGCATCTGCTGGCTGTCGCTCCTCCTCCTCCTTCAGGCAGACACACCTTTCTCCTGTGGTCCTCCAGCGCCTCTTACCTTCTCTCCTGCGCCTCGTTGTCTGCCCGTGAACTCTCACCCCAGCTGCTTGGGAAATGTCATACAGGCAGAGGCCCGTGCTGCAGTAGGGGGGCGTAATAGGAGGGGGAAAAATAACATTTTTTTTTTTTAGCCGCTCTCACTGCATCATTTATTGGCGTCTCTTCCGTGCAAGTGGCACATCCCGCTACCAGCCGCCGCCGCCGAGAAGAAGTCACTGCAGTCTCACGGCTCGTTTCATTTGGGGCTTCATTTTTCATAATCCTAAAAAAAAGGAAAAATCAAATCCGCGGCAGACATGTGAGTAGCAAACTGTGGTGGTGCACTTCTTACGCGCACCGTGCGCGCTGCTGTAGCGAGAACAGACGGTCATTGAATCGTGTCGTGGTACGTTTGGTGGTTGCATGGTTGAGCTGTGCACACCGAGGCGGCAGATGAAATGTTTGTTTGTTTTTAGAAGGGGGGGGGGCTTGCGTCAGGTTGGGGGGGAACCGCGCGGATGCTGCGCGCTCAGGCTCCCGTGCAGGCGCAGCCGTCCGCCGGCTGACTGGAGGATGGAGGTGGGATGTAGCTTAGCTCCTTAGCCTGCTGGCGCTGGTTGAAGGCTCAGCCCGCCGACTCCCGCTAGATGGGGAGGCCCAGGTTGGATGCAGGGATGGGGGACGCGTTTGCAGGCTGGATGAAGGGATGGATGCAGCCTCCAGCGGCTCATCACTCATCCGTGGGTCTGTTTTCACTCCAGCTCTCGAGGACAACAGCTGGAGAGGGCTTCAAGCTTCCACTTATTAACTTTACATTCAACTCCCTGCATCATAGCATTTTGTGCAGCATTTTTATGAAATCCAGATCTTCAAATAAGACCATCTTCCACTGCTGTGCAACACCAGCACTCTTATTTCCTCCCCTCTTTTTACTGGACTAATTCAGAAATCTGGATCCCAGTTGGATACATTTATTGCATAACCTGCCGACTGCTGTGACTCTACACAAGAGCTCACACTGTGAATAATTTGTAATTGATTAGTTGAGAAATTGAACTGTATGATTAAACTGATGAAGAAGCCAGTTGATGAGTTACAACCTTGTGGTCCTTAGGTCTATGCTCATGTCAGCACCTGTACAAAACCTTCATTTGCTTTGATATTTATTCAAAAAAGCAAATGGCAGTGAAAGGTTCTGCTGATATTTATTCTTTTTTAATTACTATTATTATTTTTTTTACTGTGGAGCCAAAAGTTGTCTATTAAATGTTGTGATGTTTTGTTTATCGTTCAAAAACTTCTTATGAGATATGGTATGTAATAACAATTTATAAGTCTGAACTTTACAGAGGACAGCTGTTTATGGTTTTAGGGAGAAATCCAGGAATCTTCTCTTGAAGACGGGGGCCCAGCAAATAAACTGGCTTGTGATGCTGCTGCCCAGTAGAAGATCCTGGGATTAAGCTGTGGATCCCTTCAAACGGATGGCCCGGACTGAGTAAGGACTTCAGGGCAGCTTTGGGGAGTTTGGTTTTTCTGAAATGTAGCTAAATGTGGCTAAACTTGACTTTATGCTGGCAGGTTTCAGCTGTCCTGCTGAAGCTATGGGGAGTTGCTGGAGTTGTCTGTACAGGGACCCCATCCGAGACAACCACCTCACCAAATTTAAGGTGAACGGTGAACGGCTAAATGATTTCACATAGATCTGGGACTTTGGAAGCATTTGGCAGATGTGATGATCTTGTTTAAATATTTCTTCTTTATTTGGAGTTGGATGCTCATCACAGAAGATGTTTCACGAGCAAAACTTCTGTTTCTTGGATGAGATGTCTGTGTAATGTCCAATTTCTGTGAAGAACACAATTCTGTTAAAACATAGCCGCTCACAGCTTTAAGCTGTGAGGACGAGGGGGTGTGATTGACTCTAAGTATCAGACTTTATCTAATCATCTGCAGAAACAAGGGTGTAACGATTAATCAATGAATCGATTTATCCAAGTTGTTGTCTGAGGCAAGTTGTTCATCAGTAAAATACAACACAATCAAGCAATACAATAAAAAAAAATCAAAATGAAATACATTGATCTTTAACCCTTTAAAGCTGAACATATCATATTTAATACATGAGTCTGTCAGCACTCCGCCACAGTAATGTAATGGTATTACACATTTCTTATATATATATATATATATATATATATATATATATATAAAAATCTATATAAAAAAAATAAAAATAAATAAATATATATATATATATAAAAATATATATAAAAAAATAAATAAAAATAAATATATATATATATATTTATTTTTTACTTAGAATATTTTTGTTAGCTCAGGAAAAAAAGTATATTAGCTGTGTGACCTGATGTATCAGATATGAAACAAAATTAAATGTATATGTAAAAAAAAAATGTGTTGAGAGGGACCTATAAAGGCTCCAAATCCCCAAAATTTGAATTTTCTGTCAATTCTTTAATGGTTCAGGCTTTACAGGTATGACTAATTTTGGAAGGTTTATTTTACTAACCAAGTATCATCACAGTGGACAACACACAGCAAAAAATGATCAACCATCATTCCAGTCCAAAGTGTGGAAACACTTTGAATTTAGCAAAGATGTGACCATACAGTTTGGTAAAATGATCTGATAATGTTCCCTTTGGATTATTCTGATGTGGAAAAACAACAGTAGACTGAACTTTATAAAACTAAAATGTGAATGGATTTGACATTCATTCTTGTTTACTTGTTTGTTTGTACACATATTTAATTTACACTTGATTATCTTACAAGAAAAACAAGGAATCTGTAGAACTTCACCTGCACTGTTCAGTACCAGGTATTTCAACCAGTGAGTCACACTGGTTGACGTTTTGGCTGAAGGTGTCCTGGATCCATTTTAGGTCAGTGAATCGGATCGGATCGTTCAAAAATGAACCAATATTGACTATAAATCAGCAACCACGAATTATGAAATGAATTAAATCTTTGTTTAAATGAATCGTCACACCCCTGGCAGAACCCGCACTGTTGTGAAACTCATGAAATCCCAAACCCTTATGACAGAGGCTCAGTTTACTGCACCGTTTAACCGTCTAGATCCAGTTCAGACTTCTGAAAAACATTTGTCACAAAATCATGTGACAAACAACGAAATCTAAAAGGCTTCTCTTAGAGAATGCAAACATTTGTCACGAAAATAAATCTCATGAACCAACTTTAAGTCCAGAAGAGATGGACTGGATTTTCATCTTTATTTAAATATCCATTTTGTTTGTGATTTTTTTTTTCAACCCCCTCCAGGTCATCAATGTGGATGATGAGGGTAACGAGCTTGGTTCTGGGATCATGGAGCTCACCCAGACCGAGCTCATCCTTCACACACGTAAAAGAGACGCTATCCGGTGGCCGTACCTTTGCCTGCGTCGCTACGGATATGACTCCAATTTGTTTTCCTTTGAGAGTGGCCGCCGCTGCCAGACCGGACAGGGTAAGCAGTTAAAGCTATCCGGTTCTGTTTCATGCGTTATGTGTCGTTACAGTCCGATCATCTTTTGATCGTTTGCATAGATGTTCCCAGTGGTCTTTTAACTATGATTCTGCTGTTTTTAGTCATTTGCTGGGACATAGTTTCTGCAGAGCGGCAGGAGCTCATCAGAAATTCTAATTTGTCGACAGGACAGAACAATGATATTTTAGACTTAATTTTCTATATATGTGTCCTTCAGTATCAGAAAAATGCTACAAGAACATGTTAAAAACACCATTTTCTTTGGAGTGGGTTCTTCAAGTGATCTATTTACGTTTTGGCCTTGTTTTATGACTGACAGTAAACAACGTCTGTTGCAGCTCAAAAATGTGAAGAACTTTATCGATTGGTGACTGTCTTGCAGTTTCTTGTGTGTTCTGTAAAGTTTTGGCTAAAATTTGTGTTTCTGAGCTTAATTAAATGTTGCACGACACAAATTCAAATCCAAATTGTTTTTGCAGAGTGAGTTTTTCAAGAAATTGTTGCCATTCTTTTGCTAAAAATCTAAAGTTATGTTTACTTTTCGTAAAACCTAAACTGAGAAAACTTGAATTTCTATTTTAAAATCCACTCTGATGAAAACAGTGTTTTTGGAGTATTCAACATGTTCTTGTGGCATTTTCTGATGATGTAGGATGTATACAAATAAAATTAAGCTTAAAGTTGCATTTCAGAGTGTTTTTTTAAAGTCAAATTGTTGTGCATCAGGAGCAGACGAACACTGCTGTGTGAAACAAGTTGTTTGCTACATAGAAAATACGCTGGGGAGGCCCCACTACCCCCCCCCCCCTCCCATCCCCGTTGTTGAGAGCTCTCTGTTTAAGAGAGCTGGGGAGGCCCCACACTCCCTGCTCCTCTTAAATAGAGAGCTCTCAACAACAGGGATGGGAAGGGGGGGTGGGATTGCTTCACACCAACAGTCCCGCCTACAATTCAGAGGCACATTTTTTAAGAACTACTGCCGCTCTGCAGAAAGTATGTCTTAGAAAACGATACAGCTTTTCTTGATAAAAATACTAATAAAAAATCCAAATTAAAAGACCACTGGGAACACTTTTACAGTAGTTTAACAGATTATCGGAGTGGGACTTCCAATAAAAAGTAAAAATAGAGTCTAAACACAGTTGTCAGGTAACGATTTCTAATGTGCTCTAAAAGCATGTGGTGGTCATGCAGTTGTTCTCTGTTTTGTGCGAGTTTCAATCATTATGATGTCACTGTTGTTGGTTACTTACTGTGTCATTTTACTCATTCGACCAGGAATCTTTGCGTTCAAGTGTTCCCGCGCCGAAGAGATCTTCAATCTGCTCCAGGAGCTGATGCAGTGCAACAGCATCAACGTGGTGGAGGAGTCCATGATGATGAGTCGCAGTGGCCACACTCCAGAGATGGACATGTCTCGCACCCCACAGACTCCCAGCAGTGAGTCACCAGCAGCACAAACACATGCAGTGGAGTTAAAGTAAGACAAATAAAAACCTTCTGCACAGGAAGACGCCAGTGAACCCTCATTCAGCCACATAGAGTTTTATTTAGATTTGGTTTGTTCTCACATGGCAGTACATCTGTGGAGTAACATTTCTTTCTTGAGCATCCTCAAGTAGTGGGCAAGTACTGTTTCGGTTTACACCCAATACAGAGACTGAAACCAGTCTTATTTCCAGCATGACAAAAAAAACCACTGTTTTCTTCTTCTCACTGTCGCTGCTGTTTCTTTATCCAACACCTTCAAAGCATCTCCTCCAAGTGAGAAAATGAGAGGAGTTTGAGGTTTCCTTTGAATATTGTTGGATTGATGTCTAAATATCTCCAGTTTGTCGAACTTCATTTAGTTCATATACAAACTGATCACAACAGCTCCATTGAGTTTTAGAGAAACAGAGGTTGCCGGTTTGATTGTAGGTCGATCAAAGTCCAGTAAACATTAAAAGGTGAGACATTTTGGATGTTGGCCGCTTTTTGCTTATATTTTAAGCTCTTTTTTTCGTTGCACGTTTTAGACTCGATCCCACTACAATTGAGGACATTTGCAAAGGTTTATTTTTTCAATACGATTTGAGAATTTCTCAACATAATCTCTGGAGATGCCTTGTAATGTTTTCTACTAAAAATGTTTTTATTTAATATCATTTATACTGCATGAAGATGGACATATCTGGGGGTGAAGTAAGGACATTTAAATGACTCATCAGTAGGTCAGACACATTACTGTAAATGAGCATCAGGGTTGCAGTGTGACAGCTTGGGTTGAAAACGGTTTATTGACAAGTTCATCCTGTTGGCTTACACTCTCCTATACTGCCCCCAAGCGTTCAAAAGAAATCCTGCATTTACTTTTCTATCCAGTAGTTTTACTTGTTTTTTTAACTTGTTAATTGTTTTAATTAGGCACCCCTTCTTGTCGATACTGTATTCCTCAGCTAAGAATCCCAAAATATCCTAGATGGTAAAGCACATTATTGAATTAAATTCGTACTTTTAAAGAGCAGTAAGAAGCCGTTTTCCCCCTTTTCTGCATCTTTATGAATATTTGGAGAATTTTAATGTATTTCTTCCTCCTTTTTGTTTTTACCAAAAGAAGATACTCAGTCATTTTTCTTAGTATTTTACCCCAAATTTAAAAAAATATTTACAAAATGAGCATCCTTAAATGGTAGATTTTGTGCAGCTTGCAGTTTGGAGTAAAGTTTGTAACTAACTCCTATGTAATTTTGTCACAAACCTCTGTCAGCTGGTTAAGGTCAGGAGGCCTCTCACTTTGTGCAACCAACAGAACCACAATGATTACTGTTTTCACTGTTCTAGTTCTCTAAAAAATCATTGTTGAAACTATTTTATAGTGTAAAACAACTTTTTTAACTTTGGGGAACATTGTATTTGGAAAAAAAACCTCTGATATTTCACTTTTTTAGTATTAACATGTATTAAACCAAACCTGCATAAATCTAGTAAAAACCAGACATAGTGTATTTTAAATACGTTAACTAAATACGTTAAATTTGGAAGTTTGTCTTCTTTTTAGCAAATCTATAGATCCCCATTAAACTTGTTTATTATTAAACTCAAATGTCTTTTTTTCACTCTCCTTAAAGACCCACTCCATTGAAAATTGTGTTTTAGTTTTTTGTCTAACATGTTCTGTTGACATTTTTCCCATGATAGATGACTTATATAGGAAAATTAAGTTTGAAATAGCATTTATGCATATTTTCTTATTCAAATCAGTGGGAATCAGGACAAGATGTACAAATTTCGCTTGAAAAAAGGGTATTTGTGAGACAGAAAGTACGCTTGCAGGCCACAAGCTCACTGCTCCAAGCTCTCAATTACAGGGAGGGGAAGGGGGGCGGGGTATCTACTCACAACTCAGATGAGAATTTCTAATGAACCCCTGCCGCTCTGCAGAAACTATATCCCAGAAAACGACACAAGTTTTTGATTTAGGCCGAAAACAACATCATCATAATTAAAAAGCCCCTGGGAAAGTTTTTTTTTTTTAATTGATCAAAAGATGAACAGAGTGGATCTTTAATGATTTGATGCTGTTAGCATTTAGATTTTCTCTGATAAAGTATTTTTGAGTCTGAATTCCATGGTAAATGTCTGTTCATCATTACGTTTGCAGCTCCAGTATTTCCTGTCCAGAACTTTCCTAACGGATTCCCCGGTTATCCGCTGCAAAGTGATTCCTCCCAACCCTCCATTCCTGATGAGCATGGACACAGCCTCATGGCTCTGGAGGACCAAGTGAGGCTCCTTCATGCGTTTCTTTTTTGGCTGTTGCTAGAAGAGTTTGCACTTTAAACCTTTCATCTGTGTTTTCTCTCACAGACCCACACATATGTGAATACTGTGAGTATGGAGGGCGACCTTTCCATGCGTCACTGCATGCACTCTCTGCCTGAAGTGCGGCCAAGCCCTTTTCCTGAAACAACGAGGGGAGCCATGCCTGTCGGGAGTCAGGGGAACCCACCGTCCAGCCTTCGGTGCTGTCCTCTTGAGGAGCTTAAAGACCCTCAGGTATTCTTGCAGCCGTCCTCGCAGGAGGCAAAGTTCATGCTGGGCCCCACTCCAGCGCAGCGACATCTGCTGGAGAGGGAGAGGCATGCTCACGCTCCTCACAACCTTCAGCCAGCAGAGGGCACCACAGGCTCAGAGACCGAGGGCGATGAGCCTCCTGTGCACTTGTGCAACTCTCACTCCTATCACCATTTCCACCACCTTCCCCACCGGCATCCGAGCCACGAGCATCCAGACAGCTGCCAAAGCGGAGAGCTCACCTACGAGAACATCAACGGCCTGCGGGGTGGCCGCAAGCAGCGCCTGAGTCCCAGCAGTGTGTCACAGTCAGTGGGGTCGAGCAGCAGCAGCAGCACCGGGGACAGTCACTCACACTCCCTTTTGCACCCACACAGCCACGGCCCGTCCTCTCTGCCCATGCAGGGTTACCCCTGCGAGAGGGGAGTGGGGGGAGGTCATCGCCGGACTGCACTTCTAAATTATGAGAACCTGCCCTCTCTGCCGCCGGTGTGGGAGTACAGCGCTTTACAGCGGGACGACGAGCAGGAAGATGATGATGACCAGGAGGAAGAAGAGTATGAAGAAGAGGAGGAAGACTTTGATGAGTATGAGTTCTCAGAGGGCCCTGGGACACCCAACGGGTACCACCAGAACAGCCGGGGCATCCACAGAGATGCTCTTCAGAACTATGTGAACACGGAGCAGGTGCAGCCTCCCCGTCTTCGACATGCCTGTCCCCCACACCCGCGGCCATGTCAGCCCGATCGAGGGGGCCGAATATTTAGCTTTGATTTCCGCAGACGATCACGTTCAGGGGTTGGAGGTTGTGAGCATGGCCACATGCCTCCATCGCGGCAGCTGAATTATATCCAGGTTGATTTGGAAGGAGAACCTCCCTGCCAGGCCCTCGGCAGTGGGGGTGCACAGTCACAGCACCAGCGCCTACCACCCAAAAAATGTGGCCCACAGCCTCCCCGGCGCAGCGAATGCTACGCAGTCATTGACCTAAAGAAGACTGCTGCCATGTCCAACCTGCAGAAAGCGCTGCCCAGGGATGATGGGACTTCCAGAAAGACTCGCCACAACAGCACAGACCTGCCTCTGTAAATGGAACTCAAACTGAAGAGGAGCGACGAAGACGGATGAAGGCTTTTCCTCATCTTAGCACACTGGACCCTTCACTGTCGTGCATCCTTCAAATGTCAGGCTGACATACAACACAGGTACCCGACTGAAAACTTGTGGAGCCCTGTTTGTGCTCATAAAGGGAAATGAGAAATCTCTTTGGAGAATTTTTCTGTTTTGTCTTTATTAAATATTCGGTGTGAGGCTCTCTTAATAGCATTAAGTCTCATATATTTTTATGTATGCAACACGTTATGTTGAGCTGTGATCTAGCAGAGAGCAGACACCTCCGTTATAAGGGGAAGAGGTCATTGCCATCCTGTACTAGCAGATTTCAACTATCAAAAGGATCCTCGTTTACATACTATTGCTCATATCATGCATTTTTTAAAATTCTTTCTTTAAAGGATATTCCTTCAGGCGGAGTTTTGTGAAGTCCACATGGGTATTTGGTGCTTTACCTGCAGCAGACAGGGGTCAGTTTGCAAAAAAGTTCAAAGAAAAATAGAGGAATTATCATGGGGAAGGAAAGCTTGGCAAAATTTGTATTTTAGATCATTTAAATATCCCTTTTTTAACATTTGAAGCAATCAAAATCCCAAATATTACAGTAATAAGAATAAAACACTTAAAAATGAATACATCATTCATTCTTATAAGTTTTCCACAAACAGATTTTAAATGTGAAGTGAATCGATGTGTAGCATGTTAATCTAGAAGGGAATTTCAGGTATGAATGCTTCAAATGCCTTTATGATCATGTTGGCCATGCTTCCCCATCATCATTCATCACCCAGTGAAGAGACTGAAAGAACGCTAACCGCTTTCTGCTGGAGGAAACCCACACACACTCCTAAAAAAACAAAAAACAAACCCACAAGATTCTTTAAATTTCTTACCAGGATATCAGTGATTCTTTCTGCATCACAGAGAAGTCCTATAAAATGCATCAATGAAAGTTCACAGAACCAGACACTGACTGGTGTTCATACCTCATCACAAGCACTTAAGTCCAATGTTGCAGCTGGTAGGACAGACCATCAGTTTGTATACCCACAGAGCATTTTGCACACAATCCTATGGAATTGTATGAAATCTTTAATTTAGTTTTTGTCCAGTCCAAGTTGATAATCGCGATTCAGTGCATTGAAAAAAGGGGATATATTTAGAGAATTATGCTTTGCGAAGCGATGTGAAAGTAGCACACCTTTAGTTTTGACCATGTCACAACTCCCTCACCAGCTACAAGCGCTTCAGTCTGACTCCAAAAACAAACCAACACGGGGCCAAAAGTACGTCTTGGATATTCTAAGCAATGCAGATAGGATTTATCTAGAAGTTGTATTGACCTCAAACAGTGGCATTAAGCTGTAACCTCAAAGGGAACGTGCTGAGTCTGAGTCATTTGCCAGTTATCAGGTGTAAGAAGTGCTCGTCAAGCCAGCCTTGACTTTGAACCGTGAACATTTTTAAAACTATTTATTGAGCATTGAAGTCATGTATTTATTTATTTAATGTTCTTTTTTTTCTATGAGAAGTTTGTTTTTCTCTCCGTTCGATGACCAGCATTATGTAGTCCAGTTGGTGACATGGAGACCAAAGTTTTACCTCAAATCATCACTGGATTCTGGTGTGTTCCTGCGATTACTGTGCTTGTTTATTTTTAAAAAAAAGACAAAACAAGAAAGGACTGTATTTATCTAAAGTGCCAAAAGATAATAGTTAATTTTATAAATCAGAACTTGCCATTAGGATTTTTCTTTTTTGACAATTAAAGGAAGGCAGAAAAAGAGAAAAAGGCAGGGGGATAAAGTTTAGTCAAGTAATTTAGCTTTTTAAGAATAATAAAAAAACAAACTAACTAATAAATACTGCACAATCCACCTCATCCACATCAACAGCCATTTAGAGGGAAATGAAAGAACGTCAGTCTTATAGACTGATAATCACGGTTCGGGTGGTTTTTATGCTGCTACGTGTAAATACTAAGAGTAGCCCATAAAAGCTACAAATACTTGTCAAAATGAAAAACAATGTGATGTCAGATCTTTTATCGTGTCGTTAGTAGAAGTAGTGTTCTTATGTTAATCCGGTTTTCGTTTGTGAGTGCCAGAAATGTCCTTTGTGCTGTTTGGGAGAATGTTTCATTGGTCCGCATTGACCTCCGTCAGGATTGCGTTTCTGCTAAACCGTCTGGCTGGTGGGAGCAGTCCCGGAAGCACTGATGCTGTCGTCTTTCTAAAGAATACGTTTAAGAGCTCAGGCTCATCTATGAGGAGCCACACGGTCCAGACATAAAGGCTTTCGACTGCAGATTTCCTTTTATGCTTTGCTCAAGTTGACCTTTTTTTAAATTTAAATGCCACATTTGTGCGTCCAAAATCTGTTTATCTTCTGACACTTAAAGCTTAGGAGAATAACCTAAGAAATAGATCAGTGGAAGTACTGGATAAAACAATAGAAGTGCAATATTTGTGATAAACTATGATTATCTCCAATCAGCATCTAGAAAATATTTGAATTTAGGGCTAAAAAAAACCCAAAAAAACCAAATCCTCATGTAAACGATTTTCTTTAACATAAAAAAAAATCTGCAGGGATAGAAAAAGCGGATAAACACTTAGAAGTTTTCACTGCAGTTGTTTTTATTTAAAGATGTAAAAATGCATATTAAAGCAAAGTTATCATAAAATGGCCATTGATTTAACTGACATATTTATATAAATGCATTTTATAAGAATGCTAACATTGCAGCAAAGTTGTGCCAATCTCCAAAACATAAAACAGATAACTTTTTTTTTTCTAATTGCTCAAAAGCGTAATAGATTGCATATATCTCTGTTGAAATTCAGTCAAATTATTTTCTTAATATTTGCAGACTGGTTTTCTGTAAGGATATGCAGTGTAAACTCATGCAAATTATAAACTTTAGTCTCTTTTTTTGATTAATTTTGAGTCTATTGCAATAAAAAAAGCTTCAAAATACTGTTTAGTGTTATTCAAATTAATGCAATTCACTGTCAAATTTGACATGAAAATTATAATTGACTTCTCAAATATCAGAGCATATTTAATAGAGCTTATGAAGCATAACAATTTAGCAGCACTACAGAAACCAAGTTGGCTTAATTCACTGAACATATGACCTTTTCTTCCTTTAGACATAGACTAGCAGCAAGCATATATGAAATGCATTAAGACGTGGAGGGGTGTTTACATTTTTGCAATAATAGATAAATTAGCGTTCCACTCATTTTTAATGGACCAATGGGCAATATTTGAAATTCAAATAGTACGCCATTGCTTTTATTATTTCCATCAGAATGTTTACTTTTAAGCATTCACATTTAAGCATTTAAATCTGAAATTGCGAAAAAAAAAAAAGTCAATGAAGCTACATCAGTGGTGCAGCAGTGGGAAGAGACTATTTTTAGTGCTTATAAAAATGTACAATATGTCTTTAAGTTCAGTGGCAATACATCACACCAGTATCTAAGTTGTATATGTCGTTACATGTAGTTTTATGATAATTAAAAGAAAAAAGTTACATCAACCAAGCCAGCTATATCTTTATAATACCAGCTGTTTACTGATTACAATCAAAAAGACACATGAAATAATTGTATTTTATTGGCCAGTCAGGCCTAAGCAGTTCTATTCATTCCACTTGAGTTCAGATGAAGTGCAGATTTTACTCATTAATCATTATGACAGGATTGATCTTGATGCTCTACCAAGCATTTGATTTTCATAACCTTCAGCTTTGATGCTTGAGGCCTGTTTCACACAGGTGTTGATGAGTTTAAGCACCTCTTATGAGTGAGTAGGCCTGTCGATGTAATCTGCAAGGCAAGTAGTCACAAGTGAAGATAACAACTACGACGGCTTAAGGGGTTGCTTAACACACAAAAAAAGGGCTTGCTCTGTAATTACCATTGAAATGTGACTGTGCTTCTTGTCCATTTACGGAAACGTGTCGCCGTGCCTTGCATACTCAAGCTGGAGAAGCATTTTCACTGCTGTTTAGGGAAGCAATCCACCATTTAGAGGTTAAACCTGTGCCTGTTTTAGTGTCGACACTGAAAGGGAATTTATTTAAAACAAAAAATGTGCCAACTTCTGAGTAACACTTTAAAACATATGTTCAGAGAGAGATTGCCTCTTTAGGATTCATGCATATATCCTGCTGCGTGTGGCTTTGATGGTGAACAAAGCCTTTTCTGATACACAAAACTATTACCAGGTATTTACATTTTGTGAAATCAAGAACAGCAAACTTTCAAGCCAAAAACCAATGGAAGCAGCTTATTTTGGCCCTGAAAATAAAAAAAGTATTTCTTACGGCCCAGAATTAAAGTATTCTGATCGGTACACAGCTGCTGGTGTATTCGGTGTCCGTTCAAATAGTTTGCTGGAGAAGGGTTTGAGGTGGAGGAGGATGCGAATAAAGTAGCTTTCATTGGGAATGTGGATTTAAGCTGTTATTTTTAGATTTTCCAAGGTTGTTTCTAAGATTGTATTGACAGTTTTTGGTTTATTATTTAAAAATGGCATTTAAATAATGTAGCTGCTTATTAGAAATTGGGACTTTTTAAGCCCTACTTTAAATTAAGCAATCCAGCACACTAAATCATTATTTTTTGTGTAAAAATGTTTCAATACTTTGAAAGCTTGTAAATGAAGTGCAGATTTTGAGCTTAAAGCGGAGAGTATAAAATTAAAAGTTGATAAATTCTCTTTTTCACTAAAATATAAAGTTAAAGTCAGAGTTGCACCTTTGTATTTTTTGTTATTTGAAAGCCATGGTATTGTTACTCACCTCACTTTTAACAGGAGGGTAAAAAAAAACATGTTTCCTTGAATGTGGAAAAGTCAAACAAATGTCCAAAACCTGCATTCAGCAGTGAAAAAGCCAAACTCCAATCTGCGTGTATCACAAGCGGTACTGGATGTTGTCAGCTACTCATCAATGTGTTTGTCATCACGCTATCATGCTGAACTCCACAATGTGGTATTTTTTCATAAAGAATGTGGAACTGAAACTATTTTTACAAAATTATTTTTTTTCTTTCAACAAATTGAGAAATAGAATCCAGTGAGAACAGAGCCTCGATTCCAGCAGTTATAGCTACATTTTCATTGCCTTCACTTCTGTCATTTTGTGCATCCCTATCAAAAAAGAAAAGAAACCAATCCCCATTCAACATTTGAATCTAAATGACATTGTAAAACCTCAACTTTCTGTCCATGCTGTGAGATAGATCTCTGTCAAGTACTGAAAATATCAGAAAACTGTAATATCTTATGTTAATAGTTAGTATTTTTCTTTTTTTCTTCAATTTTTTAAAAATATACCTGGTTTGTTTTTATCTGGTACAGGCAGTGATTGCCACCAGAGGGTGATGTACATGTACGAGTGTGAGCTGTACGTTTTTCTTTTTTTTTTTTTTTTGGTGACAGAGCTGTGTATTTACAAGCAACTGGGATTAAAACTTTGTGACTATTATATGAATTGAAGAGTGCCAAATGTACCTGAGCTTGCTAAAGTCCACCAGTTTTCTGATTCAACAAGGAAACTCCAGCGGCTCACTGCTGTTGAAGACTTGAATGCACGGCTGAAGGGTTAACCATGCTCAGTATTTTTGCAAGAAGCGGGAAAATTTTCTTGAAGTTTTAATTTTAATTAACAAAAAAAATAAAAGAAAAAAAAAGAGGTTTCTTCAGATATTTGTTGTATTTTACTGTGTCGATCCATGGCTTATAAATGCAGTCTGTGATGGTCATATGCTGTCATGAAAGGTGAATATAAAAAGCTGATTTCCATTATTTCTTGGTCTCTTGGTTTAAAAAAAGAAAAAAACTGCACACACATTTTGGGTCCGTTTTGTTTCCTAACATCACACGAGATGCATTGTGTGTTTTCTGAACTGCTTCATACTAAAAAAACAAAGTGAGCCTGACATTTGGTGACTTTTACCCTGAATTTTATCAAATATAGAGTGTGGATTTGTCCAAAAATGTAAAAGTAAATGTAATTCTAATATTAAAACGAAGCTCTAAAAATAATTTTGTGCTGTTAAATGTGTCTTTTTTTCCTCTCCTTTATGTCTTGCTAGAATTAGAAGAACATTTTCTCTGTCATACTCAGTTTGCTGGATGTAAGTAAGTTTTATTTACATAGCACCTTTATCGGACAAAAGTCACAAGGTGCTTCACAAGTTAAAAAGTATAAAAGACAAAAACTTCAGAAGGTAAAAACATAAAAGACAGAAGCTTTAAAGATTGAAAACACAAAAAACAAAAACCTCACAAGCTAAGAAACGTAAAGACAATTACATGGACCAACAATAATCACAGCCCATTCAGTTAAAATGTTTAGCAAAAAATAAAAGGTTTTGAGTTGGCTTTTAAAGAGTTTACAGAGTCCTGGGAATGCAGGGAGAATGGGAGCTCATTGGAGAGTTTAGGAGCAACAGCCTGGAAAGATCTGTCTCCTCTGGTCCGAAAGTGTGTGTGAGGAACCATCAACAGGTTCTGATCCACAGACCTCAGCGCACAAGATGGTCTGTAGGGGGCGATCTGATCAGGTACATGTAAAGGAGCTTGACCATGGAGGGCAAATATATATATATATATATATATATATATATATATATATATAATATATTATTATTATTATTATATATAAGGCTATAAGGGCTATCATAAGGCTATTATTATATATATAATATATTATATATATTTATTATTATTATATTTTATTATAATTATATATTTAAGGCTATAAGAGCTATTATAAGGCTATTATTATTATATAGCTGCGTAGATACAAAAGCAAAAACAAGAAGTTCTAGTTTTCTTGAGTTTAGACAGAAAGAAGCAGTTGTTTGGAGTGCTGCTCCAGCGACACGTCTTTGTCAAAAATGAATCCTATGTTTCTCAGGCTGTCTTTGACAACCTGGCCAAGATAACTGAAATACTGCTTAATACCTGGTATGGCGTCATCAGGGGCAATGAATAGCGTTTCTGTTTTCTCTGAGTTTAGCTGCAAACAGTTTTTTACGGAGCCATTGTTTTATCGAAATCAGGCAGTTCAACAGAGTCCAGCTTGTGTGTGTCAGAAGGCTTAAAAAAGAAATATAGCTGGATATCTTTAGCAAAGAAGTGGTAGGAGACATCACTGAAATCCTGGATAATCTTTCTGAGGGGGGTCATGTATAACAGAAACAGGACAGGGCCCAGAACAGAGCCCTGAGGAACACCAGACAGTAAGTCTGCTGACTTAGACATTATGTGGTTAGCTATGACACTGAAAGTAAGATAAGTAAGAGGAAAACCAGCGAAGAACTGACCCTGACAGTCTGATCAGATCCTTCAATCTTGTCAATAAAATCTGATGGTCAACCGTGTCAAATGCTGATAAAAGATCTAGTAAAATCAAAACAATATATTTGCAAGAATCATGAAAACTGCCACTGGACACTTTCATCAGGGCGGTTTCTGTGGAGGGATGTTTACAAAAACCTGACTGAAAAGTATCAGAGATAGTCCTTTCATCCAATACCTTTGACAATTGCTCAGCGACCACTTTCCCAAGGATTTTTGAAAAAATTGATTTACCAGCTCAGACTTGAGTTAAGATGTCTGCGCTTAATTCCCCTTCAGGAAACTCCCAGCAGCATGGCCTCATCGCTGTTATCACCTGCTCTGACTGTGCAGAATGTACATAACCATTTTCACACGCAAGCTGTCAAGTAAACCCATCCTGAGTGGTTATGCGAGCTGCTGATATCCACACCCATTCATGTGCGTCGATGAAAAGCTTCGTCAGCTCCGGTCTACATGCTTCCTAAACATGACACTGGCATGTTTGGGAATGTGTGATGCAGTCCTCAGAGGTGTGCAGCTTATCACTGATCTTCGGTTCAGCACTTGAGAAAAATTGCTTTTTGAGGCATGTCTGTGCCTTCAGGGGACAGGTGGCATTGACGCTTGTGAGTTTACTCACATCAGAATACCTAATGCTCCATTAACTCAACAAATTACCAACAATCAAAGGAGACATGCTTCCCAAGTGGGTTTGATCTGCAGTTTAACTGTGTGACTTTAGAACATCTGTTGTTGTTGCAGTGTCGTATGTTCTGTTTAGAATAGCGGTCTGCAACATTGAACACTGAAAGAGCCATTTGGTCCAGTTTCTTACAGACTAAACCACCAAAAGTTGCAAAGTTCCACTTCACTGTTTAGAAAAATAAACATTATCTAGGCCAGGCCATAAAATGCAGATTTTAAATATTTACAATAGTTGTATTATAATAGTTTTATATTTAATCATTTGAACTTCTACTACTTTTGCTAGTGCCAGTGTTGAACTTTTTTTCTCGGCTGCACGGACACAGAGAAAGGGTTAAAGTTAGGATTACGGTTTACAGTTATGGTTAATGCGCAAACATCCTTTTGTGCCTATGCCGCCATGAATATCATGGGTGCATCTTCATCCTTTTTCTCCTTTTACTATCAAATATAAAAATGACAACTTTTAAGAATCCAGATTTTTCAATCTATTCATGTAAATGCAACTCTATGCTTTTAGAACTGTGTCTTTGAACAACAACTAGACACAATTTATTGTTCAGGAGAAAATAAGTTTATTATAACAATTAACGACACTGACAGTAGATTAAACCTTTGTTTATCATTTTTGCTCTGTTATCTGACATTTAAAAAAAAAATTAATTTTACCAAACAAAACAAAACCAACTACCAACCTCTTATTTACTCAAATTGTTAGAAGTGTCCTTCAAAGCCAAACAGCCAGAAAAGGATAAAAGAGCTACTTGAAACCCTGGAACATCAGGTTGCAGACCCCTGGATTACAATATATTATCCTGCATGAGAAGCTGTTGCTAGAAATTCACTTAAAACCATACATATTTTTTAAAAAAGCAGGCGCTTCTACGGCTTTTCTGTTTCATGGTATCTCAGTTCTTGAATGTGAGCGGCAGTTTCGGTGTTTTTTGAAGTTTCATCACTGACTGCATCAACTCTTGCAGCTGTGAATGGTTTCAGCTCTACAGTTAAAATCAATCATTCCTTTTATTGTAATGGAACACAGGAAAATGAACTTATTTATCCCTCATAAAACTTGAACTGACGGCTGTGTGTTTAGCATGGCAAGGAATGAAATCTGATCATCTGAACTTTCCAGTTTCCAGTCTGTGCTCCAACTACAAACACTGTATCTGATTTCCTTTGTATGCATGCAGTTTTATCCAAACTGCTCATTTAACTTCTAGAAAGAGAAGAAATAAAAGATGTGGGAAAAAAATGTGGAGATGCACCATCAACTGGGAAAAATATATATAATATAAACACAAACAAAGCCAAAATGGTTCTTTTTGTTTCCATTTGAATAAATAAATATTCAATCCATCTGAGCTGATGTCAGGGGTAACCCCATCAACCATTGCTGTTTGAGCTAGAAGTAGACTTCTTTGGAAATGACAAGAGGATACCACTGTTGAAAAACATCTGTCCGTCCGTCCATCTGTTCATCCATCCATCCATCCATCCATCCATCCATCCATCCATCCATCCATCCATCCATCCATCCATCCATCCATCCATCCATCCATCCATCCATCCATCCATCCATCCATTTATTTTCCAAATCCCTTTTGGGGTCGTGGGGTTGCTGGAGCCTATCCCAGCTACTGATGGTCGAAGGTGAGGTACATCCTGAACATGATGCCAGTCCGTCGCAGGAAAACACAACACAACACAACACTGTTAAAAACAAATAATTAAAATGGAAGATTGGCATTTTCTAAAATGCATATAGAGAACTAACCACAATTATTCTATGGACAAATACTTTATCTATGATCCTTACTAAATCTCCAACTCTGCTTGACATCAGTCTCCAGGTATCTTTTCCATGTGTTGATTTCTTTACATTCTGTTTGTTTTCATGACTGTGTTCAATGTAAATGTGACGTTGATGATCATCAACAGCTCTTTGGTAGAAACAGCTGATCAAACATCTGCGTGTAATCCTTCAAAATCCTTTACCCTGTGCAAATGTACTACTCAAGAAGAACTGATGCTCCAAATATTGATTTAGATTTTTCTTTTGTTAGCTGACATTGTATTTTGTAAATTGATCAAATAAACAATGAGTTCCTGAGAGCATTTCTTGTCAGAGATATTTCTTCACACCTGCCCAAAACTTTTGCATGGTACCGTCCCAAATAAAGAAGACCCTCCTACTGTGCTGAGGCTCGTTTATGCTGCAGGACTGCTGTGCCGCATCTAGCACAGAACATATTGAATATGTGCAGGATAGAATTTAACCTGAAAATCGTTGAGAAATTATGTTAGAAAACTTTGTTTCAGCCGCATGTTGTGCAGGATTTGCTGATGGTGATACTGAGTTGGAGAGAATCCCCCTGCAATCATAGTGTGAAATAGCCCACATACTTTCTATATGTAGAGACCGCCTGGACGTCTGTCATGCCGGCACAAATGTTGCCACCACCATTTTTAAAGAGTCAGGACATTGCGTTTGCTGCTAGTTTACATTTACAGAAAGAGAGAGACAATAGTTAACCTCAAAATGTATCAGTACCTCATCAGTTGAAGGCTTTGTAACTGTACTCACAGACCCTGAGGTTCTGTCTTTAAAAACTCTTTGGTCAATGTCTGAGAGTTCAGTTACCCTAAAGTTCTTGAAGATGCCGCAGAAATGTATTCATGTTCACCGTGGGAAAAGCTGATGACAAGTTCAAAAAAAACAAATCCTTACTAAGGAGTTTGAGTCTTGAAGAGTTTTGCAAGATTCTGGAGGCTCCTCTGCTGTCCTTCAGAGCACTGATTTGACCATGGTAAGCCTCTTCCTGCACTTTTTCTAAAGAATAGTCTATGATGCTAACCTTCTAAAAAATTTCTGTTGTTCTTTGGACTCAGTTTTTGGTCGTTGTCTGTTGTCACAATTCCTATTTGCCTAATTCAGCCTGTCCTTTCAACAGTACGGTCAAGCTTATCAGCTATACTCTTAAAAAAAGAAAACACACATTTTTTGGCAAGTTAGTGTCTTAGCAGTAAAGGTAATTTGAATCCATACTCTGAATGAAAATAGACCCATAAGTTTAAACATTACAACCTAAATGAAAAGAGGTAAAATTCCTAATTCAGGTACAGCTTTGCATGTTTTCCAATAGAAAGTTGGCTACTATACTATGAAGGGAAACGATTTTCTCTCTATTATTACTACTGCAGTCCTGCGCAGATATTTCTGGCTTGCTGACTGGTGTCGTGTTTCTTCACCGAGGAGGATTTACAGCAAGCTAGCTGGAAAGGAACACCACAAAATGGAAAGATACTTAGAGCAAAATGTCCAATTAAAAAGAAAAATAAATATTTTAAACAGATTTCAGATGTTGAATATTGAAAAATCCCATTATGCTTTTTGATTAGTTCAACCACCACAGTAAAATCAAAAAGGGGGCTCAAAACTTGAAAACCAGGGTCTTTTCAACAAAGCAGAGTGACTTAGACTCATGCGTAAAGATTGGTATTCAGCAACAAGCATTTAAGTAGGAGAATTGAGCAAAAATGTATAAACTAAAAATTTACTTTCAGCGCTTTTAAAAATTCTTCAGAAAATAACTGACGGTTGACGCTCTTTGCTTTCTAGGATATGCTAATCCATAGAGAGTGAACATTTATTCAACCTTGATGATGTTCCCTCTTTCAAGTCACTTATGTGGTGTAAAACAAACCTGCAGCTGTTGCTTTACAGTAACAACAGCTCTGACACAGAAGTATTAGCACTTGTGCCAGCGGGTGCACAGCTCCTTAAGTAATCAAATCTCTATTATAAAGCAATGGAACACTTGGTTAAAGAGTAGACACAAATATTGGAATGAGTTGGTTGAAAAGCCCGTTGTATTTGTTCATTGATTAAAACTCCCCGAAACGTTCCACTTTGGAAAAGAAAGCAATCATTAAAACATGCAAATTATATATTACACATATTAGAATGGGAATTATTGAAAAAAAAAACATTACTTTTGCAACCGAGTTATAAAATGTGTACCCGGTTGTGATGCACAAAAACAGGTTATCAGTCCATCACAGACACACACAAATGCTAAAACATACATGCTCACTCCCAGTCCTACAGATCATTTAGAATCACCAAACCAACTCACATGATTTTAGTCTATGGAGGGGGGGTGGTGCTTCCCTTTCTTTTTTACAGACAATAAAAACAAATGTTTGACACAATAGAAAGACTACTCGCTTGTTAAAGCCATGTATGAAAAATATCACCAATCTGTGAGACTTGGATTATTGCTTTTTTTTTTTTTTTTAACTGCTGGCTGTCCAAGAAAATAAAAGATAAAGTTTACCATGACCTTGAGCTGGACCTGCAAACAATCACGATCAGCAGAAAATGAAACTGGGGTACAGAAAAGCAGAAAAAGACATGCCTCCAGGAAGAATGTCATGTGGAATGAGCTGTTTTAAAATCACAGAATTCGAGATTCTCCCCCAGTCAGTTTTTCTGTTCCTCATCAGCTGTAAGAATATCTGAAGTTTGTGTCTTTAACCTTGTGTGGTTCACGTGCAGCACACACAACCTGTGCAACAGTATTTTGATGGTCTGCATTTTCCTTGTCAAAGCAAAATCCGTTTTCTAGGAGAAATTGATAAGTAATTGATAAGCCCATTTTTAAGGGTTGATTGATTTCTGATATCCTTAGAAAAAACCAGCAATTCTTACCCCATAAGTAGATTAAAAAAAAAAAAAAAAGCTACAAAAACGGAGAAAGAAAAATGATCTTATTTTACTTGAAAACATTCCAGATATGAAAACACATTTTCTTAAGATAAGATTTTTTTAGCTTTTGAAAAGCTTTCTGGAGAAGTTTCTTGCAAGACGGAAAATAAGACAGTTTTTCTTGAAACAGGGAATCTTTAAACTTGTTTAAGATTCAGTTTTTGTGTTGTCAAAGGTCATCAATCATCAAATGAATGATTTGGAATAATTAGTGAGTGGAACCTCGTCACATGATGTCACAGTTTTTGTGCAGCAATACAAGATTTCCAAATAATTAATCATTAATCTCATTAGTAATCCAGACATGGCACCTTCCACTTTTTGTGGTTACAGCTTCATTTTATTTGTGGTTTTACCAGGTTAGAATTGTGTTTCTGGGAATCCTGGACTGTTCTTCCAGAAGCACATTTATAAGGTCAGACACTGATGTTGGATGAGAAGGCCTGGCCGCAGTCCTTGCTTTAATTCTTTCCAAAGGTGTTCTGTTGGGTTGAAGTCAGGACTCTGTGCAGGCCAAACAAAACACCCCCTCCATGTTCCCACGGTGCTTTGCTTTGTGTCCGGGTGTACAGTCATGTTGGAACAGGAAAATACCATCCCTAAACTGTTTCAAGAAAGTACAATTCAGTTAATTATCCAAGATTCCCTGGTATGTTGATTCATTCAAAGCTACTTTCTCTGAAACTAAGCCCATGTTCTGAAAAACAGTCCTCCCCTCCACCAAACTTCACATTTGGCACAATGCAGTCAAGCAACAACCACTCACCCAGCAACCAAAAAACACTTTCGTCTCACAGATTGCCAGATAGAGGATTGCGCTTGTTTCCCCCCCAAAAGAATGCACGTCTCCTCCTCTAGAGTGCAATAATTATCTAATCCCAGGCCAAAACATTTTTTTTTGTCTAAACCATAGGCTGAGGGGACAAAAAGGAAGAAGCTAAATTGATTTTGAGTGTTAGTAAAATAACAAGAAAGTGGCTAAAATGTTACATCTGGAAATCTAATTGACTGATCATTCAGTGAAAACATAAAAAAAACTTGTTAGTGAAAAATCTGGGTAAAGAAAAAAGGTTTGCCAAAAGTAAAACACCGTAAACACTGACCTCAAACTGACACTGGAAACCTGAAAGTAAACTTGGAAATACATATGAAGACAATGCATGTATACTGTGTGTAGATCCAACATGTTACACGACAAACCTATAGACACTAAGTTTGAGGCACCAGAAATAAGATCTCAATGTGGCCTGAGTTAAACAATAAAAGCCAGTTATGCTAATTTTATTGTCTCTACAATGAAAAAAATGAAAGGAAATAAAAAAGAATATGGAATGTAAAGATAGAGGGAATTTAGGTTTCCCGAAAAGAGTCACTTATTCAGTAAATAATTAATAGAGTTAAAAGATGAAACTGAAAATATTATCCAGACAAAGATGCATTTGTTTAGCTGTGGTATAATAGCCTGCCTGTGTGTGACAGGACAAAATAGAGGTGAAACTTGACCATTTTTTATTCACACAAGATGACATTTGAAACCCCAAACTACAAATTCCTACTTGGCAAATGCCACAAATCTGACGTACCAGAGACCGCTCAGCTTTTAGTTTCACTGTTGGTACTGTTCTAATCTTAATAAACCTAAGTCTTGTCTCAGTGGAAAACTACAGCACGGAAGTGGCATTACCTAATGGCGTTACTGAGCCAGCAACTTGTTCAAGTGAAATAGCATAGAGTGAAAAGAGATCCCAAAATAATTAGAAAGAAGAGGAACTTGCCATTTTTTTATCTCACTTTTGCTGTGGTCATACTCTGCTATTTGTGTCGAGGTCTTGCTCAGGATCCAGCTGAAAGGAATATAGATCAGTTTGCTGTGTTGCTGGAAAAACTCTGCAGGAGAGAGCTGTTTGCCATGGAGGGGTAAGTCTCTGCTGTGGTTTTGTTGCTCCAAAATGTGCTCCAGGGTTTTGCTGCTTCTTTGTGGGGGAAAAAAAGAAGCAAAATCTTTTCTGCTCCTGATCATTTTCCAAGTTTTGATTAAATTAGCTCACTCGCAAGGCTTCTAAACACGGGACATATGGATGTGAAGGTTTCACTCATAATTTCTGTTACTGTTGCTCAACACATCAAGGGAAAATCTGAAAGGGACTGGCCACGAGGCGCCCAGTCAGGAGAACCGCCTGGTGAAAAAAACTCAGGTGCTGGACCGAGGCCAGTGGGCAAACAAGATGGAGTTCCTGTTGGCTTCTGCTGGAACATTAGTTGGGCTGGGAAACCTTTGGAGGTTTCCCTATTTGTGTTACAAAAACGGAGGAGGTAAGCATGGTGTCCACTTAAAAAAATACAACATTAAAATTACAATAAATTTTAAAAAATATGCACTTGGTTTTATTTAAAAAAAAAACCCTGAAATTTCATTAGATTTTCTCCTCTAAAAGCTGTTGGAAACCCATATTTGGGTTAAATTTAAAGCAAAGTTTGTTGTTTGTGGGTTTTTTTATTGAAGAAATTAATGCAAATATTTTTCCATACTGGTTTGCCATTCAAAAAGAGATTTGTAACATAAACACAATGTTACAAACTACAGATTTTTCTAAAGACAAGTCACTTGGTTTGTTCTTCCATTCACTTTTTCCCTTTGCAGGAGCTTTTCTCATTCCGTACATCCTGTTCCTTCTTGCTTGTGGTATCCCAATGTTTCTGCTGGAGACAGCAATGGGACAGTTCACATCTCAGGGATGTATTACCTGCTGGAGGTACTTCTGCCCCTTGTTTGAAGGTCAGTTTATAACAGTATACCTGAAATAACTACTCATTATTAGAGGGCATATGTCATGCTATTCTTAAGTTTTTTTTTAGATTAAACTATATCCATATATATGATAGAATATTACTTTTGGCACACTAAAGAACAAATTTTTTTAATGTGTTCTTTTCCTACCCGGAAGTAAGACAACTCGATCTCAGAGGCTCCGCCTTTTGCTCCTTGTGAGTGCCGCCCATTTCATGGTGTCAGCCTAGAGCTGGCCTCAGCAGCGTGCCTGCGTTTCACCCACGAAAACAATCAAAATCCAAACTATTGCAAAAATGAATGTGTATATTGTGCGTATAAAATGAAAGCGTTTTGCTGGTCACCGTTAGCTCCGCGGAGTAGGTGTGTAAGCCTGGGGGCAGTGCGGGCAGCGCAGACTCTTTCTGGAAGGGGCTATTTCCTACTTTGTGACATCACAATGTTTAGGAGGGGTTGTTGCTCAGAGAGCAGGATATTAGAGTAATACTCATATTAAAATACCGCTTTGGGGTTGTTTTTCATGAGGAATTAACATTATAATACACTTAAAAGCTCAACAAAGTTTATTTTTTAAGGATCGGATTTACAAAGATCCCCCCAGAAAAATGGTTCCATATTAGCTCCTAAATTATCTAGAAGCTCAAACATTGCATTGGTGAATATCTAATTATCTCCCAATTACCTTGGCTTATGGCCTTCCAGAGTATTTAAACAAGTGGAAAATCTGTGCTGTCATCGTCAATGATTGTGTCAGTTTGCACCTGCACTTTAGAGGTGATAAAATATTATGCAAAACAGGAACCAAAAGTCCTGTCCCATATGTAATAAATCCCACTGTGTGCATTGACTCGCTTTATTAAACCGTCCAGTCACCTTATTAACCACAAAGTCACTTTAAAGAAACTCCTGTCATTCAAAGAGAGCAACATTTCATTGCATAATTGTGTTTTGCAAAGCTCACTGCTCTGTTTGTGTGCAATGACAATGGAATATGTTGTCTGAGTCTAATCAAGTGCAATATAGCTGTAAACCACGAGCAACTTGTTTTTGTGCACACCGTCAAGTTTGACTCATGCAAACCTTCAATAAACATGCCGAGAACCTTGTATTAAACATCAAACCTTAAACGAGCACAATGCCAAGGAGTCTGTCCCTGATCATTTTCATTTTCACCGGAGAACCTCAAAGTCTCACCATAAAAGGATAAGTGTAGAAAGTAACTTCTCTATGTCACAGATGATGTGATAAATGGAAAAGTGCTCTCTTCCAGTCAAACCGGTGCTGTGTTCTTGCGCTAACAAGTCATTTCTGTAAAGCTGTGAATGAGGGAGCAGTGTATGACCAATAACAAAACAGCTATAACACACGATGGAATGTCCCTGAGGAGTGACTCTCGCTCACTGCAATCATGCGCTCTGTCACGCACACACATTTTATGAGAACATTCGTAGATTAGTCTCTCACCTCGTGTTCAGTAATGATTCCTTCAAAGGCAGCTGCTGTTGCACCCACGTGTTGACATGATATACCTGCCGAGCTGTGAACGAAGCTCCTCAGGGTTTCAGGATACTGAGAAAATCTTGTATTCTTGCCAAATGCCTCCAAATTAAGGCTGGTGTCAGTTATTTACCTCTAAAACCAAATAAAGGCCAATTCTATGGCCTTAATGTGATCCTGTAACTATTTTACACAGGTGTTCAGACACGTTCAAATATAATTTTTTGCTGGTCAAATATCAAGGAGAAGTGAAAGTCCTGGTCAAAAAGTCACAGTGATCACATGTTCACAAAATTTCACAACAGTAAATCTATTTGACTTTGTCTGCACCAAAAAACCCCACAGGTTACAAGTGAATTAATGCATCATATTTGGTTTGGGTGAGGCTCAATAAACATTCAAGTCTGTTAGTTCCCCAAACTGAAGTCTATGTTCCCTTTCATGTTGTTCACTGTAATCCATAATAACCCTGTCTCCTCCTCAGGCATTGGCTATGCAACTCAAGTTGTGATTGCATATGCAGCGGTGTCGTACATTGTTATCCAGGCGTGGGCTTTCTTCTACCTCTTCTCATCCTTCAGAGCTGAGGTTCCCTGGGCCAGCTGCAGGAACAACTGGAATACAGGTCGATGCCAGAAAAGATGTTCAAACACGAAATACTATTTCTGATTGATTTTGCGTCTTTTTTTTTTACATGCTAATGTGGAAAAAAGCCATTTTGATCAAATGAGATGTGTTTATGTGCTCCTTTGTTTTAAAAATCAGAATCCTGTGTTGAATTTGACAAAGCAAACGTGTCATCCAATTGGACTGCGGCTGCAAATGCAACAACGCCTGCAGTAGAATTCTGGGAGTAAGTGAAACTCTCATCTGCCTCTTTTTCTGTCTGGATTCAAACATGATTATGCAAAACAGTCAGTGTAAGACTTTTATGATTGCTTTCTTTTATTTGCAGCAGCATTTCTAACCCTAGATTGGCCATAGATTTATCACTGTTTTCTAGTAGACACCACTTTGGGTTGAGTTACATAGTTGGCACTATTTAAGAAATCCCTCCCAGCAAGAAACTTGATTTTTTAAAACTTTTTTTCTATACTTTGCATATATGAAATCTAAAAAGGTCAGAACAAACCTATCAGCTGGATGACGGAAAGCGTCTAAACTTTGGATTTATGAACAAGACTGACCAATTGTATTTATTCCTCTTCATACATGTTTTATGGAAATTTGACATTGTTAGCCTTGCAACTGCCACAAAAAGCTATTTAATTTGCTGCGTGTTTCCCACATTTTGCTGCAATCATTATTGCATTGCACTATTGCAAACTGTCCTCTGCTGTTAAATCTAATCTAATCTATTTTTTTTTAATCAGTTTAGCTTTAAAAATTAAAGTAATATGTAAATATTAGCTTTTGGAAAAGACTCATTGGCATTAGCTGCTGTTTTAAAAAAAATTCCTGTCCCAAAGAAAGCATAGCTTTTTTTTTTAAGAACATCATATTTCATTGTTTAAATGAAGTGAACATCGAAATAACGCATATTTTTTACATACGTCTTCATGTTTTTAAATTTTTTCCGGCAAATACTTCTTAATATCTTCCTGCAATTAAAAAAAAAATCTTCTAACCTGTTAACTGCTCTTGCTTTGGCAATTTTATGTTTTTCTCTCCAGGAGACGAGTCCTGGGTATTTCTCAGGGGATTGAGCAGATTGGTAGCTTGAGGTGGGAATTGGCCTTGTGTCTGTTACTGGCATGGATCCTGTGCTACTTTTGTGTTTGGAAAGGTGTAAGATCCACTGGAAAGGTAGTGAAACGTTGCAGTGGAAATTTTCATGAAATGTTATAGGATTTTGGAATTTGCAATTAAATTTTTATTGGCTGCAATAAAACCAGGTTTTTTTTGTTGTTGTTATAAATACTATGTTTTTCATATAGCCTAAGAAATGACTTTTAATGCAGATTTACAGATTTTTTTTTTAGAACATTTTACTGCATAATAATTCATAACATTTTTTATTAGCAGACATGAAGTCTAGCACAGGCTTCTGGGGGCTTAAGCTCTGGGCTTCTGGGTTGCTAGGAGCTTTTGTGGGAAAATGAGGAAGAATTTCTCTCCCAGGATGAATATATGTGTGTGCAGTGATGGGACAGAGGAAGAATTGCCTCCATTTGCTTCTAAATACTATTGGAACGTGAACAGTCCACCAATCAAACACTTACAATAACTCTTCATTAAAGTTAGGAGATGTGAGTTTTAAGGTTAGTGAAGATGTGAAAATAAAACAAGATTGCATGATTCATGTGGTTTGTAGTGTAGGGTCATTGTGGTAAAATGGTTTATGTTGGGGAGGAAAATCACATTTTTTCAATGAAAAAATGGAGGCCATTTCTTCAACATGTAATTGTTTGATTTTGCAATATTCATTTTTTAAGCTCTTTAAAACAGCTGAAGAAGCTAACTTAGATTGAAAAAATAGGTAATTGTCTCTGAAAATGACGGTAAAAACAAGGAAAAACAATTAAAAAAAAGCTTGTTTTTTAATGTTTTGAAAATCCATAGTAACTTTTGTACAGCATCCTTTGAATGGATGACAGAAGTCAAGATTCCAAATGACAAGGGAAACTTTGCTGTCAGAAATGTGTTTGAAGGCAGTGCTATAATATGTACATACGTTGTGTAAGATCAACAACCAACATTGATTAGGTTTTGCATTTGAGTTTTTACTTTCCACAGTAAAAACATTTCTGTTTCTCATGAGGATCGCTTTTGTAAGAATTTTGGATGAGAAAATGCTGCCATAGAGCATGACTGTGTGCGCTGTGGAATCATAGAAACACAGTGTTGTCTTATTACACATCTTGCAGCTAAACACATTGTGTTTTATCTTAATTATATTTTGTAGCGGTCAAATGCAGAAGCATTTATGAAATATTATGACTAATTTTGATGTTCAAATCTGTGGGAGACTGACAAGGTTTTGTTTGCCGCATCTACAGTGAAATACTTACAGTTTTAAGACTAATTTTGTGAAATAATGTCTGTATGTTTTTTATTTTTATTTACGAACCCTGCATAAGTGCTTATATACAGTACATATACACAAATCAGGTGATTGCATCCCATTCAACACAACTGAGCTGTGGGACCAAATTAGAAATGCTTTAACTTAAAATGACAGTTGAACTGACCGCATTGCAAGAATAAACCTTTGCTTTGCGTTGACAGGTGGTTTACTTCACAGCAACATTTCCATATGCCATGTTGGTTGTTCTCTTGGCTCGTGGTCTCACTTTGCCAGGAGCTATGGATGGTTTGGCTTTCTACTTGTACCCAGACCCTTCACGGTTGGTGGACCCTCAAGTAAGTATAGAGTTAAACACATCATAAGCTGCAAGGATTCTGTGTTTCTGTGAGTGTTATCGTTCACAAAAGAAATCTAATTGAATATTTTTCATGGTTTAAGTCTATCTTGGGGAATGTTTACTGAAAGCTGTGTGTTCACAGGTTTGGATGGACGCTGGTGCACAAGTTCTTTTCTCTTTTGGGATTTGTCAGGGGAGTTTGACAGCTCTGGGCAGCTACAACCGATATAACAATGATTGTTACAAGTGAGTGCATTCTATTTCAGTTTATTCAATTCGACCAACTGATGCGGAGAGCCGGCTCTGTTTTGAGTCTGTGATTCTGGTTGGTGATGTTATGGAAACTGGAATCCATCATGGACAATTCTCTTTATCATCATCATCCTCAGCATGAGGGGAGCTCCTTTAGTCAGAGATTTTAACACCTCCCTACAGGAAGGAGCGCTTTTGCAGATCTTCAGCTGTTAGATTCTGAAATGCCTCATCGACACTGGACAACAATAATTGTTTGTGTTAAATTTGAAGTGTAATTTATCATCCACCTACTGTTTAAATACAGCTTTAATTTCCCTTTTGTGGGATCAATAAAGTTCTATTCTATTCTAATTGAATATTCAATAAAAAAGATGAACAAAAGATTTAAATGAACAACACTTTTGTGTTCACAAAAAAAAAAAAAAAAAAAAATTAGCTACATGTGTTCAAAAACCAAGCAGCCGATCACAAAGCAGCAGCTCAATGTTTTCAAGCAGAAATACACAGTATGGATGGGCGTCAGAATGGGGAAGAAAGGTGTTTGTTGATTTGCTGGTCTGAAGCTGCTCTCTGTAGATATTTTTTTTTCATAATTACAGCTACTGTACAGAGAATTGGAAGAAAAAATTGCCATTAACAAATGGCAATTCTTCTAATGAAAGAAATTCTGACTGCTGAGAGATGACAAAAAGGCAAAACGATAACTCTTACTTTACAGAGAAATGGGATATTTTTCCATGTTTGGACTGTAAAAGTATGTCTGTCACTGCAAAAACGAAATCTTAAGAAAGTAAAAAGACCATTGTTTTAAGAAAAAATGTCTTATTTTCTGTCATGCAAGAAAAATAATTTTATTAAGATAGTTTTCCAATAGCAAAATAATCTCAGTTTAAGAAAACATGTCCTAGTGACAAGACTTTATTTCTTAAAATAAGAATTGTTGGTAAGACCATTTTTTATCCCATTTGGCAGATTATTTTGCTCATTCAAAAGAAAATCTGCCAATGGGGCAAGAATGTTGAACTTATTTCCAAGGGGCCTGTTTTGCAGTCCTGAGGCTAAGATTTTGTTGTTGAATTCAGAGTCAAAATTTAAAGCAAATCCAATGAAAGCACGCACCCATCTGCTTTGTAACAACTAATGTCATTTAAACCATGTTTCAGCTTACATTTCAGTGACTGAAATAATAACTGGATTTATTGAGTCCACATTATTGAGTTCGCTGAGCTGCTGCTCAGTGACTGATCAGGAATTTGAGAGAGAACATAGTAAAACAGAACTCAAAAAACCTACAAATACTGATGTTTTGGTGTTTCAACTGTCCGCCATCAGGTATCGCCATCACAAATCTGTGGGACCAAATTAGAAGCAATGGAATTTTACCTCCTTCTAGTCAGTCATAATACGCTCTGCTTCTCAGCGTTCTGCCCTCGCAGAGGGGAACAGGCGGGTGAAAGGGGAGTGTCTTCCTTCAGCACTGTGTGTTTCAATGAGTCTGTTGGCCTGACCTGCTGGCTTGAAGCAGCAACTCCGCCCTTGTGCTCTGTAAACTGTAGCAATGGCATCACCTATAGTATCCTTGGAAAGTCGTGGAGATACAGAGAAAACAATGTCAGCCAAACTCCTCATCCTTCCAAGCATTCCTAAAGGGTTCTTTAAAGGGTTTTAAAGAACCAGAAAGAGGATGCTATCACAGGGATTCATCCCAGAACACTTGTTAAAAGCTAAGCTAAACCAATTTATATTGAAAATGATCACAAATGGCAAACAACAACAACAAAAAGTGATGAAAACATAAGGCCAGCATAATCTCCTCCGTCATATTTTTTGTTTTGTCTTCATTGTATTTTTTGGTTTCCTCAGAGACACATTTGGTCTGTGTTTGGTGAATGGTGGTTCCAGCTTTGTGGCAGGGCTCGCCATTTTTTCAGTTCTGGGTTTTATGTCTTATGAACAAGGACTGCCAATATCCCAGGTGGCTGCTTCAGGTAAGACAAACATTCTCTAAAGAACCTGTAACAAGTATTAAGTGAAATATGTCTGCAGAGAAGAAAAGTGTTTGATCTTGCACAAAAACTTGCCAAATTACTGATTTGATTCTTAAAATGATGCTAAAATTGTAACTTTTATCAGTGAAACTTCACTTTTACAATCCAATTTTTGAAATAAACGTCTGTAGAGTGTACTTACTCACAATTTTAGCGAGGTTACCTTGTAGGCTAGTTCTGGTCTGTTTCTTCAGTTTCTCCAGATACAACTTGTAATATTCCCATCTGTTTGTCCAGGACCCGGTTTGGCCTTTATTGCATATCCTCGTGCAGTAGCCATGATGCCCTTACCTCAGCTGTGGGCCGTGTGTTTCTTCATCATGGTGATCCTGTTAGGAGCAGACACACAGGTGAAACAGATTCATAAACAATCAAAAAGAAAATGAATCTACTTTCAGTCATTCATTTTTGAATCTTGGCTACTGGATACTGTGAACTACTTCTTGCATATTGTTGCTGTGTTTGCAGTTTGTTAGTCTGGAGTGCTTGGTGACCTCTGTCACAGATATGCTTCCCTTCGTCTTTCGAAGAACTTATCGCAGAGAGCTGCTGCTGCTTTGTCTCTGCACTGTTTGCTTTCTTCTGGACCTCCTTCTCGTCTCAGAGGTGAGAACACAACATTCAGAACTGCACTGCTTTTTCCTGTTGTTGTTTTTCTTACCTTAGAAAATGTGTCATTTATTCTCCTGAAAAGCTTTCCCTTTCAAACACATGATCAAACTCCTTTCTCGTGCACGGTTGTAGATCCTGAACCCTCTGTCTCCCTCCAGGGGGGCCTGTATTTCCTTCAACTCTTCGATCACTATGTTTGCAGTGGCAGCAATCTTCTCCTTCTCTCAACATGTCAGTCGATCGCCATTGGATGGATATATGGTGAGTTATCTCTATAGGTCACAAGCAAGTTTAAAGGGACTTACTCTGTTTCAGTCTTTGTTGTTTTTATTTTTACACTAAGCATGGGGGAAAAAAAGGGATTTTTTTGTGTGTTTTATTGCTTTAGTCAGCAAAGTACATAACAGAAGAGACAACTGGACTAAATGTGCTGATTCAGACTAAAGCGAGGGTCATCGTGTATGCCTTACTTCCCACAGTCTGATTCAGGAAATCATTGCACGACGAAGACAGTTGTTTGCAGTCACGTTCACTGTAAATAAAAGCCAAAAACAATTTGTTTGAAGTCCAAATAGGACACAAGAACACTAGAAATCTCAAAGTTTCTTTGCACAATGAATGATAAAAAGTACAGCACGGTTATGAAGATTTAGAGTGAAAAATTATAGATGAATGGTTAGGAGTCTGCTTTTTCAGGCGCAAATGCAGTACATGCAGTTCTATAAAGATGGCACTACTCTACTTGTGTTCTTTTTTATCCTCCTTAAACTCCAGCTTTTTGACTTTCCCATGAAATGTTTTCCCACAATGACTTTTGTTTGTAACACTGAAGCTCCATGGATCTCATGTCTTTGGGAGATTAGGTGTGGATCCCTGAAAGTTTTCTTTAGTTGTGAAATCCAAAGAGTTCTGATGAACTATTCCCCTCTTTTAAAAAACATTTTCTCAATGTAGTCTTTTTGTCTGCATGGATTTAATTTCTGCCTCACAGGCAGAAGTTCTGGTCTGGGAGGGGAGTGTAGTATCTCTGAACGGAAGTTATGAAATGTGAGGTTAACCTTTCCTTTTTTTCAACAAAGTTACAATACTGGCAGTTTCTTGTTATGAGCTTGCAACTGTGAGGATTAAATTAAAATAAGTAAAATGGTAAATTAATAATTTAAACTTAGAATAATTATAGCAATGTACGTTTTTACAGCCAGATAAAAAAAAAAAAGTAAGGTGGTAAATATTAACAACTAGGTAGTACTGCTAAGTGTGTGAAAACCAAGTATAAAGTTTTTAATCTTTAGCAGAATCTTTTTCTCCTGTTTTTGCCCCACATTATTTTAGAACAGGGGTCTGCAACCTGCAGCTCCAGAGCCAGATGTGGATCTTTGAACCTCCGATTGTGAATTTCTGAAGAAAACGTTTTAACTTAAAAAACTAACTACGAAGTAAAAAGTATGTAGAAAAGTTAAAAATCAGAAGTAAACTAGCTCAAACTTTATTCAACTCATTGACAAAGTTGAAGGACAGTACGTATCACAAGTTGAACTAAAATATTTTGACAGATTTTTGTGCACAGTGTATCACAGATAATCAATTGGAGGTCATTGAACACAACCAGATTTAAGGCGCACAGGATAATAAGGCAGATTTTCTATTTTTGAACAAATCAAAGGATTTTAAGTGGTTCAAAAATACAGTAAGAGTCATTTAATTAGCTCTGATTTTATGTTGGTTTGTCAGATTTAAAAACTTCTGGCTAAGATACACAAGTCAGACTTCTTTTATATCACTGCTGACATATCACTACCCACTATACGTTTTCTCCATTGAAATGATCATATGTAACACAAGGTGTCTTTTATTTTGAAAGGGAATCATGTAAACCTCTGTCAAAAAGTTATAAATAGTTATATTTTTCTTTATGTCTATGTTTTATAAACAACTAAACCACAAGTGCCTTTACATTTATCATTATTTTATCATTTTTCTAAAGGACAAAGTGGCACCTTTTGTTTTGTGGTCAGTGAAAAATTAATCCGAATGGCTATTCAGATGTTTTAGAAGAATATTAGCTCAATCTTTCATCCTTACATTTACTTTTTTTGTATTTTACACTGAAGTAAATGAACTTTTCTACCAAGGTGGAGATCGGCTGTATGATAACATTGAAGACATGATAGGATATCGCCCCTGGCCTCTTATAAAGATGTGCTGGTTATATGTAACCCCCACTGTCTGCCTGGTGAGTAAAAAAGGATTTTTAAAAAAGAAATCACAAGTTTGTGATATTTTCTGTTATCAAATAGATGCAAACTGTTCGAGCACGTATAACACGCAGCAAATTTAAAAAAATAATTCGACTTAATGAATATTATTTTTTGATGTTTTTCTATGAACATCATTATTCACATTTATGTTTATTGTTTGAACATCAGAATGAACAAGAGCAATCCAGGTGGGTGTATAGGAAATCTGTGAAGTGCACCTGCACAAGACTAATACAAACTTCATTCATATTAATTCTATGTTTTAAAAACACAGTTATGGATTTTGTGTTAGTTTATATTATTTTTACTAATGATAACTACCCCAGATGACATAAAAGCTTTTTATTGAATAGTATTGATCCATTCTGTCAAAAAGTAGCTAAAGTTTATTTGTGTTTTTGTTGTATCAGGGCACTTTTATCTTTTCAGTAGTAAGATACAAGCCTCTGAAGTTCAACAAGACCTACATCTATCCGTCCTGGGCCTACGCACTGGGATGGACGCTTGGACTCTTCTGTGTTGTCATGGTTCCTCTGTGGATCATCTTTAAAATGATTCAGATGGAAGGGACAATAAAACAGGTGAGAATCATCCAATAAAAATAATAGAAAAGACGCGTTAAAAAGTAAAAAAAAAAAAAATTCTGATCAACTTTTCTGTTTTCAGTTTTTTGTTTTTGTCTTTTAATAATTGTTGTTCAGTGAAATTACTCACCAACAGAGGTCACGTCAGTGATTGTTATGAACAGTTTGAATAAGGAGAAAAGAAGACAATTTTTTCATGATTACAGAATTATTGATGATTTAAATAGATTTTAAAATACACAACTTTTTCAATGAGAAAAAAATTTCTACACTTCCCCTCCAATGTTTTAAATTGTGCCAAATTTTCTATTTTGGGAGTTTTTTTTCCTTCAATCATTTGAAAATTTAAATCATATACATAAAATCAATGAAGAGTATTAAATTATGAGTTGACATTAGTGTAAAAAGAGATAATCTGGAATTATGCTCTGAATGATGCTACTGTCACAAACACAACTGCTTTGGGGAAGCATCCGCAAAATCTTCAAGATTAGCTGTCGCAAACAATTGTTGGAGTGATCATGAATGCAGACAGTGCAGACAGTGCAGACAGCCGCAGTCAGGCTGACATCTGTCAGGCGGGAATGACGTAATTATGAAATCGAGCGGCAACTTGGCGGTCACAGGGAGGTGGCAGCTGGATTGCTGGCTGGCAGCAGCTCTGATTGAACGATGTGTACAGTTCTTCATATCAAGTACCACTGGCCGCCAGCTGGCCCGTAACCCAGGAGTATATAAAAAGCGGGCCATTCTGCACCACTGGTCATTCTCACCTCAGAACATTATAATCTCTTTAATGTACAATGTACAAATGTACACATTTTTATAGAACATGCCTCACAAGAAAGCTCCATGTTCTGTCTACTTCATATTCTTCTCATCATCAACCTCAATCCATCAACACACAAGTCTCAGAGTCCCTGTGGTGCAATAAATGATAGCACATAACAATGCCAGGATGAGTTTTGTGCAGCATCATCAGTAGGACGGCAGCACGGGGCCGGGGAATGGTTGGAGAGTGGCAGTCTGAAGTCTGCTGATCATCTGCATGATCATCAGATGATTTTGGGAACTTCAAAGACCCTCCTATCAGTCAGTTATTGCGCTGCTACCTTCCTGCCACCCGCCTGTCACTGGACTGCCACCGCCCAAATGTGCCCGGGCAGCAACTTAGCGATGTCAAAAAATTGCCCGGCTGCAGTTTAATTTGAACTTTTTCTTAAAACCTCCGTACTCGCCGTGTGGCCTGTAAAAATGCAACTGCTGCCTCATGATTACAAATACATGGCCACCTGCTGATTTTGATGAAAACTTGCATTTAGGTCGTTGCGGGGTGGCATTTTGGGATATGTGATTATAGTCTTAGTTAGCATTGAGCATATCTATGCAAATTTACAGTATTTATAGAAAGATTTTTGGCACAAATCACTCCAATTTGTAGTTTGTCGGGCACACAGACATGAACGTGTGGTTCTTTTTTAACCAAATTTGATCTTTTTTTTATTGGTTTATAATTGTCATAAAAGCCACACAATATGTCCTTATAATGAACTGCATTTTCATGTTATTTCACTAAAGATTTTACATGTAATTATGAGGCCTTGTGTGCTCTAGAAATACTTCAGAACGCACACATTTAAAATCTAAAAGCAAAAGATTTGTAAAAAGTTTGATCTTCTGTGAGTTTTGTTGGTTATTAGTATAAATTTAAAGCACATTAATTTAAAAATACATATTTTTCATTCCTTATATACTTTCTCCATTCAGTCCTAAAGTACGGTGGCCCTGAAGTAAAAGTAATAGTAATAATAAGTAGGGAAAAGAATGACGGCCCACTAAAGTAGAATTACAACAATAGAAATTTTCATTTTTGAGTTATTATAGTTGTACAGTTGGCACATCAGAATGACCCTCTGTTACAGGCTGTCTTTTTTAATAAAAGGAACTCATGATAGGGAAAAAATAAATGAATATATTTTATCAAGCTTTCTCTATATATTTCAATGTTTCATCGATGCAAAAAACAATTACTTATTCAATTATGCCAAAATAGTAATAGTAACATGAATGCAAGGCAGTTTTCTAAGTAAGGTTTTGTATATTACAAAATTCAACATATGAACCATTTTAGGGGAAAATGTGATAAATGACATGTTTGCCTAATATAATGGCTTTGTTTTAAATCTGAAAAACCTTCAAGATTTCCACCAAAAACCCATTATTTTACAGATAATCCAACAAAAATCCAACAGTATGGTACTGTTATTGTACTGTCAACGTTTTAGAGAGAAGAGGCCAAAGATCATGTTTTCAGACCCTTCCAGCCTCACTCCTTCATACCAAGGAATTACAAGGAAACGTTTGTTTTGGGGCTTTTTTCTTTTTAAAGAAGAAAAACTGTATCTACAATCATTTAGTCAACCAAAGAGCTTATAGGTTTCTTTTAAATACTTTTTTAATGAAAAACATTTTGTTATAAAATGCCGCATTACAGTATTTAATGTTCTCCTACAATATTTACACAGTTGTGTTGCACTAAGAAGAACAAAATCCTGAAACACAAAGATAAACATTTACTGGATTTTGTTAAGACGATGACTAAAGCCTTCCTTGCATTGAACAACAAAAATGAAGCTGATAATAATAATATTCAACATAATAAAGGCTCTTTTTAGAGTAAAGTAAAAAAACTGCAAAATTTATCTCATCTTTATTGGGATGGGGTTGCACAAACAGGCCAAGAGAATATATTAAACTAAATGAGCTTGCCTTAAACTTTCAGTTTTAAGTATTTCCAACAGCATCTTTCTGGAAGATGCAGAAATGATTAGAAATTAAGGGTTGAACGGTCTTTAGAAGTTGCCCACACGGACATTAATAACCAAATCCAATCCCGTAACAATCCTTCAGCATCTGTTTTTTATTAAAAGTTCATTTGAACAACAGTATGAACTTCACAGTGGGATATCATGAAGAGAATCAGTTGGTCAGGCAGAAAAAAAAGGAGACATGCTAGGATTTAGCATGTCAGTTTGGTGTACCTGAAATCAACGGATCTCTCTCCACAGAAGCTCAAGCAGCTCTGCATCCCTGAAGTCCCACCTAACAGCAGAGTGAAGCAACCAGAGCAGTACCCTCTGAACCCAGACACCACTCTGGCTCCGCCTGCCAGTGACTGCAAGGGAAGCAGTAGAGTAGAAATGGAAATGCAAGTGTGATGCTCGTGCAGCCCCCATTTTAAATGCAACAGTTTCAACCTTTTTTATTTCAAAAGAACAATACATTTCAAAGACAATCTTTAAGTTGCTGACTTCAATTTGCCTTAAAATCAATGAGGGCTTCTTTTTTTAAAATGTGCACAACAACATATGTCAGGTACTGAGAAGAAACAGTTTTACTTTTTGACCTCTTTTTTATTTGTATTTATTTTTTACCTAAATTTGGTTTATAATTGCCATTAAGGCACAAAAGATGTCCTCATGAACACCATGTACAATAGCACATAAGAAATTACACCACTGCATTTTGTTAGTACTGTATTGTTTTATGTAACTCATGCATTCATGTAATTTGCTTTTATGCAGTTTTACATGACGTTAAAGTGTCCGTTATTTGTTTCTACAGGCCAGCTATAAAATGTAGCTTTTAAATACATAAACTTACATCCTGCTCTTTAGTCCATGATATGTCACAAATGTTGCATATGTATGTATGTTCTTTAAGAGTTTCACAAAGAGATTCCTGTGAGTGAATGTATGTCAAATGCCCTGTTTGGAGTAAACACTAGTTTTTGTAACAAGTAAACTTTTTCTCACAAACTGTAATCCCTCTGTGGTCACTTGAATGTAATAGAATGTACATATATCTGCATAAAAGCTTCTGCAGAAAAAACAAAAATCCAGCACAAGTAGCTAACAAGCTACAGCAGCTACAGCAACTACAGGACAGATCAGCTATCACTAAAGGAGAGATCAAGGATCCGGAGGTGCCCCCTGCTGTGCTTTTGAAATATTAAGCTGCACAAAAATAGTCCTTGAGGAAAGAGATGTTGGAAAAGGCATTACAGTCACTCAGAAATGGCATACCTTGGGGCGACATTACAGCTAAGTTGGAACAAGTTAAGAGACGTGTATGGAGACATCAAATAAAGTAGGAGCTAACTTCTAATAAAACTTAAAGACAAAGAAGAGATGCATGGCTGTCTGTGATTACATTTGACTTTTCAAATCCTCTAGGAGTTAGATCTGTTCTCTCCTGACAAAAAGTTATGCTGCAGCTGCTTGAAACAAATATCTGAGTCGAGCCTGACATTTTATTCTGTGCCTAACAGGCTTTGACCTGGACACCTGTGAAGCTTTCAGACAAACCACATGCGTCTCATTCAAAAACACACGTGCGAATGCTTGCTGAACTGATGAGCACAAATTTCACCTCTGCAGAGTTTTTTATAAGTCAGCATTTCTGTCAAAAAGCCTTTAATAGACTTCTTTTGCAAATAACCAGTCAATTAATTGTCTTGTTAAAGTTGTCTATTCTGGAAGAAGAGAAAAGCTAGATGATATAAAAGATAGATGAAAACAAACAAAAAACATACCTCCCTATTAGAACAAGCATTTGCAGGAAATTCAAAAGTTAAAACAGAAGAATATGGATGGTGTCAGAGAAAAAATGTACATTATGTTTAGCCTGTCTTATTCTGATGCACATCACTAATATGCATCTAAAGTGCAAAACTTAATTAGAATGTAATATACAGATTGTATGTTTATACATGTTTATCGTGTTTCTAGAGGGTGTTAAAACGTGTGTTAAAAACGTATCTAAAATTTAGGTTTGAGTCAAAGCATGTCAGACACTTATTTGCCTAGCTGGAAGCCTCGCGGTCAATCCTGTCCATAAAATGTCCAGTAGAAGAATGTGCTCCCAAGCATTCCCCTGTCCGTCATTTGAAGTCCACTGAAGTTCCCAAAATGCAGCTCGAGGTCCCCCTTGTGGCTAAAAAGGCATGAAAAGTGTCAATTAGGTAAGCATTAGGTAAGCCTTGAACAGAAGTTCCTAGTCAAGTCAACACAAAAGATCCTTGCCACTAGTTCAATTTCTTGCTCAGCAGGATGGCAGATACTTTGTGTCATAACCCGATAAAGAATACGCCACAGACAACTGAGGAGCGGGGCAAGTGGGGCAGCAAAAAGGAGTTTATCTTGTCTGTAGCTGGGGCTATTATTGGACTTGGCAATGTGTGGAGATTTCCATATCTTTGCTACAAGAATGGTGGGGGTGAGTATTTTATTTTCATAGGAATTTGTGAGTTATTTTCTGTTTAGTCATTGTCTAAGTCTGCAATTTAAACACATTATTTCAATGAAACAAAAAAAAAAAAAAAGGGAAACTCCATGAAGTCCTATTAAGTACGGTCATTTTTTAAAATTCCCCGGTAGAGCATGTTACCTGTACCTCCTGTTGGAGGTAATTAAATAAGACGGTCCCAAAGCTGTCAGTTGAATATTGAATGAAGGAGTTTAAGGTAAGTCACCAAAATCCTCTTTACTATTTTATCGTATTTTTAAAAAATAAATAATTAAAAATAAATAAAAATCATGATTGTTTTTTTTAACCTCTGTTCTGTCTATGTTAGACAACAAGGGTGAAGAATATATATATATATGTATTTATATTTTGCTTGCTGGGATTCTGCACACTAGGGTTATGCCTTGGTAAGTTTGGAAAAGACATGGCATGCCTCAACATTTATGAGGTTTTATTATTTTGGGAACAAGACAGTGAATATGAAGTACTTTTTTAGTTTCTTGATTAACTGGACATTATCTTTCTAGATTTGATTGATAAATATTCTGAAAAATTATGTTGAAAAGATGCTTCAAACGTTGGTAAAGATAGCCAATAGAAAAATCTATTAAGAAAATGTAACTGCATTAATTTAGAAAGAATACTGACCAACCGTACGTGTGGTGGGTCGGGGAGTTGTTGTTTGTATCCTTTAAGATGTGCCGATGTTAAAAGGGTACTCTCAACTCTCAACACAACTGCATTTTTGCATTCACAATAAAAGACATTGTCTAAATACAAGTGTTCTCCAAATATACGCTTGAAACATGTGCACAGCTGTATATTCATTTTCAAACATTCAGTAGTCTACTCAGCAAAGTTGACCACAATAGCAGGTAAAAACACTAGAAAACTAAAGGCAAAATTATTTTCATAAATAAGATGGTCAGCCTAAATATGATAAAGCCCACTACAGATAAAATGACTTCTTGCCAAAAGTCAAGAATGGGTTGAAAAATCCTCTTTAGGCCTAATTCCTCGTGAAACGCTTTACCTGGTGCATGAAGGTGCATGACAGAGATTCAGAAAGCTGTCAATCTATCATGTAGATCTGATTTAGAAGATCTGATTTACTTTTAGTTAAATAAAGCCTGATTTTTTTGAACGATGGGCCTCAAATTGGATTAACGTCAGTCATGGCTACCCATGTCCAGAACATCTCAGGAGGTTTTGATGCTTAAAAGCTGAACTATAGTTAATTAATATGCATACTTACATATAAAGTGCTTCTCTTTCAGATTCAGATTTGAGAATAGAGACCTTTACAGTTTCAGTCTGAGGTGTTCAAGCACAGAAACTTCAGGACTGGATTTCTCTTACACCTGGGTTAAAACAATCTCACTTGCAGTATCTTCTTCGGGTTTTCCAGCCCGCCACAGGAGTCTTATGACACAAGCTGGATAGACCACGCCCATCCACTGGTTTCACAACTGTTGTTGGATTGGGAACATCACAGGATCAGGATTGCTTTTCTGGCAACACTGAGAGATGAGTTATCCAACCCAAAGGTGAAGTAATCTCAGTATGTAAGGAACCTCTGTCTTTCAAAGCTGTGGAAGCCAGTTTAGCAGGTGTAGGTCCATTAGTGCTTCAGAGCACCAGGCAAGTGCTTCTCTTGTCACTAAGAAGGCTTTTGGTTACTAAAGATTATCTTACACAATGCAAAAATGTGCACGATATAGGGAATAGGGTACTGTTAGTTTGTGGGTTGGTGGGGATTAGATTCAGATTTTTTTTTTAACCCAGAACCAATAAATGAACCAAAAAACATAAAAAACAATGATTATGACAAAGGTTTGACTGTTAGATTCTATTGAAGTCAAAAACTTCCAGAAAAGAGAATTTGATTTTGGTACACAATTACAGATAAAAATCATCTAACAATTAATACACATCTGACATTAGTTTTTTTTTTTTATTTCTTTGGAAATGATCAAAATATAGGATATGTCCTTACATCTGGGGATGTAAAAGATACAGAAACGTATTAAAAAAGTGACCTAGTGCTGGGAGTTACTGCAGTCTTGGGTTAAAACCACAAATTTGAACAAGATCATGCTGGTAAAAAGTATAAAATCAATCAGGAAGTAAATGATTGGTTTCTGTCAAACTTTGCCGGTTTCTCTTGGATGTGTCTGCATTCTTTCAGTACTCACTACATGCTATGGTCCCAAGTACAACTGCCACCACGCGATGGAAAGGCATTGGCAGAACCTTCAAGATTTCTTGCTGTCGACTGTTTTTGAAAGTTGTTGGCATGGTCATGGATGTAGATGTCAGGCGGCCGTCAGGCCTGCAGAATGCTCTGCTATTTATATACCCCATGGCTAACATTTAGGTCACAGTGCGGTGACATTGTGGGATCTGCAATCAGAGTAATTTATAGTGTTCCTGAGGGGTTCTGATACCCTCAGATCCATCTGACTACAGGACCCCTAATTGTGTTTTGGAATTGTTTTTTTTTTTGTTGTTCCTCCATTATCCCCTCCTCCCAGGTGTTTTGTCTTTTGGGCATCTGGGATTTGCCCTTTTTGGGAGAAGTACTGTCAGAATATTGAACTTTTTTTAGGTTTTGTCAGTTATGTTGTGATTTTTTTATTGTTTTTTTTCATGTTCTGTTTTGAATTGTCCCTCACTCACACCTGTTTCGGGTTTATGATCCACAGCTGTCTTAATTTCTGTTAATTGCCCTCATCCTATTTAAGTGCCTGGTTTTCAGTCCAGCATGTCAGGTCACTTGCTTTGTTTTCTCACTTCTTTGGTTCTCCATGGTTTTTACTTTTGGCCACTTTTCAGTTTATTTATTAAATGTTTTAAGTTTCTGTCACCTGGTCTCTTGCATAGTGGGTTCTCCACCACCTCTCCCTGATAGTAGGGAGGGTTGTTTCTATACTGACTTTTCCTTTTTATGTGCATGTGATGTAAGCAAAAATACATCCAATCATAAGCTTGCTTCTACCATGTCTGGTCCATTACGAACCACAGGAATGTGTTATTACACAAAGCGTATAACCTTTTTATTCACAGCACTTCAAACAATACCTACATGAATATGACGCTTCTTTAGCCACAAAGAACAAAACAGTTTAAAAGAGCAAAAATGTAGGTTTTAATGTATAAAGCTGTTACGTTCCGTTAGACAGTTTGTTTTTGTTACTTGAAAAAGAGTTTCTCTGTTCAAAAAGCCTTTTCAATTTCAGTTTTAAATGTTAAATGAATAATATACATCTAAATTTGTTTCCATTTTGGTAAAAGAATTGCACTGTACTGTATCACCACAGTTTGAATGTTTTCTGAATGGATTCATGGATATTGATGTGTTATCCAACCATGTTGAGAGGGAAACATACAGAATTCTAGTTTAATCCTGTTTGTAAATATTTTAGTTCTCGCAGGACAAACTTTTGTTGCGTTCTGACAAACCTCTGCCTCTATGCAGATGATGTGTATCAATAAAAAGTTCATTGTTTTACCATATTTTCCTTTGCAGGTGCATTCTTCATTCCATACACGCTTTTCCTTGTGACGTGTGGGATTCCTCTGTTTGTTTTGGAGGCAGCACTCGGCCAATACACTAGTCAGGGAGGCATCATGTGCTGGAGGAAGGTCTGCCCTTTGTTTGAAGGTATACAAGCATCACATGTTAGGGTTTCAGAGGAAAATATTAGAGAAATGCAATGGTAACAGCTTGTTCTATCCAGGAATGGGGTACGCCAGCCAAATGATAATTTTCTTTGGAAATATCAGCTACGTTGTGATTTTAGCTTGGGCCTTCCTCTACTTCTTCTCCTCCTTCTCGGGAGAGTTACCATGGGCCACTTGTAATAACAAGTGGAATACAGGTAAAAGTGTTATGATAAAACATATTTATTTCCCCCACATACTCGTGCATCAAGAACAGTAAGTACTTTTAATAGAATACTGTATGGCGACATGTTAAATGTCGACAAACCTCCCTGCCTGCACATATGATACATCTTTACATCTTATTTAAATGAATGATTCATAATGAACTAAACAGTCATAATTCAAGGTATTTAACATCTTTTTCATGTGTTTCAGATCATTGCGTGGAAATAAACAACTACAATGCCTCTGTCAACTGGACCTCTCTCGTCAATGCGTCATCGTCATCTGTTATTGAGTTCTGGCAGTAAGTTTGCATCTGATGGTACTCATCGGATTTTTTTTTTTTTACTTTCATAGGAAAAGTGAGAATGAAATAAAAAATGTACAAAAACGAGTAAACTAGTGTGTAATTTTACATTATTGTTAACCAGATACATTTGAAAAATAGCATCTGATTTTTCTTGTCACATGCAAGTGCGGGAACAGCTCAAAAATTAGAACATCCTGAAAAAGTTCAATTTTTTATCATTCAGTTTAAAATGTATTTAAAACGTAATTATACGTAGAACCATTACTTGTTTTGGTAACATAATTACGGCCTAAAGACAATAAAAAGCCAAAATGTAGTGTCTCTAAAAAGTAAAGGATCACATCAGATCAATTACTTCTTCTGCAAAACATGTTTATTTCTATGCACTCAACATTTTTTGGATCTCTTTTTATAGAAATTACTGCATCACTGGGTTTGGGCTTCAGAAAACACAGTGGACCAGCACCAGCAGATGACATGTCTTGACTTGAACTAACAGCCCACCATAGCTAACTGATTGTGTGAGGTTAGAGTTACCTGATGTATGTGAACGTACACACTATTCCCAAAAGTATTGGCTCACCTGTCTTGACTCTCATATGAACTGAAGTTCCATCCCATTCCTAACCCAGACAATTCAATATGATGTGGGTCCACCTTTTGCAGCTATTACAGCTACAACTTTTCTAGGAAGGCTGCCCACAAGGTTGAGGAGTGTGTTCATATGAATGGATTGGACCGTTTTTCCAGACGAGCATTGGTGAGATAACACACTGATGTTGGTGGAGAAGGCCTGACTCTCAGTCTCTGCTCCAATTCATCCCAAAGATGTTTATGAGGTTCAGGGCCAAGCCCAAGTCCTGAGAAACAATCCACACACCTTAATTTCTCCTCCACCAAATTTCACAATGCAGTCCAAAATGTACCGTTCACTTGGCAACTGCAAAACCCAGACACATCCATCAGATTTCCAGATGGAAAAGTGCGATTCATCACTCCAGAGAAGGCGTCTCCACTGCTCTTGAGGCTAATGTGAAGGTCACATGAAGTTTGGAGCTTTGTAGCAATTGAAAGTGCAGAAAGTTGGTGACTTCTTTGCACTAGGTGCTTTAACATCCGCTGACCCCTCTTCGACAGTTTACATGGTTTACCACTTAGTGCCTTAGTTGCTGTTGTTCCTAAACTCTTCCATTTAGTTATGGTAAAGCTGACAGTTGACTATGGAAGATTTAGGAGAGAGGAAATTTCACCACTGGATTTGTTGCACAAGTGGCATCCTATGACAGTTCCACACTGGAATTCCCTGAGCTCCTGAGAGCAGCTCATTCTTTCACTGACGTTTGTGAAAACAGTCTGCATGCCGGAGTGTTTGTGGCCAGACCAAGTGATTCGGGCACCTTTTTGACATATAAAAATAGACACATCTTCAAGTCAAGAAGCCAAACATCCCAATAAAGGCAAGATGACCTGTCAGGAAACTCATTCCTCTGGAAGCCTCAGCTCTTTTTCAAGTACTCCCAGATGTGGACTCTAAGAGTAGTGAAAAAGATTATTTTGGTGAGGAATCAGATTTAATCTTCTCTGATTCCTCCTCTGATGAGGATATGCCAGTACAAATGGATTCACAGTCGAAACAGCCTCTCCACATGTGACTTACACATTACTAGACTAAAAGACCAATAACTGTTGAAGAAGAAGATGATGAGGAGAAGCCTTCAACTGCTAAGGAAAGTCTTCACAATTCAAAAAGGCAATCAGCATGTTGAAGACAACCAACGGTGCCAAAAACACAAGCACACTGGAGAAAAATCCTCCTTGTAGACTATGCCTTGTAAGTCTGGGCTGCCTGGTCCTCAAACCTTGTTTTTTTAAACATAAAGTACACCGGAGAGGATGAGGGGAGCAGAACCGTGTGCTGTCGTACGACCCAACTGGAAGGTCCAGTCATTAGGGTGATCACCACAACACTACTTTGAGAAAGGGAGAGGGGCGCTGCAGCACAAGCTGACAGTTCAAGGGATTCTAGCGTGAAGGAAAAATCCTCAAAAGTATTAGAGTTAAAATGTTTTTATATGTGATACTATGAAAAAAAGTGAACTTCACTTTGAAACTTTTACTGAAAAAAAAAACTCTTACACAATATTTTAATTTTATGAAATTTACCTGTATTTCTAGACCATATTGAATGGCAGGAAAGCTTTCAGCTTTACTACTACAATTATTGGTATATGTGTTACTGTGGTACTTTATAAGTATAAATGTGGAAGCATTCCATACTATGAACTCTTGAGTAAAACAGATCCCTCTTCACCTTCAGAATAAGTAAAGACTTCTGTATATTGACCATAGGTGGAATTGATTCGTGCCATACAGGTGTATTGTAACGCCTCTATCAGCAGAGATGGAACTAACACCATAAAAATGTTTGGCTGCTGACATGCTGACATATACCTTGTCTTGCAGGCGGCGTGTGTTAAAAATTTCCACAGGTGTGGATGACTTTGGGAGCATCCAGTGGGATCTTTCTCTGTGCCTGCTCCTGTCCTGGGTCATCTGCTACTTCTGTGTCTGGAAAGGAGTCAGGTCTACAGGAAAAGTAAGACTGAAACGTGTCCATGTTTGTACGAAATCACCAGGATTTGTCCTTAATTTTCCGTTTAAAATAGTCCTGCTTAGATTTATACTTTGATCTATTTGTTTGTCATGTAGGTTGTTTCTATTATCATTTTGTTTTGTCTTATTTTTTGCAATTTGTAATGTTTTAGCTGCTAAAAACTACTTCATTCTCAGTCCTTTCAAAACCCTTTCTGTGTTTCTGTCTTTTTGTCTGAGTTATCAAATCACTTGGATTACTTGTGCTTTTGTTTTTTTAAAAGCAGATTAGAGTGAAATATCTCAGGCCACGTCTTAATCAGACTTTGGTTTGGTTTTGGGCTGGTGCCCAGAAACAAAGTCTCTGTCCTAACCTGTATACCGCATGCTTCTTTTGACTTTTCTTTTCTTCCTCATAGTCTTTGGAATTGTTTGTGTCTGTATTGATTCAGTAAAAATACTCTGTGTGTTTTTGGAGAGTCTTTTGATTTCCACATATTTTTTTAATTTAGTTTTGTTTTACTCCACACAAAAATAAACAAGAAACCTTTTTATTTATGTCACATTGGAATGAACAAAGCACACTTTATGTTTACTTTCAGAAAACAACCACAGGACTGCTTTTTTAAAAGCACAGCGTAATAATAGAGTTTCATTTTATTTGTATTAATTAGATTTTTACAGAAGGATTTCCAGCAGGCACAGAGCCAGTACTGAAGCAATCAGAACCAAAAAAGTGGGTCTGAATTCCACACTGGGTCTCAGCTTGAATTTAAACCACTTTGGTAAAACGAAAAAAAAAATGCTTTCAAGGTCAAAGTTGCTTAGTGAAAGGACAATCCTCTGCCAGAACTCAAAAACAAAAAGATGCAGGAAAAAGTCCCACTCCAATCATCTTTTGATCTACTTTCAGCATTCCCACTGATTTTTAATAATGATTATGTCATTTTTTTTGCCAAAATCATGGAACTTATAGTCGTTTCTAGGACATAGTATCTGCAGAGTGGCAGGAGTTCATCAGAAATTCACCTCTGAGTTGTGGGCGGGACCTTCAGCGCAGGGCAACCCCGCCCACCCTTTCCCCTCCCTGTTGCTTAGAGCTCAGATCAGGCAGCTCTTTAGGCCCACATTGCTTATCTTCTACGTTTATCTGCTCCTGATTCACAACAATTTGAATAAAGAAATTCTTAAAAATATAGTTTTAATCTCCATCATGAGAAAAATGCCACAAGAACATGTTAAAAACATAAAAAACACAATTTTCATCAGTGTGTCGTCAATATTTTCAAAACATTCACGTACACTAAAACATAGAAATAGAATGAATGAAGTGAGGCTAATACATGAGTTCTATTTAATGCGTCTTATAGCTGTATAGGACAGGAGGCAGAGCTGAAAATGTTTCTCTTTGGGAGTGAGCAGGATGGACAAAGGGATTAATTCAGAGTGATTAACTTTCATGAAAAGTTTGTTAAAACCCATAGAGAACTTTGTACATCCGACCAGGCTGCCTGAGTCCCTCCTCCCTCACTCTGACCTACTTTGCTCACCTGGCACAGGTGTGCTGTACCATATCAGGTGCATTGCATCCGCTCAGCTGTGCCTTCAGAGATTTAAAGTAGCGGTGAGACAGTCAGTGGGGTAGTTTGCCTTACAAAATGGTCTCATTGTTTCTACTTTCTTTCATTTTTGCTCTGTTTTCTTTTAGAAAAAGAAAAAAAAGCACAGATGCAGATGTACTGCCATAGATGATCTGAAAACCTCTATTATCTGTGACCCTGAACCCTCAAAGCTGGTCCCACTCTGATATTTTAATGTGTTGTTGCTCACTTTGAATTTCCTCAAACTTAACAGTAATTAAACAGAACCTTTTCTGATTGGTACCAAGTCCACCCTCTGAAACTCCATAACTTCTTTATCCCCTTTGACAATTCCTCCATCCTTCCCTCTCCTCAGGAAAAGAATCTGGGTGTCATCTTCGACAGCACTTTCTCATTCAACAGCCTCATCAGTAACATCCCTCGGTCTGCTTTCTACCACCGGCATAACATCCGCCATCTTTGTCCCGCCCACTTTACTGACATCTTTGTGCACAGCCTGGTTACCTCCCATCTTGATTGCTACAATTCCCTTTTGTTTGGACTCTCATAAAAAAGCCTCCATAAACTTGAACCAGTTCAAAACTCATCTGTCAGAATAATCTCCCAAATCCCCTCTACCAATCACATCCTTCACATTTACACACATGGACAACACGCCTGTGTTGTCACACAAAGAAAATGCCGTACATCCTCTTCCAACGAACTTCACTCGCCATTTCTCTACGTTAGTAAGCGATGATTGGCCCAAGTCTGTCTGAGTCATCATTTCTAAGGCAACCACTCTCTCTAATCGTGAGCTTGTTGGAAAGCAGTCTTGAGAAAATCTGTCAATTAAACATTTTGAACATTCAGTTAATCAATCAATTTATTATTTGCAAAGCACTTTTAAAAACAGGATCAACCAAAATACTGAAATAAAATCACTTGACAATAAAATACAATAAAAGATACAACAACAATAAAAGCACTTAAACAATAGAAAAATTAAAATAAAACTTAACAAGATGGCCCACTAGATCTGTTCACCGGAGTTACAAGCCTGAGTAAAAAGATGCGTTTTTAAAATTGACTTAAAATCACGGAGGCATTTGACAGACCTCACAGAAAAGGGGAGAACATGCCAGAGCTTGGGAGCTGCAGTTGAAAAGGCTCAGTGTCCCTGAGTCACAAGCAGAGTCCCAGGAATCGCTACAAGCAATAGATCTTCAGACCTCAGGGCTCGACGTGGATGAAAAAAATGTAAAAGTTCTGAAACTCCACATAACTTATACCAACTTCTATTTGTGGCAACTGCCTTACAGTATTAGGTCTGCCTTTTAAGAATAATTTAAATCAAAACTATAAACACACAAAGGTTGGTTAACTGCTTCACTGCAAAAAAAAAAAAGAGTAGATGTAACACTTTCATTTTGTTGTCAGAATTAAAGGATTTAATCAATTTTTTAGACCAAGTTAGGAATTTCACAGGAAGCCTGCAGCTTAGTTTTCTTCAAACTGTTTTCTTTTCCATCAGCAAGAAAGAGATTCTCAATGAAGAACTTTCCCTGTTAAATAAAACCTTTAATTTTTACAGTATTTCCCCGAACATTTCATTTGACAGTAAAATAATTCCCCAAATCATTAACTGACTTTCATTTGTTCTTAATGAGGCTGAACTTTGCAATCATCCGTCCCTGAACATTTCCAAAATCCATGTTTACGAAAAAAAGAAACCACACACCAGTGAAGAATCACTGCCTTTTATCAGCGATATAACATGTACAGTTTATAGACCTTCATATTTCCTGGAGTGTGTCTCTCGTTGAGAGCTTCTTCCATGTGTTTCCAGAACTAGTGAATGTTTTGAATAAAAATGCTCTGAAACAAAAGCAAAACACTGTTAATCTTCCTTATTTTTAATGAGCTGAAAAGATATCTCAAAGTGGAATGAAAGCTGTGGATTCTTCCAGACTGACTATTTGCTGCAGATGTTTGGCGTTTTAAGGCAGGAGAAACTCCTGGATGTTCCCTTTATTTTATATGTTGTGCCTTTCCAAGCAAAAAGGGCAAAATATAAAAGCAATAAACATATTTTTACAAGCATAAAATACACAATGTAGAGGACTCTCTACTTAAATTATGTGCTTTTTTGAGTTTCTGCTATTCCCCTTATGCCAAGCAAAGTTATTTTAAAATTGGGAGGTCATATATTATTTTTCTCTCTGATAGTTTCTATCGTCTTTGCTTGCTCCTTCTTTATCTTGTTTTGGCTTCTGAGCCATTTACATCAACAGCTGCCACTGAGTTCATGGCAATACAAAATGACATTTTTAAGCCTTTTTCTCACTGATAGACTGTCTACTACAGAATTTCTACTCTTGATTTTTAGATGCTCTGAGCCTTGACTTTGGGTGTTAAGGTGCATAAAGTGGAGGGGGGGATGCTCCTGTGCACAGATGTGTGCACATGTGTGCTGTTTTAGGCTTACATCCATTCCAACTTATTTTAACTTTCATTTGAACTCCAGATTAAATCACAGACGTTTGAAACGTGCATCATCTGTGCTTTTTAGAAAAAAATAATAATAAAATTTGATTGTAATATCAAAGTTTCTCCAAGACGGGGTTTGTCCAAAGTCCAGAGGTTGAAACTCCACATTTATAAACAAGTTGAACAATTCTATCAGGGTAACTAACCCATTCGGTTAGAGTTTTTGCTGTTTAATTACATACTTTTTGGTTTTGTCTTGATAAATAACCAGTCTTCTTCACATCACAGGACAGGTTTTTCAAATTCAGACTAAATCTATTTATTTTGTAATTGTTTTCTTCTTTTGTAGGCCACCTACTTCACAGCGACCTTCCCTTTCCTCTTATTATTTGTGCTGCTCATCAGAGGAATGACCCTTCCTGGAGCCTTCCACGGCATCAAGTACTACCTTTATCCCAATCCACAGCGACTCGCTGACCCGCAGGTACAGTTCAGCTCGTTCTTCCTGTGAATGGATCTCCATGTAATGACTGTAATGTTCCATGTAAGGAACATGTAATATGTCATTGGTTCATAGGTCTGGATGGATGCTGGAACACAAATTTTTTATTCCTATGCTTTATGCTTGGGATACCTGACAACATTTGGGAGCTACAACAAGTACAACAACAACTGCTACAGGTGACCACATCAGGGAGAAATGACTGAAATATTTATGAGGTGCAGATGATACCAGATAGGCTTTCAGCCTTTAGCCAATTAGTATCAAAACGGTTAGGAATGGAGATGCAATTGCGCAACAAATACACATTTAAACAAAGAAATGTATACCAAATTTGACCAAGCAAACATTTGATCAATGTTTCAGAATATTGAAACCGAAAAAAATAATGATTCTTTTAAGCTTCTTGGGGTAAAACAGCAACCTTGTTGCCTACTTTTTTGTTGCTTTTTTCTTATCGGACTCTTCTAGTGACTCTTTTAAAAGACTGAAGCCAGAAGAGTTGATTTTGTTGGAGAGGTTTCATGTTTTTGACATGAAGTTTGCATTGTTTTGACTCTTTTTTAGGAGCAGCAGTTGCCCTACAGCAGCACCAAAATGAACAACCTGGAGAAACCTCTGAGTCTTTTAAAATACTTTAAAGTCCCACTCCAGCTATATTTTCATCCACTAAAAAATCGTTCCCGGTGCTCTTTTAGTGATAATTATGCTGTTTTTAGCCTCAATCAAAACCTTTTGTCATTTTTTAAGACATATTTTCTGCAGGATGGCAGAAGTTCATTGGAAATTCCCCTCTGAGTTGTGGGCGGGGCTGTTGGCGTGGAAGTAACTTTCCACTGATATCCCATGACTCTCTTACACTCTCTCTCACTATTTTACAGCCCCTCCCAACCCTAACAGAAACAGCGAACAATATCGGAGCTTTCAAGCCGCACGGTTTTTAGCAAGATTCCATCTCAGATGAGGAAAATGACGACGTTAATGGATCTATTGCTCTGCAAGTGAATGCATCGGAATTGGAGCGGAGCAAGCAGAGTATGGAACGCCCATGGCATTGCTGCATCAAAAATATGAGCGTTTTCAAACGGCGTGTTACTATCTTCTCCTGACCCATCGCAATTTGAATAAAGAAATACTCAGAAACACTGTTTTAATCCTAATTATTTTATTTATGTCTTCCATCATGACAAAGATGCTACAAGACCATGTTGAAAAAACCCATAATATTCATTTGGAGTCGGACTTTAAACTTATGATAGGAAAGAGAGTTCTTTTTATTTTTATTTTTATACTCTATATTTGTATTTGTCAAACATGCACTAATGGTACAACTGTGAAGTCTGACTGTTCGATGCTCATGCAGTAAACTGTAGCTAATATACTAGCAATTGAAAAAGTTTGCATTTTGTTTAGTCAGATTTAATTTTTTTTTCATTGATATCTCTTTACAAAATGAATTTTGATTAAGATGTCTTTGGTTCATAAATGTATGAGATTAGAACAGTTTATTGGATCATTATAATTACAAATATAATAGGATCATTATAATTCCCCATTTTAAAACAGATTTGTAGAACCTAAACTTTTTGGGTCAAAGTTTTGTTTTTAATTTTGTAGCTGAGATTCTGACATTACTGTTTCTAAATGTCAAGTTTTTCTTCATCAGTGTTTTAACATTTGTGTTTGTCCAAATGATCAAATGTTTGCTTGTTCAAACTTCTATTCATAAGACCCTAGAGCTCTTTTTTTCGGTGGCTGCTCAATAGATGTCAACAAAGTCAAAAGACTGTGTGTGAAATTATTTCAGCATTTCTGATCACTGCTTCATTTTCTTTCATTTCTGGTGAAAGTTGGACTCAGTTCCTTTCTGTTTGTGCGTGTGTGTTTTGCTGCAGTTTGCATTGTGCTCCATGTGTTCATAGAGACAGAATTAAAGGTGTGTTGTGTTTTGTGATTTGCAGAGACTCCTTCTATCTGTGCTTGTTGAACAGTGGAACCAGCTTCACATCTGGATTTGCCATTTTCTCAATCCTTGGCTACATGTCACAAAAGCAGGGTATCGACATTTCTTCTGTTGCTGAGTCAGGTAAAAATGTTTAATGTCATTTGAAAAGATATTTCAAATTAAATCTATGCTTTTTAATTAACAACAAAATGTAGACTTAGGCTGGATTCTAAAAACACTGACTGCTTTGCAGGCCCTGGCCTGGTCTTCATCGTTTATCCACAAGCTGTGACTCTGCTTCCATGGCCTCAGGTCTGGTCCGTGTGCTTCTTTTCAATGATCATCCTGTTGGGAATCGATGGCCAGGTAACCAACACCTTTCTTTGAAAATATAATTAGTATTTTTACCCTCTTGTTTTCTTTTGTTCTATTCTGACCTTTGCTTGTCTCTTCCAGTTTGCCGGTCTTGAAAGCATCATGACCTCTTTATCAGATGTCTTCCCTTCCGAGATCCGAAAGGGATATCGCAGAGAACTGTTTTTGGTGCTCGTCTGTGCTGTTAGCTACGGGTTAGGCCTGTTTTTGGTGACGCAGGTGAGTTGTCAGCTCCACATTCAACAAGTCACAAAGCAGTTCAGCTGTCAAAGCTAACTGTGGTCCAACAGGTAACACTAAGTAGGCAATTTGTTCATTTCCTATATAATTAAAGAGATAAATCAAAAATGATTGAATTTCTTTGTTTTAGGCAGGAGCATACATTCTGCAGATCTTTGATCATTATGTGTGCAGTGGACCCACACTCCTTTTGATGGCAATTTTCCAGTCAGTGATTATTGGGTGGATTTATGGTAAAAAAAAACACAAACACTAGTGATGTCACCATAATTTATGCAAATAGTCTACTTACTAAAATTTGGAGTCTTTTACTGTTGTTATTTAGTCGCCTTTGAATTTCAAAATAAAATGCATCCATGTGTAAATAGCTTTTGCCAGTGTGAAAAAAAAAGCAGTTTTAACATTTATTAATGACACGTGGACCGAAACTGTGAATAAAAGTTTAAACTATGGGTTAAAAAGCAACTCTTCCAGCATTCATGAACACCACTTTTCTTTTTAAAGTCAATTTCTTGGACAGAGCTCTGTGCAATGGGCTGCAAACTGTTTCAGTCGTGTGTTTTAAATATCCATACTTGATATTTGCTTTAATCAAGCCAAACCTTGGAAGATATGTTGAATAATATTTGACCCAATTTAGCAATGTAATGTAAGTTAAAAAACAAAAAAGCTTGTTGGAGAAAAGCTGACCAGAGTCAGAGCGGAAGGAGGCCTCTCAGTTTGTGGTGTTTTTATGCACTTTTGACTAAAATAATTTTCTCTGCAGGAGCTGATCGCTTCTTTGAAAACATTGAGGACATGATTGGCTACAAACCTCTGTTCCTGTTCAAGTACTGCTGGCGTTATATCACCCCTCTAGTCTGTACTGTGAGTGTCCAAAGCAACTGATTAAAAGAACTGAATCGTCTTTAAGCATGACCCACTGTTCTTGTTGTTTCATTGGAAGGGCACCCTGGTGTTTTTGCTACTGAAATACACTCCCCTGAAGTTCAACAATACTTATGTGTATCCTTGGTGGGCTTATTGTTTTGGCTGGTTCCTGGCTATGTCCTCGCTTTCGATGATCCCACTCAACATGATCTTTAAAGTGGCCAAAGGGAAAGGAACGCTGTGGCAGGTCAGTGGTTGCATTTGATCTCAATTTTCCTGCATTCAATGCTGGCAAAATATGATGTTGCATTTATTGTTTCTTTTATTACATTTATTACAGCGTCTCAAGATGAACTCGCAGGCTGCAGACGACCTGCCTGTGTCCACTAAAGAGCTGGCAAACCTCCCTGCTTCACGCCACATCCTCAATGATGAGGAAATTGACCATCTATAGAGATCATTTTGTTTGAATCATTTCCAAACTTTTAAAGCAATAATCAATCTTTTTTTTTAATATAAGAATGCCTTTGTTTTTTTGTCATTTGCTTATATATTTTTTTCTTTTTGTTGTGAGCCTGGAGATAGTGTGAGCAGTGCAGCAAAATAACATTTATTTAATCCTTAGCTTTTCATCGGACAAAGAAAAGATCAGTCTGTTGCTTGCTGCTGGGTTTTCTTTTCTTTTTTGTGAGCAGTCAGAGACAGAATAATAGCAAAAAACAGAAACATATCAGGAAAGTTATTCAAGAAAGAATCTGGCCCATTTGAAAAACATGACAGTCTTTTTTTGTTGTTGTTTGATCATCACTTCAAACACTAATTGAACCCACTAAAAAACAAATCTTTGTGAAGTTTCTATTAAATGAGATTTCTTTTTGCGTATTCTGTCGCTCACTGTTCAATAAAGCTGGCATTCAAATGTTTTGCATCACTGTAGTGGCCAGTCGTTTACAAAACTTGACTAAAACTTTATAAAACCATACTGTACCTCATCTATTGCGCTTCAGCTACAATCAGGGCATTCCATTGGTTTGAACAGAGGTGTTTGGGTTAGTTTGTAGCTCTACAGGTTGTTTATGGAAACAATGTGTAAGTCTAGATGTGATTATTTTGTTTGTTTTCACAGCCATTCCTTATATTTCTGCTCCTTTCTCAAATATTCTCCGTTCCTTTAGTTGACTGAGGCTCTTCTGGCTTTGGGGTTGTTTTTAAAACTGCAAACATAAACTTTGTTATAATTTTTTTTTAAGAAGTATTGTTTTGTGGTGGGATCATATGTGGATATGTGTAAATAAAAATCCAATAAAATCATATATTCTTCTGAAACTGAAGATATAACATAGTTCAGGAAGTCTCTGCAATGAATGACCTCAAAGGTAAAGGTCGTGCAAAATACCAAAGTTCAGTAGAGGCATTCCAATGATGGTGTGGAGTACAAAACTGTTCATCAATATTTCTGTACTTTGCCTTAAAATGATTTTTTTGTGTTCATTGATATTTACTCCAGTGATTTCCCCTGTTAGATTTGTGTTTGTTTGCTTTTGTTGCTCCTTAACTTTAAAATGGAATCATAATAGGATATAAAAAGACCAAAAAGAAAATAAATTGAAATCCTGTTTACTGTACATCTGCAGCTTCCACGGATTTGCTACCTCACACTCAACCTGTCATTTAGATAATACACACATAGGTCTCTGTTGAAACACTAAATGTCTTTTTTGTGATATTTTTCAAAAACTTGGCTCTAGTTTTTGTATTTTTGTTTGGTGTCCTCCAACTTTCAAAGACTCAGATTTATATGTTAGATTTTAAGCTAATAAACAAGATTTATGCCAATGCTTTGTATTTAAAAAATGACATGTTAACAGCATTAAAATTCTGCAAAGAGAAGGAAGTGGCACTATCTGGTTTAAACTGCAAAAGTGAGGATTTCTGTGAACTGCTCAATTTGTTTTTCAGTACAACAAAGATATATTTTTGTTGTGAAAACACGAGATTTTGAGCAACAATTTGTTGTCATCTGACAGCTGTATGGTAAAGTCAAAATGTCATCTGCTTTAAAAGCGCACATCATCATGGCTTTGTTAAAAAGTTAACCTTCTCACTACTTGAGTTTGTTTTATATTCTAGCTTACATTTTGGAAAACAGTATTTTGACAATATTACAACCATTTGAACTGATATATCTGCACATGATTTTTTATAACTGCACAATAAAATGTAAAGCTTTTAAGACATATTTGTTCAACTTTATTTTGTATTTATCTGTGAAAAATGTTTTTGTTTTAATTTTTTGTGAATTTTTCTCAAAGTTGTGTGTATTTTTGAACAGGAGAAGCATTTCAGGGCCTTACTCTGCTTTACTGAAATTTCCATTTGTTATCATGCAGTTAAAAACCTTAGCTCATCACATTTAAACATTTGAGGCATTTATTAGAAAAAAATATTGACAATTCTTTAAAAAAATGATGCAAAAAATAAGGCCTAATTTGGCAAAGTGGCTCGAAGAATCCGTATGTCATCAGTGGGACGGTCTTGACTGTCCGTTTCCACCATCCCAATGCGGTTCAGCACTCCGATGCCCTGACACACTCTGCCAAAGATACTGTGCTTTCCATCCAACCACTGAGTGGGCGCCAAAGTGAGGAAGAACTGACTTCCATTGGTGTCTGGTCCAGCGTTAGCCATCGCTAGAATTCCAGCACCTACCAGACACAAAACAAGACAATCAAAAAAGATCCATTACAATGAAAATTGTGTTATTGGTGTTTTTTTAACATAATCTTTTGGCATTTTTCCTAATGATGGAGGACATTTATAAAGAAAATGAAGCTTAAAAATGCATTTCTGACTATTTCTCTTTTCAAATGGTTGAAATAAATGTAAATCAGGAGCAGATGAAGAAAAATTCTATTTGAAAAAGATTGTAGGTGTGATGTAGAAGCTACAATTGATAAGCCTCAAGCTCCCTGGTCCACTCCATTCTGTTGCATTCACCTGAACAAAAAAATAGTTGTGGGTCCCACCCACAACTCTGAGGTAAATTTCTAATGAACTACTGTTGTTATTCAGAAACAAATGTCCCGGCAAACAAAATAGTTTTTGTTTGTTGCTAAAAACGACCTAAGTAGAATAAAAAGTCCCCTGGGGATGATTAGACAATAGATCAAAAGATGACTGTAGTTGGACTTTAAGCAGAAATGCAGTCTGTTTTTAAACTTGTAATTGAAATCAAAGTTTTAGACAAAGCTACAAAAAAGAACAATCTACTTGTAAAATTGAAGCATTTGTGTCAACAGTTGTCACTTTTAATTACTTCTCTACTTTTTACCTGTGAACTTCAACTCTGGATGAAGCTCATCTTCAAACTGTTTACCATATATGGATGCGCCTCCTCGACCTGTTTTTGAAAAAGAAATATATTAAAAAAGTGAGATATCCACATATCTGTATTATTCATAACTATGAGAGCATCTTACATCCAATTATATATGAGGAACAGATTTGAGACAGTTCTTTAAAACGTTTTTTGTTTTTGGACCAAGATGAAGAACAAAGATTTAATGTTATAATATGAATAATGAATGTGCCATCATCAGGGAAACCTATGCCGTTAAGACACAACCGGATAAAATTGATCAACTTGATGAACAACTCGATGAACCTGATTAAACTTTGTGTTGGTTCAACTTTCCTACTTTGAAAATGGTTTGATTTGGCTATGTATCATAATTTGGCACATATAAATTCTGCTTAAAGCCTTACATTGACAAATCATTTGAACTAATTCTTTCACATATACCTTACAAATATTTTTGGAAAAAAATGGTTTTTGTCTAATTGATCAGACTTTTTTTTTAAAGAAAAAAATAGTTTAAAAAAAGATTTTTGACCCGTATGGCTTAATAGAAAAGCACAGATTGGGGTTATAAAAAACCAAAAATGTCTATTCAAAATTCTAATGACAATCAATATGCTAACAGTTTATTTACTTGATCAGATAGCAATGTGTAGCGATGATTACTGGATTTTTGTGATAATTGCTTCTATTGATGATCAATTAGTATTATTACATATCTATTATATGATGTGTGAGTCATATTATTGCTTACTGAAATTATGAATGAATGTTTTTTAAAGGATAATCAATAAACACTATATTTATATTTCACAAAGAATCTACACTTGATCTGATCAATAACAGATTAAATGACAATTCAAGTTCTACCTGAATTTAATCGATAATAATTATATTTAAACATTATAATGTGACATAAGTTTGTATTGTATGCAGTACTGCAAATATATCTTTGATTATGAGTAATTACACTGTTAAGGGGATGGTGTCATCGTTCAACATTTTTGTTAATTTTTCTTTGTTTTTAAAACAATGCATTACTTTATTTCTGAAATGACTTTAACATATCTGTGAGATTTCTTATTGTACTGTCTACACTTAAAGTTTCAAATAAACCAATAAATCAAATCAGGTCAACTTTTGTGTCTTTAAATTGACCTGCAGGTGTATGTTTACATGTATTCTCTATCATGATATACTCACCAGTTCCTGTAGGATCTCCACACTGGACCATGAAGTCTTTAATTATCCGGTGAAATCTGGTATCGTTGTAGTATCCTCTCCTGGCAAGTTCTGCAAAGTTCTTGCATGTTTTGGGAGCATGATTCCAGTAAAGCTCCACTACAAGTGTCCCCATCCTGCAACACGTGGTGTACATAGAGATTTAAGCGGGCTCTGCTGAAACTGATTCAAATACATGTATGCATTTAACTGTTTATCCTTATATGTGTCTTTCGACAACGACAAATACAGTTTAGAAACAGTTTTAAAAGAGCAAACGCGTTCTAGCACGACTCAAGAGAGCTTAAGCTAACAGGGGCTATCAGAGTTAGCATTGCATGTTTTGAAAGAAACCTACGTAGTTTCCAGAGCGACGGTGGACGGCTGCCACGTATCTGGAGGTATCCCGGACATTATACCCTAAAAAAGCAAACCTCGCAACAAATGGAACAAATAAAGTGTAATTTAAAACCAGCGGTTACGATTTCTAAAGAGTTCATTCAGAAGATTCAGGCAGGAAACTCTTCTTCTACTATTTCCGCCTGATTGAAAAATGGTTACTGCCCCCTGCTGGTTATGAATAGGATGAGAGGAATTTACACAACAAATTTAACGGCTATTATATATGGAGGTCCAGAAGAGTCAATATGAAATAAATATAAATACAAAATTTAATCATTAAATAAAAGTGTAATGAATTATTTAAAATTGGCATTAAGTAAATAACATTGGAAATAAAAAAATCAATAAAAAATCAATAAATACATGTCATTATTTCATGGTCCCTGTTTGGGATGGAAGAGACAAAATGAAATAAATATATGTAATATGAAATATTTCAACTAAAGTGTCATTAATTATTTTAATTTGGGAATAATTAAAAGTGTCATTAAATGTGTCAATATTTTATTAAAAAATCAATCTTAAATTATTTATTTATTTATTTCATGATTTAATGACACATTTCATGATCCTGTTTGCAACATGTCATTACATTATCTGTCAACATGCCCCATCAAACTCAAAGGGCGCGGCTAACTCAGATTATCTGTAGTCCATTGCTCTTGTGTGGTTTGAATCTCATCATGGCGCAGGACTGCTGATCTCATGAAACTCAGTTTCATGTTTTTAGGGTTTTGTTTGGCATCTCACACAGATGCCAGCTGTAAACATTGTTTTGGATCCCACATGAACTTTGCTCTCTCATTCTCTACCACTTTCAGAGGTGTTTCCCATTTTGATTTTGTGGTTTCCATTCCATAATTCTGCACACATGTTCCTGTTTACTATCCCAGTCGTTGGATTGTATTGTTCATTGTTTGCTTTCTCGGCCAGCATCTTAAATCCTGCAGTTATGTGCTGGTTTGTTTCAGGTCCCTCTTTGCACAGCCTACACCTTAGGTCCTGTCTGGTGTGGTAGATCTGAGCCTCTATCGCTCTGGTGGTCAGGGTTTGTTCCTGAGCTGCCAGGATCAGCACCTCTGTACTGTCCTGTAGGGCAGCCGATTAGAGTACTTTTTGCAGTCCAGAGTTTAAACCACCTATGTTCCTTAAAACCCATTACATCCAACAAAAACCTTTCAACCTTTCTCTATACTTATATATTAACTTGAATTTGGAAGACGGTACAATAGAAAAAACATTTTCATACCATACACAACGCGTTGAGTCAATTAAATGTAATGATTGTCAAATTGATTGATTAAATCCCTAAAAGGAATAAAAGGGAACATATATTTATTTGTTTATTTTTTTTTCAATAAAGAAGTTGCTGAATGATAAATGAGGGGAAGATTAAAAAATCTTAGACCTTAGTCCCGCATTCTATGCAAAAATAAAAATAATAAAAGCTTGACTGTTCTAATTTGACTATTTCTAAGGGAAATTATATATAAATATTAATACAACATTAAGATGACACTTCTTGTCATCAGTCCTTTGATCATCATCACAATAAAACCTTTCACTCCTGTCTGGCTGCATTCCTTCTGCCCTCATTAGAAGACCTCCATCATCAGACCAAGACTCAAAAAACAAGTCCTTTATCTGTGAGACTCGTGTCCAGCCATCAATGTCTGAGATTCTGGAAGAAGGTCATACTGCACATCTCCAGAATCACCTAAACTTTATCAGTCATTTCAGTCGGAGAACTAAAACAGTCACAAGTGTACTACTAATGATTGCTGATTCTAGTTCAGCATCTTTTCTTCTCCTGGACCATTGTCCTCACACCTAGTCCCTATACACCTCTTACTTTTCTCTGCAAATAAAGATCTACCTCTCATTCAGTTTCTTGTGGCGTTCCTCAAGATTCAGTCTTTTGTCCTTTCATGCTCATCACCTACAGCACCTCCTACCACCTCCTCCAAGCAGGAATTACCCGCTGGCTCCAAGCAGCCAAAATCCCTTAGACTTCTATAGAGAACTAAACAGCTATTAGTCAGAATCACCATTCTTGCTCTGATACCTTTTTTAAATCCATTCATTCATCCATTTTCAAAACCAGTTTTGTCCCTTTCGGGGTCACTGGGGTGCCGGACCCAGCCACTCATGGGCGAAGGCAGGGGACACCCCGGACAGGTCGCCAGTGTGTCGCAGGGCCACAATCATACACTCATACACACTCACACTTACACGTAGGGACAGTTTAGAGCAACTGATTTATCTATGAAGCATGTTTTTGGATGGTGGAAAAACCTACGCATGCACGGGGAGAACATACAAACTCCACACAGAAAAGTCCCCCATTGGTGATTCTGTTTCAGGTCCCCCAGCCATGACTTGAATTGGGGGGCCTTCTTGCTGTGAGGCAAGAGTGCTAACCACTGCGCCACAGTGCAGCTTCTTTTATCATGAACTTAATAATTAAACTTTTTTCTTTCTTTATTGCCAGTTATAAACTGACCAATCATATGCCTCAACAAAAATGGTTTCATGTCGAACATTTGAAGCTTTAATTGATTCTCCCAAGCCCGCTTTCAAGTGGTAGAGGTGTGAACTTCCAACAAGTACCCCCTGCATTTTATCATTGTAAAGTCTAGAACATCATCAGGTAATTTCTGGCACCAACAGGTAAAATAGCGACTGAATTGGCTTCACTTCAATGGAGCTGGAAGCATATGGTGTTTAATTTGGGTTAAAAGTCTCCAAAGCTGTGTATAAAACTGCATCAAGAGTTCCACACCAACAATATATACACCCTGAGTGCAGCCATTTTCAATGGGTGAAGTCACTTGTGCGGTCAAGAACTGATAGAACTTTGAGAATTGTTTTATATTGAAACCTGTGAAACCAGTGCAAGGTACTTACAGTAAGTGATGACACCACATAAAGGTCCCACCTAAAGGACAAAGTCAACCACAAAAGACCCAGAGCCAGATGAAGGGAGATGACAGCCAGAGCCAGATTGTAAATATTCCCTGGAGACAGACCAGGGCTTCCAGTTGCATCTATAAAGTTGGCTTCTGGAAACCTGGCAGGCGCGACAGACGAGGCGAAACACTCACGCACACAACAGTAGGAGGGGGGGCATCTTTGCCAGGGTGCTTCCAACAGGAGGTAAGTTCATTAGAGTTCCTGGGTTGATGGTTGAGATGCATCAGGTTATTTTTGAAAAAGATGGGACAGCTTGATGAAAGGTGTCGGCTATCAGCAGCATAGGGGCTGAGGAGGTATGGGAGATTGTGATTCTACACAGATCAGCAGATCACACTGACAGGTGAGGATAAAAAAAGATTGATTCATCTCCTTTCTCCCAGCTTGATGTCATGGGTGGAGTGTGTGAAGCATCAGGGGAACAGTTTTAAAGCTGAATGCTGTTATTTCAAGAATCCCAACTGTGTTCTGTTTCACAATTGAGACACCCAAGTTTTGTAGTCACTCCTCTCTGATTGTGTCTGACTTAGTCAACTAGAAGGCAGGAAACCTCCCAGTGTGTGATGCTTACAAAAGAGATTTTTTTTCACACTGTGCCAAAGGCCTCTTTTACGTTTCAGTGACTCAATTTTAGACTTACTTTTTTGAATTTGGAGACATGTTAAATCATTTCATAGTCATCAATGGAAGTTGATTAGCTCACCTCAGACAGGTGTGCTTCAGCAAAAGGTTTTCAACCACTGTTTCAGTAAGTAATGGATGAAGGTGAATTCCATTTTGATGATGTGAGCAAAATTACTTACAGCTTTGTTCTGCGTACAAAGACTTTCATTTTGGCTTGTCATTGTCAGGAGTCTGAGCTCTGTCTCCCATCTCCTGAATATTGACACTACAACTTCCTATCAACCCCAGCACACAATGTCTGGATCCCGTCCACCTGACTCTCATCTGCTAATCAGCCGCAGGACGCTTAGAGCAGCTCAGTGCAAAGTATTCCAAGCGTTTTTTTCTGATCTGATCAACTGTTTACCTGACCCTGCTTCGTATTTGACTCTTGCCACCTGCCTGACCATGCCTGGACTCTGACCCTGATTTAGCTTTGTGGACTTTGCGCTGAGCTTTGCTCCTGTCTATCTGAGTCAATAAAACCTGCTGCACACAGAACCAGCCGGCTGCCTGTTTGTGACATTCATATTTGTGAGGATTTTGTGCTTGGATTTTTGGTTCCTGACACATAGGAAGGCAACAGTTTAGCCTGCTTTTTGCCTCAGCCAAGTCAAAAAGTCTTCTTTAAAAAACAAGGGAAAAAGTACAAAAATAAGGTAAACGAGATTTGGCTGCAACCTTGTCAAGTGTGCCACCAGAAGTTGGTTGATGCTGCTTTCAGCTGCTTTCAGCCCCTTCTGCATTTTTTGCTTGAAACCAGAAATAAATAGGTAATAAAATCTTAGTAACAAGTGTCAATATCTTATTGAGATAATTAAGCACCATAAGTCTTAAAGTAAGGGAAGTTCTCAGGCATAAAAGCTACTAAGTGATAAGAATTATTTTACAATTGAAAAAATAAGCATGTAGATGCTTGTTTTGAGATATTTCATCTCACTTAGATTTCAGTTTTTGCAGTGTTCTGGAAGTTACATATCACAGTACTTCAAGTATATATAATATAATATAATATAATATAATATAATATAATATAATATAATATAATATAATATAATATAATATAATATAATCATCATTCATTTTCTGAACCGCTTTATCCCTTTCGGGGTCATGGGGCTGCCGGAGCCTAACCCGGCTACTCATGGGCGAAGGCAGGGGACGCCACTGGACTGGTCGCCAGTCTGTCGCAGGGGCCACAGTCACATACTCATGCACACTCACATCCACACCTAGGGACAATTTAGAGTGACCAATTAACGATATGTTAATTGGATGGTGGGAGGAAGCCGGAGTCCCCGGAGAAAACCCACGCATGCACGGGGAGAACATGCAAACTCACACAGAAAGGTCTCCCTATTGGTGACACTGTTTCAAGTCCCCCAGCCAGGACTTGAACCAGGATCCTTCTTGCTGTGAGGCAAGAGTGCTAACCACTGCGCCAACCACTGCGCCACTGCGCCAACCACTGCGCCACTGCGCCAACCACTGCGCCACTGCGCCAACCACTGCGCCACTGCGCCAACCACTGCGCCACTGCGCCAACCACTGCGCCACTGCGCCACTGCCACACCGCCTCCTATAGTGCATGCTAAATCTATGTTTTTTTTTCTTTGTTTAGTTTTATTTACATGAGTTAGTTTTGTCATGAATGGGCTCAGATCTCTACTTTGTTCAGTTGTCTTTAAGCTTATACTTATATAAGTTTGAAGTATGTTAGCATTTTTGAAGTTCTCATCTGAAGTCATACGTTTGGTAATGGTGATAAGATGACAAATATATTCTCTATAAAGGAAAGATTCAGTTATATATTTTTTAGAAATATACGTTATGGCAGAGCATTTAAAAATTACTTACCAAAGTTCCAGTTTAAGCAAAAATGCAGAAAAGCCTAATTTTCATTTTGTAAAAAAAATTAAAAAGTAAATAAACAAAGACCCAGAAGTTTTGTAGCTGAGATTATCCATCCATCCATCAATTTTTTTGAACAGGGTTGTTGGAGCCTATCCCAGCCACTGTTGGGTAAAGGCAGGGTAGACCCTAGACAGATTGCCAGTCCTTTGCAGGGCCACACACATTGATAGCAACATTTCAGATTCACCTATAAACCTATGAGGTATATTTTTGGACTTTGGGAGGAAACCAGAGTGCCCAGAGAAAACATACCTGAGATTACTTAAAGGAGAAACACAATGATCACACATTTGCTATCATTCAAGCAGGTTTTCCATCCATCATCTGACTGTTGAATGATGACTTCTACTCACTGCCCGGGAGGAGGCTCAGCAGTAGAATTACCAGAAAAGCTTTAGCTCGTAAAGATAAAAGGGGCAGTCACACATGAGCATCCTGAACTCTCAACTATAAATCAGCTTAAGGCTCCTTGAATGCCTTGTTTGACATGGAAGGAACTCCATCACAGCGTTGGTGCACCATGATAGGTCGACCTGCAGAAATTTGTTAAAATTTTTACAATCAATCTCTCTCTCTCTCTCTCCAATCGACCGACCGACCTACCTACCCATCCACCCACCCACTTATCCATCCATCCATCAACTGAACCTGCTGAATCATTTTGGGGTCACAGGGCTACTGGAGCCTGTTCCAGCTACTGTTGGGCAGTAGAAAGGGTATACTCTGGAGAGGTTGCCAGTCTGTCACAGACTTGGCTGCACTACATGCACATGTGTGGGTTATCTCCAGGAACTCTGGCTTCCTACCACAGTAGTTTGCATAGACTTTTCATTGAAAGTGTTCACTTCAACACAAGTTGACACAGCTGGTCTGCATGCACCTCAGTTTTAAAGATCAAGTAGAAAAGGAAATAAAAACCATTTTAAACTCCACTACATTTCACAGCAGGAGCTGTTCCACCTGTCCCACCATCCCTTCCTGTCTCCTGGAGCATAGAGGAAACAGAGGAAACAACTGCGCTCGCTAGTGGAGCCTTGCAGCTGTTGAAACAGTAGTGGGCTACAAAGTCAAACAGTGTGTCAGATGGATTAAGTGTTTTTATCCATGTTTCCCTGTAGTTCATTCTCCAACACTTAGAGGAAAAGGTTTCCTAACTTGTTAAAAGCTCAAAACCTTTATCAAACAAGCAAACACCACGTACTGTCTCAACAGTGAAGTCGCCTCACCTCAGTTTATATAAAGAAAGTTGTTAATGCTCAAACTGGAGGCTGTTTTAAAGTCGTGAATTCTTGATGCTGTTGTGCTAAATCCGCCTTCTCACTTCTTGGTCACAGTTCAAGAGAGTCTGACCTTTCAAAAAACAACAGCTGCTCATTCTTTGAAATCCAAGAAGGATTTTCTAAGCTTCTGGAATACCACTAAAGAAAGGATACGGCATTGTGTCTAAAAGCCGGTGGCTTACTGATGGGATTGGACTCCAGTCGACATTGTGAGCAGATCTGGTCAATGATTTGAGTGAAAAGACATGAAATCATGTGACAGGAAAACAATCACCATCACAGATGTCACCTATCACTAAAGTCTCACTCCAATCATCTTCTGATGTATTTTATAATTGTTCCCAGTGATCTTTTAATTATGAGTTTGCTGTTTTTGGCAAATTCAAAACACATATGCCTTTTTTCTAGGACATAGTTTTTGCAGAGTGGCATTAGAAATTTACCGTGGAGTTGTGGGCAGGACTGTTGGCAAGCAGTAAGCCAGCCGTCATTTCCCATCATCCCTTTGTTTACACTCTCTCCTGCTAGCTTACTGCCCCTCACACCCCCATGCTAACATCTGAGGTGCAGCAAAACTGGCGAGCAATGTTGTAGCTTTCCAGTCCTACAGTTTGGAGTAAGATGTCAGAGGAGGAAAACAAAGACAAACATATTTAACGCAACAAAGCAACTTCACCAAAGTTTAAAATGTGAACTCTGGCCGCACTTTTCAAATTGTGCTGCTGCCAGACTGCCAAACTGCACCCATCGCTCAAACCATGTTCTCAGATTGCTTCTGTGCCATTGATTTAAAGTCCCACTCTAACCATATTTTTTCTTATGTAAAATTGTTACCAGTAGTCTTTTAATTATAACTGTGCAGGTTTTAGTTAGAAAAATCAAAAGCCTTTCTTGTTTTTGAAGACATATTTAATTCCTGGCAGCAGTAGCTCATTAGAAATATAATTCTGTTTTATGGGCGGGACTGCTGGCTTGGAGCAACTGAGTCCGCTTCCCCTCCCTTTCGTTGAAAGCTCTGTCTGCGCGCTCACGTGCAAGCTCATAGCAAGAAGCCAGCATTGGTGGCACAATTAGTGAAGTTTTACGCCAGAGGTCAGCTCGAGCCCAAGGGGTGGTCACGTCTCGAAACCCATCTTTTTCTAGTTTCTGATCTAACGCGATTTGAATTAAGAAATACTCAGAAATGCATTATTAACTATAAATTATTTTGTGTAGGTCCTCTATTATGAGAAAATTGCTACAAGAACATGTTAAAAACACAAAAAGACCATTTTCACTGGAATGGGTCTTTAGCATTGAAACTGGCCATGTCTGCTGTGCAAACCGGGTTTAGCGGACTGCTTCCTTTTCTCACTGTGAATCCTGCACAGAGAATACTGGAGAAATTTGAATGGATGCTTGAAAGACCTGGATTTTGATCCAGGGAATTAATTTGTGACATATGAAGTGTTGTGAAAAATCATCTTTCTGATGGAGCAGGAGGGTTCGACCATCATTCCAAGTGACAGATTTGACAGCTGAGAGTCAGACTCCATGCTTTCACACAGCAGGGGAGGTGCCTCCGTGCTGTGACAGGAATTTCACCTTCAAACAAAGTAAAGCAGACAGAAAAAAAACTCACGCCAGGAGCAGAAATGCCTCATCAGCCAAGTCAAGAGCAAGAAACCTAAAACCAATAATTCACTTTGTCAGGCAGTTGGTTCACACTTGGGGAAAATGTTTTAAAGCTGACGGCTTGCTTAGACCTACAGTTACATAAACATTCTGCAGCTATTCGTGTTTTTTTTAATAGTTTTTTTCACTTTTTATTATTTAAATGCTCAAAATATAACAGGATTACACTATTGTGTACTCCTCCACCCCTCTGGTTATAGCAGCAATATAGACCTGTTGCTTTGATCTGTGATGATCACAGATCTGAGCTGGTTTATAAGGAGTTGTCTAAAGCTCTCAACAGGCTGAAATGTAAAAAAAAGTAAATAATTTGTTATTCAGTTTGATTTAAACTGTGTGCAATGTGAGAGAGAGTCAGAAAGTTGCACGACAACTCAAGGAAATGTCTTTTTTCCCTCTTACTTTAAAAACTTCCACTGGTTCAGATTATATACTTTTCTATTTTCTGTAAAAATTATTTAAATTCAAATAAATGTACACCAACCTCCCTAAAATAAGTAAGATTGGTCTGGGGCGGCTGTGGTGCAGTGGAAAAGGCAGTCAGCCTCTGAGCAAGGAATTGCAGGTTCAATTCCTGCCTTGCCTAACCATGTGTCGAAATGTCAACGTGAATACGTGTGTGAAAGGGATCGTGACTGTAAAGCGCTTTGGGCCTTCAATGAAGGTAGAAAATGTGCCAAATGTAATGAATGTTTGAAAGACAAGTATTTTACAACTGAAAAAGCACTTAACACTTTTATTTGGTTAACTGATAATTTTTATCTGGAGAAATGATATGCAATGTGTGCATAAAAAAAGGCATTTTTGTTTAGCGGAGCAAACAACATTGTGTTTCAGCTGCAACTTTAAAGCAAAAATAGACTGAATTAGATCGAGCTTAATCCAAAAGACTGTATTAGAAGATCTCATCGTGCTGTTGTAACTTCTGTTTAATCAGAATAAAAAATTTATTTTTCTAATGATTGCCTAGTTTTTCAGTAAACAGTTTACTGTTTTATTTTGGTTCTCTTTTTCTGCCACATATGATGCTGTGTTTTACTCTAAACTCTTCGTCTTGCCTCTGAAGTTCAAATAACCATAATAACTACTTCAGGCTTTACAGATACAATATATAATAATATAATGTATATCTGTTGAATATGTTGTATATCTGTCAATGTAATCTGTTGTTGATCTACACGTAACAATAAGCAAATTAGCGTTACTAAACCTTTATTTATGCTTTTGTCTCTTTCCCCTAAGCCTCATCTGCACCCCATTTCCCATCAGCCTCTGCCCTTTGTACTCAAGTCGGACCAGCTGTTCCTTATCATTGCAATCATTCAAACCATATTTGGGCAGACACCAACTTTTGCCTGGTGCGGAGTCTTGTTTTGTTGTCACATATGGTCCGAGTGTTTCTACTGCTGTTTTTCTTTGCATCCTGACCCTTTGCCTGCTCTGACTCCATCCTGCCTTGCCCATGTCTGTCTGCTCTCACTAATAAACCAGTTTTACATGGATCCAAACGCCTCAACCTCTTTGTCACAGCTTTGCTATGCATTACTTAATGTTAAATGATAAACATTAGTTAAATGCCAACTCATGCATTAAATACACTAATGCAAAGTAATGCACAAGTGTCTGTTAAAAGGTTAATTTACAAGTTGAATAATGCTTAATTATTCATTAATTAATGTTAATAAAGGACCCTTTATTGTTAAGAGTTGCTGTTTATTTGTCTGTTTGCTTGCTGTTTTAAACTGTAAAGCTGTTGAGCAGCTTTAAGCTGGAAAAAGGTGTTTGCTTGTTATGTTTGATAAAGTTTGGTTTGACTTGAAAATAGAAGGAAGGGAGATATGTCTTCTCAATTTCATGTTTGATTGGAAAAGTTAGTATACTGAATTTAAACACCCAGAGGGCCCCCCTCACCCGCTCTAGCTTTGCAATACTGAGTCCCTTAAATCAGTCAATTCTAAGACAAGCAAAACAACATAACTAACTTCTGAGAAGATAATGATCTAGGGAAAGTGAAAAAAAAGCTGTAAAATTCCAAAAACAGTGCTATGGGGGATTTTGTGCTTTTCTAAATTCTGCCATGTTGTTTTGGATGATTCAGGAAAAAAATGATTAAACATTTAATAAGAAAAAGATAAAAAAAATCTCAGATTAAGCTTTACTTTCTTAAATAACACATTCTGATGGAAAATTATTTTTACACTTTGTGAAAATGCATGTTCAAAGTAAACAACTAAATAGAGCTGTCATGGCAACCTCTAAGCTGGTGTTTGAAAACAGGAATGGACATCATGGAAGAAAGTAATGAAACAGTCCTTCAAAATCCTCGGCTCTCTGAATGAAAGCCAGTGGATGAGAAAGATAAAAGATTTAGCAAAACTGCAACTCCTAAGCTTGGATACATTGGTTTTTAGAGTGGGCCTGTTGGGCCCCCTTGTGGCTGAAAAAACACACTTCCTGAAAATTAGGTAACTATCAGTCAACCCCTTTATCCACATCAATTCTCAGTCAGACAGTTTAAAAACTAGAAGATTTTTGTGAGTCCTGCCACTACACAACTTCTCCATCTGCAAGATGGCAGATTTTCTCTGCAAGAAGATCAGTCTCCTGACAGCTTCTCAGACCATCAAGGAGCGGGGCAAGTGGGGCACCAAAAAAGAGTTCATCCTTTCTGTTGCTGGGGCTATTATTGGACTTGGCAATGTGTGGAGATTTCCCTATCTTTGTTACAAGAATGGTGGTGGTAAGTTTTCATTTTTATTTGCAAAATGAAATTTTGTGCATTTTGACGCAAACTCTTTTGGGTAAAGGGGACTACCTTTTGTCACAGAACATTATTTTGCTCCAGATTGAGCAAGTAAGATTACAATAAATGACAGTAATAACTAACTCAGGGATGAAGTGTTTGAGAACATTTTTAAAGGAGAACATTTCAGTTTGCTGGTGCAGACCCTGAGTTATCAAGGTTACAACCGTTTGAAGATCCCCCCCAAAAAGACCAGAAGATCTCAGACTATTACATGACAACAGCTCCAATAATGTAAAGCTAAGGGACGCTCTTCTGAGGAATGTAATGTCCACAATCTGGACAGTGAAGAGGACACATACCAAAGAGCAGACTAATTCAGAGTGGAAACAACAATCTAGTGCTGGGAAGGATCACCTTTGCAGTAGAAACAGCCGTGCTTAACTCACACGTATGTATAGGCAATTGAAGAAATTCATGTGTTGGCAAAGACTTTAAGGACGTACAGGGTGACATTTGTGTCAGGGTCACAAGGTAAAGACTTACAGATATAAGATGTCTGCTCCGGACCAGAGAAGCCTTTTGGATTAAGGGCGAACAATCTAATCTTTGCTTAGCTCCTCAAAACCTCATGTCCTTTTGTCAGGGTCAAAATTGGAAACAATGCAAACATTATGACTTTAACTTGAATGTTTTGGGACGCTTTTGTCATGAATTAAATTTCTAAGAATAATGGGCAGCTGGTTAAATGAAAATCACTTGCACAGATCCCAGTTTTCATTTTGAAAGTCCTTTATTTTTCATATCTTCAGGATTCATTCATTCATGCATCTTCCATACAGTTTTGTCCCTTTCGGGGTCATGAGGCTGCCGGAGCCTATCCCAGCCACTCATGGGTGAAGGCAGGGGTCACCCCTGGACAGGTCGCCAGTCTGTTGCAGTATCTTCAAGATTTTTAGATTTTATTAAAAAAAACAAAAAAACAAACACAATTCTAATAATAAACAAATATTGCAAGGATGTTCAGGGTGCTTATGCATATTTAATTGTTCTCGTTTCAGTCTTTTAAACATTGAAGGTGTTGTATTAAATCTCACACTTTTTTAAGTAGTGAAATTATTTTTGTTTGTAAAATTCAAGTTTTTAGTTTTTGTAGCATCCTTTTGATGAAGGGAAACTTTCTTTTAGCAGAATATTTCTCCTTAACTCCTGCCTACTGTAGTTTTTATTACATTGAACTCTCAATACTGCAATTTAATTGACTTAATGTTGTTTCTTTTCCAGAAATCTATTGTTTGTTCGTGTCAAATTGTGTTTTTCAATTGTATTTTTTACATAACATAAAAAAGATCAATTCGAAATTTTAGAATAGGAAACAAATGTTTTTTTTTAAACATGCCATCTTTGGAATGACGTTATTAGTAAATCCAGCAATTTTTTTTCAAATTCATTATGTTAATTTACTATTACTATTTATTGTTATCTATTGGAATCAACTACCTGAATCTACAAACTGAGAAAACTTTCCCCCAGCTTTTAATACACTTAAAAATATCTCACTTTTCTTCGTTTAAAACTTTGAAAATATGATTAATCATGAAAATTATATATCCAACAAGGTTTTGTGACTTTACTTGTCATTACTAATATACTTATTCAAATCAAATCAAACTTTATTTGTATGGCACTTTTCCAACTCGGGTCACTCGAAGTGCTTCATAAAAACATAATCCATTTCTAAAAACCAAACGCAAGACTTTATACAGAAAAATATATAATATATAATATAATATAAAACCCATACAATGTCCACAATCCACCCTCCCACACACGCACACACACCTGCACACCATAGTCATGCATAAAACAATTCACTAAAATGATGATAAAAAAAAAAAAAAGAGAAAAAGGAAATCTGGTTTTGTACTTAAGTCAGGAATGTTGGGGATCTATCCAGTTACCAGGGAAACCCCCCCCCCCCCCACACACACACACACACACTACATTTCACAGAAAATGTGAAAGGAATAAAATATGTTAAAGTTAAAACCGAGATAAATGAACAGATAAGTAAATAAGTAAAGCTTAATAGAAAGAAAGAAAAATAGCAAATGAGGAACATAAATTAATTTATGAAAATGTACACATTATACTTAGATTTAATTTTAATTCTAAAGTGCTCTGAGCAGTTTTTTTTTTAAATGTATTTAACCGTGTGGTCCTTGCAGTCCAGAGGTTTAGATAAAAAAAACACATAAATAAAGGAAAGATATTAGATCCTTTTGATGCTCCCAAAAAGATGTTGTCCTATATTGATCTTGGAGAATTTACTTATCTTTAGTTGTATATTGAAAACTAACGTAACCGCCACTTTTTAACATTAAAAAAAGAAACAAACGTTTGTATGAGGAAATTAACTACAAGATAAATCCTTCAGATGTAAAACAAAAGTCTAGTATTGAGTCCTGTGTTGAATAATTCTGTTGTCGTGGCTGTTTTGAGGCTCCTGATGTACATTTATACTTGCTCTCACCTTAAATAAAGCAATAGGTTTTAAAAGGTGCACATTACCTACTTTTATCTATACTTTTACTATAATGTCATCCTCTGAACTTCACAGCAACCAGTAAACTCAATGGAAGGATTCATTTTCTTTACCTGCAAAAGAGTTCACTGGTGGTTCTGTATTCCATGTTTTTGCCTTTTAAAGTCATGTTTGATTTTTAAGTTTCCAGGCTTGTTCTCCAAAATGTGGTGATTGCAACTGAACAGTTCTGCTTGATCGTCCGACTGTTCCGATGGAGATGAGGAATTCCTTCAAAGGTTTCGTTTTGTGTAAGAAGGCAACGGGAAAAACGTTTAAGCGTGCAGCTGCTGGATTCAAAACTTGTGCAGTTTAAGGTCAACATGCATGCAGCAGAACAAATGAATCCCACTTTATGGACTCAGCTGTTACAACCATGCAGATAAAATCAGCTGCGTCTGGCTTTTTTCTGCACCTGTGCACATTAGACCCAGAGGTGTTCAAAGCGCTGAAGGATTATTCTGTGCTTTGTTTTTTCTTTTGCAGGTGCATTCCTCATTCCTTACAGCCTCTTCCTTGTGACGTGTGGCATCCCTCTGTTTGTACTGGAAACAGCGCTGGGCCAGTACACCAGCCAGGGAGGCATCATGTGCTGGAGGAAGATTTGTCCTTTGTTTGAAGGTAAGACCTCCAAAACTTTTTTTTTTCCTGTGAACTACTCAGGTGAAAGCAGAGGAAACGTGGATCTAACCATGTTGTTTTTTCTTTTGCAGGGATGGGATATGCCAGCCAGATAATAATATTTTATGCAAGTATCAGCTACATTGTGGTTTCAGTCTGGGCTTTCCTCTACCTTTTCTCTTCGTTTTCTAAAGAGTTACCATGGGCGACTTGTAATAACGAATGGAATACAGGTACAGTTATAATATTTAAAACACATTGGCAGTAGGTTGTGTTAAATATTTTAGTTAAAATGTCTATTTTTTCATTAATATGTATCTCATATCTACAGACCTAAAGTTGTCTGATTTGTTTGTTTCAGATAGTTGTGTAGTCATAAACACCTACAATGCAACTGCTAACTGGACCTCACCCATGAATGCATCATCATCCTCCATCATGGAATTTTGGCAGTAGGTTTCTGAATGTGCGCACACTCGCAGGATGCCTCCACGTGTCATTACTACTACTCTTACAGCCGGTTGCAGCCTGAACATGATTATGAGGGCAGCAAAAACACATGATCTATAGATCAGTTCATGTACAGTGAAGGAGATGAGTATTTGATTACTTTTCTGATTTTGTTTGTCTGCTCACCTAAAAAGAAACCGCAGTCTGTCATCCTAATGGTAGGTTCATTTGAGCAATGAGAGATCAGACTCTCCTGATCCACCTATCACTTGAATTGAAGACACCTGTTCGAACTGATCACCTGTAGAAAGGACACCTGTCCACAGAATCAGTCTAACTCCAAACTCTCCAACATGGAAAGAGCAGGGATAGGCAACTCCAGGCCTCAAGGGCCATCCGTATTCCTGCATGTTTTCCAACTTACCATGCTCTGGCATGTTCTAATTGGCTGGACACCTGAACCAGGTAATCAGCCATGAAAAGGTCTTAGATATCTGGAAATCACTCAGTCACTGTGGCCATGAGGCCTGGAGTTGAATATCCGTGCTAAAGAGCCTTTTAAAACTCCGTCACACTCACAACGCTGTGCCTCAAAATATGTAGTCTTTACAATCACTGGTTCAGTATTTCTGTGAGCTGGAGACCACACAAACAAAACTTTACAGAAAACGTACCTTTATTTTACTCTTGAATTCCAGTGAATCAAGTCGTTACATCAAAAACAAGGAGCAGAACAAAAAGGAACTAACTCAAAAGACAAGTAGAAAACCAACTGGAGCAAGCTGTTCACATTTATTTATCTAAAAAAAAATATGGCTGCAAATGTGATGTAGTTCTCATCCTTAAACCCCACAAAAACACAACTGTTTGTACAAATATACAGGAATATTTCTTTGACCTCCCAAAAGAAAGAGGTGAAAAAAGAGGTCAGTGTTTCTTCTTGAGAACTGATTCCTGTTGATAGTTTTTGATACCTGCAGGTGATGAAGAGGCTGTACAGCAGATCTATGCTGAAGATGACACATACAATAAATAAATAAATACTTACCTATCATCTGGATTTTGTTTCAAAGGCCCTTAACTGAGTAATGTTCCACATTCCACATACAAATTCTGATAAAGTCAGTGACTTTAAAGGCTTGTAGTAGCTGGGGTTGCTGAATGATTTTAGGTAAGTTCTTTACATGACACTCAGTTAACTTTAACTATTCCTTTCTGGTGGCCTGTTGGCTATTGTTTGTCAGATCTCTTCATCGCTAGCATCTTTATGACAGCATATCATTGTTTCTTGGTTTACAAAAAATGTTTTACCTGACAGCGCCTTCTAGCTGAGAAAGATTGGTTTATTTTTAATGAGTAGAGCGCTTTTCTTCACTAATATTCTTGGGTTTGTGCTGCAACGGCTTTCTACAAATCTCTCAGAGAGGCTGTAGGATTTAAATCAGGAAGCTGGTATGATCTTCTCGAGCAAACCCTTGCTGGATTTGGAGCTGTCCAGCAGAACGGTTCACATATTGTGAAGATTTCATTTCAGATGACTATGAAAAATGCTTCAGCACTTGAACACCTTGTTTGATTATGATTTAGTGTTAAATTAACTACAGTAGGCTCCATTGATTGCATAATAATTAAAGTTGATGTTCTGGAGTTTGAATTATCTTTTCACCAAACAGTTGCAGAAAACTTTCTAATAACCCACATTTGCAGCAGGAATTTGACTTTTTTTTTTAAAGCTTTGACTGCAGCTGTATTGGTAACACTTTAGATGATGTGCCGCAAAACACTCAATAACCTGTTAAAGATAGTTAATACATTTGTTATGAACAGTTTATCAATATGGTTTTTGCAGACAATGGTCTCACTTTACATGTTAATGAATCTTACTAAGGATGTTAATAAACCTTATTCTATTTATTGTGCTAATTAATGTCTTATGAACACCCCATAAACACATTAAAAATGCATGTTAATGTGTAAACAAAGCTCATTAAGGAATCCTATTATAAAGTGTTACTGCTGCATTTGGTTTTGCAAAAAGTTTTGTGCTTTAAGTTTGTAACAGCTCATCAAACTGTTGAGTTTTAAGTTTAAAAAGAGTGTCTTTTTTAATTTTAAACTTGTGTTATTGTTTTTGTATTGGTGATGGTTTATTTTAACAAGAAGGTTTTCAAATTTCTAATTAAAAGCATTAGAAACGTGGAACTCTTAATCTTTGAGTGAGAAATTTTAAATATTCTCTTTGCATCTTGTCAAAGTCTTGATAGCTGTGATGTCAACTGCATTGGGTTGGTATGTGATATTGAAAACTCTAACAATCTTTGTTTGCATGTATTGCAATTTTTGATTTGTTGAAAATGAATATTTGCACGTGATTTTCCAGGAGACGGGTGTTAAATCTATCCACCGGCATAGAGACCTTGGGAAACTTACGTTGGGATCTTTCTCTGTGCCTTCTTCTGTCCTGGGTCATCTGCTACTTTTGTGTCTGGAAAGGAGTGAAATCTACAGGGAAGGTATTAGCGAATGCTTTTTTTTCCTTTACAGGTTTGAGGAGACTTATGTATGTGCAGTATTACTTGTTATAGTGTTTTTTATTCCACTTAAAAAAATAAGGAATTATTTGTATTTAATGTGAGATTTTTCTCTTCTCATCCAGGCCACCTACTTCACAGCCACATTTCCATTTCTCCTGTTAGCAGTGCTGTGTGTCAGAGGAATGACTCTTCCAGGAGCTTTCTATGGGATCAAATATTATCTTTATCCAGATCCATCAAGGCTTGCAGATCCAAGGGTATTTCTTATCTTTTACCATATTTTTCATTGTTTTATTGCTTCCTGGGTTTTAAATTTTAATGAAACAACAATTGATTCTTTTAGGTTTGGGTTGATGCTGGGACACAAATAATGTATTCCTATGCCGTATGCTTGGGGTTCCTAAGTTCTCTTGGGAGCTACAACAAGTACAACAACAACTGCTACAGGTGAGCTCCTAAGTTCTTCAAACATCCAGCAAAAAACATTTTTATCCTAAATGTACAATAATCTTTTAACTGGATCACGGGATGTGATCTTTGTTATGTGATCTTTGCACAACAGAAAAAAAACCTGAAAAAAAATCAGTTCTTCTTACCAGACTTCCATCAGCTCATGTAAAGCATTCCATAATGTGTAAAATGTTGACTTGTTTCTATTTCAAAAATGCCACTTTTCTGGTCTAAATAATATTGATGTGTGTGGCATTCTTGGAGTGTAATCAGACTGGACAAATTTGGTTCATTTAAAGTGAACCAGAGTTTGTTTCCCTGATAATGTAGAACAAATTTTCAGTCTGAATACACCCAAGTGAACCCTGGTTCAGGACCAGGACTTGCTCTTGGACCCATCTTTCAAAGTGGTACTTTGAGTTTTTCTCAGTCTGAACAGGCTCCGTGCTCAGAGTGGAACAACTAGACCAAATGACTTCTGTAGTTGGGAAATATGGGATGTAAACACAGTAGTGGACCAATGATGAGACACAACAACTCACTGAAATGTGCTTGGATGAATGCAGGTTCATTAAAACAACTAAGTTGCCGCGATACAAATTACTTCTTACGCTGTTTTCCAACAATCTACATGTCATAAACACTTATTAACGAACCTTCTTAGACGTAGTCTCTTTAGTAACCGCCTTGCAGCATGCCTTGTTATACCTGTAAGGACAAAGCTGAGGCGTGTGGATCCATATGCAAACAGAGTTTAATGAAAACACAGGAGGACAAGGCGTGGTCGAGACAGGCGAGGGTCAAAATAGGAAGCAAGGCAGGAGACGAAGGAACAGGCAAGGCTCAAAAACACACAAGCATGTAGATACAGGGAAACGCGTAGACAGAACAGTCACTAGGAGGTTCAAGACAACGCATGGAGCAGAGAGGTGAGCAGGCATAAATGCAGTGGTGGTGATGAGCTGATGAGAAGCAGCTGGTGCAGACAAGATGGCTGAGGTCCAATACATGCTGGGAGTTGGAGTGTTCAGAGAACAGAGGCTGTTAGTATTCTGGTGATGGCTCCCTCTGGTGGTCGGAGAGGGAACCAGCCGACCAAATGCTGACAGAACCAGATGTTGAGACAGACGTTCGAAATTGGTCAGCGAAACATAGAGTTTGAGTGCATTAAATATCCAGTCAAGGATTACAAAGCGCAGGACTTCTAAGTAATTATAGAGAAATATCATTAGTCACTTGAATTTTGTTTGCAAGCTTTGGTTCGAAACAGAAATGTTGATTGATGGCAGTCTGAATACAGACCAAACACAAAGTTCAGGACTCTAGTTTTAATGGAGATTCATCAAATGAAAAGGCAAATCTGAGAGTCAATTGCCTTTCTGAGATCTTGCGTGGAGGCAGGATAATTTCTATCTTAAGCCATTAGTAGGAGTTGTAAGTGATTTTACTGCACTGGTAAAAAAAATGTTTTCAGTCCTTGACCCATATACACTGCAAATGAAGTCAATTATGCTGCTTTTGTTTTATTTGCAGAGATTCCCTCTGTCTGTGCTTGTTGAACAGTGGGACCAGCTTTATATCTGGATTTGCCATTTTCTCAGTTTTGGGCTACATGTCACAAAAGCAAGGTGTCGATATATCTGTTGTTGCTGAATCAGGTACTGACTTCAACGTCTTTTGTAAAGTCAACTCGATGTTTTCAAACTGTTTAATCCATTTGATTCTGAGATAGCCTTTGCTTTGCAGGCCCTGGCCTGGTCTTCATCGTCTATCCACAAGCTGTGACTCTGCTACCGTGGCCTCAGGTCTGGTCTGTGTGCTTCTTTGCAATGATCATCCTGTTGGGAATAGACAGCCAGGTCAGTTTTTTAAAAAGTATATAACACTTTTTACTCCTTCTTCCTTATTTAAATCAAAGTGTGTTTGTTTCTTTTTCCAGTTTGCTGGCCTTGAAAGCATCATGACCTCTTTAACAGATGTCTACCCCTCCCACATTCACAGAGGTTACCACAGAGAATTATATTTACTACTGATTTGTTGCATCAGCTTTGGTTTTGGACTGTTTTTAGTTTCAGAGGTAAGTCTTGGTATCTCTTGGACACACTCCAAAGAAAATTGCGTTTTTGGTGCTTTTAACATGCTCTTGTGGCATTTTGCTGAGGATAGGGGACATATTTAAAGAAAATTAAGCTTCAAATTGCATTTTTGAGTATTTCTTCATTCAAATTGTTCTGAATCAGGAGAAGATGTAAAGCTGTCATTTGGTAAAGATTGTAGTTTTGATGTTAGAGAATATACTGGAAGGGCCACTTGCTCACTGCTCCCTCCATTAGATCCACCAGATCCCTCCAAGTCTTTATTTTTCTTGCGTTTTCCATAACTCCAATATTGCTCACCGTTTTTGTTTCACCGTTACTGTTAAGTTGGGGGTAAGAGAGGCATTCACTAATGTAAGGTGAATTCCTAATGAACTACTGCCACTCTGCAGAAACTATGTTCTAAAAACGGATTTTCTTGTGCCTAAAATCAGAATAATCATAATTCAAAGCTGGAAACACCTTTTATAATATATTACAAGATGATCTGAGTAGAACTTAGACCTTTAAACCCAAGAATTGAACACAAATCGTTATAATTTAAAAAATGTACGTAACCGTCAAGCCACCTTTTTTTTTTTTTTTTTTTACTACGCACAGGTACATTAGCCAAATAGAAACAAAACATTTGTGTTGCAGAATCTGGATGAACGTTGGATAAGTGCTCTAGTGATTGACTTTTTCACTTCTATAGGCTGGCCCATATATCCTTCAAGTTTTTGATCACTATGTGTGCAGTGGGCCCACACTTCTGATGATGGCAATTTTCCAGTCGGTCATTATCGGATGGATTTATGGTAAGATAGACTTACATACATCTTGCGCACTGGGTGGAGCAATCTTTTTGCTAGTCGGGTTTAAATCTCAGGCTTGACACTTTTTGTGTCTCCTGGCAGAACACTTAAATCTACATTTCTTAATTCGCTTGAAACCTGTAAAGTTTTCATGGAGGAAAGTTCCTGCAAAGCCTTAAAGTTAGAACTTTGAGAACAAAAAACAATACGTTTTTCGCTGAACCCCTACTTAAAGCCTTTTGTACTATGTGATGACTAAGATGCCCTTCTTCTAGGAGCTGGGCGTTTTTACGACAACATAAAGGACATGATTGGCTATAAACCCCTTCCATTGATTAAGTACTGCTGGATGTATGTTACTCCTCTTATTTGCCTTGTAAGTTTGTGAAATCCGTACATTTGGATTCATCATTGGCTTTTCCCTTCAAGCACCATTTATATGAATGCATTTTTTTTCACTCTAAAGGCAACCCTGATATTCCTGCTGCTGAAGCACAGTCCACTGATGTTCAGTAACACCTATGTGTATCCATGGTGGGCTTACCATATTGGCTGGTTTCTGGCTACTTCTTCGTTGTCTACAATCCCTCTCAACATGATTTGGAAGCTGTCTAAAGAAAAAGGAACCCTCAGGCAGGTTAGTGGCTGACTAAAAAGGTAATTTTCAACAAGTCTTTTATAAACTGTTGACCTTTTTGGAGCCTATATATTTCCTGCACGATTACTCCTGCTGCAGGAGGCATTCTGAAACTATATGGTTATGTTTTTTTCCAGCGTCTCAAAGCAAGCATCCAGCCTGAAGATCATCTCACTGTGATGGCAAATGAAATGGGAAACATTGATGCATCTGTGGCATGTCCATGATGACAGGAACAGCAAATGTTTTCAGTGAAATCTCTGTCTTTAAAAAATCCTTTTTCTTTATTTGTTTATGTTTTAAATTTGTGTGTTCAACATGTTACGGCATCAACTTTTCTTTTGAAGTACAACTTACAATGAAGCAGTACTTTAACCAGATATAAAGTGAAATACACATGATATACCAATACTCTTACCCAATTTATAACCTTTATTTTTTGCATTTTATCTTCATTGTATTTTCATGTCTTCTGTGAGCCTTTGGCATCTCTGTATAGCCCTCTGTCTCCATGTATGAAAGATGCTTTTAACATTTTTTTAAATGCCTTTTTTTATTATTAGGCCAAAAATAATTTTACCAATTTCAAAATAAAATGTTTAAAAAGAAGAAAATGTTTTTGTGTTCCAGTTAGAAGATATGCTTTGGATGGATGGATGGATGGATGGATGGATGGATGGATGGATGGATGGATGGACTGATGCAATAGGACTGAAAATTGAACTATAAGGGGATCTGTTTTTAAAGTTTGGGTCTTATTACTTGGTCTTCTTGGTAGCAGAACAAGTCTAATTGATAAAAAATATTTTCATTTTTTTAAGCAAATACAATTTTGAAAAAAAGTAAAAATTAAAATGTATATTTTATAAAATGTGACATTTATTCTGAAAATAATAATAAAAAGAACAAAAAAGTGTGATGATTAAGAAAGACGTGGGTTTTGTTTCTTCATTTCAAGTTTTCAATCAAGCTTTTTCTGTTTTTGTATGTAAAATATTTAAATAAACTTTATTGTTGATGTTAACTAAAAAATATCTATCATCACCGCCATTAAGAACAAGACCAACACAGGTAAAACAAAACAATATTGTATTATAACAAGTTGACTCATTTGTTTTACATGTTTTTAATTTGTCTTATACAAATAAATTATTTTTCCCCCTAAAGATTATATATACTGAAATAAAAACATGCTTTTAAAAAATGAACATACATGTTTGCAGCACTTCTCTCAGGGTTGGGGTAATTCCTTTTATGACCTCTAGAGGGCAATAAACTCAAGGAGTAACATCTGAGGAGCAAAGAAGACCGTTTTTTTAATTTTTAAGGAGGGAAGAAGAATTGTCTGTTCCTCACCAGGTCCTTTGCTCCTGGCAGATTTGGCTTCGTCAAATAAATCAGCCGGAATTTTAAATGGATACTAAGGTAAAACTAATGATCACACTGCTACTGCTTGTTGTTTGGAATACATTTATCTTACTCTAACTGAGTTTAAAAGAAAATGCGGATGTTTTCGCTAGATTGTTGATTGTTAGATTAGATTGTTGTGAATCATTTCAGATTCAGTACATTTTCAGTTCGTGGTTAAGAGACGGGATCTCAATAACCGACACCGCAGTGAAGTTAGTTTTACATCGGATATTCGACAGATATTCGGTCTGGTTAAAACTCTCACTTGCTCAGGGTCCGTGAACGCACTCCAACAGGTCAAGTGCACCGGTATTAGCACGAGACCGCTGAAGCCTGAACTGACTTCCTCTTTTCAAAATAAAACGTGGGATAGTTTAAGCACAGACTCTGTTTAAAGCTGTTAATGAGCTAATATTTACTTGTAAACATTATGAACGGAGATTAAACTTAAAATCAAGTGGGGTATCACTTTAATTCATATTTTTTTAAAAAGTATTTTGAGCCCTTTGCAGCATTCAAGATGTTCCAGTCCTTCAGGACATTAAACAATGTTCTGTTTCCAGTTAGTGAGTTAAATTGATGTAGTAACTTTGATCCTTTGCTGAAACCGTCTCCTCCAGCTGAGTCAGGAAAATCCAGAGTTGAATCTGCGTTTTTAATCACATAAGTGAGTCTTGATGGGAAAGCCCTGTTCAACCTTAGAACCTTGAACTTTCTGCTGAAAAACTGGCTAAAAAATCCTAATTGTGCCAACTGGCAAATCAACTGGGAGAGTTTTTATAAGCACCCAATAAACCATAAACAGAATGACTGAAATTAGATTTCTGGGGTCATAAATCCATATAAATGTAAGTTAGTTTATAGATCCTGCATTTATTGTTTCTCCTAATGATTACATAATAATTAAACAGTTATGATAAAATCATAATGTTTCATATTTGCAGAGCTCCTGCAGTTCAAACAGACTCTTTCAGATAAAGGAGGTTCACTTTTTCACTGTTATTTTTGGTTTTGAAGTTCATACTATCATTTTCCCTTAGACATTTGTTGGCATCTTTTTAAAGTTCTTAAAATGTACTTCCAGACACAAATACTGTTTTTTTTTTTTTTTTTTTATTTGGCTGGGGAGTTTCCGGCTCCTCCTGTTGGACCTGGGAGCCTCTCTGCAGTCGTACTGACCTGGAACTCCTTAACCCCAATTATAGCTGCTCCTAAAATCCTGCTGCATTTTCTCTCTGGAAATATTTTGTCAAAGACTTCAAAGTAACTTCTAGGGACAGTAACTATCACTGAGTTTATATCATTAACAAACTTTGTGGTCAACTTTAATGTCAAGAAGAAAAACTTCTCAGTCATTCAAAGCAGTTGATAGCACTTTGTGCACCCTCCTCTTCCTCTGGAATCTACCTGCAGGGATGTTATCAAACAGGTTTTCAATGAAGTGATTTTTGCGTCACCATATTTGGATCAGATTTTCCTAAGTTGCAAGAAAAATGCAATGTTTTTGTAAATCTAAGTTTAAAGCAGCTGATAAGAAAACTCTGATGACCCAGCATTCTAGCAGCATTTAAATGCATCACTTACGCAGAAATCTTTTCTTTCTGGGAGACGTGAAAAGAGTTTCACATGAGATCAGTGCGCAAGTGCAGTTTAGTGTGTGTGTGTGTAACAAGCGATTCGTGCGTAACTTTTACAGATTTGTGCGTGTAGTTATTTTCCAGCTGTTGAAGTTTTAAGTTACATGTGTAAATAATATTTTGCGTTTTTTGAATTTTTTGCAATTTACTTATGCACAAAATGTATTGTATGAGTCACAAGTAAAGAATTACTCACGCACAACTTTAAAGTTACACACAAATCAAGAATTACACACGCACAAATCCGGCTGATTCTATTTTCCACTATAATTTTAACCCAAGACACTGTTGTGCAGCAGAAGATAATTTGAATCTTTTTTGTTTTTTTAACAAACAGATCTTAAAATAACTTTTTATCAATATTTTTCTCCGGAAGATATATAGATCACACATGCCTGTTTAGTGTAATGTCACTAGATAAACTTAACAGTTTATTGTACAGTTTCAGGAGATCCTCAGCCATAAATTCACTAATCGGACTAAATAAACTATAATAACTGCTAAAAGAAAGCATGCATTGATTTAAAATGATTTAAAATGAATTTTTCTTTAGCCATAGAAGCAAAATCAAGGGTAAAAAGAGTCTTTTTGGCATTTGTGCCTCGATGACGGGCACCATGTTAGATAAATATGGCAATTTGATTGCATAGAATATAGACCAATCAGCAGGCCGTTTGGCGAGACATATGCCACACTAAACTGATACTAATAAACACAAAATCAAAGATAGAGCAAAAGCAAGAAGAAAGACGACTCATCTGAAAACTTTTGTGTTGGAAACGCAAAAGTATTTTTTAAAAGCAAAAAAATAAAGCAAATATTTAATATTTTAATTTGCAAATAATTAATATTTATTTTTTTAAAACTTTACTTTTTTTCTTGCAAATTAGGTCATTTTGATCCCAAAACTGTGACTTTTGCTTGCAATATGGTGGCACAAAAATCCCTTCATAGTTCTAATTTATTTAAAGTTTTTTTAATACTCTTGCCCATCCTGGCTGCAGCTCCAGTAAACCTTTTTTATAATGTGGCTCTGGGCACTAGTCAAATTCCTTGACATAATAATGTAGAGTTTATCTTTTTTCACACAACTTGTCATTTGATGAGAATGCGTTTTGAGTAAATTTATAAAACGGTAACCTTTTTATCTGTTAAAGCTGAGACATTATATACTGGAAAACTCACTTCTCTTAGATTTCATGAAAACTTCAGGGAATGAAAATAGATATTATTAGTTAGTTAGTAGTTAGTATAGTTAGTAGTAGTAGTTAGTATAATAAATAGATAATCTCTTTTGAAACCTTAAGATCCACTCCAATTAAAATTATATTTTGGTTTTTTTTATTGTGTTCTTGTAGTATTTTTTTGATGATTGAAGACATGTATAAATAAAATTAAAACAGCATTTTCTTATATTGCTTTATTCAAATCGTGGTCAATCAGGAAGAGAGGAAAAAAATGCCGTTTGATAGAAGCTACAGCAGCAAGCCCCAAGCCCCCTGCTCCGCTCCATTCTGATTCATCCACTTTCAGACAAATAGATCCTTGTACGCCTTTGTTTTCCTTGTCTGAGCTGGTATTTGGCTCAAAACTTGATAGCTCTGATATTGCTCGCCATTTTGTTTCACCAGTTATGTCAGGTTGGTGTTTTGAGAGGTCCAATCAACAGGTATGGGAAGCGGGCAGGGTTACATAAAAATAACATAAAAATCTGAGGGCATTAAAACCGTAAAATCCTTAAAAAACACAACTTGTAAAATATTTTTTATTGCAGGAAAAAAATCTAAATACAGCATTTTGATATGTCTTTAATTTGGTCAAATGTCTAATTTGAAAGTATCTTTGGTTAAATATTTTCAACAGAAAAGCTTAATAAAGAAATTCATCTTCCTAGAATGAAAGTATTTATTGTGTTTATTTGGTGTTGCAGGAGAACTTCTGCATTGACAGAATTAAAGACAAGTTGCTCTAGACTCAGGTCTTAAGATAAAAAACTGACTAAAGAATTCAATATATAAACATATTAAATGTTTGTCACACAGCAACTTTTAGGGTTTTAGTTAAACAGTACTCATAAACATCATTTCTTTAAATTTATTAATGTATTTTCACTGGCAGTTCCTGCAGGCTTAGCTCCATTTGCAGCATGCAAATGCTGCATTTGAATGTCCTCTCCGCTATGCGATTAATCAGCT